>CM060938.1:784631585-785881585 GCA_030765085.1 Allium cepa
TAATAAATACACGCTCATATATATAATACACCCAAACTCATTCTAGGGTCTCACTTAACCTATCTCAAATGAGTTTATCCTACCAAAGCCTAGGTGTTTTCTCAATCTAAGTTCTGATACCATGTTATAACGATCTGCCTTTCTTACACCTAAAGACGACACTTAATACATCCTCGGTTTTCGTGTGTCGATCAATTAAATATTCAAAGGACAGTTCATTTGGGATGAAGAAAGAGAAGACAGAACAGAATCTCACAGCATGATGAAAAATATATAATAAACAGAAATCTTTACGGAATCAACTTTATTATATATATACAATATCAGAATACACTAATTTATTATCAACATGGACAGTTATAAAGCTTGTCTTTACAATTGCTGATAAATATTAACAAGAACAAAAAAACAAAATAAAATAAATAAAAGGTACGTAAATATGTTTTGAAGAATCCATCTCAACCTTGTAAGCTCCAAAGCATCCAGCTAAGTCTGGAAAATATGCTCGGGCTGACTCGATCATTATCGGAAAACAATGCCCAGGTCTGTCTGGTAAAACCAGAGTGAGAAACTCAAAAATCCAAAAGAATTTTATTTATTTAACTTGTAAAACCCATTAAAATTAAAGGAATTTCGTAAGACCACACCGCACATAAACACGGATCGTTTTACCTTACAATAACCAATACATTTTTTATAGAAAACCATTGATATTATAATAGTGTTTAGGTTTAAATAAATATTGAATCATAGCCAAAATTATTCCGTTAATTAAATTCTAGAATAATAGATTTACAATCAAGTCCAAAGACTCATAATGGAAAATGGATTCCAACCATGACTAGGTAAGGGACTACCTTCCGATGGTACAACTCTAGAAAATGTACGTGAGGGCTAAGACGCATCCACCCCTCTGCTACATAGAATCGGCTGCCCCTTTAACATGATAGGTCGGATTAGCTTACCCCTTGACACCGAGGCTGTAAACATTACCCCTCAATGCCTGCGTGCAAAACAACACTAAGGGGCAAATTTAGAATGAGATGATGGCTTCTAATGGTTGCTAAGCACATAGCTCCACTGCATACCCTATTTTAGCCATTTTTATGAATTGTGAGATTTGAGGCTACACTTTTACCTTTATTACTAGTAGACATCTTGGAATGCTAACACTGCCCTTCAGGCAGAGATGCAACACCAGCATTCATCCATAAAAGTTGTTCAAGGATCGAAAAACATTCAAAGTTTACCATCTTCCATTTTGGAATCACCTTCAGGAAGAATAATATAGCTCCATACCATACTTCACCACGAACATTATTAGTATGGAGTGGTTCTGATAAATCTTGAAAATCGGTGTTCCGACTAAGCGATAATTTCTAGCTAACTCAATTCCGATTCTTTTAAAGTATGCAATAAGTATTCGAGTCCTCACTAGGGATCTCGAGTATACAATCATACTTCCTGAGTCAAAACAGGTCAAGATTTGGTAGTCGGTTATTTGACTATTAAATAATCAAACAACAACAATTCAGAGATTTAATTACCCATAGCTACCAAAGCCTCAAAATAAATTTCATTTATTTTAAATCTCTTTCCAAATTATTTAATAAAATATTCATGCACTTATCTCACTAGCATAAGTATATTCACAAAACATTGTGAAAGATATCTTATTTTAAAATCATATTAAAGGATCAAAACAATGTCATCTAAAATAGAGATAAAGACAAACCCAAACAATATTATTTTGGTGTTAAGCATGGAATGAAGGTTCCACGCCACCATAATTAAGAAGGTCAGTTAAGGGAAATCCAATCTCAATTTTCTTTTATCAATTTCTTCAATAAATCCTTTTAATAAATCTCTTTCGTTTATGAAATCTCCTTTACCAAAATTCTAAATCTATTTATATAATTTCCTTATAAATCTCCAAGTTTGTTTCTAAAACTCTTTTATAAATATCTAAAATCATTTATAAGGCTCTTTTATAAATATCCAAAATAATTTATAAAATTTCATATATAAACTTCCTTTATGTAAAGCAAAATTTCTTTAATAAATTTAATCAATAAAGTTTCTTCGATAAACAATCAATTAATTAAAACACCTTTAAATAAATAAGTTATTATTTTAAACATTCTTCATTAAATTATCTTTAAATCACATTCACAAAATAATGATTTTTAAACAATCGTTTAAAAAGTATTAAATTATTTCAAAACATCTTTAACAAAATAATTTCTTAATTAACCTTTAAATATCATATTAAAAATGATAATAAACTTTAAGTATTGTAAATAAGTAATAACTTTACTTTTATACCTTTGTTAAATTTATATTTAAAATGATTGATTTCAAAAAATAAAAAAAAGACTTAGTGACTGCAATGGTTCTCATCTAATTTGGTTTAACTTTGCAGTTATAACATGAGTATCTACATAACAAGCAGATATGTAAAAGGGACCAACCAATAACAACCAATCAATATATAGGTAAATATCCAAGTTACCCTAATAGTAGAAGGGGATTTGTTCTGTTAAACAGATTCCAAATTAATATAATGGCAGGATGAGTTTTTATTCTACCTAATAGATGTCAACATAATCTACTTGGTTAACTATGGTAGAACTTTGATGTATTATACCAAAAGCTGTCAATTATAGTTTAATTAGCATAATGGTGTTTTATTCTACTAAATAGATATCGTTGGATTTCATATTAAATTCGGGTTACTTAAGGGTAGTCGACAGAGAAATCCTTTAGACTTAAACATTCCTTAAAAAGGGTTGCTTTAAAAACAAAACCATACTTTAAAAATAAAGTGGTTTAAAACTTTAAACTTTAGTTTAATAATTAAACCACTTTTAAACTCTTTATTTAATAACAATCAAACCTTTAATTATTAATTAAACAATAATTAATCTTTAAATAAATAATTTAACCCTAATTAATCTTTAGTTATATTAAATAATAATTTAAAAACTTTTAAATAATAATTAAATATCAATTAATCTCAAATAATTAACTACATAATCCTTAATTAAAACTTAAATAATAAATCAAACCTTTATTTAAAATAATTAAATCATAATTAAGCTTTAATTAAATATTAACTTCAATTTAACTTGATTAGTAATTAATTAATAATTAAACCCTTTTAAAATAATAAATAATTAGTATTTTTAGAATAGTAGTTAAAATAATAATTAATCCTTAAATTATTAGCTTTTTAATTATTTAACTAATTATAATTAACTTGCTTAATTTATACTTAAGTACTAATTACTCTAAATTTATTAATTACTTAAATAATCATTAAATAAATAATAATTAATAATGATTATTATTATTTAAAATTCTTAAAATATGTTTGAAAACATTTATCAAAATACACTTAAGCTGAAAATAAATTTAAATTTGAAAAAGAATTCGTTTTTCCTAAATTGCATTTATAGTGACTACTGCTATGAAACACCCCACACCCCTTAATATACCCAAAAGGACACATTAAAAGTCGTGGTGCGTTGTAGGTATAACTGAAACTAATAGAGACTAAGATTCAAAAGACAAAAATAGATAAAAGCAGCGAAAACTAAATAAGTATTTAATTAAAACAAAGCTTTAGAATTAGTTCATAAATAAGTCACATGCCAAATACAACATTCAAACCCATTGTGTCTTATGAAATGAAAATTCATTATCTCAAAATCATAGTATGTAATATCCCTCATAAATAAACCAGTGCCTACAAGAACAATAGCTGAAAATAAAAGAAGTACATAGAAGAAGTCTCCTTCTAGAAGAACTCTAAGCTGCGACAATCTACTGGCTTCTTCCTTTATTGTCTAAGGGGGAAAAAGGGAGAAATAGAGGAGTGGCTCAGACTAAAAGTTTGGTGAATGATAGTAATTACTAGAGTCTTTAAGCAAGATAAAAGTAATAGTCTCTACAACAGTTCTAGCAACAACCATCTAAATGCTAGCGTTCCCTTTCCTAGAACGGGGTAACCCATCAATGAAATCCATAGAAATACTGTCCCCCTTCCACTCCGGTACATCTAAGGGATAAATCAATCCACCGGGCTTCTGCTGCTCTACTTTTACTCTTTGGCATATGAGACACTTAGCTACGAATTCTACCACGTCCTTCTTCATACTACCCTAATAGAACATCCTCTTTATATCCCGATACATTGTGTCACCACCCGGATGAATAGTCATACGAGAATTGTGTACCTCCTTCAAAACTACTCTCAACAAGTCACCGACGCGTGGAACACAAAACCTCCCATCTCCCCTAAGCCATCCTCTGCTATCAATGGAATAGCGTTGGAGATGTCTTGAGACCTCTCTTGGCTAATCAAATCCATAATGTCCATGAGTTCTGAATCCTCCCACCGCCTCGAGCCAATCTAATCCATAAAGGTAGGCCTTACCTCAAAGGTTGCTAACAATCTGGAACTAATGTCCACAGAGGGATTAAAATCAAAAGTAGAAATAAACTCCATGATCATCCACTCTATGAACAAAGGAATAAGGTTTTCTTTCTTTCTACTCAATGCATCTGCAACCACATTACCTTTGCCAGGGGTATAAGCTATCTCAAAACCATACGAGGCTAAAAACTCCATCCACCTTTGTTGCCTCAATTTCAAGTCCTTCTACGAGAATAGGTACTTCAATATGGTCAGTAAAAAGCTCAAACCTTTCTCCAAGCAAATAGTGTCTCCATGTCTTAAGTGCAAAAATTATGGCAGCCAACTCCAAATCGTGGGTAGGATAGTTCTTTTCATGCATCATCAACTGCCTACTACCGTAACACACTACCCTCCCTTCTTGCATCAACACTGCTCCTAGACTCGTTATGCATGCATCAGTGTATTCAATGAAAGGCTTAGCTCCGTCGGGTAAAACTAACACTGGCGCACTAGTAAGGGCTCTCTTAGGCTTTGTGAAGGAATCCTCACAATCCACGTCCCACATAAAAGTTTTATTCTTCTTAGTAAGGCATGTGAGTGGTGCCGAAATCTTTGCAAAGTCTCTAATGAACTTCCTATAGTAGCCCGCCAATCCTAGGAAGTTCTTAACCTCGGTAACATTCTTGGGGGCCTTCCAATCTTGTACTGCAATGACCTTGGCAGGGTCAACAGCCAAACCTTGGAAAATACCAAGGTCTCAAATGATGGCTATGATGTGTGCGAAGAACATCTCCCAAATGAACAACATTCTCCTCCATACTCTTGGATAATACTAAGATATCATCTACAAATACCACCACAAACTTATTTAGGACATCCCTAAAGATGCGGCTCATCATATCAACGAAATAGCCTGGTGCATTGGTTAGCCCAAAAGGCATAACCAACCGCTCGAAGAATCCGTCTGGTGTCCTAAAGGCAGTCTTATCTATGCTGCCATCAGCAACTCTAAACTGATGGAAGCCCGTGGCTAAATCAAGTTGAGAGAAAAAGGAAGAACCTACTAACTGGTTAAAAAGATCATCAATCCCATAAAGTGGATATCGGTTCTTCTTGGTGAGTTTATTCAATTCTCTATAGTGCACGCGAAGTCAGAGAGAGCCATCCGCCTTAGTGGCAAAGACGACGGGCACTCCCCACTTTGATATGCTCCTTCTTATGAATCCATTCTCCAAGAGCTCACGAATTTTCTTGCTTAACTCTTTCCTCTCCCTAAGTGCCATGTATCACACAGGTAATGCTACTGGCTTTGCATTCTCGGTCAAATAAATCCTAAAGTCAATCTCTCTCTTAGGGGGTAGTCCCCTACCTCCTCAAAGACGTCTACAAAATCTCTAACGATAGGAACCGAATGCCACTCTGATGAAGATGGATCGAGGGAATAGAGAAAACTCAACATGACTAACCCTTGCGGGTCACAAGATACCTCCAAAGTCCTACCACTGTAAGTCTCAAGTCTAACGACTCTCCTCTCACAGTCTAAGAAAGCTCCGTATGTGGATAGACAATCCATCCCTAAGATCATCCCATACCGCGAGAATCCCAAAACATAGGTGTCGCAGTCAAACTCTACGTCTACGATAAAGATTTTCAAACCCCTACAAATCATAGATAAGTGTGTCGATCCTCCTATGGGGTTTGAAATAATAATGGGGTCTACTAATGGTGATATGTCCAACAACAAGAAATCTACTAGAGAGCTAGAGAGAGAAAAGTGTGATGATCCAGAATCAAATAAAGTATGAATAGGGAAATCAAATATAGAAATCAAACCTTCAACTGTGACTTTCCTACCTATATCTGGAATGCTACTGGAAGGTGTTGTATCTACCGCTTGAATCTGCGCAACTAGTGCACTCGCTCTCTAGGGACATCTCCTACTCATATGTCCGGGCTGCCCGCAAGTATAACACTTACCCTTTATCTTCTCCTTCTAGCAATCTTGGCCACATGTCCCACCTTCCCACAAACATGGAATTTTATTCCTTTCTTAATCTTCTTTTGAGGACCATCACCCTTCTTTTTCTTATTCTTTTCCTACCACTACTTATTTGGACCTTCTGACTTAACATCCTCTTTAGACTATCCTTCCTTGACCATATCCGACATAAGTGCCATCTCGACCAAGGACTCTTGAGTAGCTCCCATCGGTACATGAGTCAACAATAATCCGTGAAGAGGTTGATTCAATCCCTTCTCAAACTTCATAGATTTCTTGTGTGCCATGTTCACTAAGTCCTTACCAAACCGCGACAGCTCATTAAGTCGATTGATGTACTCCTTGACAAACAAACTTCCTTGCCTTAAATTGATAAACTTCTCCAGCTGAACACTCTCTTCTGTCTGAGATAGAAACTTCCTATCGAATCGCTCCCAAAATCCATCCCAAATAATATTCCTTCCCTCCAACTCAATCACCTCCCACCGATAAGATGCCTCTTCCTTCAACTAGCAAGCGGCTAGCTGAACATGCTGCTGACCATCCAATCCCAAAAGGCCAAAAAATTTCTCTATATCCCTAAGCCATGCTCTCGCCTCCACAAAAGTCTCCTTGCCAGAAAAGTCTTCCTGCCCAAACTCGCAAAATCTTTACAAAGCTTAGAGAAATTGATGGCAGCAGGTGGGTTGATGGGATTCCCACCCGCTGGTGCAGGATTTGGGCGCAGGCCCATGCACCTCTGGAGTCATGGCTTGTAAGTACCTACAAAATCGGGCTGGGATTGGAATGCCCTTAGGAAGGTTCGGGGCATCAGCCGTTCTACGAAAAGAAATCTTCCTTTGGCCTTAAGCTCTTCCTTTCTTAAAGAAATCTTAAAATGATTACAATCACTCACCTCCGGTCCTAAGATCTTCCTTTGGTCATCCCGGATCCACTTGGAGTTGTAAAATAATTTTTATTAAAAAGATTCTCTCCTTGAAAAATTATTCCTTTTAGAGTCCTTCCTGCAAAAGTGAACCAAAGCGAAGAAAATCTAGAATGAGAAAAGGTGTTAGGTCTAGGGGTCTATTTATATGTGTAGAAGTGGATCTCGAACCATTGGATTTGGAGATTAAATAGGATGCAACCACATAATAAGCTGAATATGAGCCATCGGATGCAGAAACGGAGGGATTGGATTAAACTAAAGGGTGCGAATGACGTGTTCCGATGCTTCTCATTCGTTCGAACGAATAAACGTTCATGCGCCTACAAAATTACAAGGCGGGCCGACCGGGCATTCCACTGCCACCTTGCCCAGGTCGACCGATCGGTCGACTTGACCGTGTGTGTATGTATGTATATATCGTTATTTTTCTGCTTATTTTTTTTATTTTATAACTTGGCAATACTAGAACGGTTTTTGATGTTCTATATATGGAAATCGACTGAAAAATTACCAAAGACACAATGATGCAACTTCCGTGGCTTAACTCTGATAATTTTACAAAGTTATTTTATTATTTAATTAATTAATAAATTAATTATTACGAGTTAAATTTCGGGTTGTTAATGCTAAATAATCCGAAATTTTCAAAACTTTGTTTTACATTTCAAATCACTTTCAAAAACACTTACTTTATGAGTTAACTATTTTATAACATAAATAAAGCCTTTTTTAAAAAACAAAATAGAGTTAAAACTTTGCAACTTTTCTCGAAAGATCCATCAGCAAACAAGTTAGAACGTTAGAGATTTCGATGTCATACCAAGCACAAATCAAGTGCTAATCTTTCCCTAGCTTACCACATTGCAATATGTTTATAACATATACAAATGGACCAAAACATCATGGTATAAACAAGGTCCTAACTTACACTTTACTTCAAATTTAAACTTCATTTTCAAATCTACACACACCGCGTCCAAACATATTATTACACATACAAATAAACTTCCATTTCATCATAACCAGTATTATATTTTTCAACCAAAATAAGCAATATTTAAAGTTGAAAATTTTCATAAAGGGGTGAGCTTTAACTCACCTAAATGCTAACCAAAACCTTACTAACTCAACCCGAACCTTCATTAGACATTGACTAGATCCTAACTTGCTTTTGAAAAGAATGGAGTTTTGGTGGCCTATGAAAGCAAAAGGGTTCGGTAATGAAGGTAATGGTTCGGCCATGCTTGAACCAAGGTGATGTGGGCTTGTGCTTGGAAGGAGAAGGTGTTGAAACAAGTTCTTAAGAGTTTTAAAGTGAAAAACAAGATTTTTCAAGTTTTAGAAAAACAAATCATGGAAGCCATGGAAATTGTAAAGGCCCGGATTTTTCCAACATTTAATTTTAAATATTAAAATGATTTTAAATATTGAGTTTGAAATATAAATTGATTTTTGAATAAGAATATTTGGTAGAAATTTATAGAATGGATTTAAATTTCAAATATAATGGCTTATCGAAATATGAAAATGGTAAATAATTGAAACTGGAGTTGAGAGTGAATCGAAATGATTTCTAACATCGATACAAATTCTATTTGAATTAGAATTAAGTTAATAAGTTTTGAAAATTGAAATTTCTACTAATTTCGTAAAATTTTGAAATCGTTGATTCAATCGACGCGTTAAAATAGCGATCTGAAGCACAGTCTCGGAATTCCACGGAATTAGTTCCACTAGATCCATAATAATGTATTATTATCGGATTTCAAATTTCATAGTGTTTAGAGTTATCGTTTGGTCATGCGATTTGAAAACACCTGGAAATAATTTGATTGTATTTAATATAATCATCGATTTAAAAAGCTATCTTTCGCATACGATCGAATCAGGTCCCATGACTATTTCCATTGCATTTGGAATATGGGTATAACATTAGGAATGTCAGGCGGCATGTCTCGATGGGGGTTCGAAATTTAATAGCCTGATATTATGAAATTAATATATATATATATATATATAGATTTAATTTAATTTATGCACACTCTAACCCATCAGCATCATCCACCCTATACTCACATTAGCCACTCTATGTCATACACACCATCTACATTTATAATCACGTCTTCTTCCTCCATTTCTTCTAATATGAAATCAACTTATGTAATATATATAAAAAAGAACGAAACCTAATGAAATAAAATCGCACCTCTCTCCTTCATCTTTAGTCCAACAAATTCCAAGATCCTTCTTCTCCTTCAAACCCGAATCCATGCAGTAAAAATAAAAAATAAGAAGAAAACACGAATTGAAATCGTGTAATCCCTTATCTATTCTTCAGATCAAAATCAACTCATACAATAAACTCGCAATAAAGTCACGATCGAGCGAGGTGGACGGGGGAGGGGGAGGGAAGTCATCGCGAGGGGGGAAAACTATTGCGATGCTCGCATGCAGCAATTCAGGGTAGTGGTCAAGCTTTGGGCAGCGACGGGCCATGGAGCTCGAACTCGAGCCATGGAGGGTAGGTGTTCATGTAGGGGAAAAGCAATCAAATTCAATGTCGTGTTTAGGTAGTAGTGACAATGAAGTCTGGTGATGATTTAGATGGGCCAATAATTGCATACGGATGTAGAAGGGGAATTTCGCATAGAAGGAGGAGAACTCGAGTGGAAGGTGATGGTTTTGATGATGTTACTCTTTGGAAGAGGAGAAGGATGGCAATAACCATTCGTCGAACGATAGAGAAATGAGGGAGAGAGGAGGATAAGAAGGACCGGCCTTGGGGATGTTAATAGCCTGGAACTATAGCATGTTGAGGAGGAAGGATGACTGTAAATGACGATAATTGGTTGTTAATGATGTTCATTAAGGAATAATTTATATTATATAATTCGTATTGCTTATAAATGCAATATCAAATTCAAACGAGCTTGGAATCAAACAAAATAAGTTGTGTTGAGATCGTGATGACGAGAGCCTTACAATGAAATTAGTTTGGATTTTTTGGAGTCGGTTGGGATTTTAGACAATTTAAAATCTTGGTGTTTGGCAATTTAAAAATTAAGGTAAGTAAACCTCACTCGTCTTGGATTACTATTTTAATTTAAATCGTTGAAAAATAATTATTAAATGATTGAATGAATTTATAAATTATTATTAGTATGATGATATATTATATATATAGTATATATTAGTAGTTGGATATATTTCCCGCCTATTGGAGCGGATGAGACACTACGCGCCCCATATAATAGCGAATGATCCTATATTACCGCGATATCCCGCCTCGAAGCGGGGTTGGCATTTTTTTTGTCTAACATCTATGGATGCAGGGAAACAGGTTAAAGGGATCCAATTGGATGCCTTAAAAATGTTAATTTTAACTTTATATATAATAATATATGATGTGCTAGATTAATCTGTTATAGATTATTGTTATGAGTTGAATTATTGGATGCTATAGTAGCACTAGCCTTAGTTTTGGTATTTTAAATACCATAAATATTATTTTGCATTTTTAAGAAATTAAAAGGAGATTTTTAATATGAAAATATTTATATCGAAATTCGGATTATTTAAATGAGATTGATTTGGATAAAGAAATAATTGGTTTTTGATCGTACTTAACAATTCGAGGAAAAAAAATTAAATAGAGATTTTAAAAATAATTCATATATAAGGTTTTAAACAATGGATTTTTTATAAAATGAAATTCTAAAAAATATGGAAGGCGTTGAAATCAATATTAAAAACAGATTTTAAAAAAATAGAATTTATAAAGAAATGGATTTATAAAATTGAATTTTATAAATGAGGGTTTTATGAAAAGTGAGTCCCAGATGAGTTATGAATTCATAAACGATGTTTATAAATAAAGGAAAATAATATCAGATGATAATTTGGGAATATAAATTCATAGGGTGAATTTATATCGGGATATGGAAATCGGGTTAAGGAAAATAATGGATTCTATTTTTGGAAGTGGAAATGGTTAGGAGGTCGGAATGAAATCATTACGCTATGAATCGAGAGGAATTATAAATTGAATTAGTTATTGAGATTTTGAAAATATATTTGTATTATTTGAAGTTAAGCTTTTTTAAAAGGAAAATTTTATTTATTAAATTATGTAATTTTAATTAGTTAGAGTTTAGATACATCGAAAAGTGAATTTTTCAAATAATTAATTTTTATTTTAGTAAATCCTAATTTTTAAAATTAGCTTTGAAAATTGATTTGATTATCTAAAAATGAGTTATTTATGTTTATGAAAAGAGTTTCGATATTTTAAATAATTACTTGAACCTGTTTTAAAAATAAACTATTATTCTTTAAAAATACTTATCATATATATATATATATATAGAGTTTTGAAGCGATTGAAATTATTTATAATTTCTATTAAGATTCGTAAAGGGGGTTTATAAAATGGATATGATTTTGATAAGAGGAATTTTATAAAGGACTTGAAGAAAATGGAATTTAAAAAATGTTAAAAATGGAAACTTCGATAATGAAATCTGAATTCATAAAAGAAGTTATAAATTGTTGGTTGGATTTATAAAAGAGTATAAATCGATTTTAGAAATTGTAAGAAGGAATTTATTAACGATTTCGAAGACTTATGAGGTAAGTTACGAGATATTATCTTAAGTGTTGATATTTGAAATGGCTATGGAAAATAAGACTTATAATATTTTCCTAAGAATTAAAATGGAAATTTGGAAATATTTTTAAGTGTTGAGATTATTTGGAAATATCCTGTTATGGATTTAAGTATTTGAATTTGTTTCCAAACATTGAAATATTGGAGAAATGTGAATATATATCTTTATAAAGATATTTTGAAATAAATGTTTGAAGAGGCCCAATGACTGCACATGGATGTTATTTGATAGTTAAATAACCGATTATCAATTTTGGCCAAATTCATTGATCGTTTCGAAGGGATCGGGATCAGATATGCTTGGTGATAGGTTCACGTACACATGATAGGGGGTTATCGCTTTGTCAGCAGTGACAAAGCTTAGACTCTTACCCTACATATCCCTGAGAGGTAGAATAAGGCCTTGATTGGTTGGCTGCGGATGTCATGACGTTGTCCATAAAAGAAAATTTGAGGTAGCACTTGCAGTCACCTCCATGTTGAAAAGCAGGAGTACCCTAATGTTGAAAAGCAGATGGTTAGTGGGATGGTTGAAAAGCCTACCGAGGCGGGTCCGGAGTGGTCCGTTCGTTACAAGTGGTATTAGAGTTGAAGGTTAAGCGAGAACATTAGCTTTGGTGGGGATTACTCATTAGAGATAGAGTCAGTAGAACCCTAGAATGAGTTTGAGTGTAATAATAGATATGATATTTGTTAGTGAATATAAATGGTTTTATATTGTGTTGATTTATCGATTGAGTGGCATATAAATTATGGTCAAGTAGTGGGACGCCATTAAATAGATAGGATTTCCTAAACACTTAAACACGGTAAACCAACACGGTATGGTTTTGGAGTGGGTAAATGAAATAATTTTACCCAAATTATATTTTGATATAAGGGAAATAATTTTCGAAAGTCATTATAGCATATTGGAATGTTTGCTTGATAATATTATAATCTAACAAGCTTATAAAATTGGAAATGGTTTATAAAAAACAATTAAATTGTATTAGTATGAATTATACAAATGAATTTTAATCAAAATGGATTTAAATTATAATTTAGAAATTTAAATCTCGGAAGGTTTGGAAAATATTTTCAGAAGTGTTATGGAAATGAATTGGTGTTATTTTGGAAATATTTTTGAATTAAATAATGGTAATTTTATTGTGAATTATTTTTGAAAAGAAAATTGGTTTTAAATGGATTTTTGGAAGTGATGAAGCACTGAACTCACCATAGTCGCTGAAAAATAACTCTGGTAATGACAGCCGCATCATCAGCGTTCATTTTCGAGTTTCTAAGCAATGGATTGCTACCGGAATAATTTGATATGGGTATTTTTGTTTAGAAACAAGGTTATTTTGGAAATTCTGAGTGCGAATCAAGTGGATTTTGA
This sequence comes from Allium cepa, assembly GCA_030765085.1. NCBI lineage: Eukaryota > Viridiplantae > Streptophyta > Magnoliopsida > Asparagales > Amaryllidaceae > Allium > Allium cepa. The sequence continues at coordinate 784,644,980 of CM060938.1, forward strand.
AAATTCCAAAGGAATGTTTTGTTAAACCAAAAGGTCTATAAATCTGTTTTTCAAAATGATTTGAAATAAATACCGGGTGTTTGAATTCTAGAAATCCTTATTTAAATGTTTTATAAAAATATCAGGAAATAAGTTTTGGACTTATAAATTTAGAATGATGTTAATAAGGAAAACGAAGTGTGAAAATTGAACATGGAATTGAATTTTAACTTAAGTAAGTTAAAAAGAATTTTATGAATTGGAATTTTAACTCAAGCTGAGTTAAATAAAATTAGATTGGACTAGAAATGATATCGAATGGAATTGAATATAAAATTTGAGTTGTAAAATGACAATATAATTATAAGTTATAAATTTTGAATGGTATAAAATTTAAGATGAAATTGTTGGAATTGTGAATAAATAGGTTTGAATAGCCTACAAAATTGGAATTAGTGGAATAAATGTATATATTTAAGCTATAGTGATGTATAATCTCGGGTTAAAAATAAAATGTGAATATACTCGAGCACAGAATTGATGGAAATGTGAAAAACAAATTTTGTAACTTATAAAATTGAAAATTGAAATATAAAACCCAAAATAAAATGGTTTGATATTTTGGTGAAGGAAGTAAAATCCAAATTTGAATTATAAAAATGAATTTGAACTCAAATAGCTTTAATCAAGTGATTTTTGAAATAAAAAATCAGGTATTGAATTATAAATTGAAAGTGAACTAATTAGATGAATTATTTTGTTAATTGAATATGGGAATGAAACTAAAATTGGTTAAGAAAATTGGATTGTAGATTAAGATTAAAGTTGAATGTGGAACTTGGTTTATAAATAAAAATTCGACTTAAATATAAGCGAATTGAATATATCTCGAAATGTGTCAAATTAAATGGAATCGGATTGAAATATTAATAAATTAGTTATAAATAAATTCAATTTAAGTGTAAATAAATTGAATATGGCATTGGATGTTGTTTAAATAAATTTGAGCTTGAATTAAAGTTTTGAAGTGGTTTGAGGAATAAACTAATTAAATTAATTAGTAAATGGAATGGAATTTGATTGAATTAGAATCAATCCAAAATTGAATTGGAATTTGGTTGCAAGGGTAATAAACTTAAGTTATATATTTGAAATAATTGAAAATAAATGAATTAACTTAAATTAATATTTTTAGATGGAAGATTGGCTCAAATGAATTTTGGGAATGGTTCATAAATAAATTGACATAGAGTGATTGTTGTTGAATAAAAAAATTGAGCGAGTAAGATTTGTGAATGAATTGAATGGGAATCAATGGAAGTAGATAAATTGATATAAGATCAATTGGAATGGTTTATAAGCATAAGTGACTATTTGTTTAAATGAATATCACCGGAATTGCATGGAAATATGGTCGTCTGACGAAAACAGATGTAAAGAAAATTCGGTGAATCAATGGAAAGTGAATAAATTGATTTTTAATCAATTTGAAATGAATATGAATCTGTTGGGTATAAACGTAAATTTGATGCAAGCAAAATTAGATATCGATCATTCAAATTGAATGAAATGATATATGGATTGACTGAAGTAATTAAACTAGTATCAGAACCTTATAGTCGCTTATAAATATATGTTTGGCATGTGGTTTATGAAATTCATGTGTTTGATTAGTTAAATGAATGAAAGGGTAGTGAATTTCATATTTTGGGACTTACGTAATTAAATTGAGTAAGTACAGGTACCCGGAGGCTATTAGGCTAGATTTGGGTTGTGTAATTGCATATTAAATAAGCCCGTTCGCTTAAAAACGCTAATATAAGGTACGTTTTGGATTAAATACCGCAATGAATAAATATAGATAAATATTGTGTTTTTCGACCATGTGGGTCCATGTATATATTTTTATCATTTTTTTCATATTGCAAAAGGCTCTACATACAAAGGATACTCTGCCAATAAAATTCGGGAATTTAGGGTGTTAGAAATTTTTTAAAATTTTTTGGTAAAGGTTTTGTTAACGAAAATTTGTTTTCAAATTGTAATTGGAATAAAAGAATTTTGATTTAGGAAATGGAAACTGGATGTTTTGTATAGAACTTAAGGATTTAGAAAAGTAAAGTATCGAGTTTTCACTAATTGGGTTTTTGAAAAGTAAAGGGTATGGAGCATTTTTCCTACCTTAGCAATTTCGAGGACGAAATTCCTTTATGGTGGAGGAATATAACGACCTTGATTTTTCCGACATTTAATTTTAATATTTATATGGTTAAATACTGAGTTTCGAATATAAATTGATTTTTGGATATGAAGATTTTGGTTGAAATTTATAGAATGGTTTTAAATTTCAAATATAACGATTTATCGATATACGAAAATGGTAAATAATTGAAATTGGAGTTGAAAGTGAATCGAAACGATTTGTAATGTTGATATAAATTCTATTTGAATTAGAATCGAGTATAATTTTTTAAAAATGAAATTTCAAGTGATTTCATAAAATTTTGAAATCGTCGATTTATTCGACGCATTAAAATAGCAATACGGGGCATAGTCTCGAAATTTGCCGAAATCGGTTCCATTAGATCCATAACAATGCATTATTATCGAATTTCATATTTCATAGCATTTGGAGTTACCTTCGATCTGAAAACGCCTGAAAATAATTTAATTGAATTTAATTTAAAAAGTCAATTTAAAACGCTATCTTCCGCATACGATCGAATCATGTCCTGAGACTTGATCCATTGCGGTCAGAGTAGGGGTATAACATTAGAAACATCAAATGGCATGTCTTGATCGGGGTTCGGAATTTATAGCCTAATATTTTGAAATTAATAAATATATATATATATACATATATATATATATATATATATATATATATATATATATATGATAACCATCTACGTGAATGGGTCTCTGTGCCTCTAACTTGTCTTCTGAAGCTCCAAAGCATCCAACTAAAATCCTGTAAATACGCTCGGTCTGACCCTGAGCATTATAATAAAAAAACACCCGAGTCAGTCTGGCCAGCATGAGAAAACACACCCAACTGGATTTTAAAGTTATAAAAATCTCTGAAATCAAAAATATCTCGTAAGATAACGCCGCACATAAACATGCACGGGTTTTTACCTTATGATAACCAAAACATTTTCTATAGAAAATCCATTTATATTGTAATAATTTCTAGGGGTCAAAATAAAGAATGGATAAAGTTGAAATGCTTGCATCTCACATTTCAGCATAGTTGCACACAACTAAGTCCGTACGACGCGTATTAGAGAATGAATTACATGCAATGACTGGCTACTGGGGTAGCGCCCGTCATGGTGCATCTCAAGAAAAATAATAGAGAGGGCGATCCTATCGGCCCCTTCCAACATAGAACCTGCCTACCCCTTACTGGATAGTATTGAATATGATCACCCCTCTGTTAATGTGCCCCGAAGCATACAGATGAGAGATAATAGCGACTCTAGATAGGGACATTCGTACCCTACTCGGGAGAGACCCACATAGCCCCGCTGCATCTCCCATGTTTTAGTCATTTCCCGTTGATGAGGTTTAAGGCTACATTTTACCTTTTATGTAACACTTTCCACTTGGAATGCTAATACTGCCTTCCACGAAACAATGAAATACTAGCATTCATCCATACAAGTTCGTTCTAGGATTGAATGAAACACTTGAAAGCTCCATCTTCAATTCCATCGTCTTCAAGTTGTCTTCACTTCAAAATGCATTCGTTAGATTGAAGTGGTTTTTAAGTAACATACACGATCCCGGTCTCTTTGAAACAACATTCGATAATTCTCGGTAAACTCAACCCCAGTTCTTTAAGAAATAAATAGTCACAGAAAAGATCGGAGATCACCTTCTAACTATTAGTGGACGAATTTCCTTATCATTATCCTGGGAGAACGAAACAAGATTTGTATGCACAGTACAACATCATCGGAGATAACTGTGCCATATAAATCATGTGTTTCTCCTAGATATTTCCAAAGTTATGTTTGGGTCTAATTTCAATGGTCGTTTACTTAACTATCGAATAACAAACATTCAATAAGGGATTTATGTCATAGGGAAAACCATCATTGGTTAAGACTATAAGCAATCACTAGCCTCCTTTTATAAATCTTTCATAAATAAATCCATTTGTAAATTACTTGTATAAAAATACTTTTACAATATATATCCACCAATTCCTATATTTTCAATACTTAGAAAATATTCATATACTTATCTCAATGGTATAAATATATTTACAAAATAAGAAAGATTCCTTTTTTTATTTGATTCAAAAATCATTCATAAACTCCTTATAATTCTCTAAAACCATTTATAAACCATTGTATAAAATTCCTACAACCATTTATAAACTCTTTTATACATTTCAATCATTTATAAATTCTTTTGTACATTTCCAAAACTCATTTATAAACCCTTTATAAATCAATTAAATTCTACATAAACTCCTTTTATAAACTTGTAATCCTGTTTCTTAAAACTCGTTTATAAATATCTAACCATTTATAAAACTCTTTCCCCTTGTAAATAACCTTCCTTTACGTCTTCAAACTATTTTATAAACTCCTTTACAAAATCTAAAATTTTCAACTCTATACATGGGTCTCGAAAAACATTTATAAATAATTAAAAATAATTTTACTTCAAAACACCATTATATAATAATTATAAGCAATAAACATTATAAATAAATAAAATTTATTAATAGTAATACATCTTAAACAATAATTAATAATTTGAAAATATTGTTCAATAAACAATAATAATTAATCTTTACCATTTTTATAAATAAAAGTAATTTATTTTCAAAACCTTATAAATAATCCTTATTATTTATTTCAACGATAATTATTCTTGAAATAATTTACCTTTTAAAATGTTAACATTTTGATAAATACTTCAAAACAAAATCAACGATAAACAAATAACTTGAAAATAATACTAATATAATTTAAATAATCTTAAGAAAATATTAGTATAATTAATTACCTTTGAAACAATATTAGTATAATTAAATACTTTTAAAACAATATTTATTTAAATAAATAAATTTAAAGCAATATTAATATAATTAAATAATCTTAAAATAATATTACAATAATTAATTAACTTTAAAACAATGCTAATATAATTAAAAACTTTTAAAACAATATTAAATAATTAAATGGCCTTAAAATAATATTAATATAATTAAATAACTTTAAAAACAATACTTTTCCGAGAACCCAATTTTCGGATTTAAAAATCATTTTCCGTCTCAAAATCAATTTCAATTCAATGGTAACCTATAGTATTTCCAAATACTAATTTAAGGCCAATAACTACCGAACGCTTAACTAATACAATATTGATTTTTTATCACTACTAGATTTTAGCTTTAAACATATAACAATGTTATATCCACAATGCCCACAATCAAGTTCATATTTCAATAATTCATATAAGAGAAGTATTATTGAAACAATCAACAATAGCGAGGAATCCCGTTGAATCCCTCCAACCTGTTTCCCCATAAATTAAAAATGTTATATCATTATAAAATATAAATCAACCGCTTCTAGACGAGATCCGTATACAAGGATCATCCTGTAATGACCTTGACTCGACCTTCGAAAATCGGCACCGGATACGTCACTCGTATTCAAATGCCGCAGATCTAAACGTCGAATCTGGTTTGTCGGAGCTTATAACACATTAAGTACAACACAGCGGAAGAGAAATGAATAGAATATATCAATATACAACATTGCTACAATAGCTGATACAACTGAATGATACAATGAATATCAATATACATCAGAGATATTATACAAGACAATAGCAGCGGAAAGAAAATATAACACCAGCAGCGGAACAATATCTCCAATATGGTCTTCAGGAGAGAAAGAGAGATAGAATCCAGAACTGTATCTCCATCTTTAAAGCATCAATCCAGAAGTAGCTCGAACTCCCAATCAAGATGAAGTGAAGCAACTCGATCCAAATGCGATTGCCAAATCTTAAGACTGAAAGCTATCGAATCTACATCTACTATTCGATTATCTGTAAAACCCAACTCTAGACTGCCCGTGTGGAAAATTATGATCACTCAGAGTTTAGGAAGGGAACAATAAACTCCAGGTCAGTCGTGGGACTGGTATGAGCAAACAAAACAGTTTATCTTTAAAACAAACAACAAAGGATTTAAAATTTGAAATCCGTAATGCTTTTTAAAAAATGAAACCACCATAAGGCCTCCCGCCACACACACAATGCAAATGCAGAATTGGAGGAGACTTCTCCTTATGATAGTCAAATATGCTTGATAAGAGAAAATTTCTTTGATATTATTACTAGTGCATAGTGCAGAAAAACATTTCAAAAGTATAATATTAATCGTAGCCAGCATAGACATTCCGAACTATGCCTACTATACCTACCATCTAAACAGCGGTTACCACCATAAGTAAATGGCAGGTACTACAACTAAAACCGTACAAGGCGTGTATTAAAGATTGGGTTTCCAACAGATGGTCAGGCTAAGGAACTTCCTACTGCCACATGGGTACGCCTCTGGAGGGACGTCCCAAGAGCTTAACCAGCTCTCTGCCAACACCAGGCCGGGTTACCTCTGTAACATGTAACTACTACACGAGCATGCCATCCCCCGGTCGTTTGCGACCTTTATCCGAGGTACCTCTAATCCAACAACCACAAAGTAATAGATTTGCAGTGACCACATGAGTTAAGTATCTGAGATCCATACCATGATACCACCATTTTCCAGAAGGAAATGACACACCCTAAAGGGAGCGACCCTCATAACCTTGCCGCATCTTTCCTGTTTCGACCATTTTCGGAGTGTGAGGTCCTGATGCAGTCTCGTCCACAAAGCTATGCTTTATACAAAAACCATGCTTTGATCAACAAATGATACACAACAGCACTCAGCGTGCCACACTACCAAATTGGGAGTATATCACTGATAACTATCAACTACACAACCTCTGAGCTCGTACGTCTCAGAGAAGGGTGTTAAGCTAAGAGAATAAATTCTCCGCCACCAAGCAGAAATGTATTTGATAGAGATCAGTTTTATATCTCAAAGTGTAGTGTCAGACACACAACCATACAAGTCTGTTCCGAGTTCGAACAGAACCGAAGGCACTTCCGAAGAAGCCCTTGCAATCCGGGCATCAACAATTCCGATCGGACTCCCCGTCACATATGGAGAAATCTATATCGAAGCAACTCAGTGCAGAGTTAATCGACAGGTTATCCTACCGTTCTTGAAGACACCCGGTCTTCACCACTGGTCTTCAATTGCAATCGTTATATCACTATTCGGGATGGGTTATGTGACACAAGGTCCTCTCCTGGCTAAACCGAATAGTGAGCGCAATATTTAAAACATATGGATATTGGGATTCAGTTAAGTCACAACTTTAAAACTCAAAACTTTTCTTTCAAATGGTTTAAACCAATTACCATTTCAAATCTTTAAACAAAAAGATTTATTCCACAAAGTTCACCCAGTTTCACAAAGATCCTTTTATGGATTTCAAAACAATTTTCGTTTCGATTAGGATTAACTCATCCAATCTTTAAAACAAGGATTTAACTTATAGCTTTCAAACCCCTTTCCAAAGATTTATTCATAACTTGGAAAACTATTTTTCATTTCAACTTGAAATCCCTTTAACACAAATTGGAAATTCACTTCTTATATGAAAGCTTTTATTATTTGAAAACAAATAGTTTTCATTTCGGAAAAAAATCTGATTTCATTTATACAAGTTAAAATCTTTAGGTTAAATTCAAAGTCCCAAAACAACACTTTAAAAAAATGGTTTAAAACCCATATAAACTTGTATAACCTTTTTTAATTATAAATTCTCAACATAGAATTCAATTTTCAAATTTTTGAATTCAAATTTAAATCAAATTTCAAAACTAAATCAAGTCATTCAAAAATAACTTTTATTTTTGAAATCTCTTTTCAAAAGCTTTTCACTTTTAACTCCAATCCATTTACAAAACTATTTGGATTCAAAATTCATCTATAAAAATCATTTTAAAATATTTAATTCAAATATTTGTGACTCAACCGATTTCCTCGTGCAATCTATATTTGTGTGTGTATGGTGTAATCCAGGGGTTTTACACAATAAAAGTGCAAAATCATCAATTAGCACAGATTCAAATACGGCAATATATTTGATAAGCGGCATAAACTATAACGCTTATCTTTATTCGCAGATCAAATAAAAAACATAGGTTAATTATCAAATAATTCAACATTCAATGGCATCCAAACATCCATAAGTAAGATAAATTACTTATCTGATTAATTTAAACCAGATAAATTATTTATGAATAAACTACTAATCCCGGTTAATTATCATTGATTAATGACTATTCCTTAATTATTTATTCATTAACCTTAAATTATTTATTAAACAACCTTAATTGATAAATTAAACAACCATTAATTATTAAATAATTTACCTTTAATCATTAGATAATTAACCTTTAATTATTCAATTATCCTTTAATTATTTAATTACATTAATTAACTACTCCTCAATTAATTATCATTCTTCATTAATTAATTAACCATAAATTATTATACTTTAATTAATCACATTAATTCAATAGCCCTTAATTAATCACCATTTAATAAATTATTCTTAATTAATAAGTGATTATCTCTAATCATTTATATTAATAATCACAAATAAATTCTAATCATTTGATTAATCGATTTTGATCATTAATTACTTTAAATTAGGTAATTATTATTATTCTTAAGTAATTAATTTCTTTTAATTACTTCATCATATAAATCAATTTTCCTTTAATGTAATTACACCAAGTAATCACCCCTTAATTTTATTAAGTAATTAATTCTATTGAGTAATCATACCTTAATTACTTACATTGATTAAATTAAATTAATGTTTTATATAACAAAAGCATTTCATTTTTAATTGATTATAACATTAAGTTTATTTAAAGTAAACTTTTAAAATAGAAGTGATATAGATTTAATTACCTTAAACCAAATATATTAGAAATAAAAAATTTCCTATATCAGCCCAAAACCCATAACCTATAGATAACGGTAACAACCCGAACCCATTTATTTGCCTAAACCAAACGGGCCGAAGCCCAGACCCAACGCAGAAAACAATCCCACCTTCTTCCTCATCCCTCTTTTCTAAATCCAGGCAAACCATCCTAAATCACTCAAAACAATTCCACGAAACTGGAGAGAACTTCTCCGACCAAGTTGACCTCTTCCATGCGAACATCAATGCATGCGAAACAACCCAAACTGGAAGTAATCCTGTATCCTCCTCGCCTATCCCCAATTCAGTCATGCCGAGTCACAAAGTGCACACGGTGCACATGCTCCAGTGCTCCGTTGATCTTTTCGACCCTGTGAACCCCTGAGACGACGCCCCTTTCCCCAATGGTCACCATGGACACTCTACAAAACCTTGAATCCATCTCCTCTTAAATCGATCCCTCAACTGAACCATCGAATAAAAACTCAGGGCCAAACTTTGACGAACTTCTCCTCCCACCTGCACCGATCTAATCAACCCTACTACCGATCGAAAGGCCTACCCCAATGCTACTTCTCTGCCAAAAGCCATACGTCCTGGTCATGACACGAGCTCCCAAACTGATCGCGATTCCACCACAATAGAAGCCAACACTAACCCTAAAATCACATCACTTGATCACCACAGTGATCAAGAATTTAAACGAGTATTTTCCAACAATCTCCTATTCACTAGCCTCCTCCACCATCGATCGCGACATCCCACTCGTCCCAATAGGTTGGAATTTGACGAAAATGCTAGTTTTAATAAATTCGAGATAACTCGCCAATTACTTACTTAAAAATCTCGAAATAATGATCAAAAATCATTGATTTGTAATTCGAATCTTATTGTATAATCAAAAATGGAATAAAATACTTAAATTTTCTGATTGTTTGGATCATTACCGACTTTGATCAAATTTGAAATGATTATTCAACATAAACACTTGTAATTATTTTTAAAATACATATTACCCTATCGCTATCCTCCGTTTTTATTCAGAAATCATCATTTAGTAATGTTTACTTGGAGAGGTGTTGATTTATTTATTTTGTTCTTAGTCTGTAAGTGAAGTAAACAGAGTTGTACTGCCTGTAAACAGACATGCATATCAAATTTTCTCATAGATATAAATACATGCAGGAATAATTTTTTTTATCACACATTAGCAGATTATTTCAAGCAATCAAGATGTAAACCAGATTCAAAACCTTGGGATGTGGTTTGCTCACCTTGATTTGATGTTTTAAAACAGAGAAGAAAGAACAGGCTTGGAATAAATTTGCAAACTGGAATTCTTTGAGACTTGATTTTTTTATTTCAGGTCGATCTGGTTGCTTTAGTTTGATTGCTATCGATTTTGAATTGAATCCAGATCAGGTTGAGCTTGATGAATATGAACCGATCTTTTTTTGAAAGCTGTGATGATTTGCTTGAATTGTTCTAGGCTCTTGTATTTGAATCTGAAACTTTTGCTTTCGGATTTGTACATTTATGACTTTATTTTTTTTTGAAAGGATCAAATCTTTTGATTTTCTTTCTTTTGGTTTGCTTTTAGATTCTGGGTTTAGGTATGAGGAAGAGAGGAGATTTGACAAAAGTGTATAGCCTGGTTTCTTTCTTTTGCATGTTTTTTTTTTCAAATTTAATTCAAAAGAAAATAATTCCTTTGCCACTTGTCTATTATGTTGACACTTTTTTAACTCCTTATCACATGGTTTACACTGGTTATCATCTTACCTTCATGTTTTACAATTGTCATAATTTGTGTTATTTATGCAAAAACCCTTAACTCAATTAATTTAAAATTTTAGTTTGTGAATCCTTACTTTGTCATAAATTACTTAATTTATACACAAACTATATGTTTTAGCCCTTGCTTGCTTAAACATTTATGTTTACATAATTGTCTTGAATTTATTTACAAACTATATTTGTTTTCCAAAAGATATGTACACATATATGTAAGTTTTAAAACTTTCATTCTTTTTTATATACATACATACACATATAATTCTTAATTTATAAAGTTTTTCAAATCTAATTTATTTATTAAATCAATTTTATTTACAATACATTTATTGAATTTCAAAAGGTAAATATTTTTCAATAATTGTACCTCCTTCTTTAATGGGGACCCCTCCTTCTTTAATTTCAATTCCCGCCAACCCATCCCATCCTTCTACTTCGCATCAGCCTTGTCCTTCATCCCCTATCATTGTACCTCCTTCTACCTCTCCCTTTCCTTCCCTGCCAGTCACTGTCCCTTCCATCATCCCCTGTCCAGACGCTGTCCCATCCTTCTCTACCCCTCATGCTGAAGCTTCCTCTGTTCTTCCCATCCCTTCTTCTCTGATTCTCTCATCTCCTTCTCTGCCCCCACAATCCACTGCATCCCTTTCTTCGAACTCTCTGTTCAAGGCCAAACCCATTAATGCTGGTAAATATGTTCCACGTGACATCCAACTTGTGTTTAATGGTGATGCTATTGTGCCTCCAGTTGAAGTTGTTAAGGCTGGAAATATTATGTGGAAAGATTTCCTTGTTGGTTTTTTTTCTTGATAATCCACTACCTTACTCCACTATCTTGTATTTCCTGAGGAAGGCATGGAAATTGAAGGGCTCTATCACTGTTAAATCAGATGGGTTCCTGTTTTTATTCAAGTTCACTAATGAGGAAGATAGGAATAGGATATCTGAATCTGATCCAGTTGCGATGAAGAATAAACTTTTTATTGTGAAGCCTTGGGATGAGAATATTGGCAACAGTTGTAGTAGTATCAAAGCTGTTCTGTCTGGATTAAGCTACCTAATATTCCCTTGTATGTGTGGTCGCCACTGGGCATTAACTGGTTAGCTACAAGGGTTGGTAAGCTACTTTGTATGGATGCTTCAACAGAAAAATTTAAACGAAATTCATTTGCTAAATCTTTAGTTGAAGTATATCCAAAGCATGAATTACCTGAAAATTTTACAGTTAAATTGCTTCATGGTTCAGATCAGATTGTGAATGTAGATTATCTATTAAAACCTGAAATTTGTACAATATGTAAGGAATTTGGGCATTTGGTAGCTAGTTGCAAGAAAGATGCAGGTGAAGGAAATGCTAATCTTTGTGAAAACAATGTGCAAGAAAAAATTAGTGAAGTGGAACAGAACAAAGTGAAGTTAAGGAAAAAGGTGGCCAAGGAAGTCAAAATGAATCAAGTCTGGCAAAAAATTAATAACAACAGAGGAAAAAAAAGATTTATACGAGAAGAAGTGGAAGTTACTATATTGAAAATGCCAAGTGAGAAGGGAAAATCTGCTCTAAATGGAAATGAGGAAAACATAACTAATCCTGATGTAGGGAATAGTAACCACAGTGTTGAACAAGCTTGTACTGTAACCACTAATAACAAGTATAACTTGCTTCAAACTGATGAGTATGAACAAGGCATATTGGAAGATTTAGATGTGGAGGAAGGTGAAATTACTCATGATGTGAATTGTGAGGTTAATAATAAGGATTCTTCCTTGAATAATGTTAGCATTGTTGATGGTAATGACTTTGGAAGAAAAGAAACAATTCAAAATACTTATGATGTGGAGCAAAGATTGCCTATAAATGCTAAATCTACATGCAGTAATAAGGAAGTGGGTAATGTTACTGCTATTGTGCATGAACATGGTGATACTCTTGTACTAGATTTTGACAGAAACTAGTGCTTTTCCTTCGAGACACAAGTAAAGGAATTAATTTCTTCCATGCGCATATCTGATGTGGATGTACAATCAGCACAACCTTCACACTATAATTTTTCAATTGAGTTACCAGGTTGGCAATTAATCATCCCCTCCCCTGTTCCTCAACCTGTCCCACCTCCTGAACCTTCCACCTCTAATCCTTCCATCCCTGATCATCCCTCCCCCCGGTCTCTGACACTTAGGCAAATTGAAACTAGAGCTCTATCAAAGAGAAGAAATAAATCCCTCTTATCTCTATAATTAATCTATGAATAAAGAAATTGCTTCTTGGAATCTCAGAGGTGCCCACTGCAATTTGAAACTCGACCAGGTGAAAAGTCTTATCCTCATGTATGATATATGTCTCTTTGGACTTCTTGAAACTAAGCTCAATCAATCTTTAACCATTAAAGTTGCTGCTTATATTAACCCAGCTTGGGCCTACCACCATACTCTTGATTCTACTTCTTACGGCAGAATACTTGTTCTCTATGATCCTACTGTGTTGACTCTATCTCCAATTCTAAAATCAAGACAATCCATACATTTTCATGTCCTTGTTTCACAAACTCAAACTTCCTTCAACATCACTTTTGTATATGCCGATAACTCTATTTCATCCAGGAATCTCTTATTAATTCCTTGCCTCCCCTTAGGCAAAATTCTCATCCTTGGGTCGTTTTGGGAGATTTCAACTCTTGTTTCGACTATAATGACAAATTTGGTGGATCTCCTCTTCTTCCCGGAGATATTGCTCCTCTGAATCTTGCCATAATTGATTCTGATTTAATCTTGGTTAACAAATCGGGAGCAAAATATTCATGGAACAAAAGAAGCCGTAGTGGTGTTCGAACTTTCACAACTATTGACCATGCTTTTTGTAACATTCAATCTCTCAATTTTTGGCCTTCCCTGTCAGTGTTTCTTCCTCAACCCATCTTGTCCGACCACTCTCCCTTGATTTTGTCTCTTGGTTCCCATTTAAGAAGAGAAAAGAGAAGTTTTAAAATTTTTAATGCTTGGGTTAAGCATGACCAGTTTCTTGTTTTAGTTTCTCAAGTTAACACTAACTTTAATTGCTTTGGTAATCCTATGTTCAAGTTTTACAGGAAGTTAAAATGCATCAAACAAGCGATCAAATTATGGGATTCTTCCACATTTGGTACTGGCAGCCTGCTTTCTACCACCCTGAAGGAACAGCTGAAGATATATCAAGACGATATGATGGAGCATCCTGAAGATGTGAATGCTGCTGTTGAGGAGGGAAGATTATTCAAGGAGGTGAACAATGCTCTAAGTTTGGAAGCATGTATGAAAAGGCAACAACTTCACTACAAATGGATTGAAGAAGGAGACAAGAATACTAAATTTTTCCATGATTCATTAAAAGTTAATCATGCCAGATAAAATATTTTTAGTATTTATGATGAACATGGAACTCATTTTTCAACTGCTGAGTCTGTTGACAAAGCATTTATTGGTTACTTCTCTAATCTTCTTGGCAACTCTAATGGTTTCTGTCCAGATTTAGACCAAATATCTTCTCTTGTCATGCCATGTATATCTCTACAGGAAGCTGCTTCACTAATTAAGCCTGTCACTGATGAAGAAATAAAGTCTACCCTCTTTTCTATGAATCAGCAATCTTCTGGTGGGCCTGATGGTCTCAATGTTACATTCTTCATATCAACTTGGAGTGTGCTTGGCCATAAGTTCTGTCAAGCTATACATAATTTCTTTAACAAATGCAAATTACCGGGGGAAGTCAACCACACTAACATTTCCCTAATTCCAAAAGTCACTCCTCCTTCCAGTGTGACCTCCTTCAGGCCTATTTCATGTTGTAATGTTGTTTACAAATGTATTTCCAAAATTCTTGCTTCTCGACTTGTTAGTGTGCTGCCTACTGTTGTTTCTTACAACCAAGCTGCCTTCATTCCTTCCAGAAATATTCTTGACAATGTCCATCTTGCTCAAAAGTTATTAAACGGTTATAGAAGAGGAAATGTGTCTCCTGCAGCTGCACTTAAAATTGCCATATCCAAGGCATATGACTCTATTCATTGGGCATCTATTGTTAGGATTATGGCTATAATGGGATTTCCAAAAATCTTTGTGTCATGGGTTTATGTGTGCATATCCACACCTTCCTTCTCTGTTGTAATAAATGGTAGGCCTGTTGGTTATTTCAGAAGTAAAAAAGGTATTCGTCAAGGTGATCCTATATCTTCTTATTTATTTCT
The DNA here is from genome assembly GCA_030765085.1 of Allium cepa. Taxonomy (NCBI): domain Eukaryota; kingdom Viridiplantae; phylum Streptophyta; class Magnoliopsida; order Asparagales; family Amaryllidaceae; genus Allium; species Allium cepa. The sequence continues at coordinate 784,660,056 of CM060938.1, forward strand.
GTTGGTCATGGAAGTCTTCACTGTTATACTAAAAACTATATATTCACAAAAGATCATCAAGTATCACCCAAAGTGCTCCCACCACCAAATAACTACTATTATGTTTGTTGATGTGTTATGTTGTTTACCAAGCCTGAGTTTTCCTCCTTGTGTGGTTTATTGGAGGCACTGCAGTCCTTCAACCGAATGAATGTCCTATCAATAAATCAATCAAAATTTTCCATGCTTGTTGCTGGTGTCAGTGATGTTCATGTTGCTGCATTGTATCAACATTTTGGTTTCTCGTGTATGGTTTCTGACATGAGGTATCTGGGACTTCCATTAATTACTAAAAGATTAACCAATGCAGACTGTTTTCCCCTATTCAACAAGATTACTTCTGTCATGTCTATGTGGAGTAATAGACATTTGTCTCAAAGTGGAAGGCTTGTTCTTATAAAATATGTTGTTTTTCCTTCCCTTTTCTATTGGGCTCGTACTCTTATCTTACTTGCTAAGCTTATGCTGCTAGTTAGGTCTGCCATGAATAGATATTTTTGGACTGGAAGTATTCACAATAGGAAGTTGTTGCCTTTCTCTTTTTCAAAATTTGAGTCTTCTTTGAAACTGGGTGGGATTGGTATAATTAATGTTAGGAAGTGGAATATTGCTGCGTTTAGTAAACACTTTGATGACCTTATCACTAAGAAAGAAAGTTTATGGGTTACATGGACATGGCAATTCAATATTAAGAATAGATATTTTTGGTGTATGGATATACCACAGAACTGTAGTTGGAATTGGAGAAATCTGTTGAAACTTAGGGATGTTTTCCTTCCAATGATGCACTATCATGTTAATCCTAATACCGGTGTTAGTTTCTGGCATGACCCATGGGTGAGTAAGGGCATGATCCTATCCAGAGTTTATGTGTATTCACTGATTCAACAATCTAGAATTCATTGTGATGCTAAGGCTAATGATTTCTTATATGAAGGCATAATGCAGATGCCTTACAATAGCAATCAAATGATCAGGCAGCTGTGGAGTGTTATTCATAATATTTTCTACTCTACTAATCATCCAGTATTTGTTTCTTGGGAACTGAAGCCTCATTCTATTAATAGTGCGTACAAACATTTATCTGCTACTGCTCCCTTACCTGCTGCTAGGTGGTTTCCTGTTATCTGGACTAGAGACTCTATGCCTAAAGAAAATACGATGATGTGGAAGGTTGTAAGCAATGCTTTGATGACTAGGAGTGTTTTGAACAAGTATGGTATGACATGTTGCACGGAGTGTGTGTTCTGTGATTTGTGTGAGGAAAAAATTGATCATCTTTATTTTGAATGCCCGGCTTTAAATTTCATGATAAATAGAATTAGTTGTAAAATGGGGGGGGGGGGGGTGTATTTTAACCTCTGCAAACTCTAGCATTGTTTGGAGTATAATTTATAAAGCAACAAGATGGAGGAATGATGAGGCAAGAGTTTTGGTTGTTTGCTTGAAAATATATTTGGATGTGATTTATGGAGAAAGGAATGCTATTATGTTTGAGAATCAGAGGAAAAATCTTGAAACACTTTGGTATGAAGTCAGGACTAGAACTTACATGCAATTGAAGAGGAGCATTAGGCCTTTTCCTGCTGTCATGATTCATGGTTGGGCTCATTAGCTCTGTTTTTCTTTGTTTTTTTCTTTTCTTTTTCTGTTTTCTTTCTAGCTTGATTCAAAGCTTGTTTGAATCTTTTTTTATTGTTTTGCAATAAAACTGGTAGGGGTCTAGTCAACCTCGCTGGCTTTGCCGAAAAAGGTAAATATTTTATATTCATTCTTGTTTTGAATTTTAAATTCAAGTCATTGTACAAATCATAACTTTTAAAGAAATTGATTTCAAAGTTTAGTTGTGCTTTAATAATAAACGCATATATAGATTATATATGTATATAAGTCTTTAGAATAAAGGTTTAACTTCAAATAACTTTTAAAATCCATTTCATAAAATTCAATTCAATTTTATTTTTATATTTCAAATCCAAATAAAATCTCAATTAATTCACAATTGAATCCAAAATTTATATCAATTTCCAATTTATTTCAAAATTTAAATTCCAAAAATTAGATTAATTATCAAATTACTTTTAGCTAAAACCCCAGATGTTACAGATTCCCCCCTTAAAAAAAATTCGTCCTCGAAATTTTCTAGGGAGACAACAGAGAATAGATGGATACATAAAAATAGAGAAAACAGTCTTCCAGGTCAAACCGAATATCAATTCTGCATTTGGCTTACCAAATCAGAATATCAACAATATGAGAACAACTCATTCAATATTACACTAGATACTCGGGTCACCAGATCTACGAATATGCAGGGGCACATGTTAGTTTGTAGGGATAACTAACCGTTCGTAGAATATATCGTACCCAACAGAACAAACGATGGATACACAATTCCAATTGAAATATTCCAAACACATATAACTTATCCCTCTTCGGAACTTGATACTCACAAGAAATTACAATAGAATTCCAAATTTGGTTTTAACCGATATCGTTTTATTTATACAATTGAAAGTTATCCTTATGTTTGTTAACCAATTTATTTATTCCAAATAAATTTTCAAATTCATTAGAGTTTAAAACAAAAAGCGGATAACGAGAATACAAGGTAAGAACTTATCTACACGGTTCGCAGGCCATCACCGCACCGAAGCTTCTTCTTGTAGCTACTACGAAGCAACCAAATAATTCGAAATCGAATCAAAGGAGATTGATAGAGAAAAGTTGTTTCCGCTATTGTAGAGTATTGACCATTTGTAGTGGTATTCTCCTGTCCCCTATCTCATCCTCTTCTTGCACTCATACTTACTATCAGTGGATAGTAAGAGAATTTACTGAGGCATTCACACAGATATCTTAGGGATTACTCATTCTAGGGTATACTTCACGGTATCTCGAATGAGTTACTTAATGTGTTATACTCCTGAGCTAAAGTTTCAACCTTCAGCTCTGTTACCAATTGTAACGACCCTGACTCGACCTTCGAAAATTGCCACCGAATACGTCACTCGTATTCAAATGTCATAGATCCAAACGTCGAATCTGGTTCGCCGGAGCTTATAACACATTATGTACAACACAGCGGAAGAGAAATGAATAGAATATATCAATATACAACATTGCTACAATAGCTGATACAACTGAATGATACAATGAATATCAATATACATCAGAGATATGATACAAGACTATAGCAGCGGAAAGAAAATATAACACCGGCAGCGGAACAATATCTCCAATATGGTCTTCAAGAGAGAAAGAGAGATAGAATCCAGAATTGTATCTCCATCTCCAAAGCACCAATCCAGAAGTAGATCGAACTCCCAATCAAGATGAAGTGAAGCAACTTGATCCAAATGCGACTGCCAAATCCTAAGGCTGAAAGCTATCGAATCTACACCTATTATTCGATTATCTGAAAAACCCAACTCTAGACTGCTCGTGTGGAAAATTATGGGCACCCAGAGTGTAGGAAGGGAACAATAAGCTTCAGGTCAGTCGTGGGACTGGTTTAAGCAAACAAAACAGTTTATCTTTAAAACAAACAACAAAGGATTTAAAATTTGAAATCCACAATGCTTTTAGAAAATGAAACTACCATAAGGCCTCCCGCCGCACACACAATGCAAACGCAGAATTGGAGGAGATTTCTCCTTATGATAGTCAAATATGCTTGATACGAGAAAATTTCTTTGATATTATTACTAGTGCATAGTGCAGAAAAACATTTCGAAAGTATAATATTAATCTTAGCCAGCATAGACATTCCGAACTATGCCTACTATGGCTACCATCTAAACAGTGGTAACCACCATAAGTAAATGGCAGGTACTACAACTAAAACTGTACAAAGCACATATTGAAGATTGAGTTTCCAACAAATGGTCAGGCTAAGGAACTTCCTACTACCACATGGGTACGCCTCTGGAGGGACGTCCCGAAAACTTAACCAGCTCTCTGCCAACACAAGGCCGGGTTACCTCCGTAACTAGGTAACTACTACACGAGCATGCCATCCCCCGGTCGTCTGCAACCTTTATCCGAGGTACCTCTAATCCAACAACCACAAAGCAAGCACAAAGTAATAGATTTGCAGTGACCACATGAGTTAAGTATCTGGGCTCCATACCATGATACCACCCTTTTCCAGAAGGGAATGACACACCCTAAAGGGAGCGTCCCTCATAACCCTACCGCATCTTTCCTGTTTCGACCATTTCCCGGGTGTGAGGTCCTGATGCAGTCTCGTCCACAAAGCTATGCTTTATACAAAAGCCATGCTTTGATCAACAAATGATACACAGCAGCACTCAGCATGCCACACTACCAAATTAGGAGTTTATCACTGATAACTATCAACTACATAACCTCTGAGCTCGTACATCTCAGAGAAGGGTGTTAAGCTAAGAGAATAAATTCTCCGCCACCAAGCAGAAATGTATTTGATAGATATCAGTTTTATATCTCAAAGTGTACCATACAAGTCTGTTCCGGGTTCGAACAGAACCGAAGGCACTTCCGAAGAAGCCCTTGCAATTCAGGCATCCACAATTCCGATCGAACTCCCCATCACATATGGAGAACTCTATACAGGAGCAACTCAGTGCAGAGTCAATTGACAGGTTATCCTACCATTCTCGAAGACACCCGGTCTTCACCACTGGTCTTCAATTGCAATCGTCGTATCACTATTCGGGATGGGTTATGTGACACAAGGTCCTTTCCCGGTTAAACCATATAGTGAGCGCAATATTTAAAACATATGGATATTGGGATTTCAGTTAAGTCACAACTTTAAAACTCAAAACTTTTCTTTCAAATGGTTTAAACCAATTACCATTTCAAATCTTTAAACAAAAAGATTTATTCCACAAAGTTCACCCAGTTTCACAAAGATCCATTTACGGATTTCAAAACAATTTCCATTTCGATTAGGATTAACTCATCCAATCTTTAAAACAAGGATTTAACTTATAGCTTTCAAACCCGTTTCCAAAGATTTATTCATAACTTGGAAAACCATTTTTCATTTCAACTTGAAATCCCTTTAACACAAATTGGAAATTCACTTCTTATATGAAAGCTTTTATTATTTGAAAACAAGTAGTTTTCACTTCGGAAAAAAAAATCTGATTTCATTTATACAAGTTAAAATCTTTGGGTTAAATCAAAGTCCCAAAACAACACTTTTAAAAAAAATGGTTTAAAACCCATATAAACTTGTATAACCTTTTTTTAATTATAAGTTCTAAGCATAGAGTTCAATTTTCAAATTTTTGAATTCAAATTTAAATCAAAATTCAAAACTAAATCAAGTTATTCAAAAATAATTTTTATTTTTGAAATCTCTTTTCAAAAGCTTTTCACTTTTAACTCCAATCCATTTCCAAAACTATTTGGATTCAAAATTCAACTTTAAAAATCATTTTAAAATATTTAATTCAAATATTTGTGACTTAACCGATTTCTCGTGCAATCCATATTTGTGCGTGTATGGTGTAGTCCATGGGTTTTACACAATAAAAGTGTAACATCATCAATTAGCATAGATTCAAATGCGGCAATATATTTGATAAGCATCATAAACTATAACGCTTATCTTTATTCATAGATCAGATAAAAAAACATAGGTACATCGTAGATAAATAAATTACATTCATCAGAGCTCTATTCATAACAAAGCATCACACAACAGAGATATCAAATAATTCAGCATTCAATGGCATCCAAAAATCCATAAGTAAGATAAATTAATTATCTGATTAATTTAAACTAAATAAATTATTTATGAATAAACTACTAATCCTAGTTAATTATCATTGATTAATAATTATTCCTTAATTATTTATTCATTAACCTTAAATTGTTTATTAAACAACCATTAATTATTAAATAATTAACCTTTAATCATTAGATAATTAACCTTTAATTATTCAATTATCCCTTAATTATTTAATTACATTAATTAACTACTCCTCAATTAATTATCATTCTTCATTAATTAATTAACCATAAATTATTATGCTTTAATTAATCACATTAATTCAATAGCCCTTAATTAATCACCATTTAATAAATTATTCTTAATTAATAAGTGATTAAATCTATATCACTTTAAACCATCCCAACGCAGAAAACAATCCCACCTTCTTCCTCATCCCTCTTTTCTGAATCCAGGCAAACCATCCCAAATCACTCGAAACAATTCCACGAAACTGGAGAGAACATCTCCGACCAAGTTGAACTCTTCCAAGCGAACATCAATGCATGCGAAACAACCCAAACTGGAACTAACCATATGTCCTCCTCGCCTATCCCCAATTAAGTCATGCCGAGTCACCATGTGCACACGATGCACATGCACCAGTGCTCCGTTGATCTTTTCGGCCCTGTGAACCCCTGAGACGACGCCCCTTTCCCCACTGGTCACCATCGACACTCTACAAAACCTTGAATCCATCTCCTCTTAAATCGATCCCTCAACCGAACCATCGAAAAAAAACTCAGGGACAAACTTCGACAAATAGCTCCTCCCACCTGCACCGATCTGATCAACCCTACTACCGATCGAAAGGCCTACCCCAATGCTACTTCTCTGCCAAAAGCCATACGTCCCGGTCATGACACGAGCTCCCAAACTGATTGCGATTCCACCACAACCAAAGCCAACACTAAACCCTAAAATCACGTCACTTGATCACCACAGTGATCAAGAATTTAAACAAGCATTTTTCCAACAATCTCCTATTCACCAGCCTCCTCCACCATCGATCGCGACATTCCACTCGTCCCCGTTGGTCGAAATTTGACGAAAATGCTAGTTTTAATAAATTTGAGAAAACTCGCCAATTACTTACTTAAAAATCTCGAAATAATGATAAAAAATAATTGATTTGTAATTCGAATCTAATTGATTAATCAAAAATGGAAATTAAAATACTTAAATTTTCTGATTATTTGGATCATTACTGACTTTGATCAAAATTGAAATGATTATTCAACATAAACACTTGTAATTATTTTTAAAATACATATTACCCTATCGATATCCTCCGTTTTTATTCAGAAATCATCATTTAGTAATGTTTACTTGGAGAGGTGTTGATTTATTTATTTTGTTCTTAGTCTGTGAGTGAAGTAAACAGAGTTGTACTGCCTGTAAACAGACATGCATATCAAATTTTCTCACAGATATAAATACATGCATGAATAATTTTTTTTTATCACACATTAACAGATTATTTCAAGCAATCAAGATGCAAACCAGATTTAAATCCTTGGGATGTGGTTTTCTCACCTTGATTTGATGTTTTAAAACAGAGAAGAAAGAACAGGCTTGGAATAAATTTGCAAACTGGAATTCTTTGAGACTTGATTTTTTTATTTCAGGTCGATCTGGTTGCTTTAGTTTGATTGCTATCGATTTTGAATTGAATCCAGATCAGGTTGAGCTTGATGAATATGAACCGATCTTTTTTTTAAAGCTGTGATGATTTGCTTGAATTGTTCTAGGCTCTTGTATTTGAATATAAAACTTTTGCTTTCGGATTTGTACATTTATGACTTTATTTTTTTCTGAAAGGATCAAATCTTTTGATTTTCTTTCTTCTGGTTTGCTTTCAGATTCTGGCTTTAGGTATGAGGAAGAGAGGAGATTTGACAAAAGTGTATAGCCTGGTTTCTTTCTTTTGCATGTTTTTTTTTCAAATTTAATTCAAAAGAAAATAATTCCTTTGCCACTTGTCGATTATGTTGACACTTGTTTAACTCCTTATCACATGGTTTACACTGGTTATCATCTTACCTTCATGTTTTACAATTGTCATAATTTGTGTTATTTATGCAAAAACCCTTAACTCATTTAATTTAAAATTTTAGTTTGTGAATCCTTACTTTATCATAAATTACTTAATTTATACACAAACTATATGTTTTAGCCCTTACTTGCTTAAACATTTATGTTTACATAATTGTCTTGAATTTATTTACAAACTATATTTGTTTTCCAAAAGATATGTACACGTATATGTAAGTTTTAAAACTTTCATTATTGTTTATATACATACATACACATATAATTCTTAATTTATAAAGCTTTTCAAATCTAATTTATTTATTAAATCAATTTTATTTACAATACATTTCTTGAATTTCAAAAGGTAAATATTTTATATTCATTCTTGTTTTGAATTTCAATTTCAAGTCATTTTACACATCATAGCTTTTAAAGAAATTGATTTCAAATTTTAGTTGTACTTTAACAATAAACACAAATATAGATTATATATGTATATAAGTCTTTAGAATAAAGGTTTAACTTCAAACAACTTTTAAAAGCCATTTCATTAAATTCGATTCAATTTTATTTTTATATTTCAAATCCAAATAAAACCTCAATTAACTCACAATTGAATCTAAATTTTAAATCAATTTCCAATTTATTTCAAAATTTAAATTCCAAAAATTATGTTAATTATCAAATTACTTTTAGCTAAAACCCCGGAATGTTACACATCCTCTCTGACACAGGAACGTAATAGGGTCTCATCCGCTTCAATAGGCGAGAATATGTCCAATCCAACTAATAAATATAGTAATTCATCCAAATAATCATTCAACAATTTTCATCAACTATATATCATACTAGTTAACCAAAAAGGTGAGTTTAACTCAACGAAATTTTCTATCGCTGTCGAGGCGTTCCGGTTTGGAACTAAAATCGAACGACGTCCGGTTTTAGCCCAAATTTCAACAATCTCCAAATCCAACCAAACTAGTTCCATCGTGAAGCTTTCGTCATCAAGAGCGCAATGCAAAAATCTGCTCCTCGATTGGACCTCGCACGAAAGAGTTATGCAATTTTTAAGTTATTGATTTATTTTTAAATTAAAACAAACAACTTTTATATATAATTACAAATATACCTATATTCTCCTTTCTTTCCCAAATCGTTCATGCCTGCATCAGCTTGCTTGTGCAAAATTTTAAATCGACGCCTCCTCCACAGTCCACTGCTGTCGACCGTACTCCCCCAGCACCTCGCCCTACCTTCGCTCGCTCCTACACTCGTGGTGTCACCGTTATCACCTAAGTTTTCCCCCAAATCGCACCCATTCAACTATCGCTAGATGCCACCATGGTCCCCCATTTTCCACCTAATTTTGGCCGCAGCTAAGTCTCGCCTTCCCCCACATTTCCCCTTTGGACCTCACGACTAAAACCGAACGATGAAGCCGCAGTCGATGGAAAACCAAATCGTCGATCATCATGAAACTGCGGCCTTCTCTGGTCAAAATCGCCAAATCCAACCGTTGATTATCTTTGTCTCAACGTCGCGAACAAATTCCTCGTTGAGACCCTAGCCTATATCGGGCTAGATTGGCTCAGATCGATTTGAGCCTTTCGCTTAAGGGAATTTAATTTTGAAATTTTTTAAAAGTTTTGTTCTCTAGTTTAGCCAGGTTAAATAAAGAAGACAAGAAATACTATGGTATGGGGAAAAGTATGGGTAGGCATGGGTAAGGCATGGGCAAGGTTGTAAAGTAAAAAATATTATACATATATATATATATATATATATATATATATATATTAAAAAATATTCGACATTATAGGTCTAAAAATATCGAACTCCAAACGAGATGTGCCACTAGGCATTCTATATGTTATACCCCCATTTCGAATGCAATGGAACTTGTCCCGAGCCCTAATTTGATAATATGTAGAAGATAGCCTTTTGAACCCAATTATTGTATTAAATTTTCGATATTAAATTCTACGTGTTTCGATCTCGCATGAAGAAACGACTCATCTGATCGACATGAAATTTGAATGGCATATTATAATTCATTATTATGGATCTAATGAAATTTGTTTCATAGAAATCTAAGACAGTGCCCTGGAAGGCTATTTTTATATGTTATTTGTTTTGAGAGAAATGTATGATCCTCTAAAGTAGAGGAGAGCGTACACATGTGTATGTATGTGTATATATATCACTGAAAACAAAGGTGCTGCCAACATCCCAGGCAGGTAGCTAAACAAAAAACAAAAAACAATATAAAGGACTCAGGTACAACTCGAATGAGCTCCGACAAGGCCACCGCCTATTACACCTCATTATCGAGCTCTTGCAAGGCCACTGCTCATTATGAGGTGTTAGAAGTATCCATTTTTACGTATATGTTAATTAAAATGAATGATTATTAAAAACCAAATTAATCATTTTTAAATATAAATTAAAATTCTAATATCTTCATATTTATTAAATCGAATTTAAATAAGCTTTGAAACCATTTTATCCAACTTAAAACACTAGATTCAAATATTTAGACAATTTCAATTATTAAATTCAATAATCTAATATATCTAATAAATCACTATATTTGAAATTCAAGTTATTCAACCTATAAAATTAACTTTTCAATATTAAAAATGAATTAAATATTCTAATTTCAAATGACAAAATTCTAGATCATTACAGTAACTCTGATAACTCCATGTTAAGGAGTAATCTTCTATACTCTCTTAGTGTTATATTATATTGAACCATTCCATTGCAAGATTTTCTGTTCTTTTGTTTTACTCCATGGCAACTCGTCTTTTGGATGATTGGGCAATGGAATATGAATATTGTTGATGTATTAAGTGTCGTTCTCAAGGGTCAGAAAGGTAGATCGTCATAGAATCCTAAGAAAGACGAGTCCTAACACCCATTAGTGAAGTTGAAAGACTTCTACATTTCGTCTTAGGACTTGGAGAAACATAAAAGACTAGTCGAAGCATTATTTGAAAATAAAATGGGTAACATTAACCTCTCTAATATTTTAAGAACATCTGTTATATAAAGTTATAATAACTACACCGATAAATTTGTGCAATTAATGTAATCGATAAGTGTTTATCAATGAAAATATAAAAATGAACCGAATTAATAATAAAAATATAGATATAAAATATACTTACCAATAAATTTTGGCTTGTTGACCCATGCAAGCACCTTATTATACAACCATTAACTATGTTCATGACTTGGCCACTAACGAGATTACTTGCCAGAGACTGTATATTGTCTTCAGTGAATTGCAACCTCTAAAAGCAATACAAGAATATGGATATTTGATCCATATACAATCACATATAAATATTATACGGTGAAGGATCATAATTTGTAATGTACAAAATCTTGATGAAATTAGTTTATTGAAATAAGCAAGTAAACTATATTTTGAGATCGTGTATTCAATATGATTGATTACAATAATTATTTTATGATGTTAAACGTAACATTGGACTAAAGGCTACAAGATAGATCTAAGAATTTGATTATTGAAATGTTAGTTTGTTCAGTTTACGTAAAGTGCAATTTATTCAATATCCTTAAAAGTTATGATCAAATTCACTTTTGTAAAGAGTTCATTATGATATTGTAGTAATGATTTCATTTAAATGGTTTGACCTTTAGAAAGGAAATCGAATGTATTACAGTGGACGTAACCTAAGGCACATTTTGGATAAAGAGAGTGAATGACCATTTCTGCTTCATAAAGAAATTCAAAAACGAGAATTATAAAACAATAGTAGATACCTAATATTGGGTTAAGAAATATGATTTTTATTCCAAAATTGTATTTTCGCATAGAAAATTTATTTCTACAACATTTGTTTCATTGAATTTAAGATATTTGATCTAAAAATTCTCGACTATAAACCATTTACTGTAAATGAAATAAATAGCCTATAAAGCGGCTGAATGGAGCTTCGTGTTCCATAAGCTATTATAGTAAAAACGAAAATAGTGAGAGCATGCTATATAACACTTATTGGTAGCATCAAGTTACGAAAATTATTTTCGTAAAACTTAGCAAACATTATTTACGAATAATAATTATTTTTCAGCGTTGACTGAAAAATTGACATAGTTTTATTGCAATATGAATATTTGTTATAAAATAAATCATAATAATGGTATTTGTGATGCAATGGAAAATACACAAGTATCTAAATTTATTTGCAATTATTTTGGATTTATGGACTAAGCCATGGTATGGAGAAATAATACTTTGACTATATGATTAGGAATCATATATTACTAGTGAACTTTATCTCAAACAATAAAGGACAAAGCACCCATTCAGTGGAGCATCATAAGAGTTGATGAACTCTTCAAATTGATACATATAGATGTATAAGATAACAAGTCTTTTATTACCAAAATAGTTCCACATACTTCATTATATTCATTGATGAGTTATCACTAATAAGGAAAAGTGTATTAGACAGACATGTAGTATGTTTATGATAAGCTCATAGAATGTAGATCGAGAGTAAGTAAAATAACATGCAATAGAAAATGAAATTGATTCGATTTGATCAAATATGTGAGTATATTGGAAAGATTTTCGTACATACCTAAAAATGAATATAGATTTAATCTCAAAAATCATTGCTTCCTATAATACATAATGATGATGTATCAATAAGGGTAATGGAACTTTGTTGGACAGAATACGATTAATTATGCATAAAATTGAGTTAATTTCTTTCTATGAGATCTCTTACTTAAGAGTAGTATATAAGGTTAAAATTAATTTCATCTAAATAATAGTTTACAAAATCATAAAAGATAAGGATTTACAAGAAACCCCAACGTATCCTAGGCCAGACAATTAGCAGAATGCGCAAGTCAAAAGACTGCATATAATAGTTGTTCACGAGGGATCGTGTATGAATATCCCCAAAAGCAGTTTAGGAACGACTTTCATTGAATGATCTATTTGTGTTTTGAACATAAATTTTGTAAACTAAAAGAAAATCAGTTTTATATATAAGGCAATTCATAAAATGTTTATGAATACCTATTCCATCGCATTGAGAGACAACTGTTGTTTCAAATAATACTATGTTTATAGCAAAGGAATTTCTTTGAGAAACTTGTAAAATGGATTTGGATATGATCCAAAGATAAAATTGATTACGTAGTATGAAATGAAATTGTACTAACCTAAATGAACACATCGCATTAGAGTGTCTAAAAAATATTTTCGCGCATTGAACAGAAACTATAAGTTTCTTGTCAGTATCGAGAATAGATAATCCTCAGTGGTCAATTAAACCATTAATAATATGGACTCAATGACATGGTATGATGCGCAAATCCAAAAGGATTCCAAGTAGGCTGTCAAAATGTGATTTTGATTGTCGTACACAAAGTGGTTGATCCACCGACCGTGTCTGTGTCTGAAAGAACAAGAATAATGCACCTGGAATTTAATAAGCAACATTGATAAGAATAACATCATAAATTTCAATTGTTGAAATCGACGTACTAAATTCATCATTCGACTAGCTTGATTTATTGGATTTACTCACAATATTATTGCTTGGTAAGACTTTGTGTTTGGTACATATGTGTTGAAATGGAAAATAGTAAATAATGATTTACAATGGACCGTTTGCACATAATAACCAAAGCATCTTGAAATCAATAGGTGCAATATCGAGTTTGTGGGTTTTAGGATATGATCCAAGAAATGATACGAAAGTATCATTTTATAAGAATCAGAATAGAATAAGTATTTTGATAAAAATATCCAATAGTATGATTTTTAGTAAAAAGGGAAGGAAGCATGTGTCCATAAGAAAGAAGCACTAAAATGTACGTAGATATTTCTAGAGTATAAGTAAACAACATACTGCTGGTTATTAACGATCCAATTATGTTAAAATCATTAATAATTTGGTATTTTAACACTCGATATTGGATTTGTAAATTATATCTTATATAGTAAGTATAAAGGATATTAGGAATGTCCCAAATGATATGCAAAGACACCTTATTAAAATATTTGACAAGGAACATGTAAGTTGGATTCCTTATGCTTTTACAATAGAAATTATCAATTATTTTGTATCGTCTACAATATCATAAATGTCTTATGCATTTGATACATGAAGAAAATATCAAATCCAAATTAAGATAACTAAATGGTAGTTTAGAATATTCGCGAGTATTTACGAAATGATTAAGAATTGTTTTATAGAAACAACTAACACCTTATAATGAGTGTACAAAATCAAAATTCGTGAGTGATATTAAGTATAATATGTCAATATTAAATTCATGTTCAAAGCTTAATTGTAACGTATTGCGATTTTCGACTCACGAAAGTCGACATTAATACGTCCACTGTATCAACTGCCGACCAATCGAATGTCGGAAAACCGTACCGTTAGGGTTTAAAAAAGAGGTAGAAGAAGAAGAAATTAGAACGAAAGAAGAACAACAGAAACAATATCAGAATCTCACATATCGCAACGGAACAACATTTAATAGATAAATGAATAATCTTTAAAACAAAGAACTATCTCGGTTATTACACTACATCACATCATCATCATCAGAGTATACAACAACAATATACAACACAACTGGACAATGGACAATTATACAAACATGGACTTACAAGTGAATTTACAGCGGAAAGATAATATCATATACAAGTAATAAGTCTCGCCATCCAGCTCGCCGCTTGAGCTCCATAGCACTTCTCAATCCAGAATGACCTGATAACCTGACTCTAGGCTGCCCGTGTGGAAAATTATGGGCACCCAGAGTTTAGAAAGAGAACAATAAACTCCAGGTCAGTCATGGGACTGGTGTGAGAACTCAAAACAGTTATTTATCTTTAAAACAACAACAATAAGGGAGGTGAAAAATATCCGCAATGCTTTTGGAAAATGAAACTACCATAAGGCCTCCCCGCACACACACAATGCAAACGCAGAATTGGAGGAGATTTCTCCTTATGATAGTCAAATATGCTTACTACGCAAAAAAAATCATTTTTGATATTATTATTAGTGCATAGTGATGAAAACATTTCGAAAGTATAATATAAATCTTAGCCAGCATAGGTACCATTATAGTGTGCCTACTATAGCTACCATATTAAATGGCAGGTTCTACAACTAAAACCGTACAAGGCTCGTATTGTTTCTTTGGATTTCCAACAAATGGTCAGGCTAAGGAATTTCCTACTGCCACATGGGATCGCCTCTGGCAAGACGTCCCGAGAACTTAACCAACTCTCTGCCAACAAAAGGCCGGGTTACCTTTGTAACTAGGTAACTACTACATGAATATGCCACCCCCTGGTCCTTTGGGACCTTTATCCGAGGGCCCTCGATCACAAAGCAACAACCACATAGAAAATGAGATTGGAGTAACCACATAGGTTAAGCATCAGGGCTCCATACCTGACACCACCCTTTTCCAGAAGGAATTACATACCCTAAAGGGCGCGACCCTCATAACCTTGCCTCATATTCCTGTTTTGACCATTTCCGGGGTGTGAGGTCCGACAAAGTCTCATCCACAAAGCTACGTTTTTCACAAAGCCACGCTTTGATCAACAAATAATCAATAAATAATCATCACACAGCAACACTCAGCATGCCACATTACCAAATTGGGAGTATATCGCTGATAACCTTCAACTACAAAACCTATGAGCTCGTATGTCTCAGAGAAGGGTTTTAAGCTAAGAGAATAAATTCTCCGCCACCAACAGAGATGTATTTGAAAGAAATCTGCTTGATATCTCAAAATGTAATGTCAGACACGTAACCATACAAGTCTGTTCCGGGTTCGAACAGAACTGAAGGCACTTCAAAAGAAGCCCTTGCAATCTGGGTATTCACAATCCCGATCGAATTTCCCATCACAAAGGAAATCACCATACCATAGCTAATGGTGCAGAGACAATCGATAGGTCATCCTATCGTTTTCACAAATAACCGGTTTTCAACACCGGTCTTCAATGCTATCTATTACGTCGTATCACAATTCGAAATGGGTAATCCGAATAACGAGCGCAATAATTTAAAAATAAGTGTTGCATTCAATTTCAACCAATTCACAACAAATAGCTATTTAAGGGTCAATATTGATAGTCGGTTATTTAACTATCAATCAATATTCACAACATCACCCGATTTCAAATAATTTCCCAAATTATTTATTTTCAAAAATATCTTTACAAGATATAATTTCCACACTTCAACCGTTTGAAAACAAATTTCAAATCAATTTTCACCTTTACAACTTTTGAAATTAAATTTCAAATCATTTTCCTTAAGCAGAAAACACTTACAAATAGTTATTCATTTTCACTGGAAATCTGCCGAGTTCAAATATTTTAAAATAATTGAAAATTTCTTATCCAAAAATATATCTGGAAAACACTTTTAAATAAAACTATTTTTCTTTAAACACTTTACTTAAAATATTAGTTATAAAATATTATACCTACATTATATAAACTTAAACCCAAACTAATTTTTCAAAATAAAATTAGTAAATAGAGTATAACTATTTAAATAACTATTTTCTAAAACAATTACTGATTAAATCTTAGAAATAATCATTTCTATAAACAATTTAATAAATCTTTACTTAAAGGATTTAAAATAATTTAAGAGGTAAATTTCTTCAAAGTATCCTTTTCAAAACCAATACTAGAATTTTATATATATGAATAATATTTTTTTCAAAGCTATTCAGAAATTTTATTCGGCTTTCCAGGGAGGATACACTTTCATTTCAAAATGGTTCATTCAAACCAATTAAATAAATCCTTACCGATTTATTAAATTTACGTTCCAATTCCGTAAATTTATTTCCACACTTTTAAAAATAAATCAATGTTTATTTTTAAAACAAATTTCCCTTATAAATTTCCATTGTGAATTTACATTTCCAAATATTCACTTTCTATACGATTTTTCAAATCGATTTCAATTATTCACTTTCAACACCAAAATCAGTTTTCAACTGATTTCCAAAAACACCAAATCAAATTGCATATTGATTTTCCAAGAAATTAAACACTAAGTGAATTTCAATCAAATTTCAAATTGAAATCAATTTCTACTAAACCCCAAATAAATTTCCAAATTGATTACAAATTCATTTCAAAACACCAAATAAATTTCCAAATGGATTTCCAAAAGATCTATTTCCAATTATCAAAATCAATTCCCAAATGGATTTCTAAATTTATTTCTTTTCAAAATAATTTCCTTTTTAAAGAATACAAATTATTTTATTTTCCAACTCTTTAAAATCCATATTTGAATAAATTTTCAACCTTTGAATAATATTATCGAAAATCCATTTATTTTGCCCTTTTACCATATTTTGGAATTTTATTCAATAAGATAAAAATAAAACTTTATCATTTTAAAAATTCCTTCCTTCAAATTTATACGATTCTCAAAAATAAATTTAATTATAAATTTTCAACTTAAATTTCGAAAGTTCTCATTTTACTTATTTTCGGTATCTAACGATACCAATTTATATTCATCTAAAATTTAGCCTTTAACGATTTTAATCACAAAGATTATCACGCATATTATAAATAGATCAACACACAACATTGAAACAAATTCAAATGTTTGAGGAATCTAGTTGGATCCCTCCAACCTATTTCCCTGCATCCAAAGGTGTTAGCACAATACCAATTCCACTTCGAGGTGAAATATCGCGGTATATGGGATTTATAAAATATTATCAGCTATTATGCGGCGCAATAGGGTCTCATCCACTATATAATGCAGGAAATCAACTCCAAATACATATATAATACCAATTCCATATCAAGTTGGAATTATCACGGTATATGTGTTTAATAAATAACATCCGCTTAATATACGACGTATAGGGTCTATTCAATACAACAGATAATAACTATCATCCAATCACACAGTCAAGCAATTTTAAATCAAACTATTTAAAATTCAAATCGAAATAATTCG
This sequence comes from Allium cepa, assembly GCA_030765085.1. Lineage (NCBI taxonomy): Eukaryota > Viridiplantae > Streptophyta > Magnoliopsida > Asparagales > Amaryllidaceae > Allium > Allium cepa. Next base: position 784,677,918 of record CM060938.1, read on the forward strand.
ATTGAGTGAGAAGTTCTCACCTTGAGTTTCTGATAACGGTTGTAGTGTTTTGTTTCGAATAAAATTAAACGTGCGTTTAATTTTACCCGAAATTATCACTAGCTCCAAACGACTCCAAACCAGCTCTGTTGCGTAGTGCTCGTCCATACGAACCCGAGGCAATTCGTTTCGTGCGTTTTCGACCTCGTATGAACAAGTTATCGCATTTTAAAGATTGTACACATTATAATATAAAATAATTTACAATTTCTTTTAATTTTTATACCCTAATCAAATCAGAGCCATTCAATCCTTTATCATTAGATCCTGGCCGCATCCCCTTTCATCTTCTTCCTCCAGATTAAACGCGCGCACGAAACCCACTCGGCCGCCATCATGCTCTAATTCACGCGACCACTACACCACATTTTAGCTCGATCAACATCTTCCACTCGAAGCCCATCACTTGTGCTACCCTCGGCCGCAACAAGGTGGAGCTGGCCTCACCCTGGTGTCGAAAAACATGCTCGAGCTTCGGCTGTTTGTGGTCGATTTGTCGCTAGTTCATAGCACGAAAATTCATCATCATCGTTGAACTAAAGGTCCTCGTTGCCCTCCACGTTTTTGCAGTTGAACGTTTCACGTATAGATTAATGGATTGAATGATAATTGAGGAGGAAAGAAACAAAATTTCGACCATTCATTTTAGTGGTGGCGGCTGAAGGTAGAATTAGAGTTAGGGTTTTCTTGTTTGCGAATGTGAAGGTGGATGGGTCCTTTTATAGAAATTTTCACAAAACACTATTCATCCGACTTTTCCGAACTCCAAATCTCGTGCGGTGACTAGAGTTTCTAGGGTTTACCCCACGTTTCGGACACAATGAAACGTGTTTCGGAAGCTAATTTGATCATATGTGTGAGTTACGAAAATAAACGATCAAATTTAAATTAAATCGATTAACTAATTTCTATGCGTTTTGGCTTGCCCCGGACAAACGGTAAATCCGGTTGACACGAAATTTGAAATCTTACAATAATATAACATTACGGATCCGATGAAACTACTTTCGTCGAAATCCGAGACTGTTTGAAAAATGTCAATTTTTACTCGTCAATTAAATATTAAAATATTCAATTTCCACAAATTAACTTTTAATTAAATTTTAAAAGTTCTATAACATCATTTTAACTCCAATATGATTAAATAAAATTTTACAAATCAATTTTAATCATATTAAACCCAATTTTCAATTTTTTCTGTAATTTCAAATATTAAATTATCGATTTAATTATCCAATTAAATCTAGATATTCGTAATAAAATTTATTCGACTTACAAATTTTACTTGTTGATATTTAAAATCAATTAAATATCTGAATTTCAAATGATAGAAATTCTGGGTCGTTACAATCTTCCCCCCTTAAAAGAATTTCGTCCTTGAAATTACCAAGTAAGAAAAAGTTTTGAAATCCATTCACTTTTCAAAACAAACCGTTAAAATTTGATTTACAAATCTCTTAAGTGTTCAACTTTTCCAAAAATTCAATAGTTAAACTTCTTACAAAATATTTACTAAGTTTTCAAATCCATATATAGTTATCTTTTCAAAATCAACAATATCGTTTAATCTTTAACTTCAAATCAAAACTTAGTTTCCAAAAAAACTTTTCAAAATTTCCCGAAAATTTTCCAACGCCTTAAATTTTCAGAAAATTTCGCCATAACCTCCTTTGTACGGAGGAGCTTTTACAATATCACAATAGATATAAATATATATACATCGACCCACACGGTCGAAAAACAGTTCATATTTCCTATTTTATTGTGTAGGCGTACCTTTTTAGCATTTTTAAGCAAAGCAGTTATTTATTTAGCATTTTGCGCAACCAAATCCCGCTAACGGTAGCCCCGGTACCTGTACTTACTCAATATAAACACGTAAGTGACATATATAAGAAGTTATTAACATTTTACTCTTTTAAACAACTAAAACACATGCATATTAAAAGAAATGCATACTAAGCAAGGTTTATAAACAACTTATACGATTTCAACATTACTTGTAATTGTTTACAACCAATTCATATACAACGACATTCAATTATTCATTTTCAATTAGTTTACATTCACTAATTTACATTCACATTTGTTCATCTTCAATTCAAATCAATTTCTATTCAATTTAAATTTACCTAACTTTCGATTTGAATTTAATTGCTTTAGCTTTCAATTTTATTCATCCAATTGCATATGAATTTCTATTCAATCAATTAACAGTAATCTAACAACCAATGTATATCCAATACAACCAAATTTATTCACTTTACATTCAACATTCATATTCACTTTGTTTACCTTCAATTCGGTTTAACATTCAATTAGCCTTAAATGAATTAGCACTTATATCCGTTATTCTATATCAACTCATTACATTCGATTGGTTAATATTCAATTTATTAGTTCAATTACCAATTTATTGTACAAATAAAGTTGAATCTCCTTTATATAACTCAAGTTCACATCCATTTAATTCACTTCATTATTTTACTTCGATACCAAAATCAACTTCATTCAACATTACTTAAGTTATATTCCATTTCAACATCATTTGTTTAACTTAATTTAAATTTTTCACTTATAAATCCAATTCAGATTCCAATTATGAAGTAAATTCTATTTAACTTTTACCAAAGTCAAATTTCATCACTTATTCAAATTCATACCTCATTTTGCTTAACAAAATTGTTTAACCATCTTAATAATTGGTTTTACTTACATCTTCACATTTAATAAGTTATACAACTTATTATTCAACTACCAAATCTGATTTAATTTATTTAACTTCCTTTAGTTAAATTTCACATCATATATTTTATTATGCCAACTCAAATTTATTTCAACTTTACCAAAGCTAAAATTCTTTATTATTTCATATTATAAGTTCAAAACTTGATTACTTATATTCATCAATTCCAACTTGGATTTTAATTTCAAATTTGTTTATCACAACAAAATTCAATTCAATTTACTATGGTAGCAAATCCATCATACGGAAACTCGAAAATGATACTGATGATGCTGCAGTCATCACCCTTATTATTCCCAGCAACAGTAGTGAATTCAGTGCTTTAAATTCTTTCAAAAATTTTTCTTTCATTTATAAATCTCATTTATAAATCTTTCTTATATATTTTCACTATTTCCCTTTACTTATACAAAATTATTCCACAATTGTAAATCATTTCAATTATAATTCTATACTTATACAATTGTTTCTTTTATATAATTTATTCTTTCACAATTATTGTTTTTATTCAAATTATTCGAACAACTTTGATTCACTTATATATATTTATATTGTCAACAACCAAACAATTAACTCTATATATACACTTTGATAATTCTGAAAAAATATTCCTTTATATATAAAATATAATCGAGGTAAAATTATTTCATTTACCCAATTTAAAACCATACTATGTCGGTTTATCTCGATTAAGAGTTTAGAAACCCCTATCGATACAGTTAGCTAGACTGCACCAACCAGGATCTATAAACAATCAACTGATAAGTCAACACAATACAAAACAATTTCATATTCACTAACAAATACGCTCTTATATCTATTAATACACTCAACTCATTCTAGAGTACTGTTGACTCTGTCTCTAATGAGTAATCCCCAACAGAGCCAAGGTTGTCGCTTAACCATATGCTCTGATACCAAATGTAGCATATTGCAATTTTCGACTCACGAAAGTCGACATTAATACGTCCACTGTATCAACTGCCGAGCAATCGATTGCCCAAAAACCATACCGTTACGGTTTAAAGAAGAAGAAGAAATTAGAACGAAAGAAGAACAACAGAAACAATATCAGAATCTCACATATCGCAGCGGAATAACATATAATAGATAAATGAATAATCTTTAAAACAAAGAACTATCTCGGTTATTACATTACATCACATCATCATCAGAGTATACAACAACAATATACAACACAACTAGACAATGGACAATTATACAAACATGTCCTTACAAGTGAATTTACAACGGAAAGATAATATCATATACAAGTAATAAGTCTCGCCATCCAGCTCGCCGCTTGAGCTCCATAGCATTCTCAATCCAGAATGACCTGATAAGCTGACTCTAGGCTGCCCGTGTGGAAAATTATGGGCACCCAGATTTTAGGAAGAGAACAATAAACTCCAGGTCAGTCATGGGACTGGTGTGAGAACTCAAAAAAGTTATTTATCTTTAAAACAACAACAACAAGGGAAGTGAAAAATATCCGCAATGCTTTTGGAAAATGAAACTACCATAAGGCCTCCCCGCACACACATAATGCAAACGCAGAATTAGAGGAGATTTCTCCTTATGATAGTCAAAGATGCTTACTATGCAAAACAAATCATTTTTGATATTATTATTAGTGCATAGTGATGAAAACATTTCGAAAGTATAATATAAATCTTAGCCAGCATAGGTACCATTATAGTATGCCTACTATAGCTACCATATTAAATGGCAGGTTCTACAACTAAAACCGTACAAGGCTCGTATTGTTTCTTTGAATTTCCAACAAATGGTCAGGCTAAGGAACTTCCTACTGCCACATGGGATCGCCTCTGGCGGGACGTCCCAAGAACTTAACCAACACTCTGCCAACACAAGGTCGGGTTACCTTTGTAACTAGGTAACTTCTACACGAATATGCCACCCCCAATCCTTTGGGACCTTTATCCGAGGGCCCTCAATCACAAAGCAACAACCACACAGAAATTGAGATTGGAGCAACCACATAGGTTAAGCATCAGGGCTCCATACCTGACACCACCCTTTTCCAGAAGGAAATGACATATCCTAAAGGGCGCGACCCTCATAACCTTGCCTCATATTCCTGTTTTGACCATTTCCGAGGTGTGAGATCCGACGAAGTCTCATCCACAAAGCTACGCTTTTTCACAAAGCCACGCTTTGATCAATAAATGATCAATAAATAATCATCACACAGCAACACTCAGCATGCCACATTATCAAATTGGGAGTATATCGCTGATAACCTTCAACTACAAAACCTCTGAGCTCGTACGTCTCAGAAAAGGGTGTTAAGCTAAGAGAATAAATTCTCCACCACCAACAGAGATGTATTTGAAAGAAATCTGCTTTATATCTCAAAATGTAATGTCTGGCACGTAACCATACAAGTCTGTTCCGGGTTCGAATAGAACCAAAGGTACTTCAAAAGAAGCCCTTGCAATCCGGGTATTCACAATCCCGATCGAATTTCCCATCACCAAGGAAATCTCCATACCGTAGCTAACGGTGCAGAGACAATCGATAGATCATCCTATCATTTTCACAAATACCCGGTCTTCAACACCGGTCTTCAATGTTATCCATTACATCGTATCACTATTCGGAATGGGTAATCCGAATAACAAGCGCAATAATTTAAAAATAAGTGTAGCATTCAATTTCAACCAATTCACAACAAATAGCCATTTAAGGGTCAATATTGATAGTCAGTTATTTAACTATCAATCAATATTCACAACATCACCCGATTTCAAATAATTTCCCAAATTATTTATTTTCAAAAATATCTTTACAAGATATGATTTCCACACTTCAACCGTTTGAAAACAAATTTCAAATTAATTTTTACCTTTTCAACTTTTGAAATTAAATTTCAAATCATTTTCCTTAAGCGGAAAACACTTACAAATAGTTATTCATTTTCATTGGAAATTTGCCGAGTTCAAATATATTTTTTTGGCAAAGCCAGCGGAGTTAACTGGGCCCCTACCAGTTTTATTGCAAAACAATAAAGGGTACATAAATAAGAAAAAGAACAAGGAGGAAAAAAACAATAGAAAAGCAACAAGAGTCAAGGCCAAACAAGCAGCATATCAAGAGGGTAAGCAGTTTGACTGTTCTTCAATTGTCTATAAGTTCAATACCTAACTTCATTCCACAGCACCTCCCAATTCTTTCTTTGGTTTTCAAATACTATTGCATTCCTTTCTCTCCAAATCACAGTCATATATATTTTCAAACATACAACTAGAATCCTGCCTCCATCATTTTTCATCCTAGTGGCTTTGAAAAAAATATTCCAGACAGCCCCAGAGTTTTCTGTTAGTAGATTGATCCCTGTTTTTGAACTAATTCTAACCAAAAGGAAATGAAGGGCAGGACAATCAAATAAAATATGCTAAAGATTTTCTTTATACAGATCATAAAACAGGCAGTTAGAAGAACAGCCCAAACCATACTTGTTTAAAACAGTTCTAGTAAGAAAAGCTTGATTAATAACTTTCCACAACATCAAGTTATCTTTTGGAACTGAATCGCTAGTCCAAATCACTGAGTACCATTTAGAAGCAGCCAATGGAGCAGTAACAGCGACATGATTGTAGACTCCTTTGATAGAATGTGGCTTCATATCCCAAACAACAGATTCAAATTGGCTAGCAGGTAAGTATTTTAATTGCATCTCACACCACAGTTGCCTTAGTAGTTGGTTGCTATTGTATGGCAGCACTATTTTGCCTTCATAAATGTATTCATTTGCCTTTGCATCTATGTGAATTCCTGACTGCATAATCTGATTATAGTCACATACCTTGGACAAAATATGCCCTTTACTTACCCATGGTTCATGCCAGAAGCTAACAGATGTATTAGAATTAACAGGATATTGGATCATGGGTAGGTAGACTTCTCTCAGTTTCAACATGTTCCTCCAGATCCAACTGCTATTCAGAGGAATGGCCATACACCAAAAGTACTTATTCTTTATGTTGTAATGCCATGTCCATTTAACCCATAAGCTGTCTCTCTTGTTGATGAGATCATCAAAATGTTTACTTATTGCTGCAATATTCCACTTCCTAACATCAATAACACCAAGACCACCCAGTTTCCTTGAAGTTTCAAATTTTGTAAAGGAACAAGGCATCAGCTTCCTATTGTGTATACTACCAGTCCAAAAAAATCTATTCATAGCAGACCTAACTAGTTGCACTAGTTTGACAGGTAGAATCATAGTACGAGCCCAGTAGACAAGAGAGGAAAATACAACTGATTTAATCAGCACTAATCTACCACTCTGGGTCAAGTGCCTATTATCCCAAGCAGACATTACAGAAGTAATCTTGTTGTAAAGAGGAATACAGTCAGCTTTTGAAATTCTTTTTGATATTAGAGGTAGACCAAGATACCTTATGTCAGTGTCCATACAAGAGAAACCAATGTTTTGTTGTAAAGCAGTAGCTTGAACTTGACTAACACCAGCAACTAACATAGAAGATTTTTCTTGATTAATTGATAGACTGGTCATACTGAAGAAAACTTGCAATACCTCAGTTATTCCATTCAAGGAAGGTATCTCAGGTTTTGTAAACAACATTACATCATCAGCAAACATAATAGAAGTTATGTGATGATGAGAACACTTTGGGTGGAACTTAATTATCTTCTGTGTGTATCTTGATCGAAGAATAACAGTAAATACTTCCATAACCAACAAAAATAAATAAGAAGATATTGGATCACCTTGTCTAATGCCTTTTCTACTTCTGAAATTACCCACAGGTCTACCATTTAAAACAACAGAGAATGAGGGTGTGGAGATGCACATATATATCCAGGATACAAAATTTTTGGGAAATCCAATGTCAGCCATAACCCTAACAATAGAATCCCAGTGGATAGAATCGTATGCCTTGGATATATCAATTTTAATTGCAGCAGCATGGGGCACCTTACTTCTACCATAACCTTTCAATAACTCCTGAGCAAGGAGGATATTATCAAGAATACTCCTAAATGGAATAAAGGCAGCCTGATTACTAGAGACTACAGTAGGAAGAACATTGACTAGTCGAGAAGCAAGTATTTTAGAGATACATTTGTAAACTACATTACGGCATGAAATAGGTATGAAAGAGGAGACACTTGTTGGTGGATTAACTTTGGGGATAAGTGCAATTGACTTCACCTAGTAACTTGCATTTGTTGAAGAAATTGTGTATAGCTTTACAGAAATCACTACCAAGCACACTCCAAGTAGAGATAAAAACGGTAACATTTAGCCCATCAGGCCCACCAGAAGAATGCTGATTCATGGAGAAGAGAGTTGTCTTAATTTCCTCATCAGTAACTGGTCTAATAAGGGATGCTGCTTCCTGATAAGATATGCTAGGAAGAGCAAGTGTTGAAATTTGGTCAAGATCAGGGATGAAACCATCAGAGTTACCAAGCAGATTAGAAAAGTAGTCTATGAATGCCTTATCAACAGAATTTGCAGTGGAAAATAGAGTACCATGTTCATCAAATATACGATAAATATTTTCTCTAGCATGCTTAACCTTTAATGATTCATGATAGAACTTGGTGTTTTTATCTCCTTCATCTATCCATCTTTTATGCAGTTGTTGTCTCTTCATGCTAGCCTCCATGTACAGGGCATTATTGACCTCCTTGAATAATTCACCTTCTTTTGCAGCAGCTTGAACATCAAGAGGATGCTCCATCATAGAGTCTTGTTGTATCTTCAGCTTTTCCTTTAGTGTTGTTGACAGAAGGCATCCACTACCAAAAGTGGAAGAAGCCCACGTTTTGATCTCTTGTTTAATTCTTTTTAACTTCCTGCAAAATTTATACATCGGATTACCAAAACAAGAAAATTCAGAGTTGACTTTAGTAACTGAAACAAGAAAGAAATCATGTTTAACCCAAGCATTAAAAATTTTGAAACTTCTCTTTTCCTTTCTAAAATGGTGATCAAGAGTTAAGATTGAAGGGAAGTGATCAGATAGAATGGGCTGAGGAAGGAAAACAGAAAGGGAAGGCCAATGGTTGATTGCTTGGAAATTACAGAAAGTATGATCAATTGTTGTGTAGGTACGAATACTGCTTCGACTTCTGTTATTCCATGAAAACTTTGCTCCTGACTTGTTAACCATGATCAATTCAGATTCAAAAACTGCTAGGTTGAGAGGATCAAGTTCTTCTGAAGTTAGTGGTATTCCACCAAATTTTTCATTGTAATCATAGCAGGAGTTAAAATCACCCAACACAATCCAGGGGTGAGAAGATTGTCTTAAAGGTGGCAAGGAGTTGAAGAAAGCATTCCTGGAATTGATTGAGTTATCAGCATATACAAAAGTAATGTAGTAGGAGGATTGTGTTAGAGCTTCAAGAACATGAAAGTGGATGTACTGTCTAGAAGATAGGAGAGGAGTAAGAGTCAAAACAGCAGGATCATAGATAACTAGAATCCTACCATAAGAAGAACTGTCAAGGTTATGATGAAAGGACCAATTTGGGTTGATGTATGAAGCAGCTTTAATGGATAAAGTTAGATCAAGCTTTGTTTTAAGAAGACCAAAGAGACAAATATTGTACTCAGAGATAATACTTTTAACCTGATCAAGTTTCAAATTACTATGAGCTCCTTTGAGATTCCATGATGCAATTTTTTTAGACATAAAATATTATTGAGGAAAGGAAATGTTATTTCTTCTCTTTGTAGAAAGAGATCTAGTTTCAATTTTCCTACGAGACTGAGACTGAGGGGAGAGTGGTTATGAGATTGATTGGATGGAGGTAGAGACAAGTGGAGGAACTGATGGAGATTGGGAGAAGGGGATACAAGCTAGCCAACCAGGCAACTCAATAGAAAAGTTGTAGTGAGATGGGACAGGTGGTTGTTCATCAACAGAAGAATTATGCATGAAGGTAATTAATTGAGTAACTTGATGCTCAAATGTTTTACACCAGTCTTTGTCAAAGTCTGGTACAAGAGTATCAGAATGTGCATGCACTTCAGATATTTCATTACCAGTTTCAAATATGTTGCTTCTAATGGTAGAATCGTTTGTAGGCAAATTTTGGTCTTCAGCATTTGTAGTCAGGTCTTTATTTACATTTTCTTTTCCATCAACAGAAGAAGTGTTGTTTTTGGAAGCATCATTGCCTTGTTCTTCACAAAACTCTTCATTTGTTATTTCACCTTCCTCTTCATCAAGTATTTCCAATAAGACTTGCTCATCCACTACAGATTGCAACAAGTGGTACTTGTTTAGTGTGGTAACAGAACAAACTTGTTCACCACTTAGTGTTTTATGAACATCATTATACCCAACTATATTTTCCTCATTACCATCATTTACAATTTTTACCTTTTCATTTTGCATCTTCAAAACACTGTCTTCCAAATCTTCACTCATATTTCTTTTTTTCCCTTATTCTTATTTACCTTTTGCCATACTTGCTTCACTTTATCTTGTTTATCATTGGTTTTCCCCTTCTTCGTCTTATTCCTTTTCTCATCACTAGATTTCTGTTGTTCATTTATTACACATTGTTCAAAATTTCCTTCACAATCAAATTTCTTACAGTTATTTACCAAATGCCCAAACTCCTTACATATAGTGCAAATTTCTGGATTCCACAAGTATTCAACTTTCACAATCTGTTCAGTTCCATCAAGCAACATTACTGAAAAGTTTTCTGGTAGTTCATTGTTTGGATATACTTCAACTAAACATTTGGCAACGAAGACACGCTCAAATTTTTCAGTTGAAGCATCCATACAAAGAAGTTTTCCAACCCTAGCTGCTGACCAATTTATACCCAATGGAGACCAAGCATACAATGGAATATTAAATAGTTTAATCCAAACTGGTACTGCTTTGATGCTACTGACACTATTGCCTATATTTTCATCCCATGGATTCACTATAAAATGCTTATTCCTCATCACTGCTGGGTTAGATTCAGATATTCTTTTCCTGTCATCATCATTACTGAACTTGAACAAGAACAGAAAACCATCAGATTTGACAGTAATGGAACCACTTAGCTTCCATGCTCTCTTGAGATAATACAATACAGTAGAGTATGAAAGAGGATTATCTAGGAAAAAGCCAACGAGGTAATCTTGCCACATAGAGCTTCCTGCCTTGACTACTTCAGAAGGAGGCACTATGGCATCTCCATTGAACTCTAGTTGTATGTCACGAGGCACATAAGAGCCAGCATTATTAGGTTTAGCTTTGAAAAGAGAGGTCCAAGCTAGAGGAGGATTGGATTGAGATTGAGTAGGCAAGGAAGAGGATGAGTGAAGAGGTGCTGGTGGCTTAGGAGAAACTTCAGCAAGAAGAGCAGTGACTAGAGAATTACCGACAGTGGGGAGTTTTGATGAAGTATTGTTTGGTAGAGGAAGTAAGGGTGGCTCAGAGGGAGGTACAAGAATGGGAGATGAAGGACAAGGCTGAAGAGATGTAGAAGGATGGGACAGGTCAGTGGGAAGAGGATGAAGAAAAGGAGCGGTCCCCATTTTAAAAAGAACTGTGATGTATAATTGAAATTTCTTATCCAAAAATGTATCTGGAAAACACTTTTAAATAAAACTATTTTTCTTTAAACACTTTACTTAAAATATTAGTTATAAAATATTTTACCTATATTATATAAACTTAAACCCAAACTAATTTTTCAAAATAAAATTAGTAAATAGAGTATAACTATTTAAATAACTATTTTCTAAAACAATTACTGATTAAATCTTAGAAATGATCATTTCTATAAACAATTTAATAAATCTTTACTTAAAGGATTTAAAATAATTTAAGAGGTAAATTTCTTCAAAGTATCCTTTTCAAAACCAATACTAGAATTTTATATATACGAATAATATTTTTTTTTCAAAGCTATTCAGAAATTTTATTCGGATTTCCACGGAGGATACACTTTCATTTCAAAATGGTTCATTCAAACCATTTATTAAATTTACGTTCCAAATCCATAAACTTATTTCCACACTTTTAAAAATAAATCAATGTTTATTTTTAAAACAAATTTCCCTTATAAATTTCCATTGTGAATTTACATTTCCAAATATTCACTTTCTATACGATTTTTCAAATCGATTTCAATTATTCACTTTCAACACCAAAATCAGTTTTCAACTGATTTCCAAAAACACCAAATCAAATTGCATATTGATTTTCCAAGAAATTAAACACTAAGTGAATTTCAATCAAATTTCAAATTGAAATCAATTTCTACTAAACCCCAAATAAATTTCCAAATTGATTCCAAATTCATTTCAAAACACCAAATAAATTTCCAAATGGATTTCCAAAAGATCTATTTTCAATTACCAAAATCAATTCCCAAATGGATTTCTAAATTTATTTCTTTTCAAAATAATTTCCTTTTTAAAGAATACAAATTCTTTTATTTTCCAACTCTTTAAAATCCATATTTTGAATAAATTTTCAACCTTTGAATAATATTATCGAAAATCCATTTATTACGCCCTTTTACCATATTTTGGAATTTTATTCAATAAGATAAAAATAAAACTTTATCATTTTAAAAATTCCTTCCTTCAAATTTATACGATTCTCAAAAATAAATTTAATTATAAATTTTCAACTTAAATTTCGAAAGTGGCCACATTTTACTTATTTTCGGTATCTAACGATACCAATTTATATTCGGCTAAAATTTAGCCTTTAACGATTTCAACCACAAAGATAATCATGCAGATTATAAATAGATCAACATACAACATTAAAACAAATTCAAATGTTTGAGGAATCCAGTTGGATCCCTCCAACCTGTTTCCCTGCATCCAAAAATGTTAGCACAATACCAATTCCATTTCGAGGTGAAATATCGCAGTATATGGGATTTATAAAATATTATCCGCTATTATGCGACGCAATAGGGTCTTATCCGCTATATAATGCGGGAAATCAACTCCAAATACATATATAATACCAATTCCATATCAAGTTGGAATTATCGCGGTATATGTGTTTAATAAATAACATCAGCTTAATATATGGCGTATAGGGTCTATTTCAATACAACAGATAATAACTATCATCCAATCACATAGTCAAGCAATTTTAAATCTAACTATTTAAAATTTAAATCGAAACAATTCAATTGAGTGAGAAGTTCTCACCTTGAGTTTCCGATAACGGTTGTAGCGTTTTGTTTCGAATAAAATTAAACGTGCGTTTAATTTTACTCGAAATTATCACTAGCTCCAAACGACTCCAAACCATCTCCATTGCATAGTGCTCGTCCATACGAACCCGAGGCAATTCGTTTCGTGCGTTTTCGACCTCGTATGAACAAGTTATTGCATTTTAAAGATTGTACACATTATAATATAAAATAATTTACAATTTCTTTTAATTTTTATAACCTAATCAATTCAGAGCCGTTCATTCCTTTATCATCAGATCCTGGCCACAACCCCTTTCATCTGCTTCCTCCAGATTAAACGCGCGCACGAAACCCACTCGGCCGCTATCATGCCCTAATTCACGCGACCACCACAACACATTTTAGCTCAATCAACATCTTCCACCTCGAAGTCCATCACTTTTGCTACCCTCGGCCGCAACAAGGTGGAGCTCGGCCTCACCCTGGTGTCAAAAAAAGTGCTCGAGCTTCGGCTGTTAGTGGTCGATTTGCCGCTAATTCATAGCACGAAAATTCATCATCACCGTTGAACTGAAGGTTCTCGTTGCCCTCCACGTTTTTGTAGTTGAACGTTTTACATGTAGATTGATGGATTGAATGATAATTGAGGAGGAAAGAAACAAAATCTCGGCCATTCATTTTAATGGTGACGGCTGAAGGTAGAATTAGGGTTAGGGTTTTCTTGTTTGCAAATGTGAAGGTGGATGGGTCCTTTTATAGAAATTTTCACAAAACACTATTCATCCGACTTCTCCGAACTCCAAATCTCGCGCGGTTACCGACATTTCTAGGGTTTACCCCGCGTTCCGGACACAATGGAACATGTTTCGAAAGCTAATTTGATCATATGTGCGAGTTACGGAAATAAACGATCAAATTTAAATTAAATCGATTAAACTAATTTCTATGCGTTTTGGCTTGGCCCGGAGAAACGGTAAATCCGATTGACACGAAATTTGAAATATTATAATAATATAATATTACAGATCCGATGAAACTGGTTTCGTCGAAATCCGAGACTGTTTGAAAAATGTCAATTTTAACTTGTCAATTAAATATTAAAATATTCAATTTCCACAAATTAACTTTTAATTAAATTTTAAAAGTTCTATAACATCATTCTAACTCCAATATGATTAAATAAAATTTTACAAATCAATTTTAATCATATTAAACCCAATTTCCAATTATTTCTGTAATTTCAAATATTAAATTATCGATTTAATTATCCAATTAAATCTAGATATTCGAAATAAAATTTATTCAACTTACAAATTTTACTTGTTGATATTTAAAATCAATTAAATATATGAAGTTCAAATGACAGAAATTCTGGGTCGTTACAATAATTAAGAAGCTTTTAGTATGAAATGTTCCAAATAAAACATAGTGACTAATTCAATGAATAGATTAAGTACATCACTTGGAATATCCCTGCGATAAATGCAATGTACAAGAATACAAAAAGCATAAATTAATAATTGAGCTAGGGAAGATTTCAAGTATTAAGAATACTAATTGTTGTTATATGTAAACAATGTAACAGTAAGAGCTTACAAGAGGCCAAAAAACATACTTCGGATAATTTAACATTACAATGTAGTTATCGGCATCGGGGAGAGTTGATTGACAAAGTGGATAATTAAAATAACATGGCAGATCCATTCAAAAAAGGTCTAACTCAATCTGTTCTCACCAAAGTGATCGAAGGGATGAGGTAGAGATTCCATAATTGGCCCAAAGTGCAAATGAGAGATTGATAGAGTTGGAGGTATGCGCTAAGGTCAATTATGTAGTTGTTACATATATCTAACTCGATAACCAACATCGTTCAAAATAAAAGGTATTTTATTTCTATTATATAATCGATATAATGTGTTACATTAATTAATTAATTTAATTAAAAGTATATTTAATCGAAAATCCATAGATTTTATGTTTTGTGATAGTAGTTACAGTGAGTTATAACCATGAATGATATATCACAAAAAAATAAACATACAGATTTTGTAACGACCCCACCGCTATGCCCAGTTTATCAAAGAACATTACAAGTAATGTCGTTTCTAATCCGGAGAATACAGCTATTTAAGGGCGATCGAATGTGGATATATCTTTATACTAACACTGACACATCTTATTTATCTTTTTGAGATCTAAATTGAAGACGTTACGTGTGCAGTATTAATACAAAGTAATAAACACACCGATTAAAAATATTTAGAACAATATATAATATAGATAAATGGAACCAGAGTCATAGATTGTAGTGGACTAATATACAACATATTTCATAATAAAATGTGAGTCTACAAAATGCCAATGCTAGACTCACTTTAATACACATCGTATCGCAAATCTTTTATCAAGTACAAAGTCACTATTATATAAAATAGATGACATAAACTCCTTACTGTTAATATATATAAGTATGAAGTAAACTGAAACTATCAAAATAGTCTCCTTCAATGCTAGCCCAAAATCCAATGGTCAATGGATCCCTGTAAAGTCTCGGTCTGACCTGAGTATTAAAATAATAAACGGGTTAGACTATATCTAAATAAAAGGTGAGATACTAATATTATAACTTTATGACTTAAAAATAATAAGCCGTATTAAATATGCTAAATAAAAATCATAAGAAGGCATATTAATTAAATTCACTACTTTATAAATCCATAAATGACTTAACTCTAAATAAGTTATTTCAAAATATGCCTAAAAGCCAAATAATCAAAATAAGGCATATTGATCAAAGTCACCATTTCATAAATTCATATTAAGTCTCTAATGGACTATCATCTCAAAATAAGGTGATAACCAATTAAAAATTCGCCAAAGCCAAAAGGATACTAAATATCTATCCCAAAACCTCTGTCGAAATAATCATCGTTAATGAAATAATAATGGTAGTCAACTATTAGGGCGATGCAGTGAGCCTAACTAAAATAAATAAATCCTTCCACATAGCGTAATAGTTTAACGAATATAAATTGACTACTAGGTAAAAAACCCGACCCTTAATGAAAAGAAACAGGTAGTCGTGTTTATGACAAAACTATGTGAATTTACCTAACTAAAATAAATAGGTAAACATTGTCAACTATAAACTAAACTGATAGGGCTGCAATATAACATCCATATAAACAACAAAAAGGATAGTTGTGTTATACCAGAATAGACCTAACCCCAAGAAATAGATCTACCTACCCAAATCAAGAAATGAATCGACACTCAGGTCGATGACAAATAAGTCGTCGTCTCTCGAGGATCTATCGATCTTAAATAAAATCTGCACACCCCAAGGTAATACAACTGTAAAGCGTTAATTACTACCACTCCAGTAATCATAAGAATTTAATTATCTATCCCATACAAGATAGTAAATTCAAGTATTTACTATAAGTTAGAAATTTTCAATCAAGCTCTATTTAACAAGTTATAATAATAATCTAAAGAATTGTACAAAGTGTCGCATACCACCCGACAATTCAATCATCTATAAAAATTCTTTTGAAAATCACGAAACTCAATAGAAACACCAGCGAAAGCATTAATTTCCTGAAATCAATGTTTCCAAAGTCATCAAATAAGTACCAAATCGGTGTATAATTAGCCAAAGACTACACATGATTAAAGCTAGTAAGGGTTTATAGTTTGAAAGCAAATAATAAGAATTTACCATATAGGAATTAGTTTCTAAATTAATTTATGTATACTTACTTTCAAACTTCTCATTTTAAAATTCATAAACTCTTTTTAAAAGAGTTACTTATTTACAAAAGGTTTTGAAATCTTTTAAAAATAATTTGAACCTCTTTTATATCTAAATTAGTTGAAACTAAAACTATTAGTTTCGTAACAACTTCTATAAAATAATACTATATTTATTTTTTTCTTTGAAAATATTTCCAAAATTTTAATATACTTATAACGGTAAATTTTTAAAAGGTTTTACAAATAAATATTTCTCATTTAAAATAAAACTTTGAATAGAAATTTTGAACTAAGAAATAAGTTAAGAATATAATATAATTTAACTATATTTTATAAACTAAATTTCAATAAGGATTTAAAATAGATAAAATCTCTTTTTTGAAATTCTTTTAAAACATTTACACGATTCAAACAATGATCAATCAAAAATGAAATTTATAGAGCCAACATCGCACTAAAAATATAATTCCATAATATGGAATTATTTAGCGATCCGAGTTATTTTTCGACAAACTCCAATCACACAACAATGCACAAGTATCGACATCTATAAAATCTTAATTCACAATCGGACGAAGCTTCATTTGAATTTTTTACACTATTAATCCCTAAAACGCATCAATATAACGCCAAACAATCAAATCTTATTGAATAATTAATTATTCGGTGAAATAACTAATCATATCATGCAACCATATTTTATAATTAATCTGATTCATTCACACACAATGAATTGTCATTGAGATCTACAATTAAGGAAGGATATGCAAGGCAAAATTCATGTTTTAACCAATTCAATGATTAGAAATCAATAATTATAACCCAAATAACCATATCATGGCATGCATAAGGAATTTATACTAATAGATATAAAAATGTGAGTTAAAAATAACTCACCTTAATTGTTAACTTGTAGAAAATTCTACTCTCGTTCTCAGCCTACCCAAAAAATGCTAGCACGAATTCATTGTCTTAATGAATCCTAGATGATTTCCCATCACCATGCTAAAGCGCGCCCCCCTTTCGACCTGCGACCTGTCTCGAAACCGCCGAAGCACATCGCGACTCCATGTCGTAGATCACCTTCATCTTGACATTTGCATGGCCATCGCTCTCGATCGATGTGACAAACTTCATCAGCCGTCGCGCTCGATCTTCACCAGCCACGCCACGTGTTCAACACTTAGCAACCGCCCGCTCAACCTTCACTAGCCGCCATCGATCGAGATGCGACTACCCAGTTCATGGCTTTAGGTTCTCATGGTTTTTTCTCTTTATTTTCGATTTTGATTTTTGATGAAGGCAAGGGCAAAAAATGTTTTCTAGCATTTGGGACCTAGGTTGAATAAAAGAAAGCAGGCCACTAGATTTGAATTTAGTGAGGAGATGGGCTTTTGTTTATTTTTACTAGGAACATGGGTTTAAATTAAATTTTAACTTCAATTTCTCTTTTGCCTTTTAGTTTTAAATATTCATTCTTGTTATATATTTATAAATATTTCTCAGTATAATTTAAAGTGGTTCACACCTCATCTTATCAAATATGTCTTTCTAACAACTTTACCGTTTCATTAAATTATATTTTATTGTTCTCTATATTGATATAAAAATGAATTTATTCATCTATTCTAGGTATATAGGATTATTTACAATTTCAAATATTTTATATTTATTATTTCTTTCATTTAAATATTTAATATATTATAAATAAAATGAATTTATTAAGTATTTAGATTTTATTATAACAAAACTTTTAATAAATAGACTTTAAATGTTACAATAATTTGATTCCAAAATATAATTATCAAACTTGAATTCGAACATTTCTATTTTGATTAAATTAATTTAATATTACAGTCTTTAAAATAGGGACAGTTTTAAATATTCATAGTCAAGATGTATCGAGACCGAATATTAATACATCCATTGAGACTGGAGTACGTAACGCTCTTCAAATATTGGGTAGTGTCTTACTCATGACTTCTAAGGGCACAATGGAGTTACAATCTGATAGTTATTAGATAACTATGGAGTGACTCACTTGATATTTTGCTGCTTAATATAACTAAGGTCAAACAAAAAATATCGATGTGACAATATCACAAAATTCCCTCTAACTAAGAATACCGTCGAGCTTCAGCATCGAAATTCCACTTTGATTATCGTTAAATCATGGTACAGGTCCATCGAAACAACTATAGTTAGGTTGATTGGAAACATTAGAAGTGAGACTCTATTCAAGACAGAATTCGTCTCATCGGTAACATGAGTTTAGTATCACGGTCAACTTAATTCAACTCAAAGTCAAAGTCTCTGGCCAGAGCAATTCAATTCAAAATAACTTTTTTTATTGAACTGTGGACTTTGTTTTAGGCTATAGAATTGAATGTGGATAATGTTGGAATTTTGACCATTACCAAATTCCAAAAGTCCAAAGTGATATAGTTTTGACAAAGAAAATTGATGTAAATAATAGCCGATAATGGGTAACACTTAACAAAGTAAAATAAGATTCAGCCAAAACCAAGTAAGCGATAAATTTAGCCAAAGTGCACACCAACTGTTAAGTGATGTGTGAACATTATTATTTGAATACTTCAATATTATTCGCAGACTGAAGTTACACCCAGAGAGTCACACAACTGACACATTGAACATTCCTTTAACTAAATATTTAACTAATTTGTAATTTTTCCAAATTAATTAATATTTATGAAATATTAATAATAAATTTTATTTAATGTGTTAAATAATATTAATAAATATGTTTATAATAGTTATAAACATATTAACCAATATACGATATCTATACGCATTTAAATTGGATTAAATGCGATAAATATTAATCGGCCTAAAAATGGATTTGTAGCCCACATAAGGCAAGTGGATTTCAGGCATGGTAGATAAGGTATAGGGCGACCATATGATGGCTATTGGCTTGGATTTAGATGAATTTTGATATATTAATGATATAGAATGTGTAAGAGAAAAAATGGGATCTTGATCCCACTCTGTCTCTCTAACCTTTCCTCTATAAAAGGATCATTACCCTCATCTTTAAACTACATTTTTCTACCAAGTGCTGGCCAAAATTCATCCCCCTCCTCTCGTCCATTTCCAAGATCAAATCAAATAAATCTATAGCTAATAGCCGGTAGTCATCAGTTCAGGAGCTAGCACCTTGATAAATTAGAATCTAGGTCAAGAGTCAATCTCTTCATTTCTACATGTATTCCATAAGCTTTGATGAAGGTCTATTCTTTGATCTATAATTACAAGTTAATATTATTCTCATATCCTATGATGTTTAGAACGATAAGTGATGAATCTAGTATATCGATATATCATCACATTTATGATGGTTGTATATATTTACGTGCTAAATAAGTTAATTAAAAAAACTTATAAAACGTATACATCGTAGTACTCACCACATAAAAATATTTTTAAATTTATTAAAACTAATATATATTTAATTCATATAAGTTTCAAAATTGTAAATATTAAATATTATAACATAAAATATGTTTTAAAATTTTATGTAAATTATTTTGGACTAGTAAAGCTATCAAAAAATAATAATAATACATATATTATTTAAATATTATTTAAATCAAAATAATTACATAAATCAACAAAGTAAATAAATATATTGTACAAAATATAGTTGAAATTTTATAAAATTAATCTCACGCCTTGCATGCTTTAGACAGGTAAAAAAAATTAATTTTTTCATAAGTTAAATATTTATTTAAATGAAAAAAATCATAATTGAATTTAAAATTGATTTTGAGTTATAAAATATGCATTGATATATTCAAATGTTAATTCGGATTTTTTCATAAAAAATTAGAACATAAAATTATATTTTCCAAAATAATTTTTATTTAATTTTATTAATTTTTGATTAGAAATTTAATTTAATAAATATTTAAATATAAAAAAGTTTGCCATAAGCATTATTAAAAGTTTATTTTATATATATACACACACTTTATATTTTTTAGTAGGGCTAGCCGGCTTTATAGTGGGCCGTCCACTTTTATTAAAAGAAATTTTAAACGGGTGCTCTGCATATGCGTCAAATGGCTATAGAACGGTAAACTACTAACGAATAAAGACTAGTCCCCTTTCAAAGAAGAGGAGCTACTGCCATCGTCCGAAGAATCAGGCCCAATAATGTGGAAGTACCATGAGAACAAAGAAACTAAGGAAGGAACATAATCAACCGAATCAGTGTAGTATAAAAATTTCCTATCCCAAGAGGTATCCACTAGGAGAGTCCTATTCCTCCGGCTAAGTTCATGAAGAGTGTAAGGAGATAAACCATCATCCACTGTTAGATAATAAAGACGTCTGCTCTCTCCATAATCGCCTACATACTTATAGAAAGTGTCATACTTCAGATCATATCGCATTTTTGAATTTTCATGAATCCAAGCTTGCTCAACCAAACTACAAAACATTATATCAGAGGAAGGTTCTATAACTAATATAGTAGGAACATCTAAATAGGAGTAAGGGAAGCAGGGATCTCAAGAGGGGAAATAACAGTTATATAATCTGAAAAGGGAATGGAAACATTCGAATGAGAAACCAGAGGAGTTGTAACCAAGGAAGCAACTAGAACATCCCCCACATAGGGCAAGGCTTCGGAACCCACTTCCTAGTCGGAGTGTAAGGAAGTGGGGTCTTAGCTGTAAAGGAGTGTCAACTACTGGAGAAGAAGCAGGAGGAGGACCATGCTTACAAGAAATCACCAAATGACCAAAAGAGTGACAAGTCACACATATATCTGGCTTCTAACTAAAATGAACAACAACAACAACAACTGCAACATGCCCCACAATAGGGCAAACTCTAAGCTTAGAAGCAAGATGCATATCCACCGTAATTTCATTCATAACCTTAGTGCATATGATCATAACCCTTGCTACTACATTCACATCGAAGCACTTTAGATTTCCAACTAGGCTAGCAAGCCAGTCCAAACCAACCATGGGATCCAGAACGGAAGGGACATGAGAGAAGTGGGCCCAGACGGGTATAGACAAAACTTACTCCCATGCACCGTCAATGGTCATACTCCAAGTAGTAGTAGTAAATGGGTTTCCATCTATGAAAGAAGGCTCCACTTCAAGCATACGCTATCTTTCCTCTAGCCTAGAGAACTTGAAATAGAATATACAGTTATCACAATGAACTTGCAAACCACCCTTTAGCTTCCATCGATTCTTATAATGTTCTCGAACAACATTATATGTAGGGTTATAATCAAGAGAAAAACCAACCAAATAGTTAGACCAATAGTCAACACATGCCTGAATGACCTTAGAAGCAGGATATATGACTCTATCAACTTCAACTGTTACAAAAGAACGAGGAACCTAATCACCTTCATTGCGCGCCGATGACTTGAACAAAGACAACAACCTATTAGCTATAACCAATGGAGCATTATAGTGGTTTTAATAGTATCGACTGTTGTATGACCAAAGGGGGATTGTTTTTCAAACGGGATGGAAGGAGTCATTGATGTTATGGGGTTCAAATTAGGAGATTTATTAGGATTCAACTTGGCATTATCATAAATATTTTGTGTGCGCACTAAATAGGGGGGAACATCCCCTAACTTACATGCGCTACCAACAACATCACTCATATCAGTTCCATTTCTCAACCCAACTGAGGTTTCAACATAACATGAAGCACTTTTTGCAAAAGCAAGAATTGGGGTTAACGGGTGCTCACCTTCAACAGAGCCACTACCTAAACATGGAATAGAAACACGTGAATCAATTTCAGCAACCAAATCGGAGAGGGGATTTTTTAATGAAACATTTGGCATATCAGAAGACGTGCCTTTTAGGGAGCTACGTAGCAAAGAAGCAGCACATGTGGGTGAAACTTTTTTAATTGTAGGTGAAAAAGGTGGACCAAACTCCGAAATAGAAGCAGTGTTGTAGGTATACAAGATCTAATCAACGATTGGGCCTCCGACAAGGAATGAGAGGGGGGTATCTTCGGATGGGCCATGAGAGGAAATAAAAGACTAGGGATGGAACAGATTGAAGAGGAGTCAGAAGTCGTGAATTTGAAGCAAAATCGCTTCTGCCATTAAGCAATTCTTTTGAAGTTGTTATTTTGGTTATATGAAAGTATTCTTATATATTGTACATAATATACATACATACATACATACATACATATATATATATATATATATATATATATATATATTTGTGTATGTGTGTGTCTTCCATTTGTGTTTTAATAAATAAATAAATACATACATATATATATATATATTATTAAATTATTTATAAGTACATTTATATATGTATACGTATTTTAAATGTTTAGAGAATTAAATTTTGTTTTTGGATTTTAAAAGAATGTAAGTTTTTAAAATATTTTCAAAATATTTTGCATATATATGTACATAATTATATATGTATATATTTTAAAAATTACATATATGATTATATATAAATCCTTCAAAATAAAATATAAATTTATAACATATATATATATATATTTGTAATATTATATATATATAAATTAAAGCACACAAGCATGAATTTGGATCATATATTTGTATACTAAAGGGACTAACATGTCATTTGCAGTGTAAAACCGAGCACTTATATGCGGGCGTGTCAAATCTTGCGAGGTTTGCTATGTTACACGGGTACACACATATATGTATATGATACACGTATATATAATACAACATTAATTATTTCAACATAAACTATAATATAAATTAAAATTAAAATAATGATTTTATTTAAAAGTAATTTAGAAATATTCTAAATAATTAGACTTAAAAATCCAAAATTGTAAAAAAATTAAAATTCACCAATTTCTTCTGTCGTGGGTGTGACGACCCAGAATATTGGACATTTGAAATTGGAATATTTAATTGATTTTAAATATTTTAAAAGTTTATTATTAACTTGAATTTTAAATGTCACTATTTGTCGAGTGATTTAATTATTAAATAAAATAATTCGAAATTGGGTAAATTGTTTAATCTAGAGTTTTAAGCCTGTTAAAAATATTTTAAAGGCTAATGAAATTTATATTGATCATACTGAAAATGATAGAACTTTTAAAATTGAATTTAAAGGTGGTTTTCTCAGTTTTGAAAATATATCGTTTGAATTGATATTTAAAAATAGCCTTTCGAGGCACAGTCTCGGATTTCGACTAAACCGGTTCCATTGGATCCGCAATAGTGTTTTATTATCGGATTTCAAATTTTGTAGTATTCGAGTTGTCGTGTGGTCGTACGGTACCTTAACGCGCTGAATTTATATCAAACATTCAATGTAATAACTGCTCCAAAAAGCTATCTTCTCCATATGATCGAATTAGGACTCGAAACCTTTTCCATTGCGTTCGTAATAGTGGTAAAACATTATGAACGCCTAGCGGCACACATGGATAGGAGGTCGAGATTTTGAGTTGCGTGATTCGAGACGGTTTTGAGTTTAAATAATAATTTATATTCAAATTGTTTACCAAAAGTTTTCCCAACAGCCTTTCTCTTCTTTCAAAAACGTGTTTCCCTGGGTATAACACTTGTCTATCCATGTTAACACGCTTCTCCTCTATTAGTAAACAAAAGAACGATGAGGCTATCTCCTTCAACTGGAAATCAAAATGTAAAATAAATCCATAAGTCGACCTTCTTTTCCAAATTGAATTCACAAATCTGTGTATGTTTATAAAAAAGTATTCGAAGCTCGAATTCGAGAATTGGGAGCTCCCATCCCTTATGGGATTCAAAATCTCGAATTCATTTTAGAAAAGGAGGGGTGTCGCGCGAACGCAGATCGCGAATCGAGTGTCGACATCGTCTAGCATGGTCGGCGAATTAGGTTTTGGGGCGCAACAAGTTCGTGGGTGAGGCCACTATTGCGAGTTTGAGGTTGGGGGAAGGAGCACATTGTCATGGTCGCAGTGATGACCGAGGTGAAGGGGAAGTCGATTTGGGGATAGTCGTGTTTGTGGGCAGCTGCGGCGAAGGCGTGGAATGGCGCATGAGCTAGAGGCGATTCGATGTCGATGGGCGATAATCGACGGTGGTCCAACTATAGTTTTTGTGAGTCTGGAGTTTGCTGATGAGAGGCGCGATTTAGGGTTCGTTTTGATAAGACAGAGGTATTTTTCTCTAATTAATTTCTCAGTTAAATTTAATTTAATTTTATATATACATATGTTATAGAAACAGAAGGAGATGAAAACAGATATTGTACAGTAAGTTTATAGGATAATTTATTTCTATATGAACATGTATTCAGTAAAGTAATTACTGCGGTTAATTTCATGAAGAGAAACTGATTTTTCTGAGTAAAAATATATATATAAACACTTACTCATATTTTAATATGTATACGAATTTTCTAATGCTGTTAAGTTTATATATAAATCATTGTTATAAATGTATGTGATTTCAAAGGGAAATAAATATACATATTTACTAGTTCACTTTAAAAATGGATTATGGGATTTAATTGTTCAGTTAACCCATTTAATTAGAGTAGTTAATGGTTTTAAAAATAAAAAGGTGGTTAACTTATTTAGTTAGCTCGTTCAATTATTTTAGTCATTAAAATTAATTTATTAAAGGAAAAATTAGTTTAAGTAAATTTCTTAGTTAATTAAATTAATAAATTATAATAAATTGTTCGATTAGTTCAAATAGTAATAAATCATGAATTGTTTATACAAGGTCTAAAATCATGGAGAATCAAGCTGGTTTGGATCGGATTGCTAATATAATTAAAGGTGAGTTAATATCAATCATTTGGATGACCATAATTTAAATAGTTAAATTTAAATTATTGGATGGATTGCTTGAGTTGATAATTTATTATCTATCTGGATGTGATATTATATATATATATATATATATATATATATATATATATATATATATATTGGAGTGATTGATTTCCTGCAATATATAATGGATGAAACCATATGCGCCCTTCATAATAGCGAATGACCCCATATATCGCGATATTCCACCTCGAAGTGGGATTGGTATTTTATACTGGGCTAACATATGTGGATGCAGGGAAATAAGTTGGAGAGATCCAACTGGATTCCTCAAAACGTTGAATTTATTTTATATTCAGCGATGTAATTTATGTGATAATCTATGATGACTATATTGATTATATTGGTAATTGAAATTATTGAATGCTATGGTTTGGCTGAATATATTTGGATATTTTGAAGATATGAAAAATATAAAAGATTTGATTATGAAAAGAGATAAAAGAGAGAAATATTAAGTATAATTTTAGATAAATTAAATAATGAATTCATAAAGAATAAAGGTTTGATTTTAAATTTTATTAAATAAATGCTGGGTAAGGAAAAGAAAAATATAGAGATTTTAAATAAGTGAAGTTAAAGGAGTTTTGGGGACTTAAGTGATATTGCTTAAGAATTATAGGATTCTATTCTAAATTTTAAGATTCAAAATGATTGGGAAGAATTAAAAGGGAGAATTTTGAGTAAAAAATGAAATAGTTATTTTCAATTTAAAATAAGATTTTGAATCATAAATAAAGAAGTGAGTTTGGAATTAATAGATTTCGAAATAAATTTAGAGATGTAAAGGAGTATTTTTTTTAATGGAGTAAATTTTGGAAATCGATTTAGTGTTTGGAATTGTATTTGAAAAGGAGAATGAGACTATGGAATTTATAAACCGGGTTTATAAAATGAAATAAGATACCGGTGGATATTTGAAGTATAAATTCACGGTTGGAATTTATAAGGGAATGAGTAATTTGTTTTAAAAATAAATAGTGGTTTTATTTTTAATGGTGTAGGAAGGAAAGTGTATTTCTCTGAAAAGCCTAGTATATTTTCAAAGAAGATTACCATGTATAAGTTAGAGGTTTAAAGGTGTTTTTTAAAAAAAATGTTTTAGACAGAAATTACTATTTAATGGTTTTAAAATTTTAAAGGTAAATATTTATTAAGTTAATTATATAAGTAAATTATTTTAAAGGTTTAACTAGTATTATGATTTAAAAGATAAATATTAAATATTTATATTTTATATAGTAGTTTTATTTAAAGGAATTTAGCAAAAGTATTTACTTGGAAATTTGGTATTTCATAACTTTTATTTTAAATTTGTCTAGCTTATGTTTTACATGAGAAGTAATTATAAAATTTCATACCTAGTATTTCAAATAAAGTGTTTTTACTAGTTTTTATTTCAAATGTTTTAAAGTATATATTTTTGGATAAAAGGATTAAATTATTTTAAAATCTAAGTATTAGGACTTGGTGATTTTCAGTGGAAATAAAACAATTGGATGGAAATTTATTCCGCGAGAGAAAAAGTGATTTGAAACTATTTTCAAAGGGTTGAAATGTGGAATATTATCTTGCGAAGATAATTTGAAATAAATATTTTGGGAAAATTATTTAACCTGATGGTTGTTATGGATGTTATTTGATAGTTAAATAACCAACTATCAATATTGGCCAATGCGTTGATCGTTCCGAAGGGATCAGGATCGGGATCGGGATCGGGATTAATTTCCCGAAAACCACTTCGATCTGGTTCGAACGTTTTCGTAAGGAAGACAAGAGCTTGGAGTCGAAGATGGGGCAGTGAAGTGCAAGGGCTAATCGCTACTAATCCCGAGGGTGATTCCAAAATGAATGTAGTAGGAGTAGTGCCTTCGGTTCC
This sequence comes from Allium cepa, assembly GCA_030765085.1. NCBI lineage: Eukaryota > Viridiplantae > Streptophyta > Magnoliopsida > Asparagales > Amaryllidaceae > Allium > Allium cepa. The sequence continues at coordinate 784,705,367 of CM060938.1, forward strand.
GTTCAAACCCGGATCGGACTTGTATTGATGAATGCTATCAGACCATCGTTAGAAGGACGGTGAGCATTCTAACTGAATGTGTGCTAAAAAGGTAATGCATAGCCTCGAGCCTCATCAACCGGGAATGGCTAAAACAAGGAAGGTGCATGCAAAGCTAAGTGGCTAGCAACCAATTAGGGTAAGGTTATATCCGTCTAGATGTCTCTTTTATTCGGCTGTGTGGGCAGTTGTTGATCCCAACCGCGGGGTGATTTTATTCGGACTATCCACTAAGGGGTAGCGTCGGTCTTGTGATGCAAGGGATCAAGGTGGATCCTCGGTACGGTGATCTAGACCATGTACTATTACGGACGGTACCCCAGTAGCCCTGCCATTGATGGAAACCCAATCTCTAATAAGTGCCTTCGAACTTGTTTGTATACCTATTATGCTGGAATTTAATGAATGTAACAATTTCGGCTATTTGACTAAGTATTTGTATATAGACACTACTATAATATCAAAGGATTTGATAAGAAACGTTTTGGTTATCGTAAGGTAAAAAACCCGACATGTTTATTTATGGCGTGGTCTTATGAGATACCTTTGATTTTAAAAGGATTTTTGAAACTTTAATAATCCAATTGAGTGTGTTTTCTCACTTTGGTATTCCAGACTGACTCGGGTGTTATTTCGCTATAATGCTCGGGTCAGACCGAGTATTGTAGAGTACAGATTCTTGATGGATTGCTATAGAACTCAGAGGACGCGCTAGATGGCGAGACATATCATATGTGTGTGACCTATTTCCACTATATATGGTGTGCTGCATATTCATCTTTGTGTGGACAAGTTGTCTTAACAGTACAGCGATGTGTTTGTTTGATATTATACTCTGATGATGTAATATATAAGACAGTTGCGGTTCTTTTGTATAAAATTAGTCACTTATCTATTATATATTGTTCTGCTGTGATTATGAGATTCTGATATTGTTTCTATTTCTTCTTCTACCTCCTTCTTCTTTAACCCTAGTGGTTCGGTTTTTCGGCATTCGATTGTTCGGCATTTGATATAGTGGACGTATTAATTTCGATTTTCCGGCATTGAAAAATCAGATCGTTACATTATGGTATCAGAGCTGAAGGTTAAGTGAAAACCTTGGCACTGGTGGGGATTAGTCATTAGAAACAGAGTCCGTAGTACTCTAGAATGAGTTCGAGTGTAATAATTAGATATGAGCGCGTATTTTTTAGTGAATATAAAAATTGTTTTTATATTGTGTTGACTTATCGGTTGAGTGTTTATGAATTCTGGTTGGTACGAGAAGTACAACCATATCGATGGGGGTTTCTAAACTCTTGAACAAGATAAATCGACACAGTATTGTTTTAAAATAGGGTAAATGAAATAACTTTACCTAAATTATTTTTATATATAAAAGAAATAATTTTTCAAAAATTATTATAGTTATATATGGTTGCTTGGTTGTTAGGAAGTGATAATATTAAATTATTATCATTGTTGTGTGGACATTGAACTAGGGATTAAAATTATAACCAAAGATTAAGGAATAAATTTATATAACAAAGTGGGATTTGTAAATGTGATATATAAATGTGATTTATAATTGAAAATGAAATAAAAATTCCAGAGTAATCTTTGAATATGAATTGAAAGGATTTGGAATTCAAAATTTTGGAAATTTAATTCCTTTGAGTTTAAAAATGATTTTCAAAGGTTTTGGAGAAATAATGGTGATATTGTTTGAGAAATATTTTTGAATTGGATTTGAAATCTGGTGAAATTTGGAATTTAAAAATATTTGAAATGCTTTTGAAGGGATAAAAGCATTGAACTCACTTCGGTCGCTAGAAAATAACTTCGATGATGCCTGCAGCATCATCGATGTTCATTTTCGAGTTTCCAAGAGAGGAATTGCTGCCAAATTGTTTTAAATTGGCGTCGTTTGCAAAATTGAGATTGGTTTTAAAATTCAAAAGGCAATTTGACATGCAAATGAATTGTGTATATAATTGATTACAAAAATGATTTTGAAATGTTGAAAAATTGTTTAAACTCTGGAATCTTAATTAAAGATGTTTATGGTATATAATAAGTTTGATAACTTATAGTAATTTAGAATTGGTTGAAATAAGATTCAACTTGAAAAGGGTTAAATAAAAGAAGTGTGAAAACAAAATAAGTTGGAAGGTAAGCCAATTAAATGATGTAAATTAAAAGTAGTTAGCAAATGGAAAGTAAATAAGTTGGGCAACTTATAGAAGTTAAAAATTTGAATTAATTGAAATGTAATCGAATTAATTTAAAGAGAATGAATCTAAGTGAGCTAAATGGAATGGCCGTTGGAATAAAATTTATAAGTTTAAAATTTGAATGTAAATGAAATTTGACTATATTAAGTTTGAAATAGAAGTGTGAATGAACAAACTAATTTAAATTGTAAATAAATGAAATTGAAACCAAAATTAGTAAGTGAACCGATCAATTTTAAAAAAAGAAAAGAAAGAAGTAAACAAATTAATTAAGAGAGAATATTGGGTTAAGTAAAGTAAAAGTGAAGAATTAGTTCCAAGTAGACTAAAATAATAAGGTTCGGCAATAAAAATGGTTTGAGATACGAATAGATTTAGTAAGTTGAACTAATTAAAGAAATGGGTTTGAGATAAGGTGAATAGCATTCAATATTTAATTTGATTTTGAAATAAATTAAGGATTGAAGATAAAATTAAATTCAGAATGTAGTTAAAATTTTAATTCAAATAAAAATAGATATAAAAGCTTAAGTAGTGAAGTAAAAATAAATATTAAAGCATATAGAATATTTATATCAAACTTAAGAAAAGTTAAGGGTGAAAATTCTTAAGTAAATTTGGTATTGAAAGTATACTAAGTTAATAATTGGATGAAGATTAAACTGGAAGTTGTGAAATGGGATAGTTGTGAATAAGTGAATAGAGATCAAAATGAATGTGAATAAAAAGAAATTGATATAGATAATAATAAAATGGAGATAAATACGTAGGATGTACGTATATTATCTTATTTGCATAATGATTTGATCTAGATTCGAGCATAGAATTTCGAGATAATTATATCGATCCGAGTTGGGATTTTTCACTCAATTTTCGATGGCGAACTCTGGATATGGATTTTTTATTAGTTCTGAAATTCTTTATCATAGTTTAGGACAATGAAAGGAGAATGATGATTTCTGATCAAGAAACTAGATCTAAGTCCGCACTAGGGAGTCAGGTGAACGATAATAGTTCGGAAATGAAATTGTATGATCGAGTGAGCGATCGGATTTGATATTGTATATGGATGATATGTGTATATCATACGGGTTTGAATGAAATAAATATTGAAACCTTTGTAAACAAATGTAATGATTTTGGATTCTGTGATTGGATATTATTGATAAATAGCATGCAGGTAATTAAAAGCAAAAGGGAAATTGGTGTTTTAGATTTCAAAAGATAAAATTTAATTACCCAACAAATGGTATGTATTTAAATTTCTATATGAAATTTGATGATTTTCTGGTCTAGCCACTTGGCTTTTGTTTTTCTTTTGAAATCTGAGGGCCTGCAGAGGCATTTTGTAGTTGTACCGTTCTAGCCGTGCAAAGGAGACGCTGGAGAAATTTTTCAAAAATTTAGGGAGTTAGAAAAATTTTGAGAAAATTTTGATAATTAAAATTTTGTTTTTTAAATTTAAATTTGAATGGTTAGGAAGAAAAGTTTGGAAGTTATGGATGAGTTTGGAAATTTAGCAAGAGGGATAATGTGTCCTTAATATAAGAAGATTGTTTGGGAAGATGTTTAAAACTGTTGGTTTTGGAAGAAAAAAAGATGAACGGGTTGTGGACCATTCCCCTTAGCTAGTAATTTCAGGGACGAAATTCTTTTAAGAGGGAAGGAATGCGACTATCCAGAATTTTGGACATTTGAAATTGAAATATTTAATTGATTTTAAATATTTTAAAAGTTGATTATTAACTTGAGTTTCAAATGTCACTATTTGTTGAGTGGTTTAATTATTAAATAATTGAAAATTGGGTAAATTGTTTAATCTGGAGCTTTAAGCCTGTTAAAAATATTTTAAAGGCTTATGAAATTTATATTGATCATACTGAAAATGATAGAACTTTTAAAATTGAATTTAAAGGTGGTTTGCTCAGTTTTGAAAATATATCGTTTGATTTGATATTTAAAATTAGCCTTTCAAGGCACAGTCTTGGATTTCGATGAAACCAGTTCCATTGGATCAGTAATAGTGTTTTATTACCGGATTTCAAATTTCGTAGTATTTGGAGTTGTCGTGTGGTTATATGGTACCTTAACGCGCTGAAATTTATACCAAAAATTCAATATAATAACTGGTCCAAAAAGCTCCATACGATCGAATTAGGACTCGAAACCTTTTTCATTGCGTTCGTAATATGGTTAAACATTATGAACACCTAGCGGCATGCATCAATAGGAGGTCGATATTTTGAGTTGCGTGATTCGAGACGGTTTTGGCTTTAAGTAATAATTTAAATTCAAATTGTTTAACAAAAGTTTTTCCCAACAGCCTTTCTCTTCTTTCAAACACGTGTTTCCCTGGGTATAACACTTGCCCACCCACGTTAACGTGCATCTCCTCTATTAATAAACAAAAGAACGATGAGGCTATCTCCTTCAGATGGAAATCAAAATGTAAAATAAATCCATAAGCCGACCTTCTTCTCCCAATTTAATTCACAAATCAGTGTCTGTTTATAAAAAAAGTATTCGAAGCTCGAATTCAAGAATGGCGAGCTCCCGTTCCCTTCTGGGATTCAAAATCTCAAATTCATTTTAGAAAAGGAGGGGTATCCCGCGAACGCAGATCGTAAATCGAGTGTCGACATCGTCTAGCATGGTCGACGAATCAGGTTTTGGGGCGCAGCAAGTTCGTGGGCGAGGCCACTATTGCTAGTTCGAGGTTGGGGGAAGGAGTGTGTCATAGTGGTCGCAGTGATGACCGAGGCGAAGGGGAAGTCTATTTGGTGATAGTCGTGTTCGTGGGTAGTTGCGGCGAAGGCGTGGAATGGCGAACGAGCTAGATGCGATTCGATGTCGATGGGCGATGATTGATGGTGGTCGCGACTGCAGTTTTGGTGAGTTTGGAGTTTGCTGATGAGAGGCACAATTTAGGGTTCGTTTCGATAAGATAGAGGTATTTGTTTTTTTCTAATTAATTTATCAATTAAATTTAATTTAATTATATATATACAGATGTTATAAAAAAAGGAGATGAAAATAAATATTTTATAATAAGTTTGTAGGATAATTTATTTCTATATGAACATATATTCAGTAAAGAAATTATTGTGGTTAATTTTAGGAAGAGAAACAGATTTTTCTGAGTAAAAATATATATATAAATAATCACACATATTTTAATATGTATAGGAATTTTCTAATGCTGTTAAGTTTATATATAAATTATTTTTATAAATGTATGTGATTTCAAAGGGAAATAAATATACATATTTGCTGGTTCACTTTAAAAATGGATTATGGGATTTAATTGTTTTGTTAACCCATTTAATTAGAGTAGTTAATGGTTTTAAAAATAAAAAGGTGGTTAACTTATTTAATTAGCTCATTCAGTTATTTTAGTGATTGAAAATAATTTATTAAAGGAAAAATTAGTTTAATTAAATTTCTTAGTTAATTAAATTAATAAATGGTAATAAATTATTCGATTAGTTCAAATAGTAATAAATCGTGAATTTTTTATACAAGGTCTAAAATCATGGAGAATCAAGCTGTTTTGGATTGGACTGCTAATATAATCAAAGGTGAGTTAATCTCACTCATTTGGATTACCGTAATTTAAATAGTTAAAGTTAAATTATTTGATGGATTGCTTGAGTTGATAATTTATTATCTATGTGGATGTGATATTATATATGATAGTGTGTGTGTGTGTGTGTCTATATATCGGAGGGATTGATTTCCCGCAATATATAGCGGATGAGACCTATGCACCCTGCATAATAGCGGATGACCGCATATAACGCGATCCACCTCCAAGTGGGATTAGTATTTTATATTGTGCTAACATCTGTGGATGCAGGGAAACAGGTTAGAGGGATCCATCTGGATTCCTCAAAATGTTGAATTTATTTTATATTCAGCGATGTGATTTATGTGATAATCTATGATGATTATATTGATTATATTGGTAATTAAAATTATTGAATGCCATGGTTTGGCTGAATACATTTGGATATTTTGAAGATATGAAAATTATAAAAGATTTGATTTTTAAAGGGATGACAGAGAGAAATATTAAGTAAAATAATTTTAGATAAATTAAAGAATGAACTCGGAAAGAATAAAGGTTTGATTTTAAATTCTATTAAATAAATGCTGGGTATGGAAAAGAAAATATAGAGTTTTTAAATAAATGAAATTAAAGGAGTTTTGGAGACTTAAGTGATATTGCTTAAGAATTAAAGGATTTTAATTTTAATTTTAAGATTTAAAATGATTAGGAAGAATTAAAAGGGAGAATTTCAAATAAAGAATGAAATGGATATTTTCAGTTTAAAATAATATTTTGAATCATAAATAAAGCAGTGAGTTTGGAATTAATAGATTTTGAAATAAATTTGGAGAAGTAAAGGAGTGATTTTTTTTCAATGCTATAAATTTTAGGAAATCGATATGGAAATTGATTTAGTGTTTGGAACTATGTTTTAAAAGGAGAATGAGACAATGGAATTTACAAACTGGGTTTATAAAGTGAAATAAGATGTCAGTGGATATTTGAAGTATAAATTCATTGTAGGAATTTATAAGGGAATGGGTAATTTTTTTAAATAAATAGTGGTTTTATTGTTAAAGGTGTAGGAAGGAAAGTGTATTTCCCTGAAAAGCCATGTATATTTTCAAAAAAGATTTCCAAGTATAAGTTAGAGGTTGTAACAACCCACATATTTATCGAGTTTATAATTAAATATTTTATTTAAATATTAAATCGTTAATCGGATTTTGGTCCGAAAAGCTACTTTTTGCAAACGGTCAAATTAGGACTCGAGACCACTTCCATTGAGTTCGAAATGCCGTTTACAACTTTTTTAAGTATAAACATCGATAGGTTTGGAGTTAGTGAAATTTCACTAACTTTTCCCGCTTTGGACTTTGGGTTAGTTTAGCCTATTAAGCCCAAGTTCCAACCCTCTTCTCCTCACTCTTCATAATTTCCTAACTAACCCAAGCTTTGGCATTAATGGTGAAGAGAATGGGAAATTAAAACTCCAAGCTCAAATTCAATTGCAACTCCAACATTCAACTCCAAATTCAAGTAGAAGATATTGGATTCAAGCTTTGGATTGCTTCTCCTTGCTTTCAAGCTTCATCTTCATAAATTTTAGTGCAAAGGTGAGATTTTTATCCCACAAATCTAGTCTATATCTATATTGGACTGTTGGGAATGATTCCCTATCACTTTAGTATGCACATTTGCATTTGGTTTGGATTGGATTGGCGAAAAACTCCAAATTTTAGTGATTTTGGTGAAAAACTGCTACTAGGTCGTTCTGGCCATTTTTTAGCTCGTTCGGAGTTAGGTCGCTCGTCCATAGGTCGTAGGTCGCTTACGAGTTAACCCTAGGTCGTTCTGGCCATTTTTTAGCTCGTTCGGAGTTAGGTCGCTCGTCCATAGGTCGTAGGTCGCTTACGAGTTAACGTTAGGTCGTTCTGGAAGAATTGGCACTTCGGAATTAGGTCGCTCACGGGTTAACTCGTTAGGTCGCTCGCGAGTTAGTACCGTAGGTCGCTGGGCCATCTAAATGCTTGTTCGGTGTTAAGTCGTTCGGGCTTAGGTCGTAGGTCGTATGGACCTTAGGTCGTAGGTCGTATGGACCTTAGGTCGTAGGTCGTAGGGACCTTAGGTCGTATGGACCTAGGTCGTAGGTCGTTAACTCGTTAACACGTACGGCTCTTTACCATTTTAGGTCGCGTGACCTTGTACTTGACTTAGGTCGTTAGGTCGTAAGACCCCTAGGTCGCAACCATTAGGTCGCTCGACCATATCCCTCTTAGGTCGTTAGACCTCATTTTGTCTTCACTAGGTCGTACCGTTTTGGACGGGGCGCTGTCCCGCACCCCGCCGGGGGCGCTGTCCCGCACCCCGCCGGGGGCGCTGCCCCCTGGACCCCAGCGACCTGACCGGGCAGGTCGAACCCCGTAGCGGTGGCATTGCCCCCGCACCCCCACCTTGGGGGGTTGCCACCCCCCTGGACCCCCCCCTCCGTAGGGGATCTTATCTGAAAAACATTCAACAGAACTTGCTGAACCGATTTCCTTGGATTTTTATCACATCGTCGAATGTAATCTTTGTGATTGATTGTTTCTATAATCGCTTTTGTGATTGGTCACTTTAAATTATAAAGGTTTCAAAACTAGTAGTAAATATCAAAACTCTTTCAATAAAAGGATTTCAACTCTATTTTTAATAACAAAGCTCTTTTCTTAACCTGTTTTCCAATCTATTAGTATATACAAATCTTTACCTCACTCGGATGAGAAATCTAATTAAATGGCTTAGTAAAGCAAGTGGTATGAAACGCTTGCGTTTGCTTCGTCGGTTAATTCTTGGACTTGTTCGATTGAACCTCTTATGACAATTTTCTAGTGAAGATTTACAGTTTTTTCGTAAATATTTAAGTTAAGCAAGTGGTTATGGGACATGAAGCTAAACTTTTGTATTTACTAGCTTAGTGTAATTGACACTTCTCGTTGATCATGACGATCATTCTTATGATTTAGACTAGCAATTGTGCGATGTCTCTTGTTTGCTTGGTTAGACTAGACACCACTTGTGTGATTCCACTCACACATACCTTTTTGGTTGCTTGGTTAGTCTAGACACCACTTGTGTGATTCCACTCACACATACCTTTTTGCCTTCTTGGTTAGTCTAGACCTCAATCTGTGTGATTTCGACTCACACATATGGGGTAGCTCCCCATGGTCTTCGGACCGTCATGTGATAGGCCTCTTTCTCTTTTTATGATTTCTGGATTTCTCGTGTTGATTTCTGGAATTTATGTCATTGACTTGTTATGAGTACAAGTTTAGGGTATGATGCCATCTTTGGATCTTTGAGAAGATTCTTATGATATCGATTTATCTCTTATTGATTGATCTTCTGTTGGTCATCATTTGCATACTTATAGTAGTATGTCAGTATGGATATTTTATGTTTATGCCATATCTTTTATTTTATACCATGTCATCTGATATTTATAGCTAGACTGATCCGTTTATTATTTTCTTAAATAATACTCGGGTCAGACCGAGATGTTACAGGTGCTTCTGCTTGACTTCTTCCCGGGATTCGGCACTCTGACTTTTGGCTAACTATTTAGATTAGCAGTTTTTGTTGTATACACTTGAGATATAGACTCATAGTTGTATTCTTTTGTATAGCACGTGTTGCTATTCTTTTGTATTATTGTGGATCTTTTGACCACTACTCTGATGTACACTTTCATGTGTTAGTTATATATTCATATCTTCTTCCGCCTTTGTGATATGGATGTCTGTGACTGATTTGCGTTATGCTTATTTCTATGTTTGTTTCCGAAGATTATTTATAGCCACCGTGTGATAAGCAATTACATGGATGGTCGCTCCTCAACAGCCTTATTCTCCGTGCTAGTTGACAGCACTACTCCATAGTGTTCTTGGCTAGCGTGGGTATAGAGGTGGGGCGTCACAGCTTGGTATCGGAGCCAAACTTCGGAACAATATAGAATAACTTAACAAGGATCATCGTCCTAAGTCTATCTTAGGAGTCATACCATAGGATTAATTCAAGTCTTCGTACCGATTCATCCTATTTCCTTTGTGATTCCTTGTTTTATCTATCAAGATTGCTTCATGTTCATTGGTGAATAACCTTCTTCCTTCTCTTCTTTCTTTCTTAAAGGAAGAGAATGTCTAGACCAGGCCGTCCCAGAATTGGATCATCTGCTGCTGCTCCCCAGGATGGAGTTTTTATGACTGCTCAACAGCTTCTTGATTTAGTAACTAATGCTCAAGCAGCTGGAGCTAACCCGGAACCTACTCACCCAAAGTCGGGATTTGCACGCTTGTGCAGCGATTACACCAACTTGGGTGGGAAGCCCTTCAAAGGTTCGGAAAATATCATCGAGGTCCAGGCTTAGTTAAAATCATGCGATCGAATCTTTTCTCGCATGAACCTTATGGATCTCCACCGCGTTCAGGTGGCTTCCAGCATGCTCCAGGAGAGAGCATTGGACTAGTACGAACTTCTTATTTCAGAAATTAATGAAGCGGATCTCACCTGGGAGCAATTTCAGGGACGCTTCGAGTTAAATTTTGTACCAGAAGCTGGGAAAGTAACCTTGGCTCGACGTTTTATAGACCTTGTTCAAGGTCAATCCTCTGTGACTGATTACGTCGCAGCCTTCGAGTCGCTTTCCAAATATGGGGTTGAATACATCAACACCCCATTGAAGAAGAACCATAGGTTCGTTTATGGCTTAAATAAGAATCTTAAGAAGCCACTACTCCTGAAACTAGAAGTCGCATTTGATCAACTCGTCGATATCGCTCTTCGTCTTGAAGAGGCTGATAGAGAGAGTGATGATGAAGTGGAAGGCGCTAAACCAAACTTCAACAACAAGAAGAGGCCAAACAAATTCAAGGGTCCTTATCCCAACAAAAAGGGTAAGCAGGCAACCCCTGCAGCAAAGTCTCCTTCTCCTAGTGGTGCGAGTTGCTTCAACTGTGGGTCTGGGGATCATTATGCGAATAAGTGCTCTAAGCCCAAATCTTGTCGCCATTGTAAGAGCCCGGATCATTACATACATCAATGCCTCAAGCGCAAAGGCAAGAAGGAAGGAAAGTTGAATATGGCTCAAGCCCCTGGCAACACATCTCGTGACCAAGGTATTTCTCATTCCATTCTTGATGGTATTATTTTATTTCATGATCAACCTATTAGAGTTCTCTTTGATACGGGTGCATCCCATTCTTTTATATCAAAGGAACTGGTAGACACTTTTTCCTTAAATGTTACTGCATTGATGACTTCTTTAAAAATTGCGAATCCTGTTGGTGGATCCGCAACTCTTAGTTTGCTTTGTAAAGATGTGGAGATTATTTTATGTGATTTTTCTTTCCTATCCGATTTGCATGTCATGCGTTACTTAGGCTTTAGAATAATTTTGGGAATGGATTGGCTTAACCATTATCAAGCCCATATCCTATTTCCTGAGCGGACTATTCATCTCCGACATCCACTATCTGTTAAACAGATTTCTGTTAATCTTAAAGATTCAGAATCCTGTTTGGTGACATCTTTATATTCTTTAAATCCTCGTGATGACGATGATGATGATGAAGATGATATTATTTCTCGTATTCACGTTGTTCGTGAATTTTCCGACATATTCAAGCCCGTTTTAGGTTTACCACCTAAACGAGCAATTGAGTTCAGAATTAATCTTGTTTCTAGAGCTCAACCTATTACTCATCCTCCTTATCGCATGTCCAATAAGGAAAATGAGGGGATGCGTAAACAATTATCCGAATTGGAGACGAAGCAATTTATTCGCTCTAGTTCCTCACCTTGGGGAGCTTCGGCTATTTTCGTGAAGAAATCCAACGGTACGCTTAGGCTTTGCGTTGACTATCGCAAGCTTAACGATCTGACTATTAAAAATAAATATCCTTTACCTCGGATTGATGATCTATTCGATCAGCTTAGTGGTGCTAAGGTCTTTTAACAATTGGACTTGGCTACCGGTTTCCATCAGCTTTGCATCGTAGAGGATAGCATTCCTTTGACATCATTCCGTACTCGATATGGATCTTATGAATGGCTTGTTATGCCATTTGGGTTAACGAATGCTCCAGCTTATTTCGTTGACCTCATGAATCGAGTTTTCAAAGATTTCCTCGATCGGTTTGTTCTCATATTCATTGATGATATTCTTGTGTATTCAAAAACCGAGGAGGAACATGAAAAACATCTTCGGATTGTATTGGAAACTCTTAGGAGTAATCAATTAAAGGCAAAATTTTCTAAATGCCACTTTTGGCAATCTCGTGTGAAGTTTCTCGGTCATATTATTTCCGAATCCGGAATTTCCGTGGATCCTTCAAAGGTTGAAGCGATTCAAGATTGGAAAAGACCTGAGAATGTGACTGAAATCCGTAGCTTTCTCAGATTGGCGGGCTATTACCGTCATTTTATTAAAGACTTTTCTAAGATTGTCGTGCCTCTTACTGGCTTGACTAAGAAGGGAGTTAAATACATTTGGTCGGACAAATGTGAAGCCTCTTTTCAGAAATTGAAAGAACTCCTTTTCGATGCTCCTATTCTTGTTATTCCCATGGGGAATCAAGATTTTGTTGTTTATACTGTTGCTAGTCACGTTGGTTTGGGTGCCGTTCTTATGCAAAAAGAACGTGTTATTGCTTATGCTTCTAGGCAATTAAAGCCGGCCGAGACTAGATATGCCACACATGATTTAGAACTCGCGGCTATTGTTTTCGCCCTTCGGATTTGGCGTCATTATCTATTGGGAGAGAAATTTATTCTTTATACGGATCATAAGTCTCTGAAATATTTATTTTCTCAAAAAGAACTTAATTTACGTCAACAGCGTTGGCTCGAGTTTCTTGCACCTTATGATCTTGATATTCTTTATACCCCCGGTAAGGGTAATCGTGTCGCCGATGCTCTTAGCCGTAAACAACAAGCAGTTGTTTCTATGATGATATCCGAATGGAACGATCTCGAGATTTTATCCACTTGTGAGATTCGAGAGCGTGTATCCGATTTATGCTCATCGCTTGTTTTATGTAGCCTTGAGGCTCATCCTTCTCTTTTAGACCGCATTCTTGAAGCTCAATGGCTAAATCCTGAATTGGCTCTTCTTGGCCAAAATGTTAAGGATAAAATTGATATTGAAGGTTTGAAAGACTTTGATATTGATTCTCGTGGCGGCATTCGAAAATTTGGTAGACTTATCGTACCAAATATTGGAGATCTTCGTAAAGATATTTTAGAAGATTCCCATCGTTCTAAATTCACCATTCATCCCAGTAGTAGTAAAATGTACGCTGATATGAAGCGACTTTATTATTGGGAGGGAATGAAATCTGATATTGCTAACTTTGTTAAGTGTTGCATGACTTGCCAACTTGTCAAGGCCGAACATCGAAGGCCTGGTGGGTTATTGCAACCTTTAGAAATTCCAATTTGGAAGTGGGATCAAATTTCCATGGACTTTATAGATGGCCTTCCCCGTTCTCGTTCGGGTCATGATAGCTTATGGGTGATTGTTGATAGACTTACTAAATCCGCCCATTTTATTCCGGTTCGGTCTAACCGAACCGTTCCTCTTTTGGCCAAACTATTTGTCAAGGAAATTGTAAAATTGCATGGAGTTCCTACTTCTATTGTTAGCGATCGTGATCCATTGTTTACTAGTGGATTTTGGAAGAGTCTTCAAAAAGCTTTAGGAACGAAGCTTAATTTTAGCACCGCTTATCACCCCCAGTCCGATGGACAAACCGAGCGTGTGAATCAAACTCTTGAAGATCTTCTTCGTGCTTGTGTACTTGATTTTGGTGGAAGTTGGGAAGATCATATTTCACTTGTTGAAATTTCCTATAATAATAGCTTCCAATCCAGTATTGGTATGGCACCTTTCGAGGCACTCTACGGAAGGCCATGCCGATCTCCTTCTTGTTGGCTTGAGGCCCGTGAGAAGCTGGTTTTAGGTCCAGACTTTATTCGTGATTCCACGGAAAAGATTGAACTTATTCGACATAGGATGAAAGAAGCCCAGAGTAGACAAAAATCTTATGTCGATAATCGAAGAAGGAAATTAGAATTTTCTGTTGGGGATCCTGTTTTTATTTGTGTTTCACCTATGAAGGGTGTTGTACGTTTCAGTCGATCGGGGAAGTTAGCGCCTCGATATATTGGGCCATTTCCTATCCCTGAACATATTGGTTCCATGGCTTATCGCCTTGCATTGCCGTCTCAGTTTTCTGCTATGCATGATGTACTTCACGTTTCTCAATTACGGAAATGCCTTCGGGATTCCGATTCTATTCTTGAGCCTGCTGTTGTGGAAGAAATTGAAGTTTCGCCGAATTTAACTTATGAGCAGCATCCTATTCGAATTATAGCTTCTGAGGTTAAACGACTTCGAAATAAAGATGTTCTGCTTGTGAAGGTTCAATGGTCCTCAAATCCTAAGGATTGTTCTTGGGAATCCAGAGAATTCATCGAGCGTACACATCCGGACTTGCTTGCTCCTGCTCTTTGAGGTGAACTTCTTATTTCAAATTTCTCTTGTGTTAATATGCTTTTATGGTTGTTACTTTTTTTTCCATCTTATACATATATATATACATATTGCAAGGACGCAATTTCTTTAAGGAGGGGAGTCTGTAACAACCCGCATATTTATCGAGTTTATAATTAAATATTTTATTTAAATATTAAATCGTTAATCAGATTTTGGTCCGAAAAGCTACTTTTTGCAAACGGTCAAATTAGGACTCGAGACCACTTCCATTGAGTTCGAAATGCCGTTTACAACTTTTTTAAGTATAAACATCGATAGGTTTGGAGTTAGTGAAATTTCACTAACTTTTCCCGCTTTGGACTTTGGGTTAGTTTAGCCTATTAAGCCCAAGTTCCAACCCTCTTCTCCTCACTCTTCATAATTTCCTAACTAACCCAAGCTTTGGCATTAACGGTGAAGAGAATGGGAAATTAAAACTCCAAGCTCAAATTCAATTGCAACTCCAACATTCAACTCCAAATTCAAGTAGAAGATATTGGATTCAAGCTTTGGATTGCTTCTCCTTGCTTTCAAGCTTCATCTTCATAAATTTTAGTGCAAAGGTGAGATTTTTATCCCACAAATCTAGTCTATATCTATATTGGACTGTTGGGAATGATTCCCTATCACTTTAGTATGCACATTTGCATTTGGTTTGGATTGGATTGGCGAAAAACTCCAAATTTTAGTGATTTTGGTGAAAAACTGCTACTAGGTCGTTCTGGCCATTTTTTAGCTCGTTCGGAGTTAGGTCGCTCGTCCATAGGTCGTAGGTCGCTTACGAGTTAACCCTAGGTCGTTCTGGCCATTTTTTAGCTCGTTCGGAGTTAGGTCGCTCGTCCATAGGTCGTAGGTCGCTTACGAGTTAACGTTAGGTCGTTCTGGAAGAATTGGCACTTCGGAATTAGGTCGCTCACGGGTTAACTCGTTAGGTCGCTCGCGAGTTAGTACCGTAGGTCGCTGGGCCATCTAAATGCTTGTTCGGTGTTAAGTCGTTCGGGCTTAGGTCGTAGGTCGTATGGACCTTAGGTCGTAGGTCGTATGGACCTTAGGTCGTAGGTCGTAGGGACCTTAGGTCGTAGGTCGTATGGACCTTAGGTCGTAGGTCGTAGGGACCTTAGGTCGTAGGTCGTATGGACCTAGGTCGTAGGTCGTTAACTCGTTAACACGTACGCCTTTTTACCATTTTAGGTCGCGTGACCTTGTACTTGACTTAGGTCGTTAGGTCGTAAGACCCCTAGGTCGCAACCATTAGGTCGCTCGACCCTATCCCCCTTAGGTCGTTAGACCTCATTTTGTCTTCACTAGGTCGTACCGTTTTGGACGGGGCGCTGTCCCGCACCCCGCTGGGGGCGCTGCCCCCTGGACCCCCGCGACCTGACCGGGCAAGTCGAACCCCGTAGCGGTGGCGTTGCCCCCGCACCCCCACCTTGGGGGGTTGCCACCCCCCCGGACCCCCCCTCCGTAGGGGATCTTATCTGAAAAACATTCAACAGAACTTGCTGAACCGATTTCCTTGGATTTTTATCACATCGTCGAATGTGATCTTTGTGATTGATTGTTTCTATAATCGCTTTTGTGATTGGTCACTTTAAATTATAAAGGTTTCAAAACTAGTAGTAAATATCAAAACTCTTTCAATAAAAGGATTTCAACTCTATTTTTAATAACAAAGCTCTTTTCTTAACTCGTTTTCCAATCTATTAGTATATACAAATCTTTACCTCACTCGGATGAGAAATCTAATTAAACGGCTTAGTAAAACAAGTGGTATGAAACGCTTGCGTTTGCTTCGTCGGTTAATTCTTGGACTTGTTCGATTGAACCTCTTGTGACAATTTTCTAGTGAAGATTTACAGTTTGTTCGTAAATATTTAAGTTAAGCAAGTGGTTATGGGACATGAAGCTAAACTTTTGTATTTACTAGCTTAGTGTAATTGACACTTCTCGTTGATCATGACGATCATTCTTATGATTTAGACTAGCAATTGTGCGATGTCTCTTGTTTGCTTGGTTAGACTAGACACCACTTGTGTGATTCCACTCACACATACCTTTTTGGTTGCTTGGTTAGTCTAGACACCACTTGTGTGATTCCACTCACACATATCTTTTTGTTTGCGAGGTTAGACTAAACACCACTTGTGTGATTCCACTCACACATACCTTTTTGCCTTCATGGTTAGTCTAGACCTCAATCTGTTTGATTTCGACTAACACATATGGGGTAGCTCCCCATGGTCTTCGGACCGTCATGTGATAGGCCTCTTTCTCTTTTTATGATTTCTGGATTTCTCGTGTTGATTTCTGGAATTTATGTCATTGACTTGCTATGAGTACAAGTTTAGGGTATGATGCCCTCTTTGGATCTTTGAGAAGATTCTTATGATATCGATTTATCTCTTATTGATTGATCTTCTGTTGGTCATCATTTGCATACTTATAGTAGTATGTCAGTATGGATATTTTATGTTTATGCCATATCTTTTATTTTATATCATGTCATCTGATATTTATAGCTAGACTGATCCGTTTATTATTTTCTTAAATAATACTCGGGTCAGACCGAGATGTTACAGGTGCTTCTGCTTGACTTCTTCCCGGGATTCGGCACTCTGACTTTTGGCTAACTATTTAGATTAGCAGTTTTTGTTGTATACACTTGAGATATAGACTCATAGTTGTATTCTTTTGTATAGCACGTGTTGCTATTCTTTTGTATTATTGTGGATCTTTTGACCACTACTCTGATGTACACTTTCATGTGTTAGTTATATATGCATATCTTCTTCCGCCTTTGTGATATGGATGTCTGTGACTGATTTGCGTTATGCTTATTTCTATGTTTGTTTCCGAAGATTATTTACAGTCACCGTGTGATAAGCAATTACATGGATGGTCGCTCCTCAACAGCCTTATTCTCCGTGCTAGTTGACAGCACTACTCCGTAGTGTTCTTGGCTAGCGTGGGTATAGAGGTGGGGCGTCACAGAGGTTTAAAGGTGTTTTTTCATAAAAAAAATGTTTTAGAGAGAAATTTTTATTTAGTGGTTATAAAATTTTTAAAGGTAAATATTTATTAAGTTAATTGTAGCGACCCAAACTCGACCTTCAAAAATCGGCACCGAATACGACACTCGTATTCAAATGCCGCAGATCCAAACATCGAATCTGGTTCGCCGGAGCTTATAACTCATTAAGTGCAACACAGCGGAAGAAATGAATAATACATTTGATATATAACATTTGATACAATATCCAGATACAATGATGATACAATGAATATCAATATACATCAGAGATATGATACAAGACAATAGCAGCGGAAAGGAAAGATAACACCAACAGCGGAACAATATCTCCAATATGGTCTTCAAGAGAGAACTCCAGTAATAGTAATCTCCATCTCCAAGGCACCAATCCCGAAATAGCTCGAACTACCTATAACGACACAAAGATAAGCAAGTGTAGTCCATATCCAACGACTGAACTATAATCTACCAAACCTGACTATCTGAAAAACCCAACTTTGGACTGCCCGTGTGAGAAAGTTGTGGGCACCCAAAGTTTAGGAAGGGAAACAATAAACTCCAGGTCAGTCATGGGAGTGATATGAGTAAACAAAACAGTTTATCTTTTAAAACAAACAACAAAAGAATTTAAAATAAATCTGCAATGCGTTTTGGAAAATGAAACTACCATAAGACCTCCCGGCACACACACAGTGCAATCGCACACTTGGGGGAGATTTCCCCTTATGATAGTCAAATATGCTTAATACAAGAAAAATTCTTTGATATTATTACTAGTGCATAGTGTGAAAACATTTCGAAAATATAATATTAATCTTAGCCAGCATAGGTACCATGATACCATGCCTACTATAGCTGCCATGTTAAATGGCAGGTTCTACAACTAAAATCGAACAAGGCACGTATTGGATGATTGGATTTCCAACAAATGGTTACGCTAAGAAACTTCCTATGCCACATGGGTACGCCTAACGTCCTGAGAACCTACCCGGCTCTCTGCCAACACAAGGCCGGGTTACCTCTATAACTAGGTAACTACTACTCGAGAATGCCATCCCCCAGTCCTTTGGGACCTTTATCCGAGGTGCCTCTCAACCATAAAGCAATCACAAAGTAATATATTTGCAGTGACCACATGAGTTAAGTATATGGGCTCCATACCATGATACCATCCTTTTCCAGAAGGGAATGACACACCCTAAAGGGAGCGACCCTCATAACCTTGCCGCATCTTTCCTATTTCGACCATGTCTGGGGTGTGAGGTCCTGATGCAGTCTCGTCCACAAAGCTACGCTTTATACAAAAGCCATGCTTTGATCAACAAATGATACACAATAGCACTCAGCATGCCACACTACCAAATTGGGAGTATATCACTGAAAACTATCAACTACATAACCTCTGAGCTCGTACGTCTCAGGGAAGGGTGTTAAGGTAAGAGAATAAATTCTCTGCCACCAAACAGAAATGTATTTGATAGAGATCGGTTTAACATCTCAAAGTGTAGTGTCAGACATACAACCATACAAGTCTGTTCCGGGTTTGAACAGAACCGAAGGCACTTCGTCCAATAAAGGAAGAAGCCCTTGCAATCGGGGTATCCACAATTCTAATCGGACTCCACATCACATATAGAGAACTCTATACCGGAGCAACTCAATGCAGAGTCAATCGACAGGTTATCCTATCGTTCTCGAAGACACCCGGTCTTCACCACCGTTCTTCAATTGCAATGTATAACGTCGTATCACTATTCGAAATGGGTTATATGACACAACGTCCTCTCCCGGCTAAACCGAATAGTGAGAGCAATTTTTAAAACATATGGATATGGGATATCAGTTAAGTCACAACTTTAAACCCAAAACCTTTCTTCAAATGGTTTAAAACAAATTACCATTTCAAATCTTTTAAACATAAAGATTCCTTTCACAAAGTTCACCCAGTTTCACAAAGATTCATTCATAGATTTCAAAACAATTTCCATTTCAATTGGATTAACTCATTAAATCTTCAAATCAAAGATTTAACTTATAGCTTTCAAACTGTTTCCAAAGATTTATTCATAACTTGGAAGACCATTTTCATTTTGGACTTGAAATCCTTTTAACACAAATTGGAAGTTCATTTCTTAGGTGAAAGCTTTATTATTTGGGAAAAAAATAGTTTTCGTTTCGAAAAAATCCAATTATATTTGCACAAATTAAAGCCCTTGAATTTAAATTCAAATTCCCAAATTAATACCTTAAAATTGTTTAACCCATATATAACTTGTATAACATCTTTAATTCCTAGTTTCTAAACATAGAATTCAATTTCAAATTTTGAATTTAAATCAAATTATTTAAAACTTCAAAACTTAATCAAGTTATTCAAAAATAAATCTTATATTTGAAATTCCTTTTCAAAAACTTTTCTACTTTAAACCCGATCCATTTCCAAAACATTTGAATTCAATAATTCAATTTTAAAACTATTTCAAAAATATGTGACTTAACCAATTTCCACGTGCAATCCATATTTGTGTGTGTATAAGTATGTTCCAGGGGTTTTACACAATAGAAGTGCAACATCATCAATCAGTACATATTTTCAATACAACAATATATTTGATGAGCGGTATAAACTGTAACGCTTATCTTTCATTCACAGATCGCAAATATATATCACAGATAATAAATAACATTAAACACGGCTCAAATCAAAATAGAGCATCACAATCAGGGATATCAAACAATTCAATCATCCAATAGAATCCAAACATTCATAAGTAAGATTAGTTAATTGTCTGATTAATTCAAATCAGATTAATTTCTTATGAATTACTAATCCTAGTTATATTAATGAATTTCAAATCATTTTGATTAATTATTCTTTAATCATTTATTAATTATTCTTTAATCATTTATTAATTAACCATTAATAATAATATTAATTAACCCTTAATTATAATTCATCAACCTTTAATTATTCAATGATTATCCTTTAATTATTCCCCATTTAATTAATTATCTTTAATTAATTAACCCTCAATTAATTAATTACCATTAAATTAATTATCCTTAATTAATTACGATAAGTAATTATCCCTAACCTTAAATCAATGTTAACCACTTGATTAATTCACTTTTAATCACTAATTAATTACTTTTAATTAAGTAATTATCTTTAAGCAATTAATTACCTTTAATTGTTTTCATTAATTAATTTCCATTAATTAATTACCTTTAATTTAATCAATTATTCTTAACCTAATTACCTTAATTAATTAATCACTTTAATTAATCATTCTTTAAATTAATTAACCTTTAATCACTTTATTAACCCATCCTTAAATCATTAATTATCAAGCCTTAATACATTTCATAAATTAATCAATCCTTAATTATAAATTAAATAACTTAAATGAATAATTAATTCATCTTTAATTAATCATCCTTTAATTTCTTGATTAATCAAATTTAAATTTATTAATTAATTTATCCTAATTACTTATTAAATTATCCTCAAATTAATTACAATAAGTGACTAACCTAATCACTTATATTAATAAATCATATAATTAATTTCATTTAGTAATTATCCTTTAATTTCATAATTTATTAAGCTTAATTATTAATCCCATAAATTAATTATTCTTAAATTTATTTCTCTTTAATTATCAAGTAATTATTATCATTAAATCTTTAATTAATAAACCTTGTATTTAATCATCATTAACAACATAAATTAACTTTACTTTTAAGCTAACATTTTTTAAAACATTTGAGTAATTTCATTATCAAGTTTATTTAAAATAAACTTTTCAAGACAAAAGTTATATACATTTTAAAATATTTTAAAACATCCTAAAACATTTTAAACTCAACAAATTTAAAATGATTTATCTTCAAAACCCTTTACTAATCCCAAATTTAAAACAAAATTTAGTTCATTTAAAATGAATTGAGTTAAACATGTTTAAATTTAAGTTTATTCAAAGTTTAAAAAAACTGCTTTGTACCGACCCGAGCTACAACCCAGTTTCCCCATACTTCCTTCGAGTTACATTAATTTTTTCCTCTGGTTTTTAAAACTTTGTTTTTAAGTTTCTGAAACCTTTTTATACTGGCAACCACTAAAATGAACCCGAGATGACTTTCGACTTCCCCTCCGTGACATTCATCACCAAACTTCGAGACGAACCCCTGAATAAACACTTCTTCTTCCCATCATCAGATACACGCGACACTTCGTGCACATGTACACAATCGAAGCGATTCCGATCATCCATGCCATCTTTAGCATATCACCGACCGTCCCCTCCATCATCACAAACAACCCAATTGTCGAATTAAACTGAGAATCGAAATCGAGCTATTTGAACGAACTGAAACCTAACCATGATCAACCAATTCACCTCGCGCCGCCACGTTACTTCACTAGGACCCTTGGGACTCATCCTAGAGCTCCGCCGCACCCTCACGCACCTATTCCCCCATGTCCGGTCAAGACCGATGCAAAGAAGATGATGCAGCAATTGATATTCTGTCGCTTACAAAAAATTAGGCTTAACCCTAAATCGAGCTTGCTTATCCTCCACGACGATATATAGAATTATCAACCATTTTTCTGATAACCACCAACACCCCAGCCTCCTTCATGCCAAATCACAAGCCTTAATTCGTCGTTGATCACCAGGAATTCGTCCAAACCCATTCCAAGTTCATTTTGCTAATTCTCGAGATTTACCAAATTAAAAATCATAATTGTTACACCTAAATTCATGATTTTCGATAACTAATCTGATCTTAGATTCCAATCATTAAATAGAGATGTCCCAATTTTTCCCAAATTCAAAAGTCCCATTGTAAAATTCCATTCCAGGGATGAATACTCATTGATTTAACTCCAAATCATTTTTATAAATGATGTAACTTTATTTCAACCATTTACTCTTCAGAAATTGAAGTTTAAAATAGATCCTAATAGCAAATGGGGATTTTTTTTTTGAAATTCTTGAGTCTGTGATAATAATAGTAACAAATATATATCTGTGTGTGTGTGTGTTTACAGTCATATATACACAGAGACAAGCAAACATATTAACACAATCATTCGAGCATAATTCATATCATGCATCCAAGACAAATCTAAACACTAAGGAATAAACCAGGAATTAGGGGTTTGCTCACAAATTTTTTCTTCTTGAAGACAGAAAGCTCCTGATAGTTTTCAAAAATAAGGAGGAAGCCTGTATTTCTTTTTCCTTCTTTAAATCTTGAAGTTAAATCTGCAAAGTTTGTTAATACAAAACTTTGCTTAACTTCTGTTGTATTCATTCGTTTACTTCATCAATAACAAACAATCTTTAATTCTTACAATTTGAAATTTTATACAACAAAGAAGCCTTTATTTCTCCCTGCAACTTGAAGACCAGAAATAGATTTAATCTTTGATCTTGATTTCTCCTGCAGCTGATTAATATTATTGTTTTAAATCTTTTCTCTATTACTGATTAACAACTTCAAATTAAAATTTTTAAAAAGAAATTTACTTGCCTTAAATTTTTCCAGAGAATTACTGCATTGTTTCTTTGGCCAAAAACTGAAGCCTTGTTTAACTAATCTGTAGTTGAATTTGTTGTTAAAACTTCATTTTAAAATCATAATTTCATTAAACTATAAATTATAGAGTTTACCTGAGAGATGAATGTAAATCTACAGCTTGATGTTCAAGAAGATTTCCAGATTTTTACTTTTTACTTTGAATTGAAGAAAAAAGGGTTGGTAGTTTTTTTTTTTGATTTTTTTCTTTGGGTGTTGGAGTTTGAAATGCTCAATCTTTGTTACTATACTTTCAAAGATTTGGTGAGACTAAATAAATTTGACAGTGGAAGCTGAAAAGTTTTTGTAATTTTTGAATCTTATTATTCTATTCAAGCAATGATGTTGAATGCCATTTGTAAAATATAATCATGAGATCTCAATGCATGTTGATTTCTTTACTCCAACTCCCATGTGTATGTTTAGCATCTGTAAGAAAGAAGAATTTTTAAATAAATTTTTATATCATATTTACTTTAAATGAATACACCCCTTCTATTTGTATATATATACATATACAATGTTAAAGGAAGAATTGTTTTTAACCAATCTTTATATTATAAAAATATAAATTACACCTTAATGATTTCAAAAGCCAATTATTCTCCTAAAACATTTATTTTAAATTTAAATTCAAATATCAATTCAAACTTGAAATAAAAATCCATTTATATCTATTTATATACTCATATCCATCCCCATACAATTTAAATTCAAATTCAATGTTTACATTCAAAACTACTCATACATGCATTATATATAAAATTTGAAATTCAAATGACTTTTTAAAACATTTATTATTTCAAAATTTTAAACTCGAAATAAATTGGAATTTAGTCATATATGATTATCACTAATTTTATCTGTTTGAGATTTTTAATTTATTTCCAAATTAAATTGCAAAATTTTAAATATGTTACTAATTTAAATTGATAAATTTTGGAATGTTACTTTTCATTTATAAGATATTAAATATAGAATTTCAAAACCCCAATTAAATTTTAAAATCAATGTCCAAATAAAGAAATATCCTATTTAATCTTGGAAAAATTAATTTAATTTACAATTTAAATTCACAAATCTATGTCAATTACTAATTTTAATTTTACTAAAAAATCGGGATCGTTACAGATTCCCCTCCTTAAGAAAATTTTGTCCTAGAAATTTGCAAGGGAAACGAGAAAGAATAGATGATAGATAAATAAATGATTGATCAGATCAGATCGAAATATTTATTCTGCATTCGGTTTACCAAATTAGAATATCAACAATATGAGAACAAACTCATACAATTATTTCACAAGATACTCGGGTCATCCAGATCTACGAATATGCAAGGGCATTGATTATTTCGAAGGGATAACTAATAGTTCGTAGAATATATCGGACCCCAGAGAATATATAGATAAATTTAATCTTCTACAATTTCTCAAACACTAGGTATGGATTCTGAATTCGGGTTGGAATACTCCAAAGTTTATACCAACTTGTCCCTCTTCGGACTTCGATCAACACAAAAGAAATTACAATAGCATTTCAAATTTGGTTTTAAATGATATCGTTTTATTGATATAATTCAAATTTAGCTCTATATTCTATTAACCAATTTAACTTAATTTAAAATTTTCAAATTCATTAGAGTTTAAAACGAAAAGCTGATAATAAAACGATGAAAATACGAAATAAGGATTTTCTACAACGATTTGTAGGGCCACCATCACACCAAAACTTCTTTCTGGAGCTGTCACAAAGCCATTAAAGAATTTGAAATCGAATCAAAGGAGATTGATAGAGAAAGTTATTTCCACTGTTGCAGGGTATTGACCATTTGTAGTGGTACTCCCCTGTCCCCTATCTCGTCCTCTACTCATACTCACTATCAGTGGATAGTAAGAGAATTTACTGAAGCATTCGAACAGATATCTTAGGGAATACTCATTCTAGGGTATACTTCACCCTATCTCTAATGTGCTACTTAATGTGTTATACTCCTGAGCTAAAGTTTTAACCTTCATCTCTGATACTAAATGTAGCGACCAAAACTCGACCTTCGAAAATCGGCACTGAACACGACACTCGTATTCAAATGCCGCAGATCCAAACGTCGAATCTGGTTCGTCGGAGCTTATAACACATTAAGTACAACATAGCGGAAGAAATGAATATTACATTTGATATATAACATTTGATACAATATCCAGATACAATGATGATACGATGAATATCAATATACATAAGAGATATGATACAAGACAATAGCAGCAGAAAGGAAAGATAACACCAACAGCGGAACAATATCTCCAATATGGTCTTCAAGAGAGAACTCCGGTAATAGTAATCTCCATCTCCAAGCCACCGATCCAGAAATAGCTCGAACTCCCAATAACGACGTTTCACAAAGATAAGCAAGTGCAGTCCATATCCAAAGACTGAATTAGCTCCAGATAATATACTAAACCTGACTATCAGAAAATCCAACCCTAGACTGCCCGTGTAGGAAAATTGTGGGCACCCAGAGTTTAGGAAGAGAACAATAAACTTCAGGTCAGTCGTGGGATTGGTATGAGCAAACAAACCAGTTTATCTTTTAAAACAAACAACAAAAGAATTTAAAGTAAATCCGCAATGCTTTTTGGAAAATGAAACTACCATAAGGCCTCCCGGCACACACATAATGCAATCACACACTTGGGGGAGATTTTCCCTTATGATAGTCAAATATGCTTAATACGAGAAAAATTCTTTGATATTATTACGAGTGCATAGTGTGAAAACATTTTGAAAATATAATATTAATCTTAGCCAGCATAGGTACCATGATACTATGCCTACTATTGCTGCCATGTTAAATGGCAGGTTCTACAACTAAAACCGTACAAGGCACGTATTGGATGATTGGATTTCTAACAAATGGTCAGGCTCAGGAACTTCCTATGCCACATGGGTACGCCTCTGGAGGGACGTCCCGAGAACCTACCCGGCTCTCTGCCAACACAAGGCCATGTTAACTCTGTAACTAGGTAACTATTACTCGAGCATGCCATCCCCCGGTCCTTTGGGACCTTTATCCGAGGCGCCTCTCAACCATAAAGCAATCACAAAGTAATAGATTTGCAGTGACCACATGAGTTATGTATCTAGGCTCCATACCATGAAACCACCCTTTTCCAGAAGGGAATGACACACCCTAAAGGGAGCGATGCTCATAACCTTGCCGCAGCTTTCCTGTTTCGACCATTTCCGGGGTGTGAGGTCCTGATGCAGTCTCGTCCACAAAGCTACGCTTTATACAAAAGCCATGCTTTGATCAACAAATGATACACGGCAGCACTCAACATGCCACACTACCAAATTGGGAGTATATTACTGATAACTATCAACTACATAACCTCTGAGCTCGTACGTCTCAGGGAAGGGTGTTAAGCTAAGAGAATAAATTTTCCGCCACCAAACAGAAATGTATTTGATAGATATCAGTTTAACATCTCAAAGTGTAGTGTCAGACATACAACCATACAAGTCTGTTTCGGGTTCGAACCGAACCGAAGGCACTTCATCCAATAAAGGAAGAAGCCCTTGCAATCCGGGTATCCACAATTCCGATCGGACTCCCCATCACATATGGATAACTCTACACCGGTGCAACACAGTACAGAGTCAATCGACAAGTTATCCTATCGTTCTCGAAGACACCCGGTCTTCACCACCGGTCTTCAATTGCAATGCATAATGTCGTATCAATATTCGGAATGGGTTATATGACACAAGGTCCTCTCCTGGCTAAACCGAATAGTGAGCGCAATATTTTAAAACATATGGATATGGGATTTCAGTTAAGTGACAAGTTTAAACCCAAAACCTTTCTTAAAATGGTTTTGAAACAAATTACCATTTCCAATCTTTTAAACAAAAAGATTCCTTTCACAAAGTTCACCCAGTTTCACAAAGATTCATTCATAGATTTCAAGACAAGTTCCATTCCAATTGGATTAACTCATTAAATCTTCAAATCAAAGTTTAACATATAGCTTTCAAATCGTTTCCAAAGATTTATTCATAACTTGGAAGACCATTTTCATTTTAGACTTGAAATCCTTTTAACACAAATTCGAAGTTCATTTCTTAGGTGAAAGCTTATTATTTGGAAAACAAATAGTTTTTGTTTCAGAAAAATCCAATTATATTTGCATGAGTTAAAGCCCTTGAATTTAAATTCAAATTCAAATTCCCAAATTAATACCTTAAAATGGTTTAACCCATATATAACTTGTATAAAATCTTTAATTCCTAGTTTCCAAACATAGAATTCAATTTCAAATTTTGAATTTAAATTTAAATCAAATTATTTAAAACTTCAAAACTTAATCGAGTTATTCAAAAATAAATCTTATATTTGAAATTCCTTTTCAAAAACTTTTCTACTTTAAACCCAATCCATTCCCAAAACCATTTGGATTCAAAAATTCAATTTTAAAACTATTTCAAAAATCTGTGACTTAACCAATTTCCACGTGCAATCCATATTTGTGTGTGTATAAGTGTGGTCCAAGGGTTTTACACAATAGAAGTGCAACATCATTAATCAGTACATATTTCCAATACAGCAATATATTTGATAAGCGGTATAAACTATAACGCTTATCTTTCATTCACAGAACACAAATATATATATCATAGATAATAAATAACATTAAATACAACTCAAATCAAAACAGAGCATCACAATCAGGGATATCAAACAATTCAATCATCTAATAGAATCCAAACATTCATAAGTAAGATTAGTTAATTGTCTGATTAATTCAAATCAGATTAATTACTTATGAATTACTAATCTTCGTTAATTAATATTAATGAATTTCAAATCATTTTGATTAATTATTCTTTAATCATTTATTAATTAACCATTAATAATAATATTAATTAACCCTTAATTATAATTCATCAACCTTTAATTATTCAATGATTAACCTTTAGTTATTCACCATTTAATTAATTAACCCCCAATTAATTAATTACCATTAAATTAATTTTCTTTAATTAATTACGATAAGTAATTATCCCTAACCTTAAATCAATGTTAATCACTTGATTAGTTCACTTTTAATCATTAATTAATTACTTTAATTAATTAATATCTTTAAGAAATTAATTACCTTTAATTGTTTTCATTAATTAATTTCCATTAATTAATTACCTTTAATTTAATCAATTATTCTTAACCTAATTACCTTAATAAATTAATCACATTAATTAATCATTCTTTTAACCTTTAATCACTTTATTAACCCATCCTTAAATCATTAATTATCCATCCTTCATAAATTAATCGATCCTTAATTATAAATTAAATAACCTTAAAATAATAATTAATTCATCTTTAATTAATCATCCTTTAATTTCTTGATTAATCGAACTTAAATTTATTAATTAATTTATCGTAATTACTTATTTAATTATCCTCAAATTAATTACAATAAGTGATTAACCTAATCACTTATATTAATAAATCATATAATTAATTTCATTTGGTAATTATCCTTTAATTTCATAATTTATTAACCTTAATCGTTAATCCCATAGATTAATTATTCTTAAATTTATTGCTCTTTAATTATCAAGAAATTATTATCATTAAATCTTTAATTAATAAACCTTGTATTTAATCATCATTAACAACATAAATTTACTTTACTTTTAAGCTAACATTTTTTAAAACATTTGAGTAACTTCTTAATTTCATTATCAAGTTTATTTAAAATAAACTTTTTAAGACAAAAGTTATATACATTTTAAAATATTTTAAAACATCCTAAAACATTTTAAACTGAACAAATTTAAAATGATTTATCTTTAAAACCCTTTACTAATCCCAAATTAAAACAAAATATTCATTTAAAATGAATTGAGTTAGACATGTTTAAATTTAAGTTTATTCAAAATTTAAAAAAACTACTTTATACTGACCCGAGCTACAACCCAGTTTTCCCCAGATTCCTTTGAGTTACATTAATTTTTTTCCTCTGGTTTTTAAAACTTTATTTTAAGTTTCCGAAACCTTTTTATAATGGCAACCACTAAAATGAACCAGAGAAGACTTTCGATTTCCCCTCCGAGACATTCATCACCAAACTTCGAGACAAACCCCTGGAAACACTTCTTCTTCCCATCATCAGATACACGCAACACTTCGTGCACATGTACACACGATCGAAGCGATTCCGATCATCCATGCCGGCTTTAGAATATCACCGACCGTCCCCTCCATCATCACAAACAACCCAATTATCGAATTAAACTGAGAATCGAAATCGAGCATGTTGAACGAACTGAAACCCAACCATGATCAACCAATTCACCTCGCGCCGCCACGCTACTTCACTAGAACCCTCGGGACTCATCCCTGAGCTCCGCCACAACCTCACGCACCTATTACCCTATGTCCAGTCAAGACCGATGCAAAGAAGATGATGCAGCAATCGATTTACTGTCGCTTACAAAAAGTTAGGCTTAAACCCAAAATCGAGCTTGCTTATCCTCCACGACGATCTATAAAATTATCAACCATTTTTCTGATAACCACCAACACCCCCGCCTCCTTTACGCCAAATCATGAGCCTTAATTCGTCGTTGATCACCAGGAATTCGTCCAAACCCATTCCAAGTTCATTTTGCTAATTCTAGAGATTTACCAAATTAAAAATCATAATTGTTACACCTAAATTCATGATTTTCGATAACTAATCTGATCTTAGATTCCAATCATTAAATCGAGATGTCCCATTTTTTCCCAAATTCAAAAGCCCCACTGTAAATTCCATTCCAGGGATGAATACTCAATCATTTAACTCGAAATCATTTTTATAAATGATGTAACTTTATTTCAACCATTTACTCTTCAGAAATTGAAGTTCAACATAGATCCTAATAGAAAACAGGGATTTTGTTATGAAATTCTTGAGTCTGTGATAATAACAGTGACAAATATATATATATATATATATATATATATATATATATATATATATACACACACACACATACAGTCATATATACACAGAGACAAGCAAACATATTCACACAATCATTCGAGCATAATTCATATCATACATCCAAGACAAGTCTAAACACTAAGAAATAAACCAGGAGTTAGGGGTTTGCTCACAATTTTTTTTCCTGAAGACAGAAAGCTCCTGATAGTTTTCCAAAATAAGGAGGAAGCCTGTATTTCTTTTTCCTTCTTTGAATCTTGAAGTTAAATCTGCAAAGTTTGTTAATACAAAACTTTGCTTAACCGCTGATGTATTCATTTGTTTACTTTATCAATAACAAACAATCTTTATTTACTTATAGTTTGAAATTTTATACAACAGAGAAGCCTCTTTTTTTTCTCCCTGCAACTTGAAGACCAAAAATAGATTTAATCTTTGATCTTGATTTCTCCTGCAACTGATTAATATTATTGTTTTAAATCTTTGCTTTATTACTTGTTAACAACTTCAAATTAAATTTTTTAAAAAGAAATTTACTTGCCTTAAATTTTTCCAGAGAATTACTGCACTGTTTCTTTGGCCAAAACTTAAGCCTTGTTTAACTAATCTGCAGTTGAATTTTTTGTTAAAACTTGATTTTAAAATCATAATTTCATTAAACTATAAAGTATAGAGTTTACCTGAGAGATGGAATGTAAATCTACAGCTTGATGTTCAAGAAGTCCAGATTTTTACTTTTTACTTTGAATTGAAGCAAAAAGGGTTGGCAGTTTTTTTTCCTGATTTTTTTTCTTTGGGTGTTGGAGTTTAAGCTAAAAAGTTTTTGTAATTTTTAAATATTATCATTTTATTCAAGCAATGATGTTGAATGCCATTTGTAAAAAATAATCATGAGATCTCAATGCATGCTGATTTCTTTAGTCCATCTCCCATGTGTATGTTTAGCATTTGTAATTTTACAAGACAAAATAATTTTTAAATAATTTTTTATATCATATTTACTTTATAAATGAATACATCCCTTATCCATTTGTATATATATACATATACAGTGTTAAAAGAAGAATTGTTTTTAACCAATCTTTATATTATAAAAATATAAATTACACCTTAATGATTTCAAAAGACAATTATTCTCCTAAAACATTTATTTTAAATTTAAATTCAAATCTCAATTCAAACTTGAAACAAAAATCCATTTATGTCTATTTATATACTCATATCCATCCCTATACAATTTAAATTCAAATTCAATGTTTACATTCAAAACTACTCATATATGCATTATATATAAAATTTGAAATTCAAATGACTTTTTAAAACATTTATTATTTCCAAATTTTAAACTCAAAAGAAATTGGAATTTATTCATATATGATTATCACTTATTTTATTTGTTTGAGACTTTCAATTTATTTCCAAATTTGCAATGATCCAGAATTTCTGTCATTTTAAATTCGTATATTTAATTGATTTTAAATATTAACAAGTAAAATTTGTAAGTCAAATAAATTTTATTTCGAAATATCTATATTTAATTGGATAATTAAATCGATAATTTAATATTTGAAATTACAGAAATAATTAGAAATTGGGTTTAAATGTGATTAAAAATGATTTATAAAGTTATAATAAATCATATTGGAGTTAGAGTGATGTTATCGAACATTTAAAATTGAATTAAAAGTTAAACTGTAGAAATTGAATATTTTAATATTTAATTGACGAGTAAAAATAGCCATTTTTCAAATAGTCTCGGATTTCGACGAAACCTATTTCATCGGATCCGTAATATTATATTATTGTATGGTTTCAAATTTCGTGTCAATCGGACTTAAGGTTTGTCCGGGGCAAGCTAAAACGCATAGAAATCGATTCGAGTGAATTTTGGATTTAAATAGTCGATTCAAAAACTTATCTTTCAAATTTGATCGAATTGGCTCCCGATATATATTCCATTGTGTTCGGAATAGGGGTAAAACATTATAAACGCCAGGCGGCATGCTTAGTTTGGAGTTCGGAAAAATTTCGGGTGAATAGTGCGCGTTAATTTTCTATAAAAGGCCACCAACATTCACAATTTACACTCAAAACCCTAGCTAGGTTACAGCCGCCACTCTCAACAGTATCAATGGCCAAAAAACTCCCATTTTCTTCCTCATTTCTCTTCCATTCTGTAGACAATTACGCAAATTCTTCAACTAGAAACTTGTAGATCATCACGAGATCTACGTCTTCAATGATGATGATCATTTCAGGTGGCCATTATCGACCGTATTTGGCTCGAGAAGGTGCTACGGTCGTGCTCGATTTTTGACACGTGGGGATGACCGAGCCTAGCCGCGTTCATGGTGGTGGTAGGCGTGGTGATGGGCTTCGATAGTGTGGTTGTTGATCGACCTAAAGCTTGTCGTAGAGGCCGCGATATCTAACCCTAAAAGGAGCAGTTATGGGTTCGGTCGCGTGTGTAGACCTGGGGAGGAAGGTGGCGTCAACGACCAGATGTGATCAAAAGAAAATCAACGGCTAGATGGATAAAGGTTATAAAATATAAAAATAAATTGAAAATTTAATTTATATTAAAATTCGTACGAACTTTAAAATGTTGTAACTTGTTCATACGAGGTCGGAATTTGACGAAACGAACTGCGTTAGGTTCGTATGGACGAACACTACGCGATGGAGCTGGATTGGTATCTATTGGAGCTAGTGTAAATTTTGGGTAAAATTAAACGTGTGTTTAATTTTATTCGAAATAAAACATTGCAATTGTTATTTGAAACAAGGTGAGAACTTCTCACTCAATTGAAATTGTTTCGATTTAAAATTTAAATAGTTAGAATTAAAATTGCTTGATTGTATGCTTGGATGATAAATTATTATCTATTGTTTTGAAATAGACCCTATACGTCGTATATTAAGCGGATGTTATTTATTAAACACATATACCATGATATTTCACCTCGATGTGGAATTGGTATTATATATGTACTTGGAGTTGATTTTCCTGCATTATATAGCGGATGAGACCCTATTGCGCCCATAATAGCGGATAATATTTTATATGAACCCATATACCTTGATATTCCGTCTCGAAATAGAATTGGTATTGTGCTAACATCTGTGGATGCAAGGAAACAGGTTGGAGGAATTCAACTGGATTCCTCACCCGTATTGATTTATTTACAGATATTGTGATATATTCTGTTATCATATGATATATGATGTTTTGAATGCCGTGATTGTTATATTTAATGCTGTTGCAGCATTGGGCCTATTTTGAAAAATTAAAAGTGTCAAAGTGATGATTTTCAAATTTAAAAGGATTTTAAAGTGATTTTTTGAAAGTGTACGTTTTATTAAATTTTGGAATCGATTCATTTTAAATAAATAAACGTTATAATTTTAATGTTATAAAATTTATGATTTTAGAGAAATATAGTTAAAATGTGATTTTTGAAATATGGAGTTAATGAATTTTATAAAATAGTTTAAATTGAGATTTTTTAAATTATTATAAACGGTTTATATAAAAGATTTATAAAATTGATATTTATAAATTAAAATATTGGAATTATAAAACGAATTTTTATAAGTGTTAAAATGAAGTATAAATGGATTTCATAAGTGAATGAAATTTATAGTTTTATAAATTGTGAAGTTATAAAATGAATAGATTTTGTAAAATAAAAGATTTATAAGTAATTAACTTAAAAATTGGATTTTGGCATTTAAATGAGATATAAATAGAATTTGTTAATTAAGGGATTTTATAAGTTGTAGTTGTTATAAAATAAAAATGGAATTTATAAACCTTGTTTTATAATTCCGAAATCGACTTATTTTGATAAGTTAATTAGTATGGCTTATTTAAGGAGATATATCCACGATTTTGGACAGTGGATAATCCTTTAAATAAAATGTGTAGAAATGATGAATTTAATTAACGAAGTATATTCACGATTTTGGGACAGTGAATAATATATTAAAGAAATGTTTCAGGAAGTGATCTTTTAAATGGAATTAAAACGATTTGAAGTTGTTTTAAAATGTGTTAAGGATCGAAACCGTAGATTTCAACATTCAGTGTTGAAATAGACGTTTTCGAGGAATAAAAGGAAAAAGATGGACTATAACACTGTTGTTATAGTAAATGATTTTCGAAAGGAAATGTTTTATATAGTATTGGGATTTATATATCTATCTTAATTTCGAATCCCTATACTAGTGATTTTGGGTTGTCGTAACGATGTTTTACGCAACATTCGTTTTGACTCAAATAAATGTGTTTAAGAGAATGTTTTCCTTAAAAGAATAAAATATATACTTAATCGTGTTTTGAGTATATTGAATATTTTCTAAGTATTGAAAATATATACATTTGTGAATTACTTATTGTTAAATAAGTATTTGTAAATGTTTTCCAATGTGGAAATTGAAATGGTTTAGATAATATATCTTTTTAAAGATAAATTGAAGTGAATATCTGGCAAGTTATTTAATTTATGGAAGATTAATAAAAAGGACCTAGTGATTGTTATGGTGCTGGATATTTGTTTGTTGGCCTTGATAGTTAAAGAAACGACTATCAATATTTACCTTTAAATGGGTATTTGTGTGATTTTCTTGAATTTAAGTGCTACACTTATTTTTAAAATAAGCGCTCGTTATTCGGTTTAGCCGGGAGAGGACCTTTGTGTCATAAATCCCATTCTGAGTAGTGATATGTCGAAATGGACAGCATTTGAAGACCGGTGTTGAAGACCGGATATTTTTAAAAACGGAAGGATTACCGTCGAATGACTCTGCATCGGCTGATCTCCGATATAGAGATTTTATCACCCTTTGTGATGTGAAGTCCGGTCGTGATTAGTGAATATTCGGATTGCAAGGGCTTCTTTGGAAGTGCCTTTGGTTCCGTTCGATCCCGGAACGGACTTGTATGGATGTGTGTCCGACGTTACAATTTGAGATGTAAAGCTGGTTTCTATCAAATACATTTCTGTTGGTGGCGGAGAATTTATTCTCTTAGCTTAACACCCTTCTCTGAGACGTACGAGCTCAGAGGTTATGTAGTTGATGGTTACTAGTGATACATTCCCAATTTGGAAATGGGGCATACGAAGTGCTGCTGAGCATTTGTTGATCAAAGCGTGGCTTTTATGAAAAGCGTAGCTTTGTGGGCGAGACTTCGTCGGACCTCACACCTCGGAAATGGTCAAAATAGGAATGATGCCGCAAGGTTATTAGGGGACTGCGCCCCTTTAGTGTATGTCATTTCCTTCTGGATAGAGGTGGTATTATGGTATGAAGCCCTGATACTTAACCTATGTTGTTGCCGAAAACTTATTATTTTGTGGTTGTTGGTGAATCCCGGGATTTAGGTCAGTTGCGACCGGGGGATGGCATATTCGTGTCAGTAGTTACCCAGTTAGGGGTAACCTGGCCTTGTGTTGGCAGAGATTCGGTTAGGTTCTCGGGGCATCTTTCCAAAGGCGTACCTATGTGGCAATGGGAAGTTCCTTGGCCTAACCATTTGTTGGAAATCCAAACTCCAATACGCACCGTGTATGGTTTTAGTTGTAGAACCTTCCATTTACTTATAGTGGCGCCCCACTGTTTAGATGGTAGCTATAATAGGCATAGTACGAAATGTCTATGTTGGCTAAGATTTATATTATACTTTCGAAATGTCTTCCTACACTTTGCACTTATAGTAATAATATCAAATAAATTTGCGTATCAAGCATGTTTGGCTATCCTAAGGAGAAATCTCCTCCGATTCTGCGTTTGCATTGTGTGTGCGCGTGCGGGAGGCCTTATGGTAGTCTCATTTTCTAAAAGCATTGCGAATCTAATTTAAAATATTTCTTTGTTTATTTTTAAAGATATAATTGTTTTAAGTTCTCACACCAGTCCCATGACTGACCTGGAGTATATTGTTTCCTACCTAAACTCTGGGTGTCCACCAATTTCCACACGGGCAGTCTAGAGTCAGGTTATCAGGTTACTCTGGAATTCAGGATTTGCTGTAGAGATCTAGAGGCAAGCTGGATGGCATGGCGTATCAACTAGTATATAGTATTTCTTTTCCGCTGTTTGTTGTTGTAAACTCTGATAATGTAATGTAATGTGATGTAATGTATAAAAATGTACGGTTCTTTTGATTTAATGATTATTCATTTATCTATTATATGTTGTTTCGCTGCGAATTGTGAGATTCTGATATTTTTTCAGTTGCTTTTTCTTTCTTTCTTTCTTCTTCTATCTTGTACCTCTTCTTTAACCCTAACGGTATAGTTTTTCGGCCTTTGATTGCTCGGCAGTTGATACAGTGGACGTATTAATGTCGACTTTCGTGAGTCGAACATCGCGTTCCTCACAAAATTAAATTCCAAAAGTTTAAATATGTTACTAATTTAAATTGTTAAATTTTGGAATGTTACTTTTATTTATACCATATTAAATATATAATTTCAAAGCCACAATTAAATTTTAAAATCAATGTCCAAATAAGAAAATATCCTATTTAATCTTGGAAAAATTAACTTAATTTACAATTGAAATTCACAAATCTATATCAATTACTAATTTAAATTTTACTCGAAAATCGGGACCGTTACATTAATTATATAAGTAAATTATTTTAAAGGTTTAATTAGTATTATGATTTAAAAGCTAATTATTAAATATTTATATTTTATAAAGTAGTTTTATTTAAAGGAATTTGCAAAGTTTTTATTTGGAAATTTGGTGTTTCATAAATTTTATTTTAAATTTGTTCGTCTAAAGTTTTACATGAGAAATCATTATAAACTTTCATAACTAGTATTTTAAATAAAGTGTTTTAAGTATTTTTTTTTATTTCAAATGTTTTAAAGTGTATATTTTTGGATAAAATGATTAAATTATTCTAAAATCTTAGTATTAAGACTTAGTGATTTTCAGTGGAAATAAAACAATTGGGTGGAAATTTATTCCGCGAGAGAAAAAGCGATTTGAAACTATTTTCAAAGGGTTGAAGTGTGGGATATTATCTTGCGAAGATAATTTGAAATAAATAAATTGGGAAAATTATTTAAATTTGATGGTTGTTATTGATGTTATTTGATAGTTATATAACCGACTATCAATATTGGACAATGCGCCAATCTTTCCGAAGAGACCGGGATCAGAATTAATCTCCCGAAAACCACTTTGATCCGGTTTGAATGTTTTCATAAGGAAGACAAGAGCTTGGAGTCAAAGATGGAGCAGTGAAGCGCAAGGGCTAATCGCTACTAATCCTGAGGGTGATTCCAAAATGGGTGTAGTAGGAGTAGTGCCTTCGGTTCCGTTCGGACCCGGAACGGACTTGTATGGATGAATGCTATCAGACCATCGTCAGGTAGATGGTGAGCATTCTAAGTGAATGTGTGCTAAAAAGGTAACGCATAGCCTCTAGCCTCATCAACCGGAAATGGCTAAAACAGGGGAGATGCACACAAGGCTAAGTTGCAAGCAACCAATTAGGTTTAGGTCATCCCTGTCTAGATGTCCCTTTTATTTGGCTGTGTGGGTGGTTGTTGATCCCAACCGTAGGGTGATCTTATTCGGACTATCTAGTAAGGGGTAGCTCCGGTCTTGTGATGCAGGGGATCAGGGTGGATCCTAGGTACGGTGATCTAGACCACGTACTGTGACGGGCGGTACGCCGGTAGCCCTGCCATTGATGGAAACCCAATCTCCAATAGGCGCCTTCGGACTTGTTTGTATACCTATTATGCTGGAATTTAATGAATGTAACAATTTTGGCTATTTGAATAAGTATTTGTATATAGACACTACTGTAATACTAGAGGATTTGATAAGAAATGTTTTGGTTATCGTAAGGTAAAAACTCAGCATGTTAATTTGTGGCACCGTCTTACGAGATACCTTTGATTTTAAATGGATTTTTGAAACTTTGATAATCCAATTGAGTGTGTTTTCACACTCTGGTATTCCAGACTGACTCGGGTGTTATTTTGCTATAATGCTCGGGTCAGACCGAGTATTACAGAGTACAGATTCTGGATGGACTGTTATGGAGCTCAGTGGATGCGCTGGATGGCGAGATGTATCATATGTATGTGACCTATTTATGCTATATATGGTGTGTTGTATATTCAGCTTTGTATGGACAAGTTATCTTAATAGTCCAACGATGTGTTTGTTTGATATTGTACTCTGATGATGTAATATATAAGACAGTTGCAGTTCTTTTGTATAAAATTAGTCATTTATCTATTATATATTGTTCCGCTATGATTGTGAGACTCTGATATTGTTTCTATTTCTTCTTCTATGTAACGACCTAGAATTTTGGGTCGCCAGATTTGAACATTTAATTCATTTTAAATGTCAAATATGGATTATAATTTGATTTTGAAATAAAAAGATTCGGGTTAAATTAATAGAATTAGTTAAAGTTCAAATACGGAACTTTAACTGAAAATTTGAATAAAGTACCTTAATATTAAAATTGGGATAATTGGTCATTCTGAGTGTAAATAGATATAAAATTAGGTTCTAAAATTCATTTTAAGTCTATTTGGGTTTGAATTATAATATTGGATGATTGGATGGAATTAAAAGTCGATAGGTTGAATTTGGAATTTTATATCAATTTAATAATGACATTAAATAATATAATAATGCCAATAATTAGATTTTGGTTAGAAATGAATCAGAATGATTTCTAGTGTGAATATAAATTTTTTTACGAGTTATAATAGAGTTAATAAAATTTTAAAAGTGAAATTTTACGTGATTTCGACGATTTTGAAAATCGCTCGAATTCATTGACGAGTTAAAATAGCCTTTCAGAGCACAGTCTCGGAATTCGACGAAACAAGTTCTATTAGATCCGTAATAGCTAGTTATTATCGGATTTCAATTTTCGTAGCAATCACGTTTGACCCCGGCAGCTTAAAACGCATAGAAAATGTTTTAATTGATTTAATTTAAAATTGATCGTTTATTTTCATAACTCACACATACGATTGAATTAGCTTTCGAAACACGTGCCATTGTGTTCGGAACGTAGGTAAAACCTTAGAAATTCCTGTCGGCACGTGTGATTTGGAGATCGTTAGAATAAGTTGCTTTATAATGGTTTTAATATTGAAATAATATAATTAAACGTTTATGTGTATATATTAAAATTTGGGCCAAAACCCTAACTTATTCCCAGCCGCCGCTTATATCATTTTAATGGCCAATACACATCGACCTTCACCTTCAATTTGCGATCAATCCATCAAGCAATCGCAAAAACTTCCAACTAGAATGTCGTAGAGGGCGGAGAGAGCTTCAGATCCAACGGTGGATCTTGTTTGCAATCGTGGTTTGGAGGTGAAGTTCTGCTCCATTCGTCGCGTGGTCGAGCACGTTTATCGAGGTGTTGTTGAGTCCGAGTGCTTTGGAATCGAGGGCGAGGGTAAGGATTGGGTTGGCACACGTGAGGGCAGAGGCCGATCATCCCCTAGACGATTGATTGGAGGTGCGACATCAAACCCTAGGCGCAATGTTTGGGTTCGGCTGCACTGTATTTTCATGCGTGAGGAAGAAGTCAACGTGCGGCCTTGATTTTGGTTTCTAGATCTAGCGGCTTGGATGATATTTGGGTATAATAAAATTAAAATTTAAAGGAAATTGTTTTTAAATCTGTAATTGAACTTTAAAAATTCATATCTTGTGCATACTTGGTCAGATTTTGACGAAACTGGAAACGTCGAAATTGCAGAGACGCGTACTACGCAGTGTTGCAATTCTGGATTCATTCTGAGCAAGTAAAAATTTAGGTTAAATCGAGCGCCGTTCGATTTAATTTAAATTTGAACGCTCGTCGAAAACCCAAGGTGAGTTTAACTTACTCACATCTGGAATACTGGTTAATTTAAATAGTCAATATCTAAATGATTGGTTGAATATGATAATTATTATCAAATTGAATCGATATATATTGTTGTGCTAATATCTGTGGATGCAGAGAAAACAGGTTGGAGGGATCCAACTGGATTCCTCACAAATAGAAATTTATTTATACTCGGTAATATATCACATTTATATTCTGCGATAAAATTGTTTTAGATCTTGTTGTACTATGCTCTGTTTATTTACTGTGATAGATAAATTGGACATTTAATTGTGTTGTACTATGATTGGATGAATACAACCTGGGAAATATAAATATAAATAAATAAATTGAATTTAAAGAAATTAAGGAAATTCTTAAGTAAAGAATTTAAAAGAAATTAAATTCAAGTAATTGGTTGAAAATATGAAGTGTTTGAATTTATGGTTTAAAAAGGGAATTGAGAATTGTTAAAAATAACAGCGAGATTTATTTTAAAGAAAACGAAGTATGCTTTCTCCTGGAAATTTTATTTTGTTTTTAAGAAAGCTTTCAAATTATAAATTTGCAGTTTAAATATGTTTAGAATATTTTTAGAAAGAAATATTATTTTAAAATGTTTTTAAGTGAAAGCAAATATTTGATTAAGTAATTATGGTATTTATTTATTTTTAAAAAGGTAAAGCAGTATTAAGTTTTCAAAAGGAAATTTTAATTTGAATATTTGATTTAATAACCTTATTTTAAAAGTTAAATTTTATTTAAAATACTTAGGAAACCCCTATATATTTCCTTAAGTATTATTTTCAATTAAATAATTTCTAGAAGCTTTATTTTAAATATTTTAAACACATATTTGAAAGTGATTTCAAGGAAATAGTAATGCTTTTTAAAATAAAAGGAGCTATTTTTAAAGTATGGAAAGGAATTTTATGGGATGAACGTACAATTGAATTGGGTAAATCAGGTTGGATTGATAAAAAGAATTCCTTGGGTTATCCTAAACGGAAGTGTATTTCCCTGAAAGCCAAGTATGTTTAAGTAGATTTCTAAGTATAAGATAAAAGTTTTAAATTTGATTTCAAAGGAAAGTTTTAAGAAAATTCTTATGTAGGTTGCAGAGTTTTCAAAAGTAAATATGTACTAAAGTAGTTATAGTAATAATTAGTTAAGGGAAATTTGGCATTAAGTTTTAAAGTGATATTATTAATATTTATGTTTGTAAAATGGTTATATTTTAAAGATAATTAGTTAAAGTTTTATTTGAAATTTGTATAACATTTCATAGCTTTATTTTAAAATCTAGTATGATTTAACTTTATTTTAAAGATAATAGTTTATATTTTATTAAGCAGTTTTATTCAAGTTATTTCTAAAGGATATATATTTTTTAAATCAATATGTAGGAAGTTTTAATAGAATGTTTTGATGTATTTTCAAGAATAAAGTATTTAAATTATTTTAAACCTTAAATATTGGTACTTGGAAGTTATCAGAGGAAGTAAGGATTTGGGAAACCTATTCCATGAGAAAATTGGGTTTGAAGAGTGTTTCAAAGGGATTTTGAAATGAATTTATATCTCGCAAGATATTTTTGAGGAAATAAATAATTGGGCAAATATTTGTTGTGTGATGGATGTTTGTGAATGTTAATTGATAGTTAAATCACCGACTATCAATATTGGACAAATGCATTGATCGTTTCGAAGAGACCGGGATCGAGATTTATTTCTCGAAAACCACTTCGATCCGGTTTGTACATTTCGTGGAAAAACGTGTTCGGAGTCAAAGATGGAGCAGTGAAGTGCAAGGGATAGTTGCTACTAATCCTGATGATATTTCCAAAATTGATGTAGTAGGAATAGTGCCTTCGGTTCCGTTTGAACCCGGGACGGACTTGTATGGACGAATACTTTCGGAACATCGTCAGGTGGGCGATGGGCA
Organism: Allium cepa; assembly: GCA_030765085.1. Taxonomy (NCBI): domain Eukaryota; kingdom Viridiplantae; phylum Streptophyta; class Magnoliopsida; order Asparagales; family Amaryllidaceae; genus Allium; species Allium cepa. The sequence goes on from CM060938.1 coordinate 784,747,177, forward strand.
TTCTAAGTGAAACGTTCTCAAAGCTAACGCTTAGCCTCAAGCCTCATCAACCGAGAATGACTGAAAATCAGGGGATATGCAGCAAGGCTTGGTGGGCAGCACCCATTTTCGAGTAAGGTCATTCCTATCTAGATGTCCCTTTTTATTTCGGCTTAGTGGTGCGGTTGCTGATCCCAACCGCGGGGTGATCTTACTCGGGACTATCCAGTAAGGGGTAGTCCGGGCCTTGTGCTACAGGGGATCGCGCGTGGTCCTCGGTACACTGATCTAGACTAGGTACTGTGACAGGCGGTACCCCAGTACCTAGTCATTGTTGGAAATCCATTCTCCCTACGAGCCTTTTACGAGTTTTGTTTGTATTACCCACGATTGTGGCTAGTAGCAGGAATTTAATGAATGTAACAATTTCGGCTATTTTATAAGTATTTGTTTATAGACCTTATTATAATATCAGAGGATTTCTATAAAAAGTGTTTTAGCTATCGTAAGGTAAAAATACGACATGTGTATTTATGGCGTGGTCTTACGAGATGCTTTTGTTTTCAAAAGGATTTTTGAAACTTTAATTATCAACTTGGGTGCATATTATCAGCTGGTATTCCAGACTGACTCGGGTGTTATTTCATTATGATGCTCGGGTCAGACCGAGTATTATATGTTCAGGACAGGATGCTATGGAGCAGGAGAGGAGGTGGAGTCCGAGTCGTATTATCCATACTTATATTTATATCCGCTGCTGTGATTGTATGAAATTGTCTGACTGGTAAATGTTGTTTGTATGAGATACTCTGATGATATATTGTATAAAAAAGATATAGTTTTCATTTTGTGTAAAGAGCTGATATTATATATTATATTATATTCCGCTGCGACTGTGAGATTCCGATATTGTTTAGTTTCTTCTTCTATCTTCTTTTCTTTTTCCTCGACAATCTGTCTTTTCCGGCACTTGATTGTTGGCATATCATACTATGGAGTATTTTTTATCGATTTTCGAGGTCGAGAAGGGCGGGTCGTTACACTTGGTATTAGAGCTTAGGTTGGCGACAACCTAGGCTTTGGTGGGGAAATTACTCACTAAACAGAGTCAATAGTATACTATAATGAGTTGAGTGTAATAATAGATATGAGGGCGTACTTGTTAGTGAATATAAAATTGTATTTATACTGTGTTGACTTATCGGTTGAGGGTTTATGAATTTTGGTCAGTGCGGGAAGTACAACCGTATCGATAGGGGTTTCTAAACTCTTAAACAAGATAAACCGACATAGTATTGTTTTAAAGAGGGTAAATGAAATAATTTTACCCAAAATTATATTTGATATAAAAGAAATAATTTTCTGAAATTATTATATATATATATATATATGATTGTTTGGACGTGGATATTTTGATTAAATAGGAATCTAAAATTTAGTCTAAAATTTGAAATGGTTATAACCAAATAAATTCCATGAGTATAAATTATACAAAAGAAGAAGAATAACTAAATTTGAATTAAACCAGAATTTACATCCCGAAAGTTTTGGAAAGGATTTTAAATGTAATGAAAGCAAAAGTTTGAAAATTTAAAATCTTGGGAATGTTTGAAATGTTTTCCAAAGTGTTGAAGGCAATAATGGAATATTATTTTGGAGGCATTTTTGAATGGAAACTGTTTTGAAATGAATTTGGGAAAGTAAGGAAGCACGGAACTCACTTCAGTCGTTGGAAAATAATCCTGATGATGCTGGCCACATCATTAGAATTCATTTTCGAGCTTCTAAAGTGATGGATTGCTACCAAAGTGGATGGTTATGATATTTTTTGGACGTGTTGGGTATAACAGTTGTTTTGGAAATTTCAAAATGGGGATTGGTACAACCAAGTTGTATTGGAAATCCGAAGATTTGATTTGGTATACCAAGTGGGTATGAGTTGATTAATATTTCAAAATGGTTTTGGAATAAAACTGGGTAATTGAATTCTAGAAAATTCTATTTAAATAATGTGTAAAGTTAAAATGAATCAACTAATGAACTTATTAAGTGAAGTTGATATTAATAAGAAGGAAATGAAAATTTTAATCTTGGAATTAAAATTTAATTTGAGTATATGAAAGTGAATAGAGAATTTGAATTCAACTTGGGATAAGTTAAATAAATTGGACTTAGAATCAAATTGATTTGGGGTTAAATCGAAAGGTAAAAGGACTTTGTAATTGTGGGTCATTGAGTAATGAATTATACCCATAAGCTAGTAAGTGTTATACTTAAAATCTGAAATTGCGGATTTAAAATTAGCAAAGGATTAAGGTGAAAGAAAATTTGTATCCTTAAGAATTCAGAGATGCATAAATATAAAATTTGGAATTGTGATTATAAGATGTAAATGGATTAAAATAAGCAATATAAACTTTTAAGTAAATAAGTTGGTGAACTTATAAATAGGGAAATGGAATTATAATCACAAATGGAAAATAGTTGAATGGTATGGTGAATTCAAACTTAATCCCAAATGAAATGTGAATTGAAATAAGGTGAAGAAGATATAAAATATAAGTGATGTGAATGAACTTAAGTTAGTAAATAAGCTTTGAACTTGTATATGTAAAATTAAAATTGGATTGAATTGGATTTAACTTCGATTAAATGAAATTGAGTTGAAATTTGGATGGAATTAAAATCAAAATTCAGTTGTGTTACAAATAATTTTGAATAGAATTAAATTCTTATTTAAATGGTTAAAGAAATAGCATGAATTTAAGTTGGCTGAATAAGTTTAGTTAAAACTTGAATTTAAATGTGAAAAGAATTGAGTTGAAGGAAAGTTAAATTTAAGTGAAATGATATTGAATAATTAAATCCTCACTCAACTAAATTTAAAGGAATTGTTTTGAGAATGAATTTAGCGTAAGCTAAATTAAATGAAGAAAAGCTTGAAGATGAATTTAGTGTAAACTAAAATAAATGGGATTTGTATTGGCATGGATGAAATTTTGGTGGTTTGTTAAGAGAATTTTGAAAAGAAAAATAAAAACCCAGTTCTAGTATGGAATTTAGTTTTGGAAATAAAAAGCTGAGAGTGTGAATGAATAATGGAATTAGATTATAATAGTGATGATTTGAATTATAAATAAATTCAAATGAGTGGAATAATTTAAAGTGGTCATATTATTAATAAAATTCAGAATGAATCGAGGAGATGAATTAAAATTTTAAATGGAGTGAATGGGTAAAAAAATTGAACTAAAATTGTAAATGGGTTGTAATTGATTTGGATGAGAATCAAATAAATAAAATTTATTTAAGAAGAAATAAAAATTGTGAAACAAAAACTTAAACAAATTGGAAAATAGATGTGGACGAGCTTTACAAGTGATCCTGAATGAAATTTGTTTAGGTAATAAACAATGAGATGCAAGTGAAAAGAATTTTAATTAATTATTGTGATAGAATAAGAATGCATGAGTTGCAAATATTGCAGAATGGGACGAAATTAATATAAACTTAAATTGGATGATAAATTTGAAGTGAGAATAAGGATTTGATTTAAAAATTGCAAGGAAATAAGAATCTTTGGGATTGTCAATAATTCCGAATGGAATAAAATTAATATAAATTTAAATTGGAATTAATTTTAGTGGGTATAAGCTTAAGTGATGGTTATTTGCTTGAATGACATGAAAATTTGCATAAGAATTGGTTGTTTTGTTGTATTCGGAATTGTGTTGGTTTAAAGAAGTAAATGAAATTGGTTTTTGAATCAATTGGAACGGATTGAAATTTTATTAAGTGGTTATGCATATGAATGAAAATGGATCATAAAGGAAATGCAAATACTTCAAATTGAAAGTAAAATTTGAATGTGAATTAATTTGGAATTGAGTTGAAGAAAAGAGATGTAACTAAGGCATATGTTAATCATATTGAAGTAGGAATGAATTGGTTGTAATAAATATGAATTATATATAGTGAACTTGAATGTAAATCATTCAAGTGAAATAAACTAAAGTTTGGACTTGTATAAGAAATTTAAAAAGGTGACTGAAATTTTTGAATTGCTGATAAAATATGGTTAACAATGTTAGACTATGAAGTTTGCTTGTATAAACCATGTAATTGATGTGTTTGGCTATTTTAATGAATAGAATGTTATTAAAACTCTCATATTATTGAAAACTGATGTGTTTGTTTAAGTAAGTACAGGTACGGGAGGCAGTAGATAGAATTGGAGCACGTATATGCAATATAAATTAGCCGCATGCCTTTAGAATGCTAATAAAAGGTACGCCTACGCAATAAAAATAGGAAATATGAACTGTTTTTGGTTTTTCCAACCGTGTGGGTCGATGAATATATATTTATATCTATTGTGATATTGCAAAATCTCCTCCGTACAAGGGAGACTCTACCAAAATTTTCTGAAAATTTGGGGAGTTAGAAATTTTTTGAAAAATTTGGAATGTTTCATTAACGACAACATTGATTTCAAATAACAATTTAAAATAAAAAGGGTTTTGGGATAGGAATTGAAACTAGTAGTTTCGATTTGAAATTAAAGAATTTAGGCAAAGTGTGACGCCCCACCTCTATACCCACGCTAGCCAAGAACACTCCGGAGTAGTGCTGTCAACTAGCACGGAGAATAAGGCCGTTGAGGAGCGACCATCCATGTAATTGCTTATCACACGGTGGCTATAAATAATCTTCGGAAACAAACATAGAAATAATCATATCACAAATCAGTCACAGATATCCATATCACAAAGGCGGAAGAAGATATGAATATATAACTAACACATGAAAGTGTACATCAGAGTAGAGGTCAGTAAGATCCACGATAATACAAAAGAATAGCAACACGTGCTATACAAAAGAATACAACTATGAGTCTATATCTCAAGTGTATACAACAAAAACTGCTAATCTAAACAGTTAGCCAAAAGTCAGAGTGATGAATCCCTGGGAAGAAGTCAAGCAGAAGCACCTGTAACATCTCGGTCTGACCCGAGTATTATTTAAGAAAATAATAAACGGATCAGTCTAGCTATAAATATCAGATGACATGATATAACATAAAAGATATGGCATAAACATAAACATCCATAATGACATACCACTATAAGTATGTAAATAATGATCAACAGAAGATCAATCAATAAGAGATAATCAATATCACAAGAATCTTCTCAAAGATTCGGAAAGGGCATCATACCCTAAACTTGTACTCATAACAAGTCAATGACATAAATTCTAGAAATCAATGCAAGAAGTCCAGAAATCATAGAAAAGAGAAAGAGGCCATTCACATGACGGTCCGAAGACCAAGGGGAGCTACCCCACATGTGTGAATGGAATCACACAGATTAAGGTCCAGACTAACCAAAAAGCAAAAAGGTATGTGTGAGTGGAATCAAACAAGTGGTGTCTAGTCTAACCTCGCAACAAGAGACATCGCACAGTTGCTAGTCTAAATCATCAGAATGATCGTCATGATCAACGAGAAGTGTCAATTACACTAAGCTAGTAAATATAGAAGTTTAGCTTCATGTCCCATAACCACTTGCTTAACTTAAATATTTATGAACAAACTGTAAATATTCACTAATAAAATTGTCACAAGAGGTTCAATCGAACAAGTCCAAAAATTAACCGACGAAGTGAACGCAAGCGTTTCATACCACTTGTTTTACTAAGTCGTTTAATTAGATTTCTCATCCGAGTGAGGTAAAGATTTGTATATACTAATAGATTGGAAAACGGTTTAAGAAAAGAGCTTTGTTACGGAAAATAGAGTTGAAATCATTTTGTTGAAAGAGTTTTGATATTTACTACTAGTATTGAAACCTTTATATTTTTTAAAATGACAAATCACAGAAGAGATTGTAGAAACAATCATCACAAAGATCACATTCGAAGATGTGAATAAAATCCAAGGAAATCAGCTCAAAAGCATCAAAGTGGAAGTTCCCCAACGACCAAACATGGCCGAGATAACCAGAGATGGTTTGTCTCGAAGAATGGTCAACTCAGCATCTCAACAAAGCAAGTTCTGTTGAATGTTTTTCAGATAAGATCCCCTACGGAGGGGGGTCCAGGGGGAGTGGCAACCCCCCTAGGTGGGGTGCGGGGGCAACGCCACCGCTTACGGGGTTCGACCTGACCGGTCAGTTCGCGGGGATCCAGGGGGCAGCGCCCCGACCAAAATGGTACGACCTAGTGAAGACAAAATGAGGTCTAACGACCTAACGACTCAAGGGTCTAACGACCTAACGACTCAAGGGTCATACGACCTAACGACTCAAGGGTCTAACGACCTAACGACTCAAGGGTCATACGACCTAACGACTCAAGGGTCATACGACCTAACGACTCAAGGGTCATACGACCTAACGACTCAAGGGTCATACGACCTAACGACTCAAGGGTCTAACGACCTAACGATTCAAGGGTCATACGACCTAACGACTCAAGGGTCATACGACCTAACGACTCAAGGGTCATACGACCTAACGCCGAACGAGTCAAGCGGCCAAAACGAGCTAAGTGCAGGAAATTTCCAAAAATGCTAAAAATTGGAGTTTTTCGCCAATCCAATCCAAACCAAAGGCAAATGTGCATGCAAAAGTGATAGGGAATCATTCCCAACAGTCCAATATAGTTATAGACTAGATTTGTGAGATAAAAATCTCACCTTTGCACCAAATATCAATGAAAATGAAGTTTTAAGCAAGCAAGAATCAATCCTTCTTCTATCTAAGCACAAGAAGCTTGAATCCAATGTCTTCTTCTTGAATTTGGAGTAGGAAGATGGATTGCAATTGAATTTGAGTTTTGGAATTTTAATTTCCCATTCCCTCCACCATTAATGCCAAAGCTTGATTAGTTAGGAAATTTATGAAGAGTGAGGAGAAGAGGGTTGGAACTTGGGCTTAATAGGCTAAACTAACCCAAAGTCCAAAGCGGGAAAAGTTAGTGAAATTTCACTAACTCCAAACCTATCGATGTTTATACTTAAAAAAGTTGTAAACGGCATTTCGAACTCAATGGAAGTGGTCTCGAGTCCTAATTTGACCGTTTGCAAAAAGTAGCTTTTCGGACCAAAATCCGATTAACGAGTTAATATTTAAATAAAATATTTAAATACAAACTCGATAAATATGCGGGTTGTTACACAAAGTGAGTTTGAGATTTCACTAAGTAGGTTTTACTATTGAGTTGGTGCATTATTCTACCTTAGCAAATTTCGGGGACGAAATTTTTATATAGGGGGAGGAATGTAACGATCCGGAATTTTGGATCGCCAGATTTGAACATTTAATTCATTTTAAATGTCGAATATGGATTATAGTTTGATTTTGAAATAAAAAGATTCGGGTTAATTAGTTAAAGTTCAAATACGGGACTTTAATTGAAAATTTGAATAATAATAACTCAATATTAGAATTGGGATAATTGGTCATTCTGAGTGTAAATATATATAAAAGTATATTCTAAAATTTATTTTAAGTCTATTGGGGTTTGAATTATAATATTGGACTGTTGGATGGAATTAAAGTCGACAGGTTGAATTTGGAATTTTATATTAATTTAATAATGAAATTTAATAATATAATAATGCCAATAATTTGATTTTGGTTCAAAATGAATCAGAATGATTTCTAGTGTGAATATAAAATTTTATACGAGTTATAATAGAGTTAATAAAATTTTAAAAGTGAAATTTTATGTGATTTCGATGATTTTGAAAATCGCTTGAATTCATTGACGAGTTAAAATAGCCTTCTGGGGCACAGTCTTGGAATTCGATGAAACTAGTTCCATTGGATCCGTAATAGATAGTTATTATCGGATTTTAATTTTCGTAGCAATCGGAGTTGTCGTTTGACCCCGGCTGCTTAAAACACATAGAAAATATTTTAATCCATTTAATTTAAAATTGATCGTTTATTTCCGTAACTCGTGCATACGATTGAATTAGCTTGCGAAACACGTGCCATTGTGTTTGGAACGTACGTAAAACCTTAGAAACGCTTGTCGGCACGTGTGATTTGGAGATCGTTAGAATAAGTTGCTTTATAATGGTTTTAATATTAAAATAATAAAATTAAACATTTATATATATATATATATATTAAAATTTAGGCCGAAACCCTAACTTATTCCCAGCCGCCGCTTATATCATTTTAATGGCCGATACACATTGACCTTCACCTTCAATTTGCGATCAAACCTTGAAACAATTGCAAAAACTTCCAACTGGAATGTCATAGAGGGCGGAAAGAGCTTCAGATCCAACGGTGGATCTTGTTTGCAATCATCGTTTGGAGGTGAAATTCTGTTACGTTCGTCGCATGGTCGAGCACGTTTATCGAGGTGTTGTTGAGGCCGAGTGCTTTGGAATCGAGGGCGTGGGTAAGGTTTGGGTTGGCGCACGTGAAGGTAGAGGCTGATCATCCCCTAGACGATTGATTGGAGGTGCGGCATCAAACCCTAGGCGCGATGTTTGGGTTCGGCTGCACTGTGTTTTCATGCGTGAGGAAGAAGTCAACGTGCGGCCTTGATTTTGGTTTCTAGATCTAGCGGCCTGGATGATATTTGGGTATAATAAAATTAAAATTTAAAGGAAATTGTTTTTAAATCTGTAATTAAACTTTAAAAATTCATATCTTGTGCATACTTGGTCAGATTTTGACGAAACTGGAAACGTCGGAATCGCAGAGACGCGTACTACGCAGTGGTGCAATTCTGAATTCATTCCGAGCAAGGAAAAAATTTAGGTTAAATCGAACGCCGTTCGATTTAATTTAAATTTGAACGCTCGTCGAAAACCCAAAGTGAGTTTAACTCACTCACATCTGGAATACTGGTTAATTTAAATAGTCAATATCTAAATGATTGGCTGAATATGATAATTATTATCAAATTGAATCGATATATATTGTTGTGCTAATATCTGTGGATGCAGGGAAAATAGGTTGGAGGGATCCAACTGGATTCCTCACAAATAGAAATTTGTTTATATTCAGTAATATATCACATTTATATTCTGTGATAAAATTGTTTTAGATCCTGTTATACTATGCTCTGTTTATTTACTGTGATAGATAATTTGGACATTTAATTGTGTTGTACTATGATTGGATGAATACAACCTGGGAAATTTAAATATAAATAAATAAGTTGATTTAAAGAAATTAAGGAAATTCTTAAGTAAAGAAATTAAATTCAAGTAATTGGTTGAAAATATGAAGTGTTTGAATTTGTGGTTTAAAAAGGGAATTGAGAATTGCTAAAAATAATAGCGAGATTTATTTTAAAGAAAGGGAAGTGTGCTTTCTGCTGCAAATTTTATTTTGTGTTTAAGAAAGCTTTCAAATTATAAATTTGCAGTTTAAATATGTTTAGAATATTTTTAGAAAGAAATATTATTTTAAAATGTTTTTAAGTGGAAGCAAATACTTAATTAAGTAATTATGGTATTTAATTATTTTTAAAAAGGTAAACAGTATTAAGTTTTCAAAAGGAAATTTTAATATGAATATTTGATTTAATAACCTTATTTTAAAAGTTAAATTTTATTTAAAATACTGAGGAAACCCCTATATATTTCCTTAAGTATTATTTTCAATTAAATAATTTCTAGAAGCTTTATTTTAAATATTTTAAACACATATTTGAAAGTGATTTCCAGGAAATAGTAATTCTTTTAAAAATAAAAGGAGCTATTTTTAAAGTATGGAAAAGAATTTTACGGGATGAACGTACAATTGAATTGGGTAAATCCGGTTGGATTGATAAAAAAAATTCCTTGGGTTATCCAAAACGGAAGTGTATTTCTCTAAAAGCCAAGTACGTTTAAGTAGATTTCTAAGTATAAGATAAAAGTTTTAAATTTGATTTCAAAGGAATGTTTTAAGAAAATTCTTATGTAGGTTGAAGAGTTTTCAAAATTAAATATGTACTAAAGTAGTTATAGTAATAAATAGTTAAGGGAAAATTGGCATTAAGTTTTAAGGTGATATTATTAATATTTATGTTTGTAAAATGGTTATATTTTAAAGATAATTAGTTAAAGTTTTATTTGAAACTTGTATAACATTTCATAGCTTTATTTTAAAATCTAGTATGACTTAACTTTATTTTAAAGATAATAGTTTATACTTTATTAAGCAGTTTTATTCAATTTATTTCTAAAGGATATATATATTTTAAATCAATATGTAGGAAGTTTTATATGAATGTTTTGATGTATTTTCAAGAATAAAGTATTTAAATTATTTTAAACCTTAAATATTGGTACTTGGAAGTTATCAGAGGAAGTAAGGATTTGGGAAACCTATTCCATGAGAAAATTGGGTTTGAAAAGAGTTTCAAAGGGATTTTGAAATGAATTTATATCTCGCAAGATATTTTTGAGGAAATAAATAATTGGGCAAATATTTGTTGTGTGATGGATGTTTGTGAATGTTAATTGATAGTTAAATCACCGACTACCAATATTGGACAAATGCATTGATCGTTTCGAAGAGACCGGGGATCGAGATTTATTTCTCGAAAACCACTTCGATCTGGTTTATACGTTTTGTGGGAAAACGTGTTCGGATTCGAAGATGAAGCAGTGAAGTGCAAGGGCTAGTCGCTACTAATCCTGAGGATATTTCCAAAATGGATGTAGTAGAAATAGTGCCTTCGGTTCCGTTCGAACCCGGGACGGACTTGTATGGACGAATGCTTTCAGAACATCGTCAGGTGAGCGATGGGCATTCTAATTGTAACATTCTAAAAGGTAACGCTTAGCCTTAAGGCTCATCAACCAGATATGACTGAAAATTAGGGGATAAGCAGCAAGGTTTGGTGGGCAGCATCCATTTCTGGGTAAGGTCATTCCTGTCTAGATGTCCCTTTTTATTTCGGCTTAGTGGTGCGATTGCTGATCCCAACCGCAGGGTGATCTTTCTCGGGACTATCCAGTAAAGGGTAGCCCGGGCCTTGTATTGCAGGGGATCGGGCGTGGTCCTCCGTACACTGATCTAGACCAGGTACTGTAGCAGGTGGTACCCCAGTGCCTAGTCATTATTGGAAATCCATTCTCCCTACGAGCCTTTTACGAGTTTTTTTTTGTATTACCCACGATTGTGGCTAGTAGCTGGAATTTAATGAATGTAACAATTTCGGCTATTTTATAAGTATTAGTATATAGACCCTATTATAATATCAAAGGATTTCTATAAAAAGTGTTTTAGCTATCGTAAGGTAAAAACCCGACATGTTTATTTGTGGCGTGGTCTTACGAGATGCTTTTGTTTTCAAAAGGATTTTTGAAACTTTAATAATCAATTTGGGTGCATTATTATCAGCTGGTATTCCAGACTGACTCGGGTGTTATTTCATTGTAATGCTCGGGTCAGACCGAGTATTATATGTTCAGGACAGGATGCTATGGAGCAGGAGAGGAGCGGGAATCTGAGACGTATTATCTGTACTTATATTTATATCCGCTGCTGTGATTATATGAAATTGTCTGACTGGTAAATGTTGTTTGTATGAGATACTCTAATGATATATTGTATAAAACAGATATAGTTTTCATTTTGTGTAAAGAGCTGATATTATATATTATATTTTATTCCGCTGCGACTGTGAGATTCTGATGTTGTTTAATTTCTTCTTCTTCAATCTTCTTTCCTTTTTCCTCAATAATCTGTCTTTTCCGGCACTTGATTGTCGGCATATCATATTGTGGAGTATTTTATGTCGATTTTCGAGGTCGAGAACGGCAGGTCGTTACATTCTACCTCCTTCTTATTTAACCCTAATGGTTCAGTTTTCCGTCATTCGATTGTTCGGCATTTGATACATTGGACGTATTAATATAGATTTTCGGGTGTCGAATATAGTGGGTTGGCCAGTTCCAACATCTCTTTTCGATCAAATCCATATGAATTTAGTTTTTGTGGACCATCATCGTTTTTCTTTTCATTTTTTTCAATGGGATGTTGTTGAATTTGCTTTGATTGAGGGTAACACAGTAGATCATCTCACTTGATCCCATTTATCAAGTTAATCCCATAACAATTTTATTTTTGGATGAAGTATTATAAAATTGTACCATTCCAAAACTGGAGGATCTTTGATATTGCCTTCTCTTTTATTTAGTTCCTACTTCAATAATAAATCTATTTCAAATCAAATTATGTTTGATATATATTATGCTAAAATAATTATACGAACAAATAAGTCTTCTAGTTATAGCTATTTTGTTGAATGCGTAATGTGCATGTAAGATGTAGTTGACAATTTCAACTTGTGTAATTTGGGTGTGCCATGGACCATTATTACACTAATACCTGCATATTGATAAACGGTTAAAAGGCAGATTATAAAACACATATATAAACTGATTAATTAAAAAAATATGCCTTAAACTAATGAGGCATATAGAACGAGATGGTTTAGAAGAACATTATGAATTGGAATCACAACAATTAAGGGGAGACCGTGAATACAAAAGAAGAAGCATTTCTCTATTTGTTGGAATTGGAGATAATGAATGGTAATGGAAGGTGGAGGTGGCTATAGAGTTCGTTGCAGACATCCGAGTTGTTAGTTAATAGGGACGGTTGTCAACTGTTGAGTGGCTATAGAGGTGACACAGGTTTGGATCAGTGGAGTGCATCTGGTATAGTGTAGTCTATTTAGAATGTTTAGTGTAATAAGCACTTACGTCTTGCACAACCGCATAATGGGCTATTGGACCACACAATTTTTTTTTTAAAATATATTAATTTAGTGTTTCATTAATTTTATTTAAACATCAATCAATAATATGTTGGAAAATTTTAGAATTACGGAGATTTAATAAGACATTTGTGTAGAGAACAAAGTAAATAGATTTGGAGAGATTTAAGAAGATGTGATGAAGACATGAACCTTATTTTTTTGCTTCATGCTATTTGGTTTTGCAAGCCTATAGTAGACAAACTTCCCTATCAACAGGTTTGATTACCCTACATTAGTACAACCTCATAATGGTGGGAACCAACCTTTTGGTTAAATCATTTAACAAAAAGAAATATTCGGTATAGTTTTACTTTAATTTTGGTTAAACGCTAAGTGATAGTATAATGGAAAAAAGTCTAAAATTAGAGAGATTTAAGGAGATATCTTTATAGAGAACAAAATAAATAGCATTCGAGAGATTTAAGAAGATATGTTAAAGACAAGTTTCTTATTTTTTTGGTGTCACACAATTTGGGTTTACAAGCCTACAATAAACAAAACTGCCTAACAATTGGTTTGATTATTTTCTTCAAATAGACATTAAATTGCAACTCTAATGTTCGATTGTTTATTACCAGATGGTAGTCCAAGACTGTTAACAAATGAAGAGAAATGGCACTGGACAGTCATACAATTATGAGCGGTCTTTATAAAGCAACGACATATGACTGTTTTAGGCCGAGTGAAAATATAATTTGGCAATAAATGAGATATAAACAAATGTATCTATTAAAACTTTTTATGATAGGCAGAATCACTTTTGTGGGTTGCAACAGCAGCATACATATTTTTATTCGTTAGGGTTAGTTCGTAGACAAATTTTGCTTAGTTTACGTTGACATTGCGTTCGATGCGTCTGGATAACCCACTGAAAGGTTTCGTTTAGGAGAATCATTGAAATTCCATCGTTGGCTTCACATGTGGAAAAATGCCAATGGTAAAATTAAAAGGGTAATCACACATCACTATTTACCTCCCTCGCATCTTCTTCATCACCATAACCGTACACAAATCTAAAAACTCCAATGCAAATTCCAGTTTAACTGATGAAGTTTTCAAGTAACTTTTGTTATATTCATATTTATGACAATCCCCTCTACATTGTATATTTTTCTGTATTTTTTGGAATTTTTTTAATATTCAGCCAGAGTATCATAGAGAATTGCTTGCAAAAGTCTTAGACTTTAGTTCGATAGAGTCACGGCTGAATGCTTACCAAGCAGCTAAACAAAAAAAAATCGTCCATAAAAAATGACAATGGCACTAAATGAAGTTTTGGTGACCCTTTCAAAGGAAGTTTTTTTGAAGAATATAGTAGTGTGTGATTTTTTGTTTGATGATAATAAACGTGTGTGTGTGTATGTACACACACACACATATATTAAATGTATTTGTTGTGGTACTGTTATAATACACTGAATGAAATAAACAAATAAATATTTTATTTCAATAAAATTTCAATAACATACACAATTGCAGCGAAATTTTCCATAATATTTTCATATAACATTTTATACACATTATAAGTATGTAATAACTCTTTGTAACGACCCACCTTTTTGGACAGTTTAAATCGACAATAAACCACACATGTCAATTCCAAACCATTCAAAATGGAGGATTGCTATGGGGTAAATAAGAAAAGAAGAGGAAAGAAAGAAAATAAAAGATAGAATCCCACAACAGAATGATAAATATAATAACCAAATAAACAGTTCATGAAGCTATTTTACAAATACATTTGATTACACTTTACAATACAATCAGAGTTATACATACAATAGGAATAAATAAATGAATAATGCAGCGGAACAACATGATGCAATGGAACAAATATAATAAATAAGTAATACACTAAGTCTTCGTTGTCGTCCTCCAGAAAAATAGTCTTCAATACACTGAAAAGCTCAGACTTACCCGAGCATAATGAAAAGACAAAACACTCAAATAGAAACTAAAAGATCTTATATAAGTTAAATCAGCAGTAAATAAATATGACTAAAATAGCTTTGGAGATGTTTACAGGATTTTACATCTCCTATCTAGTGTCAAACGTGCTACAATAACTTAAGAGATGTTCGAGATTCCATCTCCTAAGGATATGTTAAACTATATACTATGTAGTAATATACACTATTAAAATATGTCTATGAATAAAGTAAAGTATTAAAATAGCGTTAAGGCGTTACATATATCCCCCTTAACACATTTTTACATATTCCCATAGTCTATATAGATACTGTATGCTCCACCAAACCGGTGGTTTACTCAGTGAGCACTCCATAGGTACGGTACAAATCAAACTTGTAATGGAAGTGATAAGGCATGTGACAAGGCACGCGAGGCAATGCCCAGTGTAGGATACTACTGTTTTGTGGATCTGGACTGATAGTAACGCATAACAGCTACTACCGTCCACCTGGGAACACACTCCAAAAATCAAATCGAGGGGTGGCCACTAAATTAATCATAAAGTAATAAACATGGTATCGAAGAAATATGTCCGATCGGAGGTGCGACCTCACTTGGCCTGGCATGGCTCCTGTTTTAGCCACATCAAGCTGATCTGAGGGAGTCAGGGCTATGTTAATACCTCATATAGAATCGTTTTGCCAAACCATCCTACTTCATTCTGGATTCTCCACCACGTACATAGTTGTTAAAGTGATTTTCGATATTGGCAGAGAATATGACAACATCCGATCCCGGTCTGTTTAACAACCAAACGCTTATTTCACACCGGATGGTTCTTTTACATTTTCAAAACTAATTCATGATTGATATCAAAATATTATATTCATTTAAAATCATATCACTATCGAAATCATATAAATTTTCGAAATCATTACCACTTTTGAAATTATATTCACAAAATAGATTAAATTCTCATTTCAAAATCATCACCTTTACTCAAAATACGTCGTTTCACTAGAAAAATATCACTTCAAATTCCAACATAAGTTATAACGTCATTAACCATATTCGCTTTTAAATGAAGGATTTAAATATAACCAATTCAACCTTGCACCGTTTGAATTTTTAAATAGTTTAGATAGTCATAAATGGTTTAAATAGTTTTCAAATAGTTTAAAATACTTTAAAATAGTTTAAATGGTTTTAAATAGTTTTAAAATAGATTAAAATAGTTGAACATTGATTAAAATAGTTTAAATGGTTTTAAAATAGATTAAAATAGATTAAAATAGATTCAAATAGATTAAAATAGTTTAAAATAGATTAAAATGGGTTAAAATAGATTAAGTATAAAATGATTTGATTATTGGAAATGGCTTATATAGAAAATAGTATGGAAATATGAATAATCTGAATTTAAAATAATATATCTTTAAACAGTTTATACTAAAATAATTAATTTAAAAATAATATCAAATCAAATTGTTTCTTCCATTTCAACGAGTTTAGACCATATCCAGATTTCAAATCAATAGACTTAGTTTAAATCTTTCCATTCAAATTCCCCTTAAAACCATTTTAATTTATATCGATTTCAAGTCCATGCTTGAACTATAAATTCAAACCACTTCAAATTCAATAGATTCCTAAATTTAAATATTCAACGTTTACAATAACTCCATTTTGATAATTTAATCTATATTTCAAAATTCAACTTTAAAATTTCAATTTAAATTCTTTAAATAATTCATTTAAAACAATTTCAATTTCAACATTTAAAACTTAAATTTGAAAATAATTCAGTTTATATAAATCAAGAATATCATTTAACTGGATTCAAAATTTAAGGATTTAAAAATCTTTTAATTTAACCAATCTGGTGTCCATATAATTTTCTACCCTATGGTCAAGTGATATGAATACCTATCATCTCAACCCGCAGTAAATTTAAATTTATGGATATATATCATTTCAACCCGCATTCCCGAATTAAAAGCTAAAATCCACAAAATCGCTCGAGTCTATCATTTCAACCCATAATGATTTTTTCAAATCTATAGATCGTTTGCGCATGTATCATTTCAACTCATAGTGATTTTCCTAAAAATAAGTAAGGGAATTTGCAGTGTGATAACAATATATAAAATAAACATAACAACTGTCATCCAATATCAACAACTAAACATCCATCCAAATCACCATTCAAATCAGCCAATAAACAACAACAATTAACTGATTATCATTTATCAAGTATTTAACTGGAAATTTAAAATCAATATTAAATTAGATGGAAATTAAATTCGAAAAAATTCAGATTTAATTGGAATGACAATTTAAATATACCAAATAGCAATCAAACAACTTCTAATCACATCATAAATTTAATTTAACTAACATAAGATAATTTAGTAGTTGTAAGTGGGTTAAAACACCCACCTTTGATTTCCAGTCGATTTAAAATCCAATTTAGTCCGAGAAATTTAGCAGTCTCAGAATTCGACCAAACTAGTTCCATATTGTTTGAAATTTCAGTATGATCGCAACGGAGAAAATCACGCCCGGATGCGAGTTCTTATGTAAAAGATATGAGCGTCCGAAGTTATACGACTTATATTATAAAATAAATAAATACATAAAAACCACATCACCTCGCTTACCCGAACTCACGCACGATACACCACCTAAAACCCAATCATACGTGAACGACTGCCACCAAAACCTTACCACGCACGCCTCCTCGTGTATCGTGATAATGATCTTACCCTGCCAATGTCTCACCCTAGTCCAACCGCCTTCTCCGATTAACACGGAACCGCCCACGACTACCTGAAGTTGACCGCCGTTGCACACCTAGATGATCGATTTCTTGCGAAATCATGGCTCTAGTTGATGAATGAAGGCTAGATCTCAGACCTGCACGACCCCCTCTACCTTCAGGTGCCTCCATTCAGCGTACAATCGATGATCTACCGTCGAATCCGAAAACCTAATTTGAATGGCCGAAGATGTTTTGGTTATTTTCGAACAAACCAAAACTCGATTGCAAAAACGAAAAGCAGATTTAGATTGCGATTGTTGAGAGCTTTCCAACGATATATAATTTTCTATAGTTGGAGAGTTAGAATTTTTTGAACTTGGTTTTTGAAATTGAAAATTGGTTTTTGGAATTGAAAATTGGTTTCTGCCATGGGAGAGAGGAGATAGTGTAACGATCCTGAATTTTTATTTAATTTAAATTAATAATTAAATGAAATTTTGAATAAAAATTTATAAAATTAATTATAAATAGTGATGTGAGTTTCCCCGAGTTCAAATATATTCTATATAAATCATTTAAATTTTTAAATATTATGTATATATGTATATATGTGAATATATATATATATGTATATTTGGGTATATATGAGTCAATTTGAAATTTTAAAATCTTGTGTGTGTATATATATACATTTTGATTTGAATTTAAATCTTAGATGAATGGTTTAATAAATATTTGAGTTATAAAATAAATTAAGAAAAAAAAATATATATATCTAGTAACTCATAATTAAATATTAAAGTAAGATAACAATAAATATTTAAACTAGAAATAGAAAAATAATATGAGATAAATTTTAATAAAAATAGGAAGTAGAACATTTGCTAAATTCTAACAACATAATAAAATAAAAATTTATTTATATTTCAAAACAAGAAGATTTAAAGAAAATAAAATACATTTAAATATGAAAAGAATGTAGACGAAAATAAAACAAAACAAAGTAAATACAAACAAATATAAAAGTTTTAGTATGCAAAGAAAAATAAAATAAAATAAGAGCAAATAAAAGTATTCAAACAAAGGAAATAACATACAAAGTAGAAACCACATATTTATAAAATTATGTAAAATATAAAACAACAGAAAGAAACAAGTAAACATATAAATAAAGTATTCCAAAACAAAAATACATACAAAGTATAAGTGTGTAAACTGAAAACAAACAAATATGCAAGCCAAGTTCATTCTTTCAAAAGCAAAACAAATAAATGTTTTCAGCTGAGCAAATACATGCAAGTAAAAGAAATAAAGTATATCAACATCAAGTACATGAGCAAAAGCAAGATATCAGCCACCCTAACATATCATATCAGCCATGCCTATGTTGTACAAACAACATTACCCTGTACAACCATATCACCTATACATTCTTTTCTATATATCACTCCTTACGTTCATCAAAATAAAGAAAATCAGAAATGAAAGATCAGAATAAAAGGGAAGCTTTAAACAAATCAAGCAATGCAAAGTTCATGCAAGTTTAAAAAGCAAAACCAGTTTCCAGTTTCTCAGAGAATTTCCAGGCTTGTACTCTCTGTTTCAAACAAAATCAATGTGAGTAACTTCACTTTGAACATGAAGTAAAATCCTGGCTGCATGTTACTGTTGTGATCAATATTGTGTTGTGAAGTATATTTGGGTATTGATATTGTTAGAATTTTTGGTTAATGATATGTGCATATCTGTTTATTTAGATACCTCTGTTCTTTGTTTTACCCAGATTTGCAAACTCTGTTCTTCCTTTCTGTGAAAACCAAGGTGAGTGGCATATAGTTGTTCAAACTTGAATGTGTATTGCCATTGCTTTGTGTATATGCTGATGCTAGTGCATTCATTCTCTGTTAGCTACAGAGTATCAACCCACAAGAAAAAAAAATTCATATCTTGTTTTATAACCCATATCTGGCCTTAGTTTCAAAACAAGATTTTTGTGTTTAAGTATAGGCTGTGATTTAAAAATGGTTTTATAAGGTATAAAGGTAGGTAGAGGGAAAGATCAAGCTTTTACAGTAAAAACTTAAGTCTCTGGAAATTTCAAAATTCTTGAATTGTGGATTCAATTATATAGCTTGAATTAACAGCCCAAGATAGGATTTTTAAGAGAAATATAGTGATTTTTAGTTGTGTGTATCATGAGCAAGTGACAGTAGAACAAAATTTGCTTAAAAATCAATTTCTCGTGTTTGAGTGATTCATGTTGGGTGGGGTTGCTCGGGGTGCTAGACGAGCCTACGGAGATGCTAGGAAAAATGGCCGGAGTTGGTGGAAGTGATGGTGGCGTTGGCGGTAGCGGGGCAAAGTTTTTAACCCTAGTTTTAGGTGGGGCAAATCTTGACTTCGTTCGACGTCCACAATGCATCGAGTGGCACGCGACTTTGGGAGGTGGTAAAGAAGTGGTTGGCAAAGGCGTGGCCGGTGGTGGAGGTTGTCTGGTGGTCGGTGGAGGAAGCGGTGGCCGTTGACAGGTTTGTGGGGTGCGGTGTTGAAAATGTTTCCAGGTTTCCTATTTTCTTCTTTTCGTTCGATTTTGATTTCTGGCCGATAGTGATGGGTTGATGATCGAGGTGTGTTGCCGCGATGATGGCTGATGTGATGGAGGGCTCGTCGATCGCCAGAGGAGCGTCGTGGGGCGGTGCACGCGCACAGGAACATTTCGTGTCAGGGGGAAGGAAGTGCATCAGTGGTTTATAACTGGAAGAAGAGAAAAAGAAAAAAAAAAGAGAAGGGGTCGAACTCGTATTGATCCCTGATTTCTTTTTCTCGTACTGGTTTCGAGTGTTCACTCGAAATTCTTCGTGGATTTCTCGAAGCAGGTAGAGGGGGAAGTTAAGTAAATGTTTTGTTCAGGTTTTGCAAACTAAACCTGATCTGGTTGTAACTTCAAAATTAAATTTTTAATTAAGGATTGAACCAAGATTTAAAGTGAATTTTTAAATATAAGTTCAAGTTTAGTTTGAAGTGTTGTTTGGAAATAAAGTTTTAAAATTTAATTTGCTTTAAAAAAATTTAAAAATGTTTAAGTTCAAATATGTTTAAAGAGGATTGAAATTTATAATGGAACTTCAAAGTATACATGAAGCATTTAAACAAGTTTTAGATAAATGTTTAAATCTCAACATTTTTGTAAGTGATAAATAAATCGAAATAGGAATGAGTTTCACCTTATGTTAGCATAGAGTAAATGACTCATAATTCGTTTAGTATTAAGTTAATTAACATGGATAATTTATTTAAATAATTAAGGACTTGGATTAATTAAATAAATAATAGAAGGTTAATTACTTAATTAAGGTTTAAGGATTTATTAAGTTAATTAATTTGTAAATTAAGAATTATCAATTAGATATTAATTAATAATTAAAGTTGATTTAATTAAGTGATTAAGAAATAAATTGATTTAAGGACGATATGATAAATTAAAATAAGTAATAAATTTGAGCAAAATTAATTTATCAAAGGCTAATTATAAATAAAGGTGATCAAGAATAATTATTTATTAAGGAGTAATTAATGATTAATTAAAGGATAGTTTATAAAATGTCTTAAAATTAATTGATTATCAAATCACCATGACTAGCAAATTTATTCATAGAGATTTATCAGATTTAAATTAATCAGATAATTGAATTAATCCTACCTAGCTTAGATTATAGTGGATGATTAAACTATTTAATATCCCTGTTATATGATGCTTTATGATTACCCCGATCTGTGTTATGATCTATGATGTAATTTAGTGTCTGTGATATAGTTTATTATCTGTAATATATATATATGCGAAGCTGTGTATGAAAGATAAGCGTTATAATTCATATCGCTTATCGAATATATTGTTGTATTTGATTTGTGATGATTGAATGATGTTGCACAAATTGTGTTAAAACCCTGAACCACACCATACACACACAAATATGGATTTCACGAGGAAATCGATTAAGTCACAGATTTTTGAAATAGTTAAATTTGAATTTTTTTAAATTCAAATGTTTTGGAAATGGAATTGGAATAAATGTGAAAAGCTTTTGGAATGGAATTTCAAAATAGAATTTATTATTTTTGAATTACTTGATTAAGTTTTGGAATTTAAATAAGTTAATTTAAATTCAAATTCAATACTTGAAATTGAATTCTGAAATTTGAAATTAGGGATTAATGATATTATGCTAGTCATTATGAGTTAAACCATTTTTAAAATATTATTTTTGGAAATTTGAATTTAACTCAAGGATTTCAACTCGTATAAATGAATCAGATTTCCAAAATGAAAACTGTTGTTTTCAAATGATAAACACTTTTAGATAAGAACTGAGATTTCAGTTAATTAGGGGAATTTCAAGATTGAATAGAGAAATGATTTTCCTAAGTTATGAATGAATTCTTTTTGAAAGCTATGAATTAAATCTGTTTATTTTTAACAGATTTAAATTGATGATTGGTTTAAATCAAATTGAAATGAAATTGTTTTGAAGGCTATAAGTTAAATCTTTGATTTAAAGATTTAACGGGTTAAATCAAATTGAAATGAAAATTGATTTGGAAAATCTGTGAATGAATCTTTTGTTTAAAAGATTAAAATGTGAAAATTGTTTGAACCGTTAAAGGTTGTGAAAATGAATCTTTTTGTTTAAAGATTGAAAATGGTAATTTATTTAAACTATTTGAAGAAAAGTTTTGGGAAATAAGTTGTGACTTAATTGAAATCCCATTATCCATTTATTTTTAGAAATATCATGCTCACTATTCGGTTTAACCGGGAAAGGACCTTTGTGTCGTATAACCCATTCCGAATAAGTGATTCGACGTTATGGATAGCATTTAAAGACCGGTGATGAAGACCGGGTATTTGCGAAAGCGATAGGATGACCTATCGATTATCTCTGCACTGGGTAGCTCCTGGTATAGAGATTCCCTAAGTGATGGGAAATCCGATCGGGATTGTGAATATCCGGGTTGCAAGGACTTCTTTGTAAGTGCCTTCGGTTCTGTTCGAACCCAGAACAGACTTGTATGGATTGTATGTCTGACATTACAAGTTGAGATATAAAGCCGATTTCTTTCAAATATATTTCTGTTGGTGGCGAAGAATTTATTCTTTAGCTTAACACCCTTCTCTGAGACGTACGAGCTCAGAGGTTATATAGTTGAAGTTATCAGCGATATATTCCCAATTTGGTAATGTGACATGCTGAGTGTTGCTGTAAATGATCATTGTGTTGATTATTGTGATAGGATCGTTTATTTGATCATCTATCTTAGTGATCATTGTGTTGATCATTTGTTGACCCAAAGCATGGCTTTTGTATAAAGTATGTTTTGTGGACGTGACTTCGTCGAGCCTCACACCCCGGAAATGGTCAAAACAGGAAAGATGCGGCAAGGTTATGAGGGGTAGCACCCTTTAGGGTATGTACATTTCCTTCTGGATAGAGGTGATATCATGGTATGGAGCCCAGATATTTAACCTATGTGGTTACTACGAATTTATTACTTTGTGGTTGTTGGCTATCGGGATCCCGTGAGAAAGGTCGTTTACGATCGGGGAATGGCGTGCTCGTGTCAGTAGTTACCCAGTTAGGGGTAACCCGGCCTTGTGTTGGCAGAGTTCCGGTTTGGTTCTCGGGGATGTCTTTCCAGAGGCATTCTCATGTGGCAATGGGAAGTTCCTTGGCCTGACCATTTGTTGGAAATCCAAAGAAACAATACGAAACTTGTACGGTATTAGTTGTAGAACCTATCATTCACTTATGGTGTCGCAACACTGTTTGGATGGTAGCTATAGTAGGCATAGTTCGAAATGTCTATGCTGGCTAAGATTTATATTCTACTTTCGAAATATTTTTTTTTCCTACACTATGCACTAGTAATAATATCAAATGTTCTTTTTAAATGCGTATCAAGCATCTTTAACTATCATAAGGAGAAATCTCCTCCGATTCTGCGTTTGCATTATGTGTGTGTGCGGGAGGCCTTATGGTAGTCTCATTTTTAAAAAGCATTGCGAATTAACTTTAAAAAAAAAAATATTTCTTTGAATGTTTTAAAAGATAAACTGTTTTTGTTGCTCACACCAGTCCCACGACTGATCCGGAGTTTATCGTTTCTTTCCTAAACTCTGGGTGCTCATTATTTTCTACACGAGCAGTCTAGAGTTGGGTTTTACAGATAGTTAGATATAGTGGATTATCTGGAGTTAGTTCAGTCTTTGGATCGCACCAGTCTTGCTGAGCTTGGTGATATGTTATTGGGAGTTCGAGCTATTGCTGGATTGATTCTTGGAAATGGAGTTACAGTTCCGATTTGGAGTTCTTTGCTGAATACTATCTTATTGTTATTTGTTCTGCTGTTAAATGTTATCTATTTTCTTTCCGCTGCTATTTTATTGTATCATATCTCTGATGTATATTGATATCTATTGGATCATCTGTTGTATCAGATATTGTATCAAAGCTGTATATCAATGTATTATTCTTTTATTCCGCTGTGTTGTTTACTTAATGATTGTTATAAGCTCCGGCGAATCGGATTTGAACGGTCGAATCTATGGCATTCAAATACGATATGAAGTATGGATGTCGATTTTTGAGCGGGCAAAATCCGTCTCGTTACAGATAGGAACAGACAGACATAATTGTACATACTCGAATAAGAAAAAAAAGGCCACTAGGGTTAGGAAAACTATTTATATAGACAAAGCCCGATAAGAATGAATAATATATTGAATTGATTCAAAACGACAATAACGACCCGAAAAGCCCATTTCTCTTTCGAAACGAAAGTGGATCATCCAATATATCAAAATAGCCGTTTTCGATATTTTTAAACTCAATGAAACAGGTTTCAAATCCAAATTCCATTGTAGACAGAAGTTAGCTTTAAAAATAAGCTTAATTTAAATCGAATTCATTAAATTTATTTCTACGCGTTTCGAGCCTGCACGATCAAACGACAAGTCCAATCATTACGAAACTTGAAATCCTACAATAAGTCACTGTTACGGATCCGATGAAACTAGTTTCGTCAAAATACCGAGATAGTGGCAAAAATAGCTATTTTGCACATCAGTTAAATAAATTATTATTAAATTGACTATTTCACTTTTAAATTTAAATTCAAAAGTTAACAATTTTCATCATTTTTTATTACCTAGAAGTTTATAATCTTTTTAAAACAAATTTTCCATGTCAGATTCAATATTTAAATATTGCACTAATTATAGTGTTCAATTGCCATTGCAATAAATTCAATAATTATAATTTTAAATTCAAATAAATCCGTTCATTTTGATATACATCTTATTATTCAATCAATTATTACCTTGTGAATATGACTAACATAAGTTTACATCTTATTACATTCATATTTTACACTTGTCATCATTTACCATAGTAACTGTAATATTTAATTAGATTAATTGCAATTGATTTCCAGTTTAGTTTCAACGGATTAAATGGAACAATAACTAAACAATTGTTACAACTTACAATTTCAAACACATTTCTATGTTTATTGTTTACAAACCAAGCTAATAAATTCACATAGATTAATTATTCCATATCAACCAATTTCAATTAATTACATACAATTTCACCGTTAATACAACATTTTTGGTTTATTTCCTTATTTACAATTTCTAACCAAATTAACTTACAATTATATCAACTGAATGAAAATGATTTAAATAGTTATCAATTACATTAAACCAACGTTATTAAATTACATTCTATTTTTTTCATTAATAAATCATTCATTTTATTTCTTACAATCTTAAACTTCCAAAATCTAAGTTAATTTAATATTTTTAACATCGAAAATTACGGGTCGTTACACTCTCCCTCACTCAAAACTTTTCGTCCTCGAAAAGGGAAAAGAAGAAATTAATATATTTTATTCAAAGTATTCAATTTATAAACAATTAATTTACATAATTAAGTATTTTATATAAAATGTATCAATTTATAAACAATTAAATCTTCATATAGAAGTTCAATAAAAGTTCGAAAATATTTTCACATTTATGAAAATTTCTAAGTCAAAATTTCGTGTAAATTTTTGACAGAGTCTCTTTTATATGGAGAGGTCTGGAAAATAGCAATATCAATAACAACAATATATATATATATACACATATATATATATATATATCTTATTTCAAAAATAAGATATCCCAAACTACGGAAAGACAATATAATATCGCTATAAAACCGTAATCCGAAAACGTAACTATTTGTCGGGCAAATAGCTTTGTTTATGAAACCAAAAGCAGTTGCTATTGCTTCCATAAACCTGTATTTCACTTATATAATCCAAATAGTGAGAAGTATGTACAAGAGAAATATTTAGTTGTTTTCAATCAATAACAGAACAATCAACACAGAACATATGTAAACAAACAATATGACCATCATATGTAACAAAGGAAATCAATCATACATCCATAGCAACCAAAACTAATGGTTTGTTCAGGTTTAGAAATTTTTAACGTATAAGGTGATAAATGAACTATCAAGTGTATCCTACGCTCAACAGCCTTAGATAATTACTTAACATATAATCTATACAACCTTAAACAATTAGGAGTACCCTTTTCCACACATCCCATAAGCCAAAACAACTAAGAATTTCAAATATTATATAATTTTATTCTTATTAATTTCCTTTCACATCATTTATTGTCCATCTATTTTCATTCATTCATACAATGATTATTTTTATTAATTTACATTCATTACTTACAAAATTCATTTTCCATTCATTCAAACAATGCCTTTTTCCATTACTTTACATCCATTTACTTACATAATTTTTTTCCATTCAATTATTTATATCATCCATAATCAGTTCTTAAAATATTATGTAATTCTCTTTACAAATTTAATTCACCATTAATAGATTGTTTCTTTTTCACATTTATTTCTTTCGTATATAGTATTATTGAATATTAAATCTATTTCTGAATCATTTCACATTTTCCGAAGTTATAATCATTTAATCAATATAGTATTCACTTTTACTACACAATTTAATTATAAATAACTTCAAACATTAACTTAAGTTTAAAATATTCTTGTACATCTTAATTCTTAATTTATACGCATAATTCCATTGAATTTTTCATTACTTAAGTTTTACTTGTATTTTATTTTATTACATATTCCTATTAATCATTACAGCTTTTTAAACATTTCTGATAAGTTATATATATGTCTTTTAGAATATAATTGAACGTTACACAAGTTTATCTTATTCATTTTAATTAACAAAATGTTCAATAATCACATCTTCTAAATTTTCATTACTCTTTAATTTGTAAGTGACAACCTTCAATTTCTTTACATTTCATTAACCACTTGACTCTTAATTTCTTATTTTTCATTTTAGAAGTTTCCAATTATGAATATAGTCAAGATTTCATTCATTATAATAATTAAATTTCTAATTTACAGAAACATAAGAACTAAATATCGGGTTCTGTAACAACCCTAGATTTTTCATATATTTTAATTTTGACTTTATTTCATTTTGAAATTATATTAAACTTGTTTCATTTCAAACATTTCATTTTTAAATATAAACTTTTATTATTATGTGAATTATAATTTCAACTTGTATAAATTGAATATTTTACTTAAAGGTGGATTTCTGGTCAAACTGGTCAAACTTTGACTTTTTAATTTCAAATTTAAATATTTAAATTATTAAATTTTATCTTTTATTATGAAATTTGATTTAATAACTTGAATACCGCTTTTCGTTTCGTTGAAAACAGATTTAAATTGTGAAAGTTATGTATATTTCAATATTGAATGCAATCTGTTTTATTTAGCAATTTTGTCTATTTTAAATTATATAAATTATATTTTCTTTCTCATATTTTATTTTAAAATGTGTCATTATGTTATTTTATGTATATTTTTGTCTTTTAATATTTTTTAGGTGATAATAAAACTTTTCCAAAATCTACTGTATTTATTTGCTATTTTTAAAGGCCGTTTTCTATTTTTTTCTGCTATTTTCTTCATTTAAATTATATTTAATTAAAATTTATATTTTTTTGAATTCATTTTTATTTTATGTTATTATATTTGTTATAAATATTTTTACAAGTCCATATAAATTTTCCAAAGTTCATTCTGTTTATTTTCATATTTCCAAGACTAGTTTGTATTTTTAAGCTATTTTCTTAATCTAATTATATTTAATTAATATTTATTTATTTATTTTTGTTTATTTACTAAATTTTAGTGCTTTTATATGTATCTATAAATATATTTCAGTTATTAAAAATTCCAAAAGAAATAAGAGAAATTTGAAGAGCTGTGACCATCGATTTGCTTAAGTCCTTTTGTATTCACACCTTTTCACATTTCTACCATCACTTTTCATTCAATTGGCTTCCTTAACTCATTTTCTTCTGCCGACCACTCCCATAAAATTTCATGTGAATGTTTTCTCCTCAAATCTGAAAAAAAATTCGGCCATTCTCTTTGGGAAAAAGTTTGGTAAACTTTATTTCTTTTTCCATTGTTTTTCTGCTTGTTTATGTTGATTTTGTGCACTTGCCTTCACCTATTTTGCTCAGCCCTTGCTCCTCCTTCACCATGGCCACCTCCACCACCACCACATCAGGCTACCACCACCTCCAGCCCACAGCCCATCCATGGCCATGCAACACTAGTTGATCAAATTCCACCAAAATTGCAATATCCATCTTGAAAATGCGCATAGCCCAGCTTCTTTGCCTTCACCCCCTCAAACTCCTCCTTGGCCGACCCATACACCACCACCACCTGCCATAGTTGACCCATGCACCTCTGCCACACCTGTAGCTGACCCCACCAGACCTGGCCATGCCCATATTTGCTTGTGGCCGTGACTTATGTTGCCTTGAATCCACTTGTGTTGCCTTGTAGTTGTAGTTCCATGCACACATACATTTGCATCATCTTTTCCTATGTATGTCCGACTTGTTGAACCCAAAATCTAATCCAAACCTGATCCAAAACCATCCCATTATAGTGCTTTTACAGCCCATTGCTGAAGCATATGAGGTTGAAGGCAAGTGCAATTGGTTTGGAGATGTTTTGTGCATGAATTTATATGTTGTTTAAATTTTTGTGAAGTGTCATTCATTTTATTTGTATTGTTTTGTCTCATGTATTCAAGGAGATTAACTTTGGCACTTCCTATCTCAAATATTGTTCATGCTTTCGTGCCTTCGAAGATCTTTGTTGTGTGTATTTGGTTGTCATCTCCAGCCTATACAAGTGAGTAATTCTCACTAGACAAATATGTACTTATATGACTAGTAAACTGACACCAATTAAAGCTGTAAAATATATCGCATGCTATATCTGCTGTGTTATGATCATATGATATTCACCCATGCTTATACATCTGTTATATCATCTGTTATTGTTATATCATGCTATTTTATTATTTATATCAGTTATCACACTGCAAGTTCCCTGTAGATTAGAATCACTATGGGTTGAAATGATACATACCCGAACGGACTTTAGAATAGGGGAAAATCGTTATAGGATGAAATGATAGGCCTGAACGATTTTCAAATTATTTCATTTACTTGGGATTGCGGGTTTGAAGTGATAAAACCTGGGTTTTCTTTGTAAATTACGGGTTGAAATGATATATTACCCGTATCACTTCACCTAGGCTAGAAAATGAAATACAGACCCGTAGTTAAAATATGTTTTTCTAAAATTTTAAAATATTTTAGAAATGTAAATATTATAATATTTTGATTTAAATTTGAAAAAAAATGATTTTCATAAAGTATTATTGATTTTCTGAAAATTTATAAGTTAAATAAATTGTGGAGGTTAGAAAATTTGAAATGTAAGTTATTTTGGGAAATTTTAATTTGGTGATAATTGGAATTTAAATTAAATATGAAATATGATAAAATTCATGATAATTTGGATTAAGGTAAATTTAAAATGATTTTTTAATATATTAATGATTTTTTAATAAAGTTAAAATGTGAAATGAATGAATATTTAAGTTGAAATTTTGAAATATAACTAAAATGGGAGTTTGTGAATTTGGCTTAAAAGTGAATTTTAAGATAAGTAAATATAAATGAAATTAAGTTATATTTGAAAATTTAAATTTAAGTGTTAAATTTAATTTAATTTGTTGGGCGCATTTCCACCACCGGACCAGAAGCAAGGGAAAGAAGACCGGACCAAGGACTACCGGTCCAAATCCATGCTACCGAGCCAAAGCTAGAAAGGCATTACCGAACCAACCACCTCCAACCATTCACTACCGAACCAAAATCCCAATACACCCACCACCGAATCAACTACCACCGGACCAGGCACTACCGAACCAACCCCTTTTCTCCATTCACCACAGGATCAACCTCTACCGCTCCAACCACTACCGGACCACCCACAACCGGACCAACGTCAACAGGCCAGATCGCTTCAGCCCAGGCTCACTAGCAGCTATATACATCCAAGACCCCTACCCCCAGCCTTACTCTATAAATAGAGGGGCAGGGGTACAACGATGGCAGACAAGTTTGAGAGCTCAAGCACGGATAGAACTTTCAAACAACTTTCAGTTACTTGTAATCAAAGCTTTGTACTTGTAATCTGAATAGAAGAGGAGAATAACATATAAAGTGGACGTAGGCATGTTCTGGCCGAACCACTATAAATCCGTGTGTCTTTTATAATTTAGTCCCTGCTTTTTATATATTTGCATAAACCACCCAAATCACTAAGAACAACATATAATCAACTAAATCATACGACTTGGAGGTGTTTGCCCATTTTTTGTGCAAACATTTTTGGTGCTTTCACTGAGAACAGGAGTTCGGAGCTTCAGCTTCTCCCACTTAACCCTTTTCCTATCAGCATCATTCATTGCTTGGAAAACATACCCCCCGGACGTAAGAAAGATGCTAACAAAGGAAAGAACACCGCAACTGGCAGTATCCCAGATCCAGTGATTAGAGACCAAGGCAATCATCCGGTTCCAACAGAAAATGAAAATCAGGCGAATCCGACAGCCCCTGCTACGGAACAACCAATTACAAAGGCGGATCTGGACAGGGTTGTGGCTGAAGTAACTAACCACTTCGCATCTCAACAAGGAGCCTTGGTGGATCAACTCATGTCACGCTTAAGGGATGTTGAAGAAACCAACCGCAACACTGAATCATGGGGTGAGTCCCGGTCTGGAGGATCCGGGAGATGACAAATGTCTTTCTTCTTCGAAGAGGCTAACAACAGAAACAGCTATGGTAGGAGCCGAGCCCGGACTCAGCCCGAATTCCGACCCGAGGAAACACTTGGAACCGAACCCAACAGGGGGGGTACCAGGCAGGGGTCAGATGTAGCTAAGCCCGTCATGCTACCTAACCACGGAAACACCAATGGACGGGGCCGAGCTGGAGTCCCGCCCGAAGTTGGACCCGAGGAAGTGCTGAGAACAGAACCCAGCAAGGGAAGATCAAAGCAAGGGTCAACTGTGGCTGACACCAGCGTGCCCCCGGAAGACCAGGGACAGCCGTTGGAGAATGTTAAGAGTGATAGACGATACCATCCCTACAGGTCATCTGGACGGAATCAATCCCGCAGGGAAGAACCAAACTCATTTCTATCCACTCCAAATTCTGATGAAAGGATGGCACGATTGTTCAGAGAGTGCGTCCGACGAGATCAAAGAGATAGAGGGATAGGCGCTAGGGTAACCAGCCCCTTCACCCGCTGTAACGACTCAACTTCCAGACTCCAGGAAGTCGCATCGTTAATAAGAAAGAAAGGGATAGAAAAGAGAAAAGAAAGAGAAGAAAGAAGAAACAACACATCAGAATCTAAACAGCGGAATGAATAAATTATATTAATAACATAAGTATTACATAGCATACAACACTAATCAGAGTTACGCAACATATACATCATATACTAGACAGTTATAATCACCTATTTAGCTATACAACTCAATACAACACAACAAAGAGATACATTGCTCCTCCACAATCCGTCAAAGCTAACCTGAATCCCTTGGCTACTCGCAAAAATTTGAGTACCCAAGAGTTTATGAAAAACAAGAATAAACTCCAGGTCAGACATGGGTCTGGTGTGAGTAACAGGTTAAAGTTGCTTAACTTTGAAAAACCTTTTAAAGAAAAGGTATCACGTAAGACTTCCCAGACATAAACATGGAAAAGTTTTTACCTTACGCTAACCAAAACATTTAATAGGAAATCCAGTGATATTATAATAGTGTCTAGGGTTTTCAAGTAAATAAGAAATAGCCGAAATTGTTACATTCATTAAATTCCAGCTACTAGCCACAAAAGTGGGTAATACAATCAAAACCGTTGGCACTTATTGGATTTTGGATTCCATCAATGGAAGGGCTACTGGGGTACCGTCCATCACAGTACGTGGCCTAGATCAACGTACCGAGGATCACTCCCGGCCCCTGCAACACAAGACTGAAACCATCCCTTACTGGACAGTCCCGAACAGGACAACCCCGCAGTTGGCGTATGTTCCAACCGCCCACACAGCCGAAATAAAAGGGACCTCTAGACAGGGGAAAATCTTGCTCTCAAGTGGGGGCTACCCATGAAGCCTTGGGGCACCTCCCGTGTTTTAGCCATTCTCGGTTGATGAGGCTTGAGGCTACGATTACCTTTATAGGACACATCACTTAGAATGCTCATCGTCCACCTGACGATGTTCTGAAAGCCTTCAATCCATACAAGTTCGTTCCGGGTTCGAACGAAACCGAAGGCATTATCTCGTTACACTCGTATTGGAATCACCCTCAGAGTTAACGACGATAACCCTTGCACTCTGAATCTCCATCTCGAATCTATAAATACTATTCCGTCAAACTCATTACGGAATCACCCATAGAGTTATACTGACGTATAGCCCTTACACCTCGAGTCTTCACTTGCTCCACTTGGATTCACGACCTAAAGTTAATTGGAATCGATGTGGTTTTCGGATTCCAAATATGGAAACCCGATCCCGGTCTCATCGAAATCCAAAGCATGTCTTTTAGGCCAAGTTGTTTTAAAGTTTTAAAACAATTCAATTATCTATATACACAGATAGATAAATCATAGATTCACAATAGGTAATCAATATCATCATCACACGGATAATCCATAATATCATTATCAAAGATAATCTATATCATCACAATGCAACCAATACATCCAAATCACTCAACATTATCTATCTCATATTTGAGATTCAATCCATTTAGGCAATCAACATTAACCATCCATATAAGCAATGATCTATAATCACCATTTAAAGTGAATTAAATTAACTACATCATTCTCTAATTAATTTAAAGTGAATTAAATTAATTACTTCATCAATAAAATCTTGCTTATATATCCTTTAGTTACAAATTAATTAATTAATCATCTTTCAATTAATCACTTTAATTAATCATCTTTGATTAATTATTCCTTAATTACATTTATGTAATTATACTTTAATTAATTTCACAAATTAATTATACTTAACCAAATTCAGTAATTAACCTTTAATTACTTCACAAATTAATTAAATATAATTAATTACATTAATCCTTAATTAATTATATTAATTAATTACATTAATCACTTATTATTGATTAATTAATCTTAATTAATCAATCTTAATTACATCATTAATTATATTAATTAATGGTCTCTAATTACATTTCAATTAATTACCTTATTTAAATTAATTACATTAAGTAATTAATCTTAATTTAGACCATAACTGTTAATCACTCTTGATTAACTCCATTCAGTAATTAACTACCCTTAAATACTTTACCAAACAAATTAACTAATCCATAATTTAATTATCTCAAATTAATTCCTTGATGAATTCACAAAGTAATTATACTTAAATTACCTCAATTATCAAATCATCTTCAATTAATTACATCCAGCAATTACCATTAATTACTACCCTAAGTAACTTCTCTTTATTTAATTACATTAAGTAATTATACTTCACAAATCATCAAATGATTATTTTAAATTAATTAAACTGAATTACTTAACTTAATCTAATCAAATTAACCTCAATTAATTACAATTCCTTAATTAATTCCATAAGTAATTATACTTAATAACTTACGCATATGATTATCTTTTAATTAATTAATCTAATTAATAATTAAAGTTAATCACATTAATTAATTATTAAATAATCCATAGTTAATGACCTTCATTAACTATTAACAATTCATTAATTATTTTCTAAAATAATTAACTTATTTTAATCATTATTAATTGCAAATTAATTAATCATTAATAACTCACTAATTAACCCTTAATTAATTAAATAATTAAGTGTTAATTAAAACTTAATTAATCCATTATTACTTGATTAATTAATTATTAATCATTAATTAAAATCAAACCTTATTTAATTGATTATTCTTAATTACAAGTTAATTATTCTAAAAATAATTAACCTTAAACCCTTAATTACTTTGAGTAATTATTCATTTCATTAATTAAATAAATTAATTATTCATTTAATTACCCTAATAATTAAATGAAATACAAATTATTAAATTATAATTTAACTTTAACAAGTTTTAAAAATCAATCTAAAACCTTTAAATGATAAATAATACTTTTATTATAACATAAATTTTACCAAAATTTAAAACAAATTTCCTTTCAAATTGAAAACCATTTAAACTTTATATTACTCAAATTTGTTTCAAACACTTATATAAAACTTAAATTTAATTTGAAACAAAGATTCAAATCCCAAATTTGAATCAAATTTAAAACTTGTTTAACACATTCTTTTATATTTTAATTTCAAATTTAAATTCAAATTTCTTTAAAACATTTCTAAACAATAAACCCCTTTAAAGTTTATTTAAACAAATTTGAATTTAAAACTTAATCATTTCCAACTATGATTCAAATCAAAACTTGAATCCATAATACAAAATTAGATTTAAAACACATTTTAAATCTTTGCTTAATGATTTAAATTTTCAGTTTTAATTTGAAACAAAACACGCTTCCAATCATGAACAAGATAACTCGAGTTACAATCCATTCGAGTGTAACATAATCTAACTCGAACAACACAAAAATAAACTCGAGTAAACTCAACCATATTCGAGCAACTCGAGTACTCCTTTCATCTGAAAAATCACTTAAACTAAACAGTAAGGTTTTTAACATTAATCATGTATCAAACAAAATACCTAGGCCTACAACAATTCAACTCGAGTCAATCATTCACCAGCTTCGAGTAAATCTCGGAAAAACCCGAAACAATTGCGATCCCATTCTTAACCAAACCCAATCTGACACCACACGACACCGCGCACCTGCACCACCACGCCGTCCACTTCGACTCCTTCGCGACCATCCACGCAAGTCAGTCATCACCTTCCAACACGTTCCCGACCATCAAATCGATTACAGAAGCTAAAAATCAAATTCGAGCATATGAGCTCAACACAGGAAGAAATGTCGAACCTAGAATCACCCAATTCACTCGCCACCGATCACTAGGAAATCTTCACCGCCGGTCACAGACCCTTCCAACCCCAACTACCTTTCCCCAAAATTTAAGACCACTCGGTCATCTATGGAAGTCGCACCCAACAATTTCTTCAAGCAACATAAAACTAGGGCTAAAACCCTTAATCCCAAATCAACACTACCTCACTTCATTAATCCTTATTCCAGTATTTTTCCTTTCATCATTGATCATCACTCCATCACCAGGAAAAACAATGGCTACCCCGACCACTCAAATTTACAGAACCACCCCAAAACTCCATATTTGGTAAAACCAGTAATGCCCAAATAAATTCAAACTATAAATTCTAAATTTGGTTTAAAAATTCATGTTTCTGATCATGTAATTGATTTATAAACTTAAATCGAAGATTCTAGATGATGAAATTTCACTTCCAAAAGATTGCTCTGTTGAACTTTATTCTTTCAAGAGACATTACAGTTTTTATCATCATGTTTTCATATTAAAATAAATTAGAGCTTTAACTTATATTACATACATACTTTGTTTAAATCTTAAATATTAACAGGGTTTTTAATATGAGATCATTAATTTGGTCAGGATTTAATCCTGAATCCTAGAACAGACCCAAAAACCACATTTCAACAGCAAGCATGCACAATTTCATACAATCATGTATATACTAGTAATAACTTGCAAATAGCTCACAACCACATTTATTCCCAGAGTATAATAAACAACTAAATTTATACTTAATTTAGTTTATATAAAATTGTTACTCACAGATTTCCTGAGCAGAGCAACTTATTTTTAGAAAAGCTTGATCCTGAGTTCTTTTCAAAACTGTAGCTTGTTTCCTTTTGAAACATTCATCTTGATTTTGCACAATGCTTGCTTCCATATGCATGCATGTTTGTTTCCAGAAAAATGCAGACTTGGTTTGTTTTAAAACAGAATGAAGACTGCAGGCTTGTATTGAGCTTTGTGGTTTGCATGCAAATTTGATGAAGTTCAAAACAGAGATGCAGGTTCTTGGGTAGCAAATTGGTTTCAGGATTATGAATTACACTTTAGTTTGATGATTTGAAGATTTGCAGGTTTATGCATGTTTTCAGTTTGAAGATGATTTTGGTTTTAGAGGAACATGGTTTTGGATTTAGTTTGTGAGAGGGGAATTCAGAGGATTTAGTTTAGAACAGAATTTTGTTTTTGAAATGAAGATGATTTAAGATTTTCTCAAGTTGAAAATGAAGAACATAAAAAAAATGAGATGAGAAGAAATGTATCAATATAAGTAGATTTTTGATTTTAAAAAAATAAATAAAAGAAAAAGAAAAATGAACTAGGACATTTGTTTAATTTTTAACATTTGTCACAATGCTTACTTTATGGCTTAACACATGTAATTTAAGAATCTTAAGAGTTTTACACATGTCTTTTAAGTATATTTTAATTTAAATTAAATGGGTTATAAAGGCTTTTAAATCTTAATTAACTATCCTTATGTATATAAATGAGTTTATCTCTTTTTAAATTGAAATGAAAACAAACAAATATAAATACAAGCTTATTCAAATATCTTTATGTATTTACTCTTTTAAATTTTCAAACATTCAATTCAAAATCAAATTAAAAATTCCAATTTAAAAAATCAAGTTTTACATATGCATATATAACTCTTATTAAAATTAAAAATAACAAATCCTATTTCTAACAAAATTTATTTGTGTTTATAAAAACTAAGTATTCTCAGTATCATTTGAAAATAACAAATTAAACAATATTTAAAATGATTTATAAAAGATATCATAAATTACTTCTATTACTTAATAAATTAAGATCATATGTAAATTTTATTTTAAATTCTTATATATATAAATTCAAACAATATTTAAAAATAAAATAAAACCAAGCTTTTAATGCTAATCTAATTTAAATTCATATTCAAGTTAATTAAATATAAATCTAAACAAATAAGGTTTTCCTTTAATATAAACTATATAATTATTTATTAAATTGTTTAGAACAATTAAATGTTAAATTTAAATCAAATTTCCAATTTTACCAAATATAAATAAAAATTAAAAATTGATTCATTTACTAAGTTTTAAATCAAAGTTTATCCATTTACAAGATATACAATTATATATATAAACAGAAAACAGTTTATTAGCTTTAAAAGATAAAATCTACTAATTTAAATATTTATTATAAGATGATTATTATATCAATTCAAAATTTTATTATCAAGAATTTATTAAATCAAATAAATTTTTAAACACAGATTATTAAATTTATATTGCCAAATTTCCGGGATATCACATTCCTCCCCCCATAAAAGAATTTCGTCCCCGAAATTTAAAAGCAAAGGCAATATAATAATCTATCCTAAGATTTTATTTTAAATCACAAGCATATATCAAACATATGCTAACAACCATAGCAACCAATTTACCTAATCAAAACAAATCTAATTATCCAGAAAAATTCTGGATAAAATTTTCATGAGTTTCCCCGGGTATATATATATATACCGGGATACTCGCTCTAAAGAATCCAACCAATCAATACTATGAAGCTGCAAAGCTCCTATACAACTATATCTATAACACTAGACCAGATATCAGACTACAAACGAGTCCGACTCAACAATCACATCCTCCTGAACTGCTGATTTCACAACCAGGAATAAATCATACACGTACTTCCTTAGAAATACGTGAATCACAACGAATCCCAGTTATCCAAACTGGAAATTCAACCTTGAAAATCAAACACCAATCCTCACAAGAATCACAGAAAATATCCAATACACCTCGGAGTTGACTTACCCAGTCCTACTCAATCTTATAGCTCCTTAGATCGAAGAAAAACTTATCCAAAATCAAATCTTCGACTCCGGAATCCAAATTCCTTCATCTCTTACCCTCAGAACTCTTCTGATTATCCTGGGCTGCCCTCACCTCTCCTGATCAGCTCAACCTTTGCTGATGTCTCTAGAAACAAACAGAATCCAAAACTTCTCAACAGAATGATCTCCTCAAGATCAATTCCAAACCAAGAACACCAACTCTATTCCACAAATACCAGAAAACTAACATACTTTTCCTATCCGGAAAAGATAAAACAAAAGTACTTCCAATCTGCTTCCGCTGCATAACTCTGATCTGAAGCAGATGAAAAACTTGAGCACAAACTGGACAACATAACTCAGAAATACGGTTCAACAGATCCATGAAAGAAAACTCAGATGCCCCATCTGATCCTTCTACTAAACTGAACCACCAGTATCACTCCTAGAATCCAGTCGATAAGAAAACTCAACCTCCAGGTAGGGCCAAACTTCTCATAGCTCAAGAGTATACTCGAACTATCGCAAGTCACTTTTGCGATCGACCCGTCAAATATCCAAAGAAAAACTGTTCTCTCATTACTGATCAAAATAGTCCATGCTTAACTAGCCAACCCATCAAAGAAATGAATCTACCCGGCTGCTTCTGAACTTCTTCAGAAAACTGCTAACCAGAAATCCTTCTTGTCAGCATAGAACACTCCGAGCTGCACTGTTGACATCGACGCCAAAAACTACCTAATCCAAAGCTCTTCGAGAAACTCAGGCCTCAAAACCAGACAGAAACATCCTGCTGAACCCAACCACAACATCGAAGCAGACATACTTCTATAACTTGTTCCAAAGAAAAATCTTCGGAAAAATCTATAGTCATTGTGTCTCATCACACAGCTACTACTTCCTGAGGTATCGAGATACCATCATTTCCTTCTGCCCAATTGACGGATCCAAACTCTACTCATCCAACTCAGAGATGATCTCCGAATCTTACAGGTTATCTTTAGAGATTTATGAAATCCTCACTCCAAGCAAAACTCACTCGAGACGGTATTAGGTCTACAGTCTCGACGGATACACTTCCAACATCAACATTCAAACACCAACCATTGGTAGTAGTCGTGTTACACACCCTACTACCTTATCTACCTTTATAACTTATATTGGAACACCTATACGGGTAACCCAACAGATAGGTAGAAATTAATATATCTATATATATATAAATTACAATTACGCTCTCTCATGATAGACACCACTCCAGAGCCTAGGTATTCACTCAACCTAACGCTCTGATACCACTGTAACGACTCAACTTCCAGACTCCAGGAAGTCGCATCGTTAATAAGAAAGAAAGGGATAGAAAAGATAAAAGAAAGAGAAGAAAGAAGAAACAACACATCAGAATCTAAACAGCGGAACGAATAAATTATATTAATGACATTAGTATTACATAGTATACAACACTAATCAGAGTTGCGCAACATATACATCATATACTAGACAGTTATAATCACTTATTTAGTTATACAACTCAATACAACACAACAAAGAGATACAACACAGAGATACCAATACCGAGAACACACAGCGGAACTATATATCTAACGCAGAAGCCTCCTGCTCCATTGCTCCTCCATAATCCGTCAAAGCTAACCTGAATCCCTTGGCTACTTGTAAAAATTTGAGTACCCAAGAGTTTATGAAAAACAAGAATAAACTCCGGGTCAGACACGGGTCTGGTCTGAGTAACAGGTTAAAGTTGCTTAACTTTGAAAAACCTTTTAAAGAAAAGGTATCACGTAAGACTTCCCACACATAAACATGGAAAAGTTTTTACCTTACGCTAACCAAAACATTTGATAGGAAATCCAGTGATATTATAATAGTGTCTAGGGTTTTCAAGTAAATAAGCAATAGCCGAAATTGTTACATTCATTAAATTCCAACTACTAGCCATAAAAGTGGGTAATACAATAAAAACCGTTGGCACTTATTGGATTTTGGATTCCATCAATGGCAGGGCTACTGGGGTACCGCCCGTCACAGTACGTGGGCTAGATCAACGTACCGAGGATCACTCCCGACCCCCTGCAACACAAGACCGGAACCATCCCTTACTGGACAGTCCTGAACAAGACAACCCCGCAGTTGGCGTACGTTCCAACCGCCCACACAGCCGAAATAAAAGGGACCTCTAGACAGGGGAAAATCTGCTCTCAAGTGGGGGCTACCCACGAAGCCTTGCTGCACCTCCCCTGTTTTAGCCATTCCCGGTTGATGAGGCTTGAGGCTACAATTACCTTTATAGGACACATCACTTAGAATGCTCATCGTCCACCTGACGATTTTCTGAAAGCATTCAATCCATAAAAGTTCGTTCCGGGTTCGAACGAAACCGAAGGCATTATCTCGTTACACTCGTATTGGAATCACCCTCAGAGTTAACGATGATAACCCTTGCACTCTGAATCTCCATCTCGAATCTATAAGTACTATTCCGTCAAACTCATTACGGAATCACCCACAGAGTTATACTGACGTATAGCCCTTACACCTCGAGTCTTCACTTGCTCCACTTGGATTCACGACCTAACGTTAATTGGAATCGATGTGGTTTTCGAACTCCAAATATGGAAACCCGATCCCGGTCTCATCGAAATCAAATGCATGTGTTTTAAGGCCAAGGTGTTTTAAAGTTTTAAAACAATTCAATTATCTATATACACAGATAGATAAATCATAGATTCACAATTGGTAATTAATATCATCATCCACGGATAATCAATAATATCATTATCAAAGATAATCTATATCATAATACATCCAAATCACTCAACATTATCTATCTCATATTTGAGATTTAATCCATTTAGGCAATCAACATTAACCATCCATATAACCAATGATCTATAATCACCATTTTAAGTGAATTAAATTAACTACATCATTCTCTAATTAATTTAAAGTGAATTAAATTAATTACTTCATCAATAAAATCTTGCTTATATATCCTTTAATTACAAATTAATTAATTAATCATCTTTCAATTAATCACTTTAATTAATCATCTTTGATTAATTATTCCTTAATTACATTTTTGTAATTATACTTTAATTAATTTCACAAATTAATCATACTTAACCAAATTCAGTAATTAACCTTTAATTACTTCACAAATTAATTAAATATAATTAATTACATTAATCCTTAATTAATTATATTAATTAATTACATTAATCACTTATTATTGATTAATTAATCTTAATTAATAAATCTTAATTACATCATTAATTATGTTAATTAATGATCTCTAATTACATTTCAATTAATTACCTTATTTAAATTAATTACATTAAGTAATTAATCTTAATTTAGACCATAATTGTTAATCACTCTTGATTAACTCCATTCAGTAATTAGCTACCCTTAAATACTTTACCAAACAAATTAACTACTCCATAATTTAATTATCTCAAATTAATTCCTTGATGAATTCACAAAGTAATTATACTTAAATTACCTCAATTATCAAATCATCTTCAATTAATTACATCCAGCAATTACCATTAATTACTACCCTAAGTAACTTCTCTTTATTTAATTACATTAAGTAATTATACTTCACAAATCATCAAATGATTATTTTAAATTAATTAAACTGAATTAATTAACTTAATCTAATCAAATTAACCTCAATTAATTACAATTCCTTAATTAATTCCATAAGTAATTATACTTAATAACTTACACATATGATTATCTTTTAATTAATTAATCTAATTAATAATTAAAGTTAATCACATTAATTAATTATTAAATAATCCATAGTTAATGACCTTCATTAACTATTAACAATTCATTAATTATTTTCTAAAATAATTAACTTATTTTAATCATTATTAATTACAAATTAATTAATCATTAATAACTCACTAATTAACCCTTAATTAATTAAATAATTAAGTGTTAATTAAAACTTAATTAATCCATTATCACTTGATTAATTAATTATTAATCATTAATTAAAATCAAACCTTATTTAATTGATTATTCTTAATTACAAGTTAATTATTCTAAAAATAATTAACCTTAAACCCTTAATTACTTTGAGTAATTATTCATTTCATTAATTAAATAAATTAATTATTCATTTAATTACCCTAATAATTAAATGAAATACAAATTATTAAATTATAATTTAACTTTAACAAGTTTTAAAAATCAATCTAAAACCTTTAAATGATAAATAATACTTTTATTATAAAATAAATTTTACCAAAAGTTAAAACAAATTTCCTTTTAAATTGAAAACCATTTAAACTTTATATTATTACTCAAATTTGTTTCAAACACTTATATAAAACTTAAATTTAATTTGAAACAAAGATTCAAATCCCAAATTTGAATCAAATTTAAAACTTGTTTAACACATTCTTTTATATTTCAATTTCAAATTTAAATTCAAATTTCTTTAAAACATTTCTAAATAATAAACCCCTTTAAAGTTTATTTAAAAAATTTGAATTTAAAACTTAATCATTTCCAACTATGATTCAAATCAAAACTTGAATCCATAATACAAAATTAGATTTAAAACACATTTTAAATATTTGCTTAATGATTTAAATTTTCAGTTTTAATTTGAAACAAAACACGCTTCCAATCATGAACAAAATAACTCGAGTTACAATCCATTCGAGTGTAACATAATCTAACTCGAACAACACAAAAATAAACTCGAGTAAACTCAACCATATTCGAGCAACTCGAGTACTCCTTTCATCTGAAAAATCACTTAAACTAAACAGTCAGGTTTTTAACATTAATCATGTATCAAACAAAATACCCAGGCCTACAACAATTCAACTCGAGTCAATCATTCACCAGCTTCGAGTAAATCTCGGAAAATCCCGAAACAAATCGCGATCCCATTCTTAACCAAACCCAATCTGACACCACACGACACCGTGCACCTGCACCACCACGCCGTCCACTCCGACTCCTTCGCGACCATCCACGCAAGTCAGTCATCACCTTCCAACACGTTCCCGACCATCAACTCGATTACAGAAGCTAAAAATCAAATTCGAGCATACGAGCTCAACAAAGGAAGAAACGTCGAACCTGGAATCACCCAATTCACTCGCCATCGATCACTAGGAAATCTTCACCGCCGGTCACAGACCCTTCCATACCCCAACTACCTTTCCCCAAAATTTGAGACCACTCGGTCATCTATGGAAGTCACACCCAACAATTTCTTCAAGCAACAGAAAACTAGGGCTAAAACCCTTAATCCCAAATCAACACTACCTCACTTCATTAATCCTTATTCCAATATTTTTCCTTGCATCATTGATCATCACTCCATCACCAGGAAAAACAATGGCTACCCCGACCACTCAAATTTACAGAACCACCCCAAAACTCCATATTTGGTAAAACCAATAATGCTCAAATAAATTCAAACTATAAATTCTAAATTTGGTTTTAAAATTCATGTTTTTGATCATGTAATTGATTTATAAACTTAAATCGAAGATTCTAGATGATGAAATTTCACTTCCAAAAGATTGCTCTGTTGAACTTTATTCTTTCCAGAGACATTACAGTTTTTATCATCATGTTTTCATATTAAAATAAATTAGAGCTTTAACTTATATTACATACACACTTTGTTTAAATCTTAAATATTAACAGGGTTTTTAATATGAGATCATTAATTTGGTCAGGATTTAATCCTGAATCCTAGAACAGACCCAAAAACCACATTTCAACAGCAAGCATGCACAATTTCATACAATCATGTATATACTAGTAATAACTTGCAAATAGCTCACAACCACATTTATTCCCAGAGTATAATAAACAACTAAATTTATACTCAAATTAGTTTATATAAAATTGTTACTCACAGATTTCCTAAGCAGAGCAACTTATTTTTAGAAAATCTTGATCCTGAGTTCTTTTTTAAAACTACAGCTTGTTTCCTTTTGAAACAATCATCTTGATTTTGCACAATGCTTTCTTCCAGATGCATGTATGTTTGTTTCCAGAAAAATGCAGACTTGGTTTGTTTTAAAATAGAATGAAGACTGCAGGCTTGTATTGAGCTTTGTGGTTTGCATGCAAATTTGATGAAGTTCAAAACAGAGATGCAGGTTCTTGGGTAGCAAATTGGTTTCAGGATTATGAATTGCACTTTAGTTTGATGATTTGAAGAGTTGCAGGTTTATGCATGTTTTCAGTTTGAAGATGATTTTGGTTTTAGAGGAACATGGTTTTGGATTTAGTTTGTGGGAGGGGAATTTAGAGGATTTAGTTTACAACAGAATTTTGTTTTTGAAATGAAGATGATTTCAGATTTTCTCAAGTTGAAAATGAAGAACAAAAAAAAATGAGATGAGAAGAAATGTATTAATATAAGTAGATTTTTGATTTTAAAAAAATAGATAAAAGAAAAAGAAAAATGAATTAGGACATTTGTTCAATTTTTAACATTTGTCACAATGCTTACTTTATGGCTTAACACATGTAATTTAAGTATCTTAAGAGTTTTACACATGTCTTTTAAGTATATTTTAATTTAAATTAAATGGGTTATAAAGGCTTTTAAATCTTAATTAGCTATCCTTATGTATATAAATGAGTTTATCTCTTTTTAAATTGAAATGAAAACAAACAAATATAAATACAAGCTTATTCAAATATCTTTATGTATTTACTCTTTTAAATTTTCAAACATTCAATTCAAAATCAAATTATAAAATTCCAATTTAAAAAATCAAGTTATACATATGCATATATAACTCTTATTAAAATTAAAAATAACAAATCCTATTTCTAGCAAAATTTATTTGTGTTTATAAAAACTAAGTATTCTCAATATCATTTAAAAATAACAAATTAAATAATATTTAAAATGATTTATAAAAGATATCATAAATTACTTCTATTACTTAATAAATTAAGATCATATGTAAATTTTATTTTAAATCTTATATATATAAATTCAAACAATATTTAAAAATAAAATAATGTTAATCTAATTTAAATTCATATTCAAGTTAATTAAATATAAATCTAAACAAATAAGGTTTTCCTTTAAT
This sequence comes from Allium cepa, assembly GCA_030765085.1. Lineage (NCBI taxonomy): Eukaryota > Viridiplantae > Streptophyta > Magnoliopsida > Asparagales > Amaryllidaceae > Allium > Allium cepa. The sequence goes on from CM060938.1 coordinate 784,792,150, forward strand.
ATAAACTATATAATTATTTATTAAATTGTTTAGAACAATTAAATGTTAAATTTAAATCAAATTTCCAATTTTACCAAATATAAATAAAAATTAAAAATTGATTCATTTACTAAGTTTTAAATCAAAGTTTATCCATTTACAAGATATACAATTATATATATAAACAGAAAACAGTTTATTAGCTTTAAAAGATAAAATCTACTAATTTAAATATTTATTATAAGATGATTATTATATCAATTCAAAATTTTATTATCAAGAATTTATTAAATCAAATAAATTATTAACACAGATTATTAAATTTATATTGCCAAATTTCCGGGATATCACATTCCTCCCCCCTTAAAAGAATTTCGTCCCCGAAATTTAAAAGCAAAGGCAATTTAATAATCTATCCTAAGATTTTATTTTAAATCACAAGCATATATCAAACATACGCTAACAACCATAGCAACCAATTTACCTAATCAAAACAAATCTAATTATCCATAAAAATTCTGGATAAAATTTTCATGAGTTTCCCCGTGTATATATATATACCAGGATACTCGCTCTAAAGAATCCAACCAATCAATACTATGAAGCTGCAAAACACCTATACAACTATATCTATAACACTAGACCAGATATCAGACTACAAACGAGTCCGACTCAACAATCACATCCTCCTGAACTGCTGATTTCACAACCAGAAATAAATCATACACGTACTTCCTTAGAGATACGTGAATCACAACGAATCCCAGTTATCCAAACTGGAAATTCAACCTTGAAAATCAAACACCAATCCTCACAAGAATCACAGAAAAGATCCAATACACCTCGGAGCTGACTTACCTAGTCCTACTCAATCTTATAGCTCCTTAGATCGAAGAAAAACTTATCCAAAATCAAATCTTCGACTCCGGAATCCAAATTCCTTCATCTCTTACCCTCAGAACTCTTCTGATGATCCTGGGCTGCCCTCACCTCTCCTTATCAGCTCAACCTTTGCTGATGTCTCTAGAAACAAACAGAATCCAAAACTTCTCAATAGAATGATCTCCTCAAGATCAATTCCAAACCAAGAACACCAACTCTATTCCACAAATACTAGAAAACTAACATACTTCTCCTATCCGGAAAAGATAAACTCCTACTCCATTGCTCCTCCACAATCCGTCAAAGCTAACCTGAATTCCTTGGCTACTCGTAAAAATTTGAGTACCCAAGAGTTTATGAAAAACAAGAATAAACTCCGGGTCAGACATGGGTCTGGTGTGAGTAACAGGTTAAAGTTGCTTAACTTTGAAAAACCTTTTAAAGAAAAGTATCACGTAAGACTTCCCACACATAAACATGGAAAAGTTTTTACCTTACGCTAACCAAAACATTTGATAGGAAATCAAGTGATATTATAATAGTGTCTAGGGTTTTCAAGTAAATAAGAAATAGCCGAAATTGTTACATTCATTAAATTCCGGCTACTAGCCACAAAAGTGGGTAATACAATCAAAACCGTTGGCACTTATTGGATTTTGGATTCCATCAATGGCAGGGCTACTGGGGTACCGCCCGTCACAGTACGTGGCCTAGATCAACGTACCGAGGATCACTCCCGATCCCCTGCAACACAAAACCGGAACCATCCCTTACTGGACAGTCCCGAACAAGACAACCCCGCAGTTGGCGTACGTTCCAACCGCACACACAGCCGAAATAAAAGGGACCTCTAGACAGAGGAAAATCTTGCTCTCAAGTGGGGGGTTCCCACGAAGCCTTGCTGAACCTCCCCTGTTTTAGCCATTCTCGGTTGATGAGGCTTGAGGCTACGATTACCTTTATAGGACACATCACTTAGAATGCTCATCGTCCACCTGACGATGTTCTGAAAGCATTCAATACATACAAGTTCGTTCCGGGTTCGAACGAAACCGAAGGCATTATCTCGTTACACTCGTATTGGAATCACCCTCAGAGTTAACGACGATAAACCTTGCACTCTGAATCTCCATCTCGAATCTATAAGTACTATTCCGTCAAACTCATTACGGAATCACCCACAGAGTTATACTGACGTATAGCCCTTACACCTCGAGTCTTCACTTGCTCCACTTGGATTCACGACCTAACGTTAATTGGAATCGATGTGGTTTTCGGATTCCAAATATGGAAACCCGATCCCGGTCTCATCGAAATCCAAAGCATGTCTTTTAAGGCCAAGTTGTTTTAAAGTTTTAAAACAATTCAATTATCTATATACACAGATAGATAAATCATAGATTCACAATAGGTAATCAATATCATCATCACACGGATAATCCATAATATCATTATCAAAGATAATCTATATCATCACAATGCAACCAATACATCCAAATCACTCAACATTATCTATCTCATATTTGAGATTCAATCCATTTAGGCAATCAACATTAACCATCCATATAAGCAATGATCTATAATCACCATTTAAAGTGAATTAAATTAACTACATCATTCTCTAATTAAATTAAAGTGAATTAAATTAATTACTTCATCAATAAAATCTTGCTTATATATCCTTTAATTACAAATTAATTAATTAATCATCTTTCAATTAATCACTTTAATTAATCATCTTTGATTAATTATTCCTTAATTACATTTATGTAATTATACTTTAATTAATTTCACAAATTAATTATACTTAACCAAATTCAGTAACTAACCTTTAATTACTTCACAAATTAATTAAATATAATTAATTACATTAATCCTTAATTAATTATATTAATTAATTACATTAATCACTTATTATTGATTAATTAATCTTAATTAATCAATCTTAATTACATCATTAATTATATTAATTAATGATCTCTAATTACTTTCAATTAATTACCTTATTTAAAATAATTACATTAAGTAATTAATCTTAATTTAGACCATAATTGTTAATCACTCTTGATTAACTCCATTCAGTTATTAACTACCCTTAAATACTTTACCAAATAAATTAACTGCTCCATAATTTAATTATCTCAAATTAATTCTTGATGAATTCACAAAGTAATTATACTTAAATTACCTCAATTATCAAATCATCTTCAATTAATTACATCCAGCAATTACCATAAATTACTACCCTAAATAACTTCTCTTTATTTAATTACATTAAGTAATTATGCTTCACAAATCATCAAATGATTATTTTAAATTAATTAAACTGAATTAATTAACTTAATCTAATCAAATTAACCTCAATTAATTACAATTAGTTATTAATTTCCTTAAGTACTTCCATAAGTAATTATACTTAATAACTTACACATATGATTATCTTTAAATTAATTAATCTAATTAATAATTAAAATTAATCACATTAATTAATTATTAAATAATCCATAGTTAATGACCTTCATCAACTATTAACAATTCATTAGTTATTTTCTAAAATAATTAACTTATTTTAATCATTATTAATTACAAATTAATTAATCATTAATAACTCACTAATTAACCCTTAATTAATTAAATAATTAAGTGTTAATTAAAACTTAATTAATCCATTATTACTTGATTAATTAATTATTAATCATTAATTAAAATCAAACCTTATTTAATTTATTATTCTTAATTACAAGTTAATTATTCTAAAAATAATTAACCTTAAACACTTAATTACTTTGAGTAATTATTCATTTCATTAATTAAATAAATTAATTATTCATTTAATTACCCTAATAATTAAATGAAATACAAATTATTAAATTATAATTTAACTTTAACAAGTTTTAAAAATCAATCTAAAACCTTTAAATGATAAATAATACTTTTATTATAAAATAAATTTTACCAAAAGCTAATACAAATTTCCTTTTAAATTGAAAACCATTTAAACTTTATATTATTACTTAAATTTGTTTCAAACACTTATATAAAACTTAAATTTAATTTGAAACAAAGATTCAAATCCCAAATTTGAATCAAATTTAAAACTTGTTTAACACATTCTTTTATATTTCAATTTCAAATTTAAATTCAAATTTCTTTAAAACATTTCTAAACAATAAACCCCTTTAAATTTTATTTAAACAAATTTGAATTTAAAACTTAATCATTTCCAACTATGATTCAAATCAAAACTTGAATCCATAATACAAAACTAGATTTAATACACATTTTAAATCTTTGCTTAATGATTTAAATTTTCAGTTTTAATTTGAAACAAAACACGCTTCCAATCATGAACAAAATAACTCGAGTTACAATCCATTCGAGTGTAACATAATCTAACTCGAACAACACAAAAATAAACTCGAGTAAACTCAACCATATTCGAGCAACTCGAGTACTCCTTTCATCTGAAAAATCACTTAAACTAAACAGTCAGGTTTTTAACATTAATCCTGTATCAAACAAAATACCCAGGCCTACAACAATTCAACTCGAGTCAATCATTCACCATCTTCGAGTAAATCTCGGAAAAACCCGAAAAAATTCGCGATCCCATTCTTAACCATACCCAATCTAACACCACACGACACCGTGCACCTGCACCACCACGCCGTCCACTCCGACTCCTTCGCGACCATCCATGCAAGTCAGTCATCACCTTCCAACACGTTCCCGACCATCAACTCGATTACAGAAGCTAAAAATCAAATTCGAGCATACGAGCTCAACACAGGAAGAAATGTCGAACCTGGAATCACCCAATTCACTCGCCACCGATCACCAGGAAATCTTCACCGTCGGTCACAGACCCTTCCATACCCCAACTACCTTTCCCCAAAATTTGAGACCACTCGGTCATCTATGGAAGTCGCACCCAACAATTTCTTCAAGCAACAGAAAACTAGGGCTAAAACCCTTAATCCCAAATCAACACTACCTCACTTCATTAATCCTTATTCCAGTATTTTTTCTTGCATCATTGATCATCACTCCATCACCAGGAAAAACAATGGCTACCCCGACCACTCAAATTTACAAAACCACCCCAAAACTCCATTTTTGGTAAAACCAGTAATGCCCAAATAAATTCAAACTATAAATTCTAAATTTGGTTTTAAAATTCATGTTTTTGATCATGTAATTGATTTATAAACTTAAATCGAAGATTCTAGATGATGAAATTTCACTTCCAAAAGATTGCTCTGTTGAACTTTATTCTTTCCAGAGACATTACAGTTTTTATCATCATGTTTTCATATTAAAATAAATTAGAGCTTTAACTTATATTACATACATACTTTGTTTAAATCTTAAATATTAACAGGGTTTTTAATATGAGATCATTAATTTGGTCAGGATTTAATCCTGAATCCTAGAACAGACCCAAAAACCACATTTCAACAGCAAGCATGCACAATTTCATACAATCATGTATATACTAGTAATAAGTTGCAAATAGCTCACAACCACATTTATTCCCAGAGTATAATAAACAACTAAATTTATACTTAAATTAGTTTATATAAAATTGTTACTCACAGATTTCCTGAGCAGAGCAACTTACTTTTAGAAAAGCTTGATCCTGAGTTCTTTTTAAAACTGCAGCTTGTTTCCTTTTGAAACATTCATCTTGATTTTGCACAATGCTTGCTTCCAGATGCATGCATGTTTGTTTCCATAAAAATGCAGACTTGGTTTGTTTTAAAACAGAATGAAGACTGCAGGCTTGTATTGAGCTTTGTGGTTTGCATGCAAATTTGATGAAGTTCAAAACAGAGATGCAGGTTCTTGGGTAGCAAATTGGTTTCAGGATTATGAATTGCACTTTAGTTTGATGATTTGAAGAGTTGCAGGTTTATGCATGTTTTCAGTTTGAAGATGATTTTGGTTTTAGAGGAACATGGTTTTGGATTTAGTTTGTGAGAGGGGAATTTACAGGATTTAGTTTAGAACAGAATTTTGTTTTTGAAATGAAGATGATTTCAGATTTTCTCAAGTTGAAAATGAAGAACAGAAAAAAAAAAATGAGATGAGAAGAAATGTATTAATATAAGTAGATTTTTGATTTAAAAAAATAAATAAAAGAAAAAGAAAAATGAATTAGGACATTTGTTCAATTTTTAACATTTGTCACAATGCTTACTTTATGGCTTAACACATGTAATTTAAGTATCTTAAGAGTTTTACACATGTCTTTTAAGTATATTTTAATTTAAATTAAATGGGTTATAAAGGCTTTTAAATCTTAATTAACTATCCTTATGTATATAAATGAGTTTATCTCTTTTTAAATTGAAATGAAAACAAACAAATATAAATACAACTTATTCAAATATCTTTATGTATTTACTCTTTTAAATTTTCAAACATTCAATTCAAAATCAAATTATAAAATTCCAATTTAAAAAATCAAGTTATACATATGCATATATAACTCTTATTAAAATTAAAAATAACAAATCCTATTTCTAACAAAATTTATTTGTGTTTATAAAAACTAAGTATTCTCAATATCATTTGAAAATAGCAAATTAAACAATATTTAAAATGATTTATAAAAGATATCATAAATTACTTCTGTTACTCAATAAATTAAGATCATATGTAAATTTTATTTTAAATTCTTATATATATAAATTCAAACAATATTTAAAAATAAAATAAAACCAAGCTTTTAATGTTAACCTAATTTAAATTCATATTCAAGTTAATTAAATATAAATCTAAACAAATAAGGTTTTCCTTTAATATAAACTATATAATTATTTATTAAATTGTTTAGAACAATTAAGTGTTAAATTTAAATCAAATTTCCAATTTTACCAAATATAAATAAAAATTAAAAATTGATTCATTTACTAAGTTTTAAATCAAAGTTTATCCATTTACAAGATATACAATTATATATATAAACAGAAAACAGTTTATTAGCTTTAAAAGATAAAATCAACTAATTTAAATATTTATTATAAGATGATTATTATATCAATTCAAAATTTTATTATCAAGAATTTATTAAATCAAATAAATTTTTAAACACAGATTATTAAATTTATATTTCCAAATTTCAGGGATATCACATTTCTCCTCCCTTAAAAGAATTTCGTCCCCGAAATTTAAAAGCAAAGGTAATTTAATAATCTATCCTAAGATTTTATTTTTAATCACAAGCATGTATCAAACATTTGCTAACAACCATAGCAACCAATTTACCTAATCAAAACAATTCTAATTATCCATAAAAATTCTGGATAAAATTTTCATGAATTTCCCCGGGTATGTATATATACCAGGATGCTCTAAAGAATCCAACCAATCAATACTACGAAGCTGCAAAGCTCCTATACAACTATATCTACAACACTAGACCAGATATCAGACTATAAACGAGTCCGACTCAACAATCACATCCTCCTGAGCCGCTGATTTCACAACCAGAAATAAATCATACACATACTTCCTTAGAGATACGTGAATCACAACGATTCCCAGTTATCCAAACTGGAAATTCAACCTTGAAAATCAAACATCAATCCTCACAAGAATCACAGAAAAGATCCAATACCCCTCGGAGCTGACTTACCCAGTCCTACTCAATCTTATAGCTCCTTAGATCGAAGAAAAACTTATCCAAAATCAAATCTACTCCGAAATCCAAATTCCTTCATATCTTACCCTCAAAACTCTTCTGATGATCCTGGGCTGCCCTCACCTCTCCTGATCAGCTCAACCTTTGCTGATGTCTCTAGAAACAAACAGAATCCAAAACTTCTCAACAGATGATCTCCTCAAGATCAATTCCAAACCAAGAACACCAACTCTATTCCACAAATACCAGAAAACTAACATACTTTTCCTATCCGAAAAAGATAAAACAAAAGTACTTCCAATCTGCTTCCGCTGCATAACTCTGATCTGAAGCAGAAGAAAAACTTGAGCACAAACTGGACAACATAACTCAGAAATACGGTTCAACAGATCCATGAAAGAAAATTCAGATGCCCCATCTGATCCTTCTACTAAACTGAACCACCAGTATCACTCCTAGAATCCAGTCGATAAGAAAACTCAGCCTCCAGGTAGGGACAAACTTCTCATAGCTCAAGAGTATACTCGAACTATCGCAAGTCACTTTTGCGATCAACCCGTCAAATATCCAAAGAAAAATTGTTCTCTCATTACTAATCAAAATAGTCTATGCTTAACTAGCCAACCCATCAAAGAAATGAATCTACCCGGCTGCTTCTGAACTTCTTCAGAAAACTGCTAACCAGAAATCCTTCTTTTCCGCATAGAACACTCCGACCTGCACTGTTGACATCGACACCAAAAACTACCTAATCCAAAGCTCTTCGAGAAACTCAGGCCTCAAAACCAGACAGAAAAATCCTGCTGAACCCAACCACAACATCGAAGCAGACATACTTCTAAAACTTGTTCCAAAGAAAAATCATCCGAAACATCTATAGTAACCGTGTCTCATCACACAGCTACTACTTCCTGAGGTATCGAGATACCATCATTTCCTTCTGCCCAATTGACGGATCCAAACTCTACTCATCCAACTCAGAGATGATCTCCGAATCTTACACGTTATCTTTAGAGATTTATGAAATCCTCACTCCAAGCAAAACTCACTCGAGACGGTATTAGGTCTACAGTCTCGACAGATACACTTCCAACATCAACATTCAAACACCAACCATTGGTAGTAGTCGTGTTACACACCCTGCTACCTTATCTACCTTTATAACTTATATTGGAAAACCTGTACGGGTAACCCAACAGATAGGTAGAAATGAATATATTTATATATATATATATAAATTACAATTACCCTCTCTCAAGATAGACACCACTCCAGAGCCTAGGTATTCACTCAACCTAACTCTCTGATACCACTGTAACGACTCAACTTCCAGACTCCAGGAAGTCGCGTTGTTAATAAGAAAGAAAGGGATAGAAAAGAGAAAGAAAGAGAAGAAAGAAGAAACAACACATCAGAATCTAAACAGCGGAACGAATAAATTATATTAATGACATAAGTATTACATAGTATACGACACTAATCAGAGTTACGCAACATATACATCATATACTAGACAGTTATAATCACCTATTTAGCTATACAACTCAATACAACACAACAAAGAGATACAACACAGAGATACCAATACAGAGAACACACAGCGGAACTATATATCTAACATAGAAGCCGCCTGCTCCATTGCTCTTCCACAATCCGTCAAAGCTAACCTGAATCCCTTGGCTACGCGTAAAAATTTGAGTACCCAAGAGTTTATGAAAAACAAGAATAAACTCCGGGTCAGACATGGGTCTGGTGTGAGTAACAGGTTAAAGTTGCTTAACTTTGAAAAACCTTTTAAAGAAAAGGTATCACGTAAGACTTCCCACACATAAACATGGAAAAAAAATTACCTTACGCTAACCAAAACATTTGATAGGAAATCCAGTGATATTATAATAGTGTCTAGGGTTTTCAAGTAAATAAGAAATAGCCGAAATTGTTACATTCATTAAATTCCAGCTACTAGCCACACAAGTGGGTAATACAATCAAAACCGTTGGCACTTATTGGATTTTGGATTCCATCAATGGCAGGGCTACTGGGGTACCGCCTGTCACAGTACGTGGCCTAGATCAACGTACCGAGGATCACTCCCGACCCCCTGCAACACAAGACCGGAACCATCCCTTACTGGACAGTCCCGAACAAGAAAACCCCGCAGTTGGCGTACGTTCCAACCGCCCACACAGCCGAAATAAAAGGGACCTCTAGACAGGGGAAAATCTTGCTCTCAAGTGGGGGCTACCCACGAAGCCTTGCTGCACCTCCCCTGTTTTAGCCTTTCCCGGTTGATGAGGCTTGAGGCTACGATTACCTTTATAGGACACATCACTTAGAATGCTCATCGTCCACCTAACGATGTTCTGAAAGCATTCAATCCATACAAGTTCGTTCCGGGTTCGAACGAAACCGAAGGCATTATCTCGTTACACTCGTATTGGAATCACCCTCAGAGTTAACGACGATAACCCTTGCACTCTGAATCTCCATCTCGAATCTATAAGTACTATTCCGTCAAACTCATTACGGAATCACCCACAGAGTTATACTGACGTATAGCCCTTACACCTCGAGTCTTCACTTGCTCCACTTGGATTCACGACCTAATGTTAATTGGAATCGATGTGGTTTTCGGATTCCAAATATGGAAACCCGATCCGGTCTCATCGAAATCCAAAGCATGTCTTTTAAGGCCAAGTTGTTTTAAAGTTTTAAAACAATTCAATTATCTATATACACAGATAGATAAATCATAGATTCACAATAGGTAATCAATATCATCATCACACGGATAATCCATAATATCATTATCAAAGATAATCTATATCATCACAATGCAACCAATACATCCAAATCACTCAACATTATCTATCTCATATTTGAGATTCAATCCATTTAGGCAATCAACATTAACCATCCATATAAGCAATGATTTATAATCACCATTTAAAGTGAATTAAATTAACTACATCATTCTCTAATTAATTTAAAGTGAATTAAATTAATTACTTCATCAATAAAATCTTGCTTATATATCCTTTAATTATAAATTAATTAATTAATCATCTTTCAATTAATCACTTTAATTAATCATCTTTGATTAATTATTCCTTAATTACATTTATGTAATTATACTTTAATTAATTTCACAAATTAATTATACTTAACCAAATTTGGTAATTAACCTTTAATTACTTCACAAATTAATTAAATATAATTAATTACATTAATCTTTAATTAATTATATTAATTAATTACATTAATCACTTATTATTGATTAATTAATCTTAATTAATCAATCTTAATTACATCATTAATTATATTAATTAATGATCTCTAATTACATTTCAATTAATTACCTTATTTAAATTAATTACATTAAGTAATTAATCTTAATTTAGACCATAATTGTTAATCACTCTTGATTAACTCTATTCAGTAATTAACTACCCTTAAATACTTTACCAAACAAATTAACTACTCCATAATTTAATTATCTCAAATTAATTCCTTCATGAATTCACAAAGTAATTATACTTAAATTACCTCAATTATCAAATCATCTTCAATTAATTACATCCAGCAATTACCATTAATTACTACCCTAAGTAACTTCTCTTTATTTAATTACATTAAGTAATTATACTTCACAAATCATCAAATGATTATTTTAAATTAATTAAACTGAATTAATTAACTTAATCTAATCAAATTAACCTCAATTAATTACAATAAGTAATTAATTTCCTTAAGTACTTCCATAAGTAATTATACTTAATAACTTACACATATGATTATCTTTAAATTAATTAATCTAATTAATAATTAAAATTAATCACGTTAATTAATTATTAAATAATTCATAGTTTATGACCTGCATCAACTATTGACAATTCATTAGTTATTTTCTAAAATAATTAACTTATTTTAATCATTATTAATTACAAATTAATTAATCATTAATAACTCACTAATTAACCCTTAATTAATTAAATAATTAAGTGTTAATTAAAACTTAATTAATCCATTATTACTTGATTAATTAATTATTAATCATTAATTAAAATCAAACCTTATTTAATTGATTATTCTTAATTACAAGTTAATTATTCTAAAAATAATTAACCTTAAACCCTTAATTACTTTGAGTAATTATTCATTTCATTAATTAAATAAATTAATTATTCATTTAATTACCCTAATAATTAAATGAAATAAAAATTATTAAATTATAATTTAACTTTAACAAGTTTCAAAAATCAATCTAAAACCTTTAAACGATAAATAATACTTTTATTATAAAATAAATTTTACCAAAAGTTAAAACAAATTTCCTTTTAAATTAAAAACCATTTAAACTTTATATTATTACTCAAATTTGTTTCAAACACTTATATAAAACTTAAATTTAATTTGAAACAAAGATTCAAATCCCAAATTTGAATCAAATTTAAAACTTGTTTAACACATTCTTTTATATTTCAATTTCAAATTTAAATTCAAATTTCTTTAAAACATTTCTAAACAATAAACCCCTTTAAATTTTATTTAAACAAATTTGAATTTAAAACTTAATCATTTCCAACTATGATTCAAATCAAAACTTGAATCCATAATACAAAATTAGATTTAAAACACATTTTAAATCTTTGCTTAATGATTTAAATTTTCAGTTTTAATTTGAAACAAAACACGCTTCCAATCATGAACAAAATAACTCGAGTTACAATCCATTCGAGTGTAACATAATCTAACTCGAACAACACAAAAATAAACTCGAGTAAACTCAACCATATTCGAGCAACTCGAGTACTCCTTTCATCTGAAAAATCACTTATACTAAACAGTCAGGTTTTTAACATTAATCCTGTATCAAACAAAATACCCAGGCCTACAACAATTCAACTCGAGTCAATCATTCACCAGCTTCGAGTAAATCTCGGAAAAACCCGAAAAAATTCGCGATCCCATTCTTAACCAAACCCAAGCTAACACCACACGACACCGTGCACCTGCACCACCATGCCGTCCACTCCGACTCCTTCACGACCATCCACGCAAGTCAGTCATCACCTTCCAACACGTTCCCGACCATCAACTCGATTACAGAAGCTAAAAATCAAATTCGAGCATACGAGCTCAACACAGGAAGAAATGTCGAACCTGGAATCACCCAATTCACTCGCCACCGATCACCAGGAAATCTTCACCGTCGGTCACAGACCCTTCCATACCCCAACTACCTTTCCCCAAAATTTGAGACCACTCGGTCATCTATGGAAGTCGCACCCAACAATTTCTTCAAGCAACAGAAAACTAGGGCTAAAACCCTTAATCCCAAATCAACACTACCTCACTTCATTAATCCTTATTCCAGTATTTTTTCTTGCATCATTGATTATCACTCCATCACCAGGAAAAACAATGGCTACCCCGACCACTCAAATTTACAGAACCACCCCAAAACTCCATTTTTGGTAAAACCAATAATGCCCAAATAAATTCAAACTATAAATTCTAAATTTGGTTTTAAAATTCATGTTTTTGATCATGTAATTGATTTATAAACTTAAATCGAAGATTCTAGATGATGAAATTTCACTTCCAAAAGATTGCTCTGTTGAACTTTATTCTTTCCAGAGACATTACAGTTTTTATCATCATGTTTTCATATTAAAATAAATTAGAGCTTTAACTTATATTACATACATTCTTTGTTTAAATCTTAAATATTAACAGGGTTTTTAATATGAGATCATTAATTTGGTCATGATTTAATCCTGAATCCTAGAACAGACCCAAAAACCACATTTCAACAGCAAGCATGCACAATTTCATACAATCATGTATATACTAGTAATAAGTTGCAAATAGCTCACAACCACATTTATTCCCAGAGTATAATAAACAACTAAATTTATACTTAAATTAGTTTATATAAAATTGTTACTCACAGATTTCCTGAGCAGAGCAACTTACTTTTAGAAAAGCTTGATCCTGAGTTCTTTTTAAAACCGCAGCTTGTTTCCTTTTGAAACATTCATCTTGATTTTGCACAATGCTTGCTTCCAGATGCATGCATGTTTGTTTCCAGAAAAATGCAGACTTGGTTTGTTTTGAAACAGAATGAAGACTGCAGGCTTGTATTGAGCTTTGTGGTTTGCATGCAAATTTGATGAAGTTCAAAACAGAGATGCAGGTTCTTGGGTAGCAAATTGGTTTCAGGATTATGAATTGCACTTTAGTTTGATGATTTGAAGAGTTGCAGGTTTATGCATGTTTTCAGTTTGAAGATGATTTTGGTTTTAGAGGAACATGGTTTTGGATTTAGTTTGTGAGAGGGGAATTTACAGGATTTAGTTTAGAACAGAATTTTGTTTTTGAAATGAAGATGATTTCAGATTTTCTCAAGTTGAAAATGAAGAACAGAAAAAAAAATGAGATGAGAAGAAATGTATTAATATAAGTAGATTTTTGATTTAAAAAAAAAATAAATAAAAAAAAAAGAAAAATGAATTAGGACATTTGTTCAATTTTTAACATTTGTCACAATGCTTACTTTATGGCTTAACACATGTAATTTAAGTATCTTAAGAGTTTTACACATGTCTTTTAAGTATATTTTAATTTAAATTAAATGGGTTATAAAGGCTTTTAAATCTTAATTAACTATCCTTATGTATATAAATGAGTTTATCTCTTTTTAAATTGAAATGAAAACAAACAAATATAAATACAAGCTTATTCAAATATCTTTATGTATTTACTCTTTTAAATTTTCAAACATTCAATTCAAAATCAAATTATAAAATTCCAATTTAAAAAATCAAGTTATACATATGCATATATAACTCTTATTAAAATTAAAAATAACAAATCCTATTTCTAACAAAATTTATTTGTGTTTATAAAAACTAAGTATTCTCAATATCATTTGAAAATAACAAATTAAACAATATTTAAAATGATTTATAAAAGATATCATAAATTACTTCTATTACTTAATAAATTAAGATCATATGTAAATTTTATTTTAAATTCTTATATATATAAATTCAAACACTATTTAAAAATAAAATAAAACCAAGCTTTTAATGTTAATCGAATTTAAATTCATATTCAAGTTAATTAAATATAAATCTAAACAAATAAGGTTTTCCTTTAATATAAACTATATACAATTAAATGTTAAATTTAAATCAAATTTCCAATTTTACCAAATATAAATAAAAATTAAAAATTGATTCATTTACTAAGTTTTAAATCAAAGTTTATCCATTTACAAGATATACAATTATATATATAAACAGAAAACGGTTTATTAGCTTTAAAAGATAAAATTTACTAATTTAAATATTTATTATAAGATGATTATTATATCAATTCAAAATTTTATTATCAAGAATTTATTAAATCAAATAAATTTTTTAACACAGATTATTAAATTTATATTGCCAAATTTTCGGGATATCATACCCGCAATATCGAAACTGCCATCACCCCCCGGGAATGGAAAATGCCAACAATGGAACCTTACAAAGGAACCTCTGACCCCGTGGTACACTTGCAGAGATACACACAGCATATGCTCATGAGCGGAGCAACAGAGGAAGTGTTGTGTAAATGCTTTCCACTATTCCTGGCAGTTCTAGCTACCTCCTGGTTCTGCCATCTGCCCCAAGGATCCATCAGCTCATGGGAAATGTTGAAAGAAAAGTTCATCAGCCAGTTCCGCATTCATGTGGAACAACCCAAGGATGCTTATTCTCTATCTAATATCAAACAGAAATCCGGAGAGACAGTGCAGCAATATCTAACCCGATTCAACGCCGCAGCGGCCGCAAGATGCCGACGAGAAACTTATCCTAATAGCCCTCTGCAGTGGTGTACACCCGGACACTAAGTTTGCTAGGAGACTAACGAAAGAAAAGCCAGCCACCTTACCCGATTTCTTCCACGAAGCCGGGAAATATATGAGACTTGAAGACGCTGCCATTGAAAGGCAGACAGGGCAACAAACCAAGGCAGCTCATGGCAACACATCCGCAGTAGCAAAGGACGTTCGAAGAAATGACTTCAGAGATAGTGCCGGGGGCAAGAAGGGGGAAAAGCGCTTATATAGGCCAGGACCGAGATTTGGCTCTTACACTCCTCTAAATGAAACAATCGAAAATATCTTCTTGGCCACCCAGGACGAAGTCAGATACAAGCGCCCTCGCACGAGAAGGAATCAGATAATGCGATTAAGTCTGGAAAGTTCTGCCGCTTCCACGAATCTCATGGGCATGACACCAATGAATGCCATCATCTTCGGGACTTGATTGAAGAACACATCAGAAGGAAGAGAGTGGAGCGCTATGTGAAAGGTCAGAACAGGACTTCAACTCCTGCCAATGAAAACCCATGGCTACCCCTCCCGGAAGTTGGCGAAGGAAATCGCAACACCAGCGGCTCCAGTCAAGAGAAGATAGTGGTCCTTACCATATCAGGAGGACCACACATCGCCGATGGAAGTTGGGCAGAGATGGAAAGATACGGTAAGTCACTTAGGAACAATGAAGGCTATGTCAATTCCGTTACGGAAGAACGCCACCCGAAATGGAAGGAGAATGATGACATCACATTCAGTAGGCGTGATCTAGAGGGAAGGCAGTACCCTCACGTGGATCCCACGGTCATCTCTGCCTGGTTCGGTCCAGCCAAGGTTTTCCGAATTCTAGTAGACACTGGAAGCTCAGTAAATATCTTATTCAAACATGCTTTCGAAAAAATGAAGCTGTCAATGAAGGATGTGTCTCTCTGCAACAAACCGCTACATGGTTTCACTGGGGATGCGAAGATGCCCCTCGGGCAACTGGACCTCTTTGTCGAAATAGGAAGTCATCCCCATTCCGTTGTGCGAAAACAAACATTTGTGCTAATAGAGAACCACTCGGCCTACAACGCCATTTTGGGAAGACCAACCTTGTCTGACTTCCAAATTGTCCTAGCCCCATGGTGCCTGAAAATGAAATTCCCAACAGATAATAGAGTAGGGGAAATAGAGGGAGATCAAGACGCCGCTCGAGATTGCTATGTGACTGAACTTCGCAATAACCGCAGGAAGGATAAAGGGAAGGATGTAGAGACTTCTCTCTGCAGAGGCTATGGAATTTGTATTTGTAGACAAACACAACCCAAGTAGACTACTGAGAGTCGGCTCTCAGTTAAGAGAGGAATTGAAGGATCAACTCGTCGATTTCCTTCGCCACAACATGGATGTATTTGCATGGACGCACGCCGACATGATAGGAATCTCCCCAGATGTAGCATGCCACGTAATGAACATTGATCCCACCAAGATGCCAGTGAAGCAGAAAAAGAGGAGCATGAGGGCAGAACGATCAGCAGCCCTCGAGGAAGAAGTAAAGAACTTACTTGCCAATGACTTTATACGAGAAGCCATCTACCCAGAATGGATCGCCAACCCGGTACTGGTAAAGAAGGCTAACGGGAAGTGGCGAACATGCATCGACTTCTCCAACTTAAATGACGCTTGCCCGAAGGACTGCTTCCCACTCCCCCGAATCGATCGGCTCGTGGACAGCATAGACGGACACGAACTCTTATCCTTTATGGACGCGTACTCAGGACATAACCAGATCCCTATGCACGCTCCCGATCAAGACCACACTAGTTTCATCACTGACCGGGGATTGTACTGCTACAAAGTAATGCCTTTTGGACTTAAAAACACCGGAGCTACTTACCAACGCCTCGTCAACAAGATGTTTGCAGGATTAATAGGACGAACTATGGAAGTTTATGTGGATGACATGCTGGTAAAATCAAGGAAAGCCAACGATCATATAAACCACCTGGACGAGATGTTTCAAGTACTTCGCCAATATGGAATGAAGCTGAATCCTCTAAAGTGCTCCTTCGGAGTATCATCGGGAAAGTTCTTGGGATTCATCGTCCATGCCAGGGGGATTGAAGCAAACCCAGAACAAGTCCGGGCTTTGCAAGATATCAAGATACCATCTACGCGAAGAGAGATGCAAAGCCTAAACGGGTAGGTGGCTGCCCTAAGCAGGTTCATCTCTAAAGAAACCGACAAATGCATCCCTTTCTTTGAAGCTCTAAAGAATGACAAAGGAAAGTTCGAATGGACCGACGAATGCTCGACAGCCTTCCTTAACTTAATCGAACACCTCCAGAGACCACCAGTACTCTCAACTCCAAATGAAGGCGAGGAACTATACCTATACCTTGCTGTATCGTCCCATGCTTTAAGCGCCGCTTTGGTGAGAGAAGACAACCACGCACAGCAGCCCGTATACTTTGTAAGCAAGAGATTTAAGGGGGCAGAAGCCAGATACCCTAAACTTGAAAAGCTAGCATACTGTTTGCTAATCATGTCACGGAAATTGCGACACAATTTCCAATCTCATTCCATTAGAGTTTTAACTGACCAACCGCTAAGGCAGGTCCTCCATCGCCCCGACACTTTTGGGCGACTGCTTAAGTGGTGCATTGAACTGAGTCAATATGATATCACATACCATCCTCGCACCGCCATGAAAGGACAAGCCATGGCCGATTTTATTGCCGAATTCACTACCAACGAAGGTAAGGATCAATCTGAAATAGCCAAAGATATCAAGTGGAATCTCTTTGTAGATGGAGCATCAAACGAACAGGGCTCGGGGGCAGGTATTGTGATAATCACCCCTAGGGGAAGGGAGTTGCACTATGCCCTAAGGTTGGGATTCGCTGCCACCAACAACGATGCAGAATATGAAGCGGTAATAGCAGGACTGGAACTTGCCTTAGAAATTAGAGTCAGTTCTTTATGTCTCCATAGCAATTCTCAACTTATTGTAAATCAAATACTGGGAGAATTCCAGACTCGAGGAGAACGACTCACAGCATATCTAAAGAAGACCAACTTGCTGCTCAATCAAATGGATCACTATTTAATCAAACACGTTCCTCGAGAGGAGAACCGAGAGGCCGACGAACTGGCAAAACAAGCTATCATGAAGAACAGCACCATTTCTGGAACAGTAGCCATCTCAAAACAACTAGCCCAAGCTTCGAACAAGAGGATCTGATAGCTGCAATCGAAGAAGAAACTTGGATGACTCCTATCTGGAAATACTTGCAAGATGGCACACTACCCAACGAGCGTAACGAAATCAGGAAAATCTTGAGGAGTGCTTCCCGCTACACGATACAAGAAGGCATCCTCTATCGGCGCGGCTTCTCTAACCCCTTGTTAAGATGTGTCGTTGGAAGGGAAGCCAAGGAAATCTTATCCAACATCCATCGAGGAAGTTGCGGAGACCACACTGGAGGGCAGAATCTGGCAAAGAAGATACTCCTATATGGATATTTCTGGCCCACCTTAAACAAAGACGCATTGGACTTCGTCAAAAAGTGCGACAGATGTCAGAAATTTGCTAAAATCCCTCGACTACCAACCAATGAGATTACTCAGATGACCAGTCCTTGGCCCTTTGCGGTGTGGGGAATTGACCTGATTGGCGAACTGCCGATGGGCCGAGGCGGAGCCAAATGTGCTATAGTGGCAGTCGACTATTTCACCAAATGGGTGGAAGCGGAACCTTTAAATAAAATATCTTCGGCAAAAGTTATTAACTTCTTGATCAAAAATGTTTTATGCAGGTACGGGGTTCCACTCAAAATAATATCAGACAATGGACTTCAATTTGACAGCGAGGAATTCACTGACTGGTGCTGAGAGCACGGAATTCACAAAAGATTCTCATCTGTAGCTTATCCCCAGGCAAACGGACAAGTCGAAGCTGTCAACAAAATTCTCAAAACTCTAATCAAGAAGAAGCTTGAAAGGTCAAAAGGCGCTTGGGTGGATGAACTTCCTACGGCACTTTGGGCTTACCGCACATGTTACAGAACAACAACAGGTCATACTCCTTTCTCTTTGGCATACGGATCGGAGGTCATGCTCCCAGTTGAAACTGTAGTGCCCTCCCATCGTAGGATCCACTACAACCCAGAAGAGAACGAAGAACTCCTCCATATGTCTTTGGATCTAATTGAAGAGAGAATAAACGATGCAGCACTCAAAGCGGAAGCTCACAAGCAAAAAGTGGCAGCACAATGCAACTCCAAAGTCAAACACCGCAGCTTACAAGAAGGAGATCTTGTCCTCAAATGGATCTTTCCACGTTCCGGAGCGCTAGATCCAATCTGGGACGGACCCTATGTAATTCATAAAGATCTCCACAACGGAGCTTATATTTTGTCAACAGTGGACGGAGAGGTGTTCCAGAGGGCATGGAACATCCAACACCTTCGTTGATACTTTTCTTAACTTGTACTGCCCATATGAAGTGAATTAATAAAGAGAATCAGTGGACGTAGGCATTCTCGTGCCGAACCACTCTAAAAATCTTGCCTCTTTTTTAACTTGTTCCTTTATATCTTGGCTGCTTGTTAAGCTTTATCCTTTTCTGTTGAACAAAATCCTGTATAACGGCATGTCCAATCTGGACACTTCACAGCACAACCTCACCTGGACAAGACCTAACAGGTATTATACGAATCTATGCCCTCGTCAATGAGACACTTTTGCTCCAGCATCCCTCTGCTGCGGGTTAACTCATTGCTTGCGACGGCCCTCAAAGCCAACTGTAATTAGCCGATCATAAGCCACTGAGAAGGCCGACTATAGCCGAGGCAGCTCATTACGACGTTCGGCTCGCCGACGAGTGTGAACCGATTATAAGCCCCAACATAAGGTGTGGCCAGCCAGGGGCAGTTCACAGTTGACGATCGTCACCCACGCTAGCCGGCCACGGTAAATCGAATAATACCCACGATTACGGGCCATAATGGCCCGGGTAGTTACTGTGCGTGATCTCGGCTCCGATGTGTCTTAAGTACGGCTGTGGTTAAAAAGAAAACTCCCCGCAGAGGCGTAAGATGGGTGACGAATGTCTCCAAGACCCACAGCTAGGGAAAGTGACTACAAAACCCGTTTGCACGAACTTAAGCACATCGAAGGCTTTCCGTGATTGGAAGTTTTACCATTTCTTATATTTCCATTTTATTTATAAAAACTTTCCTCCTATCCTCTATAACGATCACTAAAGTGCAGGACACAAAATAGGAGACACTCGCTAGTGGAAATGAGAACTCACAACTGGATAGCAGGTCGCTCAGCTGCATTCCATCCTCAGTCACACAAGACATTCAAAGCTACCATCTACAACTAAAACATGAGGGGCGGGTACTTCCTTTTCTTGTACATAAACATGTAGCTATAGCCTATTCACACATCACACTAACATTGCGAGACATGAAATTATATTTTAAGTAAGGGCTTAGCATCAAACACGATTGAAGCACATGCATATACACAGCTATATTTCTTATGCAACACATCAAAATAACAACAGCATTCAAATATGACAGAATCAGCTTATGTTATAAAATTATATAAAAATAAAATCATTCGCTACAATGACATAATTACATAATTACAGCCTGAAAGTACATTAATGTTTTGGACTAGTATATTCAGGAATGCCAAGTAAACCAAAAAAAAAAGAGTAGTCAGCTGCAACAAGGCTCCGCCTCTATCCTGCTAACCCCTCGGGATTTACTTGACCACAGAATCAGAACTACCAGCATGCTGGCCAGAGGTCCCACCTGTCCGATTCAGGAGAAGAATCCATCAGATAAATGATACACAATCAAGTTAAGAAAAGATTGAGAGGGAAAACTTACCAGCATCTACTCCCTAATCATCATCCCCCAACTGCACACCCACTTCCTCGGCGGTATGCAGCCGCATTCCCTCCTTCACTGCCACTTTCTCCTCCTCGGTAAACTGGGCCGTAACCACATCCATCCCAAAAGCTACACCACCCTCCTTATCCGCCTCAGCCTTGGCCTCCTCCAAAGCCTGGAGATATATCCTAGCCATGACCCGGGGATAGTCGTCCATCCAGGACAGGTTGCCCTGCTTCCAAGTACGGAAGTACGTGTCCTGGAGCATCTCATCCATCATCCCCTCGTTCTCCTCAAACTCCCTCATCCGGGCCTCGGAAGCCGAAAGCCTTGAGACGGCAACATCTCTCTCCAATTGGTATCTCGAGCAGTCAACCTGAAGGGATTTGCGCATCGCCTCCATCTCCTCCTTCAGCTTGACTTGAGCAAGCTCTGCGGCCTCAAGCATCCCAGATAACTCCTCTATCTGCTCAAGATCCGCTCTCCGAACCTCATCCACCGTGGCAATGGCCATATCGATTCGTTCGTTGCAGGTGACCTCCATTTTACGCAGCTCGGCTCTGCTAGCCTCTTCCATAGTTTTCTTTAGCCGTCTGGAGGCCGCCTCATGCTAGGAGATCTGAATGGCCTGATCGGCAAGCTGTTTGGCCTGATCGAAAACCATTAGCCGCAAACGAATGTTAGCACTTCCGATTTCCTCTCCAGCCTTGACCAGTCGGGCATGATGCGCCATCAGCCTCCTGGTCTCCTCAGCCACCCGATCGATATTCGCCTTGGCCTCATCCCCCATAGTCATAATCCGAGTGGTCAACAAGTCGAGATCCAAAGACTTAGCCTCATCAAGCACCCTTACCATATGATTGCGGGGTAGGAGGTGATCACCGGTAACCTCATCAAAGGAAATATCATGGAGGCTCGGGTCTAGATCTGGATGACATGCAAATGGGTTACGAGCCAAGCCGGGACGATCAACATGAGTAACGGTAGGATTCTCTGATGGATGTGGAGATGGTATGGACTCAGTATCCTCCCCCGTAATATCATGGATAGGCTGGGTTGCTGAGGTCCAAGCGAAGGTTCGAACATGGAGCGCCTCCTCTTTCTCTTTTGAATATCCTCGTCGATGACCCCGAGAAGAGGACGGTAGCCGACTACGCCCCAGAACGGTCAGTCGAGGGCTTCGGTTTAGCAGAAGCTTTGAGGAGTTTGAACTGTTCGAGGCGGTGCCGAATGTCTGATGTCTTGGCCGCCTTACCCGTTCCTGAGATGAAAACCAAGTATTACAAGCATGCATGAGACTATAAGCAAAGAAACATGTGAAGTTAAAAAAGGAGTCAAGAATTCACCTTGAACCACCGAAGTTGCCCTAGCTGAAATACTCTCAGAATATAGACTGGCATCAGTCCCGGCCTTATCAGACTTCTTCGGTTTCTCCACCAAGGCCGGCCCTTCCTCCAACCCCTCAAAGGCTTGACGGAAAGCATCATCCGTCCACTCTTAAATCTCACCCGCTTGCCCAGAGATCAAGGCACCAACGCCACTACCACTCTGCCCTTTGCCACCATTACCACCATCACCTTCTCCATCACCTCCGCTCTCCACCTCGCCTCTTTCCTCCTCTCCACTTTCCTCCTCCGAAACATCTGGGCATGTGCTGGGAGAGGGTCCATCAGATTTCTTAAGCTTCTTCCCCCCGACGACTGGAGGTATCGAGAAGGGCCTCCTCTTGCTACTCTTTGTCATGGCCCCTCCTTTGGCTTTGGCAGCTCTTTCCTCAGCCGTATCCTTCTGCTTGACCACAGACTGATGTGGTAGGATTAAGTTATGCTCCAGGAGAGTGGCATTCCTGATTAGGTAAGAAGCTGACCTATCCCTTCCCGAAATGGCCTCTATCTCCGTGGCCATCCGAACCAAGTGACCATTCTCCACGACCGCAAAGCCACTTGTCGCTAGCAAGAAATAAAAACACATAAGAAGAAGCATCTTAGTCAGAACGGAAATTATAAATAAGCTTCAACTTACAGCCAGCTAGAGGTGAAGCGATGGATCGAAACGGTGTCATCCTGGACGAAGAACCATTCCTTCTTGAACATGGTGAACTTTGAATACAAGTCAAGGACCGGCTTGAAGGACACGGCCGATTCCAAGCTGATGTATGGAGACCCCTTCTTGTAACCCCTCAAGTTATATAGATATCGAATTTCCCGGTTAGAAGGGGGGCGCCTGTACTTTCTCTGAAAAATCACGAATAGGCACACCAAGATAGCATAGGAGTTGGGATGAAGCTGGAAGGGGGCCACCTTCAAATAAGTAACGAAGATAATTATCCAGGCATTGATTGGAGGGATGGCCCCACACATGCAGTGGTACTTACTATAAGCAAAGTATCCTTCAGGGGGATTATATGGCATGACTCCCTTCTCTAGCAGCAGCATACGTGCTCTATCAATCCCAAAGGAACGGGAGATAACATCAAGCTGCTCCTCTCTGAGAGAGGTCAGAAAGCAATCAGGAGGAGAGTTCAGAAGCTCTTGAGGACCATATCCGTCCACTAGTGATCTCGGGGTGGGTCCTTGTCGTCCTGGTCCTGGCTGAGCTAGGGGCACCACAGGGGACTCTCTTCTGTCCGTAGATTTCCTTTTTTCTGATCGAGTTTCCACTTTATGAGACATTTATCTGCAATACAAGAAAGTACATCGTTAAAACATATAAACCATGTAGTCTGGGATTTCACTCGTAACTCAAACATTAGTACAAGGGCAAAAGGTCAATCGGCAAGTTCATTCGGTACTTGGGGGTCACGAACTCATTCGGTAAATCAAAGCTTTCGGGTTCATTTGGTACACAAGGTCCCCGAGTCCATTCGGTAGTTGAAAACGAAAGTTCATTCGGCAGAGTAGGGCCTCACCTGGTTCGGCGAAGATAAGGGTTTGATTCGGCTAACACGTTCGATTCGGCAGAAAAGATAGTTTGATCCGGCAAAGACAGGGGGTGGTTCGGCTGATGAGGAAAAAGCGGAAGCGTTAGGCCCCTGTTTATAAGCAAATATCAATGACCGGACCAGTTGGATCGGCGTTACAGACCGGATGGAAACACCCAATTTCAAGACAAAGCACGCCATGTGCATGCACATGCCCTACTTTGGGGGGCAAGTGTTGGGCGCATTTCCACCACTGGACCAGAAGCAAGGGAAAGAAGACCGGACCAAGGACTACCAGTCCAAATCCATGCTACCGAGCCAAAGCTAGGAAGGCAATACCGAACCAACCACCTCCAACCATTCACTACCGAACCAAAATCCCAATACACCCACCACCGAATCAACTACCACCGGACCAGGCACTACCGAACCAACCCCTTTTCTCCATTCACCACCGGATCAACCTCTACCGCTCCAACCACTACCGGACCACCCACAACCGGACCAACGTCAACAGGCCAGATCGCTTCAGCCCAGGCCCACCAGCAGCTATATACATCCAAGACCCCTGCCCCCAGCATCGCTCTATAAATAGAGGGGCATGGGTACAACGATGGCAGACAAGTTTGAGAGCTCAAGCACGGATAGAACTTTCAAACAACTTTCAGTTACTTGTAATCAAAGCTTTGTACTTGTAATTTGAATAGAAGAGGAGAATAACATACAAAGTGGACGTAGGTACGTTCTGGCCGAACCACTATAAATCCGTGTGTCTTTTACAATTTAGTCCCTGCTTTTTATATATTTGCATAAACCACCCAAATCACTAAGAACAACGTATAATCAACTAAATCATACGACTTGGAGGTGTTTGCCCATTTTTTGTGCAAACATAATTTAATGAATTTAAAATTTAATGTTGGAATTTAATAAGTGAATTATTATTAAATTTTGATTTTTTAATGGAGATTTAGCCTTATAAAATCATGATTATAAGGGTATTTAAATGATGATTATAAAAGTGAAATTATATGATTTTATAAGTTAAAAATGATTTAAATAAAAATATAATGGTTTGTGAAATTATACTGAATATTTGAAGTTAATTAACTTTATTTCTGGAATGCTATTAATTCTAATGTAAATGATAATACAGCATTTGTAAATGCTGTAGTTGATAATAATTAACTAAATGGTTAAATTTAATTAAAGGCTATTATAGTATTTTTGTAAATGTTATAATTGTTGAATTTAACTAAGTTTTATTTGAAACTAATGTAATACTATTACAACATTTTTAAATGCTATCTTTTGTTAAATTGAACTGTTTTGAATGTAACTTTCTGTTGCAATCTCTAAATGCAGCGAAAGTTGAACTTTCATCTGTTTTAATAAATTAAGTGAATAAATGAATTTTGAAAGACTAAAAATTTTGGAAATTTCATAATTTAATTTTTAAATATAATAACTTCATTTTTTGATTTAAAATGAAGTAATTTGTTTAGAAATATAAACTATTTAGAAATGTGTTTTGTAATGGTATTTAAATCAAATAAAAATGAATGTGGTTTGGAATATATGATATTTTGATATTTTAAAATGGATTTTGAAGGATATTGAACTTTGAAATGATATTTGATTTTGAAGTATAACATACCATTTTGAAATTTTAACCACGGGATGTATTTAATTTATAGTTTAACTGATCCTTAAAGGATGGGCGATCCCATGCATCCTTTAAGTTATTGTGCATTTCTTCTATAGTTCACTTGAGTTGGTTTACATTATATAAGTATATATTGTCCTGACTCGAGTGTTTTGTATTTTACTTTACGCTCGGGTCAGCCTGAGTTTTCACAGCTTTGGATTCTCTTTTTGGAGCTGGTCTTTGCTGGAGTTTCTGCTTATCTACATTTATATCTATTTCTGTTTCAGTTGTTCTACTTTATCTCATGTATTTATAAATTTCTATGTATTTGAGATTTCTATTGTATATGGTTTTTCCAGAATGATATTATGTATTATATTTTGAGAGTTTGTTATAGTAGCTTCATGAACTACTATGGTATTTTAATTTTCGCTGCGAGTTATTCTGATATTTATGTGTCTGTGATTCTGTGATCATATTTCATTTGCTCCAAATTTATTTACAATGCGATATTTTGAGAAATTCAAGTCCGGCATGTGTGGATGCGAATGGCGGAAAATATCGGGTTGTTACAGTTGGTATCAGAGCTTTGGTTTTAGGCAAACCTTAGCCTGCGGAGTAAAAACTCATTAGAGATAGGGTAGAAATACCCTAGAATGAGTGAAATCAATCTCAAAATCCTTTCTTTGTGAGAGAACGTAATTTTGAAGTATAAAATGATTTCCAAATGATTTTTAAAGTATTTTCAAAGATTATTTTCTTATAAAAATCTCTTATTTTGAAACCAGGATTTTCAAGACTTCATCCCTTCGGTATCCACCTTGTTAGAAATCTCTTGGTTAGGATTCTTATCGATAAGGATTCCTTGAACTTTGGAACGCTCCCATTTGTTCTGAAATCCAGTCTTGTCTTCGCTATTTTATCCTTTTGATTTTTGAGCATTCCGTAACTTCGCTTTGGAATAACCTCTCTAAAGATTGGTGATTCCGCAAATCTTTAAATGATTTGTAAAGGGGCGAAACTCCTTTACAATTTGGCATTGGTTCAATGGAGATTTCTATATTCTCAGTTTACGATGCTATCTATCCCCTACTCTACCGGATTCTATCTCTGGCAATCGAATGTCGATTTGCCTTAGATTTCCATATTGGTTATATTCCTAAAGTCTCGGTTGACCAGTTATGGTCGCCCGCGATTTATATAGGCGTATCCACCTTTTATTATTGAATTTTCTTATCTTCGTTCGAGCTTATCTTCGAACCAGAAATCTATTTGATTAGGTTCCTCTAAATTCGAATCTCTGTTTGTTCTGAAATCCATCCTTGAATCATCCCTTGGAAATTTGTGTTTGGTTGTATTTTGAAATTGTGCATACATCGAAATTATTATTTTGATAAGGATGGTCCTATTTTGTATATAAAAGTGAATGTTTTCGATAAAAATTAAATATCTTTTAAAATGAAAATTCGAAGGTTTGAAAGGATTTGAAATTTTGAAATTTATAGGAAACTTGATTTATACAAAAATGATTTATAACCGAAGGGTTTGAATTTGTATTTCGAGGAATCGAACTCTGGTGTTTTGAAATTAGTTTTAAGATTTTGGAAAATATATAATAATAATATGATTTAAAGATATTTTTTTTAAAATTAGAAATGTTTCAAATGTATTCGAATGAATTTCAATGATTTCGAAGGAATTTAAAAGAAGTTTTCAAAGTTAATTGAAGTCCAGAACTCATTTATGTCGCTGGAAAATAATTTCGGTGATGAATGCATGCATCATCGACATTGATTTTTGAGTTTCTGAGTGGGGGAAAGGCCACTCTAGTAGCTTTGCTATGCGAGTGATTTTGTGAAACCAGTTTTGATTTCAGGTTTCGAGGTATGATTCGATTTTCATAAGATATGTATGTATATTTGAAATGATTCAAAGTAAGCCGGTGTTCAGTCCCCGAGTTTCGGATTTGAAACCTATCTTTTGAAATTTTATTTACTGATTTGTTGTTGATTTCCAACTCTTGGATTGAAAATATGATTTCTTCGACTATTTTGAAGGTTCAAGCACTTTCAAATCAAGGTTAACTTTTCAAAGCTAAGAAATTTTGAAAG
This sequence comes from Allium cepa, assembly GCA_030765085.1. Lineage (NCBI taxonomy): Eukaryota > Viridiplantae > Streptophyta > Magnoliopsida > Asparagales > Amaryllidaceae > Allium > Allium cepa. Next base: position 784,820,097 of record CM060938.1, read on the forward strand.
GTATAAGGTATTTGATAAAGAATATAAGTTTAGTTTGTATGTTTCAAGTATGAAATAATATGATTTGTATAAGTTGAAACTGTTTTGTTAAGTAAATAAATAAGACTATTTTGAATTATACTAATATGAAACTAGTCTTCAAATGTTTGAGAAAAATTTAGTTTTAAATGTTTTAACTTAGTAACATCTTTATGAAACTATTTATTTAACAAGTTGGAATAGATACATAAGTTGTACGTATGCTGTTTTATTCGCATAATTAATTTGATCTAAGTTTGGGTACACAAGTTCGAGGTGAATTACACAATTTCGTGTTAGGATTTTTCATTTGATTCTTGATGGCAAATATTTGATATGGATTTTGGGCTTGATTCTAAAATTCTCTATCATAGTATATGGCTATGCAAGGAGACTGATGGTTTCTAGTCGAGAAACCATATCGAAGTCCGCATTAGGGAAGTCGAATGGACAATACAAGTTCGAAAGCGAACTTGTGTGATCGAGCGAGCGATCGAATGTAATGTTGCGAAATGATGACATATGTACATCTTATATCCTAATATCATTGGTATACTTGACGCTGAAATTGAAAGTTGTTGGGTTGGATATCTTTGTAATTAAATGGAATTTTTCTTTTATGAAAAACTACTATCAAATTTAAAACCATTTTTCAAAACTATTTTTCTTTTATTCTTCTTAAACTAACTGTTTTATTCTGTTTTTCATACAAACTATTTTATGTACAAAACTATTCTTAATTAAATATCTTTTAGTAAGCAAAGATGTTCAATCCCATATGGCTTTTCATGCAGCGAAATTTATTTTTGAAAATTTTGATCCTTATATAGGATAAACTTTATGTAAGTATAAGACGATTTTGAAAACTATTGATTTTGATAAATGAATAATTGAAGCTTATATTAGTATGAAAGGATATTTGATTTACCTGTAATTTGAGTTTATTTAAAAATAATGGATTTATGAAATACATATTTCAACACTAAGTAATAATGAAGTAAAATTTGAGATATATGAAATTATAAAATTTAGTTTTGAAATATGGTATATTTAAGCTTTGAAATATATTAAAGATTGAATAGTTTATTTTGGATCAAATCTTTATTTGAAATTTGATAATACTTGAAATGGTTTTGTTGGAAAACTAAATTGAATTGAAACTGATTGTTTGAATTGAATTTAAATTGGAAATTTTAGATTCGGTTTAATTGAATAAATTTGTGAAATGTAAAGAACTAAAGGAATGTTTTATGATTTCAAATGTATGATTTCGAAATGTTATGATTTTTCAAAGTGTAATGATTTCAAGTATTTTGGTTTCGAAAGATTTATAACTTTGAAAGTATTATGATTTCTGATAGTGAATATATGTTTGGAATAGAAATGAATTTGTTTGACATAAATGTTGTTGATTCGGAAGTTTGGATTATCTTCTAAATCTATTGTTTTAAGAAACTTTGAAACTGAATATATATAATTTGGAAGAAATGATTTGGTGAAATCATATATATATTTTGAAACTGAATTGATATTGAAGTGGTTTGAAATTGAGAACCTTATTTATTGAAATACTTTGATTTGGGAATTATCGAACTTATATAAAAATGATTTGTATAAGTATGAAGTGATTTGAAAACTATTGATCTGTAACGGTACTAAATTTGTAAATTGAGATCTTATATAATCGAAGTCTATATAAGTGTGATTTAATATACTTTTGATTTTGGAAAGTATTCGATTTGAAATGAAATCTTATATATAATGGACTTTATATATGTATGATATTTGAAAGTGATTTTGAAAGGCACTATATGATACATATTTTCGAAGTAAAGATATGGAAAGTGTCTTCTGCTTGACATCCGCTTTGTGGCCACACCGTGGATTCATTCTATCGATATTATTCTCTCTCTTTGATTTGGGTTTTCCGGATATGATACTCGAGTGTCCATCGAATTCCACGGCGATCTCCGTGGTCTTATGATCACGAATGCATACCGCAACTGCCTGGCTGAGCTGGCCTGGGGGTACGGATTGGTCCCTGGGGGATCCAGGCGTAACCATTGTGTATCCTGCACTCTATGTAGGTCGCATTAGTAGCGAAACTGCCTGGCTGAGACGCCCTAGGGGTATGGATTGTTTCCTGAGGGATCCAGACGTAACCGTTGTGTATCCTGCACTCTACTAGTCATCATGACGTAACTCGTAGGGCTGAGAAAGCTTACGGATACGGATTGTTTCCTGGGGGATCCAGGCGTAACCATTGTGTATCTGCGATCCATGGTTAGACAACTGTTTCGGTTTGGTTGATTTGTTTGGATTGTACTTTCCATATCTGTTTTAAATGAGTTTTTCAAGTATTTTCACTGGGTGTTGAAACAAGTCTACTAAGTACCTAGAGAAATCTAGCTTTGCGCCTGATCAACGCACTGCCAGAATCTACAGGAACGAGGATAAAATTGTTAAGACATCGAGTTATAAAAGTATTTTGATAAAAGTATCTTGATAAAGTACTATATAAAGAATATTTTGATCAGTTATTTTCCCCTCTAAAGATTTTAAAATGTTTTAAATATTTTTTACTTTGAACCATCAGATTTGAATCAAATGACTATTCATCATATTATAAAATGTTCTGAAATTTTAATAGAAATGTATAATGGTTTAAAATAATGGCTCATCCTTGTCTTTCAACCTACTTTCCCACCTAGCTACTTCCTCCCTACCTACTTTCGGGATGTCTTCCAACCTATTTTTCTTTCTTGTTGTTCCTCCGCTTCCTTCCTTTTCGAGGATGAAAAGATTTGAGTGGGGGAGAGTGTAACAACCCTAGATTTTTCATATATTTTAATTTTGACTTTATTTCATTTTAAAATTATTTTAAACTTGTTTCATTTCAAACATTTCATTTTTAAATATAAACTTTGATTATTATGTGAATTATAATTCTAACTTGTATAAATTGAATATTTTACTTAAAGGTGGATTTCTGGTCAAACTGGTCAAACTTTGACTTTTTAATTTCAAATTTAAATATTTAAATTCTTAAATTTTATCTTTTATTATGAAATTTGATTTAATAACTTGAATACTGCTTTTCGTTTCTTTGAAAACAGATTTAAATTGTGAAAGTTATGTATATTTCAATATTGAATGCAATCTGTTTTATTTAGCACTTTTGTCTATTTTAAATTATATAAATTATATTTTCTTTACCATATTTTATTTTAAAATTTTTCATTATGTAATTTTATGTATATTTTTGTCTTTTAATATTTTTGAGGTGATAATGAAACTTTTCCAAAATTTACTGTATTTATTTCCTATTTTTAAAGGCTGTTTTCTATTTTTTCTGCTATTTTCTTCATTTAAATTATATTTAATTAAAATTTATATTATTATTTTTGTGAATTAATTTTTATTTTATGTTATTATATTTGTTATAAATATTTTTACAAGTCCATATAAATTTTCCAAAGTTTATTCTGTTTATTTTCTTATTTCCAAGACTAGTTTGTATTTTTAAGCTATTTTCTTAATCTAATTATATTTAATTAATATTTATTTTTTTTATTTTTTTATTTACTAAATTTTCGTGTTTTTATCTGTATTTATAAATATATTTCAGTTATTAAAAATTCCAAAAGAAATAAGAGAAATTTGAAGAGTTGTGACCATTGATTTGCTTAAGTCCTTTTGTATTCACACCTTTTCACATTTCTACCATCACTTTTCATTCAATTGGCTGCCTTAACTCATTTTCTTCAGCCAACCACTCCCATAACATTTCACGTGAATGTTTTCTCCTCAAATCTAAAAAAAATTCGGCCATTCTCTTTAGGAAAAAGTTTGGTAAACTTTATTTCTTTTTCCATTGTTTTTCTGCTTGTTTATGTTGATTTTGTGCATTTTCCTTCACCTATTTTGCTCAGCCCTTGCTCCTCCTTCACCATGGCCACCTCCACCACCACCACATTAGGCTACCACCACCTTCAACCCACTTCACATCCATGTCCATGCACCACTAGTTGATCAAATTCCACCAAAATTTCAATATCCACCTTGAAAATGCGCATAGCCTAGCTTCTTTGCCTTCACCCCCTCCAACTCCTCCTTGGCCGACCCATACACCACAACCACCTGCCATAGTTGACCCATACACCTCTGCCACACCTGTAGATGACCCCACCAAACTTGGTCGTGCCCATATTTGCTTGTGGCCGTGACTTATGTTGCCTTGAATCCACTTGTGTTGCCTTGTAGTTGTAGTTCCATGCACACATACATTTGCATCATCTTTTCCTATGTATGGCCAACTTGTTGAACCCAAAACCTGATCCAAACCTGATCCAAAACCATCTCATTACAGTGCTTTACAGCCTATTGTTGAAGCATATGAAGTTGAAGGCAAGTGCAATTGGTTTGGAGATGTTTTGTGCATGAATTTATATGTTGTTAAATTTTTGTGAAGTGTTATTCATTTTCTTTGTATTGTTTTGTCTCATGTATTCAAGGAGATTAGCTTTGGCACTTCCTATCTCAAATCTTATTCGTGATTTCGTGCCTTCGAAGATCTTTGTTGTGTGTATTTAGTTGTCATCTCCAGCTTATACAAGTGAGTAATTCTAACTAGACAAATGTGTACTTATATGACTAGTAAACTGACACCAATTGAAGCTGTAAAATATATCGCATGCTATATCTGTTGTGTTATGATCATATGATTTCACCCATGCTTATACATCTGTTATATCATCTGTTATTGTTATATCATGCTATTCTATTATTTATATCAGTTATCACACTGCAAGTTCCCTGTAGATTAGAATCACTATGGGTTGAAATGATACATACCCGAACGGACTTTAGAATAGGGGAAAATCGTTATGGGCTGAAATGATAGGCCTGAACGATTTTCAAATTATTTCATTTACTTGGGATTGCGGGTTTGAAATGATAAAACCCGGGTTTTCTTTGTAAATTACGGGTTGAAATGATAGATTACCCATATCACTTCACCTAGGCTAGAAAATGAAATACAGACCCGTAGTTAAAATATGTTTTTCTAAAATTTTAAAATATTTTAGAAATGTAAATATTATAATATTTTGATTTAAATTTGAAAAAAAAATGATTTTTGTAAAGTATTATTGATTTTCTGAAAATTTATAAGTTAAATAAATTGTGGAGGTTAGAAAATTTGAAATGTAAGTTATTTTGGGAAATTTTAATTTGGTGATGATTGGAATTTAAATTAAATATGAAATATGATAAAATTCATGATAATTTGGATTAAGGTAAATTTAAAATGATTTTATAATATATTAATGATTTTTGAATAAAGTTAAAATGTGAAATGAATGAATATTTAAGTTGAAATTTTGAAATATAACTAAAATGGGAATTTGTGAATTTGGCTTAAAAGTGAATTTTAAGATAATAAAAATGAAATTAAGTTATATTTGAAAATTTAAACTTAAGTGTTAAATTTAATTTAATTTAATGAATTTAAAATTTAATGTTGGAATTTAATAAGTGAATTATTATTCAATTTTGATTTTTTTTAATGGAGATTTTACCTTATAAAATCATGATTATAAGGGTATTTAAATGATGATTATAAAAGTGAAATTATATGATTTTATAAGTTAAAAATGATTTAAATAAAAATATAATGGTTTGTGAAATTATACTGAATATTTGAAGTTAATTAACTGCATTTCTGAAATGCTATTAATTCTAATGTAAATGATAATACAGCATTTGTAAATGCTGTAGTTGATAATAATGAACTAAATGGTTAAATTTAATTAAAGGCTATTATAGTATTTTTGTAAATGTTATAATTGTTGAATTTAACTAAGTTTTACTTGAAACTAATGTAACCCTATTACAGCATTTTTAAATGCTATCTTTTGTTAAATTGAACTGTTTTGAATGTAACTTTCTATTGCAATTTCTAATGCTGCGAAAGTTGAACTTTCATCTGTTTTAATAAATTAAGTGAATAAATGAATTTTGAAAGACTAAAATTTTTGGAAATTTAATAATTTAATTTTTAAATATAATAACTTCATTTTTGATTTAAAATGAAGTAATTTGTTTCGAAATATAAACTATTTTGAAATGTGTTTTGTAATGGTATTTAAATCAAATAAAAATGAATATGGTTTGGAAGATATGATATTTTGAAATGGATTTTGAAGGATATTGAACTTTGAAATGATATTTGATTTTGAAGTATAAAATACCATTTTTAAATTTTAACCACGGGATGTATTTAATTTATAGTTTAACTGATCCTTAAAGGATGGGCGATCCCAAGCATCCTTTAAGTTATTGTGCATTTCTTCTACAGTTCACTTGAGTTGGTTTACATTATATAAGTATATATTGTCCTGACTCGAGTGTTTTGTATTTTACTTTACGCTCGGGTCAGCCTGAGTATTCACAGCTTTGGATTCTCTTTCTGGAGCTGGTCTTTGTTGGAGTTTCTGCTTATCTACATTTATATCTATTTCTGTTTCAGCTATTCTAGTTTATCTCATGTATTTATAAATTTCTATGTATTTGAGATTTCTATTGTATATGGTTTTTCCAGAATGATATTGTATTATGTTTTGAGAGTTTGTTATAGTAGCTTCATGAACTACTATGGTATTTTAATTTCCGCTGTGAGTTATTCTGGTATTTCTGTGTCTGTGATTCTGTGATTGTATTTCATTTGCTCCAAATTTATTTACAATGCGTTATTTTGAGCAATTCAAGTCCGGCATGTGTGGATGCGAATGGCGAAAAATATCGGGTTGTTACAGGTTCCATTTTCAAATCATTTTAAAATAATATAGATACTCATATCTTTTATATATCAATCATATTTATAAACTAAAATTAAGATTTGTTTGTTAAAACAAATATACAGTAAAACTACTACAACGGCCTTCCCTCTTTTAAACTCGAAAATGAATGTTGATGATGAGTGCACGCATTACCGAAATTATTTTACAGCGATAGAAGAAGAGAGTACAGAACTTATTTCCTTTTTAAAATTCTTCTAAACATTTCTTCTAAATCACTTTGAAAATATTTATCTCGGAAAATACTTCCAAATAATACTAATATTATATTCCAAAATCTTTTGAAAACCAGATTCAAAACTCTAGAACTTAAGTTCTCAAATTTCAGTTCTTATTTACTTTACTTGTAAATCCTATTTTACAACCAATATTTATAAAATTTCTCTACCTAATAAACAACCTATCACATCCAACTATATCATTTATAAAAATTATTCTTTTATATATAAAATACAATATTAGGTAAAAAAATTCATTTACCTATATTTCAAAACAATATTGTATCGATCTGTCCTATTAAGTATTCAGAAATCCCTATCGATGCCATAGCGTGACCAACCTGAATTTATAAATACTAAAAAACAAATTAATACAATATAAAAACATTTTTATAACACTAACAAGTATGCTCTTTTATATATATACACTCAGACAAACTCATTCTAGTGTATTACTACCCTATCTCTAATGAGTCAGACCCCACAAAGCTAAAGTTATCGCTAAACCTGAGCTCTAATAACAAATGCAACGAACCACCTTTTTGGACAGTTTGAATCGACAATAAACTAAATATGTCAATTCCAAACCATTTAAAAGAGAGGATTGTTATGGGATAAAAAAGAAAAGAAGAGGAAAGAAAGAAAATGAAACACAGAATCTCATAGCGAAATGATGAAAAATAATAATCAAATAAACAGTTCATGAAGCTATTTTAAAAATATATTTTACACTTTATAATACAATCACAATTATACATGCACAGTAATAAATAAATAATACAGCGGAATAACATGATGCAGTGGAATAAATATAATAAATAGATAATATACTAAGTCTTTGTCTTCATCCTTCAGAAAAATAGTCTTCAATACACTAAAAAGCTCAGACTGACCAGATTGTAACAAAAAGACAAAACACTCAAGCCAGAACTAAAAGATCTTATGTAAGTTAAATCAACAGTAAATAAATATGAGTGAAATGGCTTCAGAGATGTTTACGGGATTTTATATCTCATATTCGGTGTTAAACGTGCATGCAATAACTTAAGAGATGTTTGGGATTCTATCTCCTAAGGATCCGTTAAACTATTTACTATGTAGTAATATACACTATTATAATATGTCTATCAGAAAAGTAAAGTATTAAAATAGCGTAAAGGCGTTACCCATATCCTCCTTAACACATTTTTATATATTTCCATAGTCTATACAGATACTACAAGCTCCACCAAACCGGTAGTTTACTCAGAGAGCACTCCATAGGTATGATAGAAACCAAATTCATAATGGGCATGATAAGGCATGTGACAAGGCACGTGGAGCAATGCCGAGGGTAGGATACTACCATTTTACGGATCCGGACTGGTGGTAATGCATAACAGCTACTACCGCTCACCTCAGAACACAATTCCAAAATCAAATCGAGGGGTGGCCACTAAATCAATCACAAAGTAATAAACGAGGTATCGAAGAAATGTGTCCATTTGGAGGTACGACCTCACTTGGCCCGGCATGGCTCCTATTTCAGCCACATGAAGCTGACCCGAGGGAGTCAAGGCTGCGTTAATACCTCATATAGAATCATTTGCCAAACCATCCTACTTCATTCTAGATTCTCCATCATGTACACAGTAATTGGTTTTCAATATTGGCAGAGAGTATGACAATATCCGATCCTGATCTCTTTGACAACCAAATACTTATTTCACACCAGATGGTTCTTTTACATTTCCAAAACCAATTCATAGTTGATATCATAATATCATATTCATTTAAAATCAAATCACTTTTAAAATCATTATCACTTTCAAAATCATTATCACTTTCAAAATCATTATCACTTTCAAAATCATGTTCACACAATTGGTTAAATTCTCAACATCATCACCTTTACTCAAAATACATCGTTTCACTAGAAAAATATCATTTCTAATTCCAACGTAAGTTATTACGTCATTTAACCATATTCGCTTTTAAATGAAGGATTTAAACATAACCAATTCAACCTTGCACCGTTCGGATTTTTGAAAATAGTTTATATTTTCATAAATATTTTAGATAGTTTTTAAATAGTTTTTAACTAGTTTAAAATAGTTTAAAATGGTTTAAAATAGTTTAAATGGTTTTAAATAGTTTTAAAATTGATTAAAATAGTTTAAATGGTTTTAAAATACATTAAAATAGTTTAAAATAGATTAAAATAGTTTGAAATAGATTAAAATAGTTAAAAACAAATTAAAATAGGTTAAAATAGATTAAATATAAAATGGTTTGATTATTGGAAATGGTTTATATAGAAAATAGTTTAGAAATCTGAATAATCTAAATTTAAAATAACATATCTTTAAATAGTTTATATTAAAATAATTAATTTAAAAATAATATCAAATCAAATTGTTTCTTCCATTTCAACAAATCTGGACCATATCCAGATTTCAAATTAACAGACTCGGTTTAAATCTTTCCATTCAAATTCCCACTAAAACCATTTTGATTTATATCGATTTCAAGTCCATGCTTGAAGTTTAAATTTAAACCACTTCAAATTCAATAGATTTCAAAATTTAAATATTCAATATTTAGAATAATTCCATTTTTATAATTTCATTTATATTTCAAAATTCAACTTTAAATTTTCTATTTAAATTCTTTAAACTCATTTAAAACACTTCCAATTTCAACATTTAAAACTTAAATTTGAAACTATAACGACCCAGAATTTTGGTTATTTGAAATTGGAATATTTAATTGATTTTAAATATTTTAAAGTTAATTTTTTAACTGGAATTTCAAATACAATAGTTTATCGGATAAATCAATAATTGGAATTTATCAAATAATTGAAACTTGAGTTTTAAGCTTGTTAAAAATAATTTAAAGGCTTATTAAATTTATATTGATAAGAATGAAGATAATAGAACTTTTAAAATTGAATTTAAAAGTGTTTTGTCCAATATTAAAAAAAATCTTGTTTGAATTCATGAGTAAAAATAACCATCCGGGGCGCAGTCTCGGATTTCGACGAAACAAGTTCCATTGGGTCCATAATAGTGTATTATTACCGGATTTCTTATTTCGTGGCATTTGAGGTTTGGTCATGTGGAATGGAAACACGCTGAAACTAATATCGAAAATTTAATATAATGATTGGGTTCAAAATGTTATCTTCTACATACGATCGAATTAGGACTCGAAACCTTTTCCATTGTGTTCGGAATATGGGTGTAACATTATGACGCCTAGCAGCACGCCTCGATAGGGGTTCGAGATTATAAGTTTCGTGATCGAGATGGTTTGAAAATTTAAATAATATATGTGTGTGTGTGTGTGTGTGTGTGTGTGTGTGTTGACCATATTCACACCATCACCTTTTCCACTCATTTCAAAACACTGTAGCCTTTCCTCTACACGCAAAAATCCGTCTCCCTCTTCTTTTTAGACACAGTAAAACAGGAAAAAAATTAAAAATCAAAATCTCCCACGTTACTTCATGAAAAAAATTCAAACCAACTTCAAAAATCGTATTTTTGTGCAAGCTTCGGTTTGATATGGAAATTGTAAGGTGCGATCGAGATTAAGGAGGCACGACAATTGATTGCGGTCGAGTTTTGAAGTTAGGGTTAAGGAAAATTGGAGTTGTAGCGCTCGATTCGAGGTTTTTAGTTCATATTAGAATCCTCGATGGAGTTTCACACCTAGGCCCTGGATTTGGTGAAGCCCGGTTATGTTTGGTGATCGCGACCTTGTCGTATGGTTTGTAGCAATTCGAGCATGTCACGATTGTGAAGGTTGGTGCAGACGAAGGGAAATGGTGACTGGGAGGTGGAGATTCGATGGGGAGAATGTCGGCGTGGTCGGCTTGTCGAACGAAGCAATGGAGCTTCGTGTCAGTGTTTGCGTGCACGGCTGGGTCGGTTTTTCTCGCATGTATATATTTGAGGAAGAAGATGAAGTGGGGCGGGCCGGATTTGTTGCGGTAATGGGCTGTTTTTCAAAAAAATAAAATGAATAAATATTTGTGTTAATTTAAATTAAATTATCGACAACTTATAAAATGTATAGCTCTCACATACGAGGTCAGATTGGGACGAGACATTTTGCATTGCGATCAAGATGACGAGGGCTTCGTAATGAAACTAGTTTGGGCAGATTTGGAGATAGCCAAAATTTGGGCTAAAATCGGACGTCGTTCGGTTTTAGTTCCAAATCGAAACGTCTCGGCGACAACTGAAAAACAATGTGAGATAATCTCACTCATTTGAATGATTGATATTAATTTTAAATAGTTAAAATTAATTATTGATTGATTGGTTGAATTGATAAATTATTATCAGTTGAATGTGATATTGTATAAAGTGGTATGTATATTAGTAGTTGGATTGATTGTTCTTGCATATTTTTGCGGATGAGACCTATGCGCCCCATATAGTAGCGGACGACACTATATTCCATGATATCCCATCTTGAAGCGGGATTGGTATTTTTATGTTGTATTAACATCTGTGAATGCAGAAAAATAGATTGGTGGGATCCAATTGGATTCCTCAAAAATTTTGAATTTAATTTCATATATAGTAATATATGATCTATTTGGACAATCTGTGGAAGATTATGGTGTGATTTGAATTTATCGGATGCTATTTTAGTTTTGGCCTAGATTTTGGTATTTTAAAATACCATAAATACATATATTGAATTTGAAAAGAAATTAAAAAGGGATTTTGGAAGTGAAGTATTTATATAGGATTTTGGATCAATTAAAAGAAAGTTATTTGAACAAAATAAATGGTTGGATTTGAAATTGTAGTTAACTACTTCGCGATGTTTTAAATGGAGATTTTAGAATAATATGTACATAAAGGATTTTAAGTAATAAGACATAAGCGATATGTGTTTAAGTGTAAAAGGATTTTTAAAAAAAAATAGATTTTAAATGGATTGGGAAAAATGAAGAAAATCCGGAAATAAGTGTAAAATTGGTTATACAAGATCTTAAATAAGATTCTAATTGCAAAATACAAGTAAAATCGAGTTTTGGTTTTGTTTTGGCATATCGTTTGGGTTATGTAAGAAATTGATTTATAAATGGTATTTAATTTAGAAATCAAATTTATAATGGATTTAAGTGATGTAAAACCGTTGCAAACTGGAAATGAGACTATGGGATTTATAAACAATGATTATAAATAAAGTGAAATGATTATCAGTTGATAAATTGAAGATATAAATTCACAGTAATAATTTATAATGAGATGGGTAAATCAGTTTAAAAATAAATGATAGATTCACATTTAGAAATGTGAAAAAGGGGATTTACAAAATTGGGACGTAAATCAGTTGTTGATAAATCGAGAGAGATTTATAAATATTAGACTGGCTATATTGGAATTGGAAAATATATTTTATGGAAAAGTTGAATTTGTCTTTAAAAGAGGGGTTTTAATTATTATACTAGGTAATTTTAAAATGTTTTAGCATATGAATATTTTAGAGAAATTAGTTATATTAATATTTTTAAAATGCCAAAGTGAATTATATGTTTATAAACAAGTCTTATAAAACGATTAAGATCTTATTAATAAATCAGAATTAATTATCATTTCAAAATTACGTAATTATTTTAAATTGTTTAATGTATATTTAATTATTAATTAAGTTAGTTATAATGAGTTGATATTAAGCTAATTATTGTTTAAGAAGTAATTAGTATTATTTTAAAGGATAAATTATTCAACATTAATATTCTTTTATATAATAACTTTTATTTAAGAGTATTTGCCTAAATTAAACCTGGAAAAATTATTATAGAAATTTTATAAGCTTTATTCTGAGATAATTATGAAATAAAATTTTCAGAAAGTAATGGTATACTTTCATGGCGAAATCGGAGTCAGAGAGTGTCTGCAGTTAAGTTTTGGATTTCTCTGGGATAGAGACGTAATCAATGAGCTGTGAATCCATGGTTGATACTGTGTGGTGCTTTCCATTTTACTTTAAATGTTTTTTTTCAAATATTTTTGAAGGAAATGGTTTGTGAATATACTTATTATGGTGATATAAGTATATATTTTGAATAAAGAGATTTAATTAAGGTACTCGGAACTTGTAGAATTCGTTATAAACGAGTTAAGGAATTTACAATATAAATTGTAACGACCCATAGTTTAATGGTTTTATTTGTTTAACTTATTGAATTTTTATGAAATTTTGAATAATTGAATTTGGAAATAAAAATTTAATATTTGGAATACATCTTCTTAAACATAGTAAATGGTAAATTTTCATCTGATAATATTGAAGTTTATTTTATTGTGTAATTTTATTTAAATTTACATCAGTTAACATTTGATGATTACAAAATGTTTTTCAAATCTGAATATTTTTATACAATAAATTTGTAAATCATCTTCTGGGAGAGAAGTTATCTCTCGTTTTCCTAAATCTTGAATTTTATTACTCCGTCGATCTTATTTTCGACGAAATAGCAGCATTTTTGGTACCGATGTCGATTTTTGATCGAAGGATTGTACCATAGATATTTGTATACCGTTTTGATCGTATCGTCATGCTGATCTCTATAGTATATTCATTCGTGCATTTCAAAATTCGAGACACGATGAAATTAGTAAAACGATTACTTTATCGGTAACCGTTTTCAAACCTTTTTAACTTCCTTGACCTTTCATTTATCTATCAGCCGAAATTAAATAACCACTCGCCTTTATTACTTGCTGAGTCCAATGTTTGGTGTTTGATTATCCCACCATTTTAATTTTTAAAATTTTATCGGTTCACATTGCCTCTTTCCAATGTTGGTTTCTTCTGAAGTATAATATTATAAATTTATTAAACTTTACTTTCGTTTCTTTATACTCCTGCTCTCCTCTCGCCTCTCTCATTTTTTTTTCACCCGAGCCTCCTCCTCTTCAATGCCAAAATTATGGATGATCGATATTCAACCCCGACCCACCTAGCTTGCTTAGCCGTGTCGTTTCTTCTCATCTCCCCTATCGCCACAAGTCTCAAGCCGAGCCTAGCCTCGTCCCCACCTTGTTCTTGCTCTTGTTTGCCGAGCACCTGTATGTCTCTATTTTTTTTTGAGTTATATATATAATATATACCCTATTCGAAAATATATTTTGTTGGGTGCAACAAGCTATGTTTCCTCTTCTCTTTTATTATATATATAATATGTATGTTTGCTTGCTTTTTTTTAAAAACCTGAAGCTTACGTATAAGAAAAGAACAATGATTACATATATATGTTATATAGATTATATGTTGATATATGTTATATACGATTCTTCTTCATATTTTATATACATGCATTAGTATATGTATATACATCAGTTTGCAGTATTTCCCATATATGTATTAAGTATATATTTATATACATATGTTTATAAAAGAAAAAATATGTTGTTTGCAGCCAGCCTATTTTATATGTATGTATGTAGTGTCTGTTGCATGCATATGTGTTATATAATAGTATAGATTTTATATATAAAATATAGATTTTATATTATATAATAAAGTATGGATTATATGTTATATAAGTGAGTATATGTGTGTGTAATTTGATTTATATATATAAGATCTGGGTTGGATTTAAGGATATGGAGATATAGTAGTTATGTTGCAGTATATACACAATTACATGTGTTTATAATATGTAAATTATATTCTGTTTACATACTTTATCAAATATATAACACGTGATGTTCTTATGTTATATTTAAAGTTATGATGTGATGAGTATATATATAATACTTGTTATATATTAAGCTATACATATTTTTGTACAAGGGATCATCTGCTGTATATCATATTGTGTTAGATATTAGAGGTTACTTATATAATTATTTTATATATTTATGGATTGTACAAATCAGTGTTTGTATTCAATTTAACTTTTCGATCTACAGTATAATACAGGATTTTTATATAAAGTTGTTATAACATATATATATATATACACACACATACTCAAAGTATATAATATTATAAGGTTTTCAAAGTTATAGAGTTCATACAGTTTATAAATGATGTTGATTTTAAGTGTATGTATATAAGTTATATAAATAATTGCTCTTTTTCTTAGAAACCCTGTTTCCTATTTGCTCCTTGCCTGATGCCTGCTTCATATTGTATATATAGATTAGGATAGAGTACAAAATTTATTATTTACGGTTTTAAGGCCTTATTTGATTTTTGAATTTTTAAGTGTAGACATGTTTATTTATGTATATAATATATATATATATATATTGATATTTGGATCTTTTAAAATATATAAAGTTTAAATATATTTTGAACTTTATAATATATAGATTCGTTTTCATTAATGTGAAGCTGTTAAATCTTAATTTTGATTTAATATATATATATATATATATATATATATATATATATGAAAATAGGTTAATTAGATTACTAATCAGGCTTTGCGGCCCATAGCAAAACACAGCATATAAAGATAATAAAACAATAGGCCGACAAACAACGCAGTCAAACTATCTTCTTCCACTCCCTTTCCATAATAGGTTAAAACTATGGCGGCTGCCAACTCCTTGGTTGAATTTGTCCGCTCGGTTCCATCTTCCTCAACTTCGCCAGTAATAGTCCTTCTCGTGCTGATGCAGTGGTGAGTATTTTCTTAGGGATTCTTTCGATAATAATAGCAATTTCTCTGTTAATTCGATTTGTGAGAGCTAACGTGTCTAGCTTTTTATCTTCAAAAGTCCTGCAGTTTCGTTCCTTCCAGATGAACCACAAGCAGGTTGTGAGGCCAATTTTTCCGAGCTCCTTCATTAGCTTAGAGAAGTTACTCCCATCGTGCAGGTAATCCAGCTCCTCTTTTAGGTTAGTAGCACATTTGTTGAGCTGAAGTCTGTTCTTTTGGTTGTTCCAGATTCTTTTCGGGTATTCACAGTCAAAAAATAAGTGGTCATGAGTTTCTTCTTCCCTGCAGCAAAAGAGACATGTTGTGTCTTCCAAAAATTTCCATTTTTTTAGTCTGTCTTTTGTGGGTAATTTACCCAGAATCGCCTTGTAGAATGTGTGTGCCGTTTTTGGGGGATTAGATTTGCTCCATACTATATCAGACCATTTAACCTCAACGCTTTTCTTTCTTGATTCTTCCCAAATGTCTTTGAATTTGAAATGGTCATTTGCACTCACCTTCCATATCCATTTATCTTCATTTTCTTCTCTGTAGATGTATTTCTTTCGAATTTCTTCCTAGTAATTGAGAGTTAGTAAGTTATTATTACATTGCCATTCTCCGTTTTGAATAATATCTGCTACTTTCCAGTTTGGTGTTCCATATGCCGAGAATGCATCCCAACCAAGCCTGTCTATCAGACTTTTAGAGTTAAGCCATGGATCTCTCCAAATGTCAGTTTTCCTTCCATTGGCAATCTTTCTATCTAAATATTTTTGAAAATCCTCTCTGGTCTTAAGAATGTTTTTCCATGTAACTGAAGCATTGTTTTCTATTCTAGTAGTCCAGAAGTTATCTTTCAGATATCTAGATCTCATCCAGGAAGCCCATAGTTTGTTTGAAGTTAACACATTCCAGGCTAATTTAAGGCAGTATACTTTTTTAAGTTCAAAAAGATTTTTCAATCCAACTCCACCCTCTTTCTTTTTCCTGCATAAGTCTGAGTATTTCACCTTGTGCATCCCTCCCCTCCACATAAAATCAGCACATACTGAGTTGATTTTTTCAATAGAACAATCGGGAATTTGAAAAGACTGGAGCCAGAATCTAACTTTGGAAGTTATGACTGTGTGTACTAGCTCCACTCTTCCAGCAAAAGATAAGAGTTTTGACCTCCAACCTTGTAATTTGTCCCTGATTTCGTTAATAAGCTTACCACATTCCGCATCTGTAATATTGTTGTTTGACAGAGGTACCCCCAATATTTGACTGGGAGATGTCCTTCAGTGAAGCCAAGTTTATCAAGCATGGACTGTTTGTTAAGACAGTATTTGCTGAAGTAGCATTTGGTTTTCATTTCATTCAATTTGAGGCCTGCATACCTTTCCAGTTCTCCGAAGATTGCTTTAATCTTATCATTTGCTTTTAAATTTTCTTTAATCACCACTAGGAGGTCATCTGCGTATGGTAAATGAGTAACACATGGAAGGTTATTATATATTGGTTGGATAAATCCCTGATTATATGCCAGTTCCATTTGTAAGGTAAACCATTCCATTGCTACTGCAAAAAGGTAGAGGGATAGAGGGTCACCCTGCCTTATTCCTCGATTACTTTGAATATATCCTGCAGGGCTACCATTAATCAGTATGGAGAAAGTTGGAGTGTCTAGGCAGAATCTTATCAATTTTACTAGCTTCATTGGAACCCCCATTGATTCTAGCATATGGGTAACGAAATTTCTGTTGACTTTATCATAAGCCTTTTCCAAATCCACTTTTATGCATAATTTTTCTGCTCCCTTTTTATTGAAGTTCCTTATCAATTCATGAGCCATTAGAGAATTTTCAAAGATGAGTCTACCTTTGATGAAAGCACTTTGACATTGTGATATTAAGTCTGGTAAGACTTTGTTCAACCTTTTACAAATAATTTTACTAAGGATTTTGTATGTGACATTGCAACAAGCTATCGGCCTATATTCTTCAATTCTATCTGGTTTTGGACTTTAGGAATGAGGGATATAAATGTATGGTTGATTTCTTGAATGAACTCCCCTGTATTTAAAGCTTCATTATATGCTTTTAACACAATATCTTTCAGGTTTATCCAGTACATTTTGAAGAAGGCTGCCCCCATTCCATCAGGTCCGGGGAAGGAGTCACTGCAGATGGAGGTGACAGCATCCCTCAATTCTCCCTCCATAATAGGAGCTGTCAACATATTGCTTCCTTCAGCAGAGATTTTCCTTCTGCAAATGACCTGAGGTAATTGATCATCATTGTCCCCATTATATAAATTTGTAAAATAGGTAATAGCTTGTTCCCTATGTTCTTTATAAGTCTTGATGTATCTCCTTGTTCATCTATGCAGTTCAGCGGGTTGTTATGATGTTGTCGTATGGACATTTTAGCGTAGAAGAATTTGTTACATTCATCACCCTGTTTCAACCACCTTTCTTTTGCTTTTTGTTTCAACTCAACAGCTTTCTTGTGAATTTCTTCTTTGAGACTTCTTTGTAACTTATAAAATTCTGCATTCAAGCCTTCATTTAGAGGGTCTTCATCAAGTTTAAGTTGAGTTTCTTCTAAATAATGTTGGGTATTAGTGATTTTATCAGTGTTCTTGGGTCTGCACTTATTTCAGTCTTTGAGTCTGTTTTTCATAATTTTAATGACCATTACAAAATGATACATGTGGTTACTTGGAGGAATCTTAACTGTGTTGAAATTCACAACTTTATCAAATCCATCTAACAGAGGCCGGTGATTAGCGTATCGGAATGCTTTTCCCTTATGCATAGTGTCATCATCATTGAATTGTAACAAAAGGGGACAATGGTCACTTGTCGAACAAGGTAGAACCGTTACTTTAAGTTTTGGAATTTTTTTAAACAGCTCTGAGTTTCCAAGAACTCTATCTAATCTTGATGTTATTTTCTTGGACTCACCACTTCTCCACGTATATTTCAGGCCTGAATGGAATGCTTCAGCAAGACCAGCAGATAATACATAGTTATTAAATTCTGCCACTTGTGCAACACGCAGTGTAAGACCACCTTTCTTTTCATCAGTTTTAAGAACCGCATTAAAATCCCATTTACTCTCCAAGGAGTATTAATATTTTTAGAGATATCAGTAATTTGTTTCCATAAGTTCAACCTTTCCAAAGCTAAGTTCTTAGCATATACAAAAGTGGTTGTTATTTCTAATCCCCCTTTATTATGAAAGGTAATGGTTAATTGCTGATCACTGTTATCAATGATATGACCAGACCAGTAGTTACTTTCCCATCCTACTGTAATTCTGCCATTAGTTTGAGATAGAATGAATTGCCATTGATTTCCAAACTGAGTTTTCATCATCTCCAAATTGTTGTTATTTAGTTTATTCTCCAAAAGGGCTAAAATAATGGGTCTATGTTTAGCCTTTAACATGTGGAGGTCTAACATACGTGTTTCATTGTTCAGACCTCTCACATTCCAACAAATGATGGACATATTATTTTTTGGTAGATTTGCTCCGAGTAACCGGAGCAGTACCTACCGAGACAGAACATCTACCTTTATCATTCTTTATGAATTGATTATCATAATCAATATTACACTCAGTGAACTTACTTGTGTCTTCTGACAATTCTTCTTCCTCTTCATCTTCAGTTGAATCCAGTTCAATGTCCATCTTGTGGATGTCTGATAGAGAATTTGGAAGTTCCTCCTCCCCCCTTTTCTGCTCAACAATTGGTGGATCCACTGCCTGGTCCTGCTCTGGATGATCGTGAAGTGGGTCCTGGGGTTTAGAACTGTTCAGATGATCCTTTATATAAGGTGTCTTCACTATCTGAGCAGGAGATAGAAGAGATGCTTGCAGTGATAAACAGTCCGACACCATAGAATCCTTCTAATGATCTTTAGGCTGGTCATCTCTGTCAAGGGAGACATTTTGTATATTTTTTGTAGTCTCCTCCTTGTTTTTGGGGTTGCTTGAATCAGGTAGATCAGTTATGTTTTTTGGTTTTTCTACCCAGATCTTCTGTCTTTCTGTTACTTTATTTTGGCACTGATGATTAGTGTGACCAAAACATAGACACTCACCACACTTTGGTGGAACGAATTCATATTCCATCTCCTGTTTATATATGTATCCCTGCTTGTCAATCGCTTTTATTGTTTTGGCAACACTGTACTAGCTGAAATCTCAACAAGTACCCAAGCAAATTTGATTCATTTTAGTTTTCTTGTGTTTTCATCAATGTCAATTGGCCTTCCTACAATACTTGCAAGTTTACTTATACATCTCATGTTCCACAGAGCAAGATCCAGATTATTGAATTTAATCCAAATAGGATATGTTGTTAACATAGCATGTTCAAAGTTAAAATCAGCTTCCCATTTCCTCATCAAAATAAGCATGTTATCCATAAACCAAGGACCGATGTTGATAATACGCTGAAAATCCTCTTCCAATTCAAATTTTATCAAGTAAAACCCATTATCGCGAGGAAAAACATCCCATGATCCTTTTGGTTTCCATGTTCGCTTAATATATGCATTAAAGTGAACGAAATAAGGTCTTTTCCTTGCCATATAAGCATATATCGAGTGTTGCCATAATTTTTTTGATTCAGCATAATCTTCCTCATCTATCAATTGATATACCTCTTCTCCATTTGACTGTGGTGCGAAATAGTTTGCATTTCCTTTAAGCTCGATTTTAGATCTGACTGCCTCAATCCATGATCTAGCCTTGACCACCTCCTTGTTTGACTTGAGAGCTTGGGCAAACGATAGCTTTGTCTTTCTCCTGCTTTTAACCTCCTTCCAGCCACCGTCGTCATCTTCATCATCCGCGCCTAGGGTTTCGGGAATACAAGATCCAGCCGCCATTAATATATATATATATATATATTCAATTATATCAACGGATTCTGATTTGCTCTCATCGATCCTCATTTTTCAGCTTTGCCCATCCTGCCTGTTTTCTTCATCGTATCGTGTCCATCTAGCGTTGCTTTGGTATTCGTAGCTCACTTCTTTGTCAAAATCTATCTAGCCTCGAAAGGTGAGCAATCAATCACGATTAATGTTCTTATATTTATTAAATTTGATTTCAATTGAAATGACAATTGAAATATGCTGTTGTTAGTTATTTACATTGTTATTTATATGTTATTATTTGTATCTGTACACCTGCAACATCTGACACCATTATCGGTTATTTATATTGATGATATATGTCTGTTATATTATTATCATATCTGTTATCACTCTGCAAGTTCCATGTTAGTATAGAATTCACTATGGTTGAAATAATACATACCCAAACGGACTTTAGAATATGAGAAAATCATTATGGGTTGAAATGATAGACCCAAGCGGTTTTCATTGAATAGAATTTGGGATTGCAGGTTGAAATGATATATACCCGTATATATTTAAATTGCGGATTGAAATGATAAATATCTGTATCACTTGACCATAGGATAGTAAATTATATACAGACACCGTGGTCTTTATATAAAATATTTTGAAATGATTTCTATGGTTTTGGACAATATATGTTTTATATAAATATTGATTTTAGATATTATATAAATACTATTTTATATGTATACTTAAATACTTGATTTAAGCTATGTATAAATTTGTTTGATATAAAATAAGTTTAAAAATGAAGTTTGATTTTATTAAAATATAATATGGATAAGTATTTATTTAATTAAATTTTTTTATGTAGAGTTTATAATGATTTAATAAATTAAGGTCGAGAAGATAAATTTGAAATTGATTTGGAATCGTATTTAACTAAGAATTTATTTAATTAATCGATTTGAAACTTATGGAATTTGAAATTTTAAAAGATATGATTTTATAACTTGATTTTGGTTTAAGATGATTAAAAATGAATATTTCAAGTTTAAATTAATTGAAGGAATATTTAATGATTTGGAATTTGGAGTTTATTTAAAAGATATTGGATTTGTTAAATAAATATTTCTAAACTGAATAATAATGAAGTTAAATTAAGGTGTACATGAAGTTATCAAATTTAGTTTCGAAATTGTGGAATATTTAAAGCTTTGAAATATATGGAAATTGGAATATTTTATTTGAGGTTCAAATCTGTATTTGAAATCGATATAACTTGAAATGGTTTATTGAAAAATGAATTGAGTTGAAATTTATGAATTGAGATTTGATTTAAATTGAATTTATGGATTCAAGTTGATTGAATCAATTTGTGAAGTTGAGGATATTATTTTATTTTATAAAGTAATTTTAAATTTAAAACTATTTATTATATATAATATTCGAATATCTAAACTGTTTAAGTAGTGGAAGTTATGGTTTCAAAGCTATGAATTTCATAGTATTATGTTTTGAAAATGTTATATTTTCAAGTTTTTGGTTTCAAAAGTGTTATAACTTTGAAAATCACTTTTGAAAATGATATGATTCTAAAAATGGATAGGTTTGAAATGGAAATGATATCTTACTTGGTTTTGAAATGGAAATGATATCGTATTGATATGGTTGAATGACAATGATATTTTGGTTTTGAAGTATATACTATTTCGAAAATGACCACGATGTTATAATAACGTTTGGTTGTTAAAGAGACCGGGATCGGAAGTTGTCATACTCTCTGCCAACTCCGAAAACCACTTAAACAACCGTGTACGCGGTGGAGATTCCAGAATGAAGTAGGATGGTGGCGACATTCTTTTGAGGTATATATGTGGACCCGACTCCAGTGAGTTGGCATAAGGTGGCTAAAACAGGAGCGACTCTGGGCCAATGAGGTAGCTCCTCTTATCGGACACACTTCTTCGATACCATTCTATTACTATGTAATTGATTGGGTGCACCTTTGATTTGGGAGTGTGGCTCGAGGTGGGCAGTAGTGGCTGCTACGTGTTACCACCAGCCCGGATGCATAATTGGCATATCTACCTTGGCATTGCCTCGTTGTGCCGTGTCACCTACCCTGGCACGTCTTGTACGAGTTTGATTTATGTCGTACCTATGGAGTATTTGTGGTAGCCTCCCGATCTAGAGGTATGACGGTACTATATAGACTATTGGTACTATAAAATGTGTTAAAGGGGATATGGGTAATGCCTTTACGCTATTTTTAAAATATATTATACTTTACTTTAGACATTATTATAATAGCGTATATTACTACATAGTAGGTAGTTTAACGGATCCTTAGAGGATGGTTATCCCAAACATCCTTTGAGTTACTTGTATTTCAGTTGTTATTTCACTTGAGTTGGATTTATTAATATAAGAATTTTAATCCTGGCTCGAGCGCTTTGTGTTTTTCTTTACGCCCGGATCAGACTGAGTGATACAGCTTTTGAGAATCACCTTTGGAGTTGGAGCTTCGCTTGGAGATCCAACTATCTATCCAGCTTTTAAATATTTAGTTGATTCTAGTGATGTATTCTGATCTTATATTTGACTATTGTATTCGAGATTTCTGTTGTATTAACTCTGATATGTATATAGTAGTTTCATGAACTACTATCTTTTGTTTCCACTGCATATTATTACTCTGTGTTTGTGATTCTGTGATTTTTTTTATTTACTGTATTTGCTGAGTTTTGCCAAATATAAATTTACAGCTTGATATTTTGAGCAATTAAATTCTAGCATGTGTGTCTACCTATGCACTTGGAGGGTGCAGCATGATAGGAGGTTCCCGCATTTGGTTTGGTAGGAAGCGGATGACTCTTACTCCTACATGTCTGTAATGCCCCAAAATTTTGTGAAAAACCATTTTGATAAAATGATTTAATTTTGAAATATTTAGATTCAAATATGGTGAAATTCTTGGGATTATATAGTGTGCAAGGATATGTGTGCACATGCACACTGGAAATGGCATAGGGGAAAATCCAAGAATTTGTGAAAAAAATATATAGGGAAAAGAAAACATTTCAAATATAATTTTGAAATGTGAATTATTCTGTCCTCGGACCACATGTATTATTTTGAAAAAAAAAAGAGACAGAAATTTTTATTTGAAATAAGAAAGGAAAATTCTTATTTAAAACATTGGAATTTAACTTAGGCCTAGCCAGGTTAAATATAGAAGATATTCCTATATACATTTTCTGTAAAGCAAGAAATAAAATATATGCACCTACGTACATGTATATTTTCTGTGAGCAGAAAGTGTTAAAGAAAAAAAAAAGGGAGACATCAAAATGACATAAAATGTAAATATAAGTCAGTATGCTTGTGTAGGTAAAAATAGAAAAAGGAGATTTCTAGGAAAGAATAAAAGCATAAATTTGGGAGGCAAAAGTTTTGAAGGGACTGAGAATGTGATGGAAATTCAAGCATGGTTGAGAACATTAGAAAGGATTTTCAATGACATGCAGCTGGATGATCAGAGGAAGAGGCAAGTGGCTTTAAGACAGCTGAAAGGAGTGGCTTTAAGCTGGTGGGAGGTGATCATAGCTGGAAGAATTGAAAATGAAATTACATGGAATCGATTCAAGGAGATGTTGGAGGCAAGATTTGTACCAGCATCAGCCAAGACCACTTTACTTGAAGAATTTATTAGACTTAGGCAAGGAACTTTGAATGTCACTGAGTACACTCAAAAGTTTGAGTGGTAGTCTAAATATGGAGCAATGTTGGTGGCAGATGAAGCATCCAAGAATGATAGGTATATTAAAGGTTTGAATCCAGAACTTAGCAGGGCCATGTTACCATATGCTGACAGAACTTTTGATCAAGTAATAGACTTGGCTTTGAAATTTAAGCAGCATGACAAGGAAAGAGAGAAGTATAGGAATTTTAAGAGTAGCAACAACAAGAAGAACAAGGGAAGATACCACCCTTATGATAAAAAGAAGGAAGAGACAGACAACAAAAAGTCCAATGATGCCAAGGCTAATGATACTAAGAAGAAATTGGTCTGCCATCAATGTGGAAAGGAAGGACACATCAAACCAAGGTGCCCAGAGTTGAAAGGAGGAGCCTTCAAATGCTACCTATGTGGGAAAGAGGGGCACATGAAGAGGAACTGTCCTGAGAACAAACAGCAAGGGAAAATAGCAAATTTGGAAGCCAAAGGCAAATCCATAGTGGAGAGTGGAGCTGAAAATCAGGGTCAAGTGGAAGGTACATTATTTATTTGTACCATACCTATAGCAGTAATATATGACACTGGGGCAACTCACTCTTTAATTTCCTATGAATTAGTTAAAATGCTAAAATTAAATTGCATATTGGTTGAAACCCCACTGCTCATACATAGTCCACTGGGGAGTTCTAGTGTTTTGAACATGAATTGTGTGGATGTGGAGTTAAACATAGGAGGAAATATTTTTATTTCCAATTTATATGTTTTGAATTACCCAAATATAGGTGTTATATTGGGGGTAGACCGGTTAAGGCAATTTAAAGCCATAATTAATTTAGACTCATCCACCATATCATTGCAAAATTCTAGAGGCCAGAGGATCACAGTTTTATGTGAAGTAGCTAAGGAAAGAAAATTATATCATTTAGTTGACTCAGAAAAAGACTTCAGTGAACTAACCATTGAAGAAATTCCCATAGTCAATGAATACTTGGATGTGTTTGGGGAAGTTAAGGGTGTTCCACACCATAGACTAGTTGAGTTTCAAATTAATCTCATTCCAGGAGCAAATCCAATAATCAAGAAATCCACCTGAATGGGGCCAAGTGAATTGAAGGAATTGAAAACATAGTTGGAAGAACTAGAAGGCAAAGGATTTATAAGGCCAAGTAATTCATGCTGGGGTGCTCCATAAGAAAACATGATGGTACTTTGAGAATGTGCATAGATTACAGAGAACTAAATAAGTAACCATCAAGAACAAATACCCATTGCCTAGAATAGATGATTTTTTTGATCGACTCGGTGAAGCTAAAATATTTTCTAGATTAGACTTAGCATCAGGATTTCATCAAATGAAGGTTGAAGACTCAAGTGTTAAGTATACTGCATTTAACACTAGGTATGGCTTATATGAATTTATGGTTATGCCATTTGGATTGACAAATGCTCCTTCATATTTTGTAGATTTAATGAATAGAATATTTAGAAATTATTTAGACAAGTTTGTACTGATTTTTATTGATGATATTTTGGTTTATTCCAAAACAGTGGAAGAGCATAAAAATCATTTGCATTTGGTTTTGTCAAGATTAAGGAAAAATGATTTAAAGGAAAAAATTTCAAAATGTGCATTTTGGAAGGAAGATGTACATTTTCTTGGACATGTTATCTCTGCCAAAGGAATTTCAGTAAACCCCAATAAGGTAGTAGCTATTCAAACATGGAAAAGACCAAATACAGTAAGTGAGGTTAGATCATTTATGGGGATGGTAGGATATTTTAGGAGATTTATAAAAGATTTTTCAAAAATATCATCACCCCTTACCAATTTAACTAGAAAGAACCAAGCCTTTGTATGGACAGAAAAATGTGAACAAGCTTTTATCAAAATAAAAGAAGCTTTAATTAATGCACCAGTATTGAGAGTGCTAGAAGGGAATGAGAACTTAATTGTGTATACTGATGCAAGTGGCTCTGGGCTAGGGGCTGTGTTGATGCAGCAAGACTAGGTGATAGCCTATGCATCTAGGCAATTAAAGCCACATGAAACAAGATATGCAACCCATGATCTTGAACTAGCAGCAGTAGTGTATGCCTTGAAACTCTGGAGACATTATCTGTTAGGTGCCAAATTTATTTTGTACACTGATCATAAGGCACTGAAATATTTATTCTCACAAAAATATTTGAACATGAGGCAACATAGATGGGTGGAGTTCCTAGTTGCCTATGATCTAGATATACTCTATACACCAGGTAAGGCAAATAAAGTTGCAGATGCCTTGAGTAGACAACATGCTAAAGTAGCCATGTTGATGATGGAAGAGTTTAAGGATTTGTCTATACTTACTGATTTGGAAATTGAAGCAAACAGTGAGGTACAAATGGTACCAATTGAAGAAGATGAAAGTAAAGGAAAATTGAGTATGGTATCTCTGCAATCAGATTTACTTCCGAAGGTTGGAAAAATGCAGGAACAAGACCTAAACCTATTGGAAAAGAAAATGCTCTTATCAAAAGGGGAAGAAGTAATAAATTATCAAATTGATAAAAATGGTTATTTAAGGAACAAGAACAGAATATGTGTCCCAGAAAACATAGAGTTGAAGGAGGAAATATTGAATGAATACCATAGGAGTAATTACTCCATACACCCAGGCAGTACAAAGATGTATCAAAATTTGAAGAGAAATCTTTGGTGGAAGGGAATGAAGTCTGATGTGGCCAAACATGTTGCAAAATGTTTGACTTGCCAACAAAGCAAGGCAGAGACACAAAGGCCATCAGGACTGTTGCATCCTCTTAGCATACCACACTGGAAGTGCGAGGATATATCTATGGATTTCATAGATGGTCTGCCTAGATCTAAGAGAGGAAACACTAGTATATGGGTAATAGTGGATAGGCTAACTGAAGTAGCACATTTCATCCCAGTAAAATCAGAAAGAAATGCCCCAAAATTGGCTTAAGTATTCATGAAAGAGGTGGTAAGATTGCATGGCATTCCCAAAACTATTGTGAGTGATAGGGATACCATCTTCACCTCAAGATTTTGGAAGAGTTTTCAAGAAGCCATGGGAAGTGAATTATGTTTGAGCACTGCCTACCATCCACAATCAGATGGACAAACTGAGGTGGTGAACAAAATTTTAAAGGACTTGTTGAGAGCATGTGTACTGGACTTTGGAGGCAACTGGGAAGACCATCTCCATTTAGCTAAGTTCACATACAATAACAGTTATCAAAGCACCATAGGGATGGCACCATTTGAAGCCTTATATGGCAAACCATGTTTATCACCTGTGTGTTGGATAAAAACAGGAGAAAGAACTATTTTAGGACCTGAGTACATACAAGAAACTACAGAGAAATTAAATTGGTAAAGAAAAGAATTGCAGCAGCTCAAGATAGGCAAAAGAAGTTTGCAGACAATAGGAGAAAGCAAGTGGAATATGAAGTGGGTGACTTTGTTTTTATCAAAGTTTCACCTATGAAAAAGGTCTTGAGATTTGGCAGGCAAGGGAAACTCACACCAAGGTATGTTGGACCCTATAAGATTCTGGAAAGAATAGGTTCATTAGCATACAAATTGGAACTGCCAAAGGATATGAAAGCAATGCATAATGGTTTTCATGTGTCACAACTTAGAAGATGGGTACATGATAAGGAGGAAATTCTGGTCAAGCCTACTCAAATTAAGATAAATCCCAATTTGGTTTATGAGAAAGAACCAATGGGGATATTAGCTAAATAAGAAAAGAAATTGAGAAATAAAACTTTAAAACTGTTGAAGGTCCAATGGAGTCTTGATCCTAATGATTGTACATGGGAATTAGAAGATAAGATAAGGAGGGATTATCCTAAGCATTTTGCAAATTAAAGGTAATTTTTAATTTCTGAAAAATTTGATATGTATGGTTGTTGTGGTTGAATTTGCTTGCTTATGCATATGTTTGATAGATTTTCAGAAAATCAGATGATGCTTGTTATAAGTATTAGAAAATTGTGAGGACACAATTCCTAAAAAGGAGGGGTGAATGTAATACCCCAAAATTTTGTGAAAACCCATTTTGATAAAATGATTTAATTTTGAAATATTTAGATTCAAATATGGTTAAATTCTTGGGATTAGATAGTGTGCAAGGATATGTGTGCACATGCACACTGGAAATGGCACAGGGGAAAATCCAAGAATTTGTGAAAAAAAATATATAGGGGAAAGAAAACATTTCAAATATAATTTTGAAATGTGAATTATTCTGTCCTCAGACCACATGTATTATTTTGAAAAGAAAAAATAAAGAGATAGAAAATTTTTATTTGAAATAAGAAAGTAAAATTCTTATTTAAAACATTGGAATTTAACTTAGGCCTGGCCAGGTTAAATATAGAAGATATGCCTATATACATTTTCTGTAAAGCAAGAAATAAAATATATGCACCTATGTACATGTATATTTTCTATGAGCAGAAAGTGTTAAAGCAAAAAAAAAAGGGAGACATCAAAATGACATAAAATGTAAATACAAGTCAGTATGCTTGTGTAGGTAAAAATAGAAAAAGGAGATTTCCAGAAAAGAATAAAAGCATAAATAAAAACCGAGTCACACATTTAGCATGACTTGGGTAAGTAATTAAAGGTAGCCATTTTCTGGAAAAGTAAATAAAGAAAAAAAAGGGTACTAACCATAATGGACTAAGGTGGTCGGGGTATTAAGGAGGAAAATGTGAAAATGCAAAAATGAAAAATGCATAAAGATGGTCAGGTCAGAAATGGAATTTTGTCTTACCAAAACCCTAGTGGAAAAAGCATATAAATAAACAGCTTTGGCCAGGAAACCATTTTACCTCGAGTTATTCAAAATAAAATAAGAAAGAAAATGTTTAAAAAGGGAAGAGAAACATACATACATAAGGATTTTCTGGATCAAGAGAAGGAAGAACTTAGGTGAGTAACCTCACTAGATTCATGGCATTAAGACCTGAGATGAGGCAGCCACTTTTTGTATTGCCATTTACATATTGCTGGTTTTGATGTATATGATTTTATCAATGCTCTTTGGATGTTTCTTTTTGGATCTGATATGACTTTATTATGGATGTTTTTGGGTGATCTTTGACTTGTTGAGATGTTTGCCTTTGGATGTGCAACTTATTATTTCATTTTGCTCAGAAATGTTAAGGCCCGGAATTTTAAATGTGTGGAGAGGATATTCTCAACTGTTATAGATTTATGGCATGGGAAATCTTATCAAGGAAAATGTTATGAGCTGCATTATACTTTGTGTAAGTGCTGAGGCTTGAAAAAAAAAAGAAATTAAGGGTGCAATAGAAATTTTCTAGGTGCTGAGCCCTTAATCAAATAAAAAAAGAACTCACAAGCTAAAATTATGATTGAGCCAGATCATGAATCTGATTCAATCATAGAGGCTTGCAGCTCAATATAACATGACATGCCATGCCTCTTTTACAGTTGAAAATATTCTTATATTTTACTGAGATCAAGACATAATGTCCACATTTTTGGAAATAACTGTCTACTTAATTTCTGAAAAAATTATGCTAAAAAAAAGTTATGGGTGTTTCCATGTTTGCAGTGACATGTTCACTTAGCTAATTGGTAATAGGATTTAAATCAATGCACTAGTAAATAAACTAGGGAAGGGAAGGCCAAGAAGGCTGCTGGAATGCTTGTTATATTTTATATATGCAAGTTGACATATGGCTTGTTTAAGCCCTGAGATCTTTGTGTAATGATGTGAATTAGTTCATTACAATATGTCCCTGTGATTCCTTGATAGCAGATGAGGCAGAAATTTAAATTGAATTATACAACCTGTACATGAAGAGATAGGAATATGAATATTTCTTAGGTAGGTTGGTGTGAAACCATGATTGTTCCAGTGAATGCACATGTTGCAGATTTATATTTATGATTGCAAGATTATGTATGCATGTGTGGGAATGATAGATGAAGTTATCATACATGAGTCATTTTATTTACACAATGATAAAATAAGTGACTGCGGAAATTTGTTCAAATAACAAGTCACTACACTTATATTCTCAGTTGTTTAATATCATGAATATATTGATGTTTCTCACACCAGATCATAGATCTGACCCTTATTTGCTCATGGCATATAGGGGTGTCTCATTTTAAAATGAGACAGCCACTAATGTTCTTGCAGGGAATACCAAGCTTAATTAAGATGGAAAGGGGTATTGGCTAATGAGAATATGGATGTGCATGCTTGCAAATTTTAATAAGATCCTAAGATGTTTTTATCTGTATGTATTGATGACACAGTTGTGTTTGAACTTGATGATATGTGATGAACTTGCTGTGTTTGATTGAACTAGTTGTTCATCTGTTGAATATTGCTATGCATTAAGGCTTTAAAATTAAAAGAAATATCTGGGTTGAAAACAAGAAAAAAATATGCTAAGTATTAGATATAAAAGCCTGGAAAAGAAATATAAATATATGTATGTGAGCAATTGTTTTTCATTACTTACATTATGTATTAGTCAATTCTTGAGATATAGCAATAGCTCTGTGTTTATAGAATATAATCTGGATTTAACTAGAGGTAAACTTATAAATATTTTAGTTCTTTCTACTGTAATACTTTTTAAATAAGTTTAAGTCCTCTTTCTGAATCATTTTGGGAAAAGAAAATATTTTGCCAGGCTTCAGATATAATGTTATTGCTTTGAACAAGGGTCTGTTAGACACAAGCCACATGAGTTAACCAGCTTCAAATGAGTGAAGTTTTGGTTGATTATATTTGATGGTATTCTGAAAGTAAAATACATTTCAAAAATCTTTAGTTTATTTAGCAATTGTTTCACCACAACCAACTTTTAAAAGCCATAACAGACATGTAATCTGGATAGGTTTGCACTATCAAACCTGGAAGCACACATTGTTCTTTTAAATATTTTTAAGTTCAAATTCTTGTCACAACAAATCTTATGCAAATACACAACTCACAATGTGTCATATAGGCTAAGATTGAAATAAACAAGCCATATAGATTGAATCAAAATAAGAAGGTTTCTAGAAAATACATAAGTGGAAAAATGATAAGTGAATATATCATTTTCTGGTCTTAGCCAAATATTAATATATTTGAACTATATAAAAAAAACTAAGAATCCCAAGTACTTTGAGATTTATCTGCTAAGATAAATTGACAGCAAATTTATAAATTAGAATGACCAAATCCATATGAATTAAAATTAAATATGACCAGGATTTACTAATATATTACAAATGTTCAAAAGAATAGGGTATTTAACTGTGGACAGATTCATTTAAATCCAAAAATCAAACAGCATGCTCTTGTTTAACAAATGAAATTAAAAACATACTTTGACTTTAAATAAGAGGAACATATACATCCTCATATGTATATGTATATATTTTAGGAATAAACTGATATATTTATATTGGTAGAAAATTTTGAATCCTGGGTGAATTGTTTGAAAAGAAAATGACTCTGAGAGTTCAAAGGAAGTTTAAATTAAACTTATAGGTGAGAATGAATATATATATGGGCATACAAATTAAATGTGTATGTGTATGAAAAAAAAATCCTTGAGAAATTAAGGTGGAAATTGTGAGGGTCATTTCATTGTCCGTGCGAGGGTTGGTGCAGTCAAGAGGCTGGTCGTAAAGGTAGAACACAGGTACCAATGTATGCTACGGTGGGCTTTACCCCACTGGCAGGTGGTCCGTTACATGTTGATATCAGAGCTTTGGCTCTAGGCAAACTTAGCATGTATAGTAAATTTAATTACGGAATCACTTTCGTTCGAGCTTGAATTCTTCCCTCTTTGATTTAAATTTCCTTTGGAATTTGGAGCGTTCCCACGGTTTCGAAATTCATTCTTGTCCCTCACTATTCGTATTCTTCTGAATAATGGAGTATCCCATAACTCCATTTTGAATGAATTCTATAATAACTCAGCAGTCCTGCCCACCTTCGAATGATTTGTAAAGGGGCGAAACTCTTTTACAATAGACATTGATTTACTGGAGATTTCTGTATCCTCGGTTTACGATGTTATCTATCTCTTGCTATGCCTGAATTCTATCCCTTGAGATCTGATGCCGATTTGCCTCGGAATTCCGCATCAATTTCATTCTTGAAGACACGGTTGACCCGGTTAAGGTTGGCAGTGACTTAATAAACTTATCCATCTTCCTATTTTGTTATTTAATCATCTTATTTTTGTTTCAAACCTATCTTTGAATCCAAATTCTCTTTGATTTGAGTCCATCAGGTATGAATCTCTATCCTTGCTTTGAAATCCATTCTTGTATCGTCAAGCGAGGAAGTGTATTTGTAAATTAACATCAAAATGTTAATATTTATTGTGTTGTTTGAGTTGTTAAAATTGATTTGAATTTCCGATCGATTCGTCTGATCAACACTATCGACAGGATTTCCAAAACACTTGAACAGAGCAAGCTAACACAATATTGTTTTCAAATTTGGTAAATTAAATCAAATCTTGTGTGATTATATTATGTATAAGTATAGATTTTTCCTGTAGTTAAATAGTTAATTAAATTGGTTGTTAAGAGATAATAATAATATTTGATTTTATTTATGGTTTTGTAAACCATTGACTTTTATGTCATATATATATATATATATAATTGAATTATAAAACATGGTTTATGAATTGATTTAGAATTTAAATGATTTTAAATTAGAATTTGAGAATTTAAAATTCTAGTAATTTCAAACCCTAGTTTTAAAATTTTAAAATGCACCTTATTTAAAGTATTTTCGAGTAGAAATTGTTTTCAAAGAATTTTAAATGTTTAAATCAGTGCTCTCCTATTTTGTCCCTAGAAAATAATTTCGATGATGGCGGCCGCATCATCGACATTCATTTTCGAGTTTCGAAGTGGAGAGACCATTCTATAGCCTTGCTACACTATTATGTTGGAAATCAAATTGATTTGAATTGCTGAAGTATGGCTTGATTTATAATATAGGTATATATTTATAGATTCGACTTGACTTATATATATGTGTGTGTGTATGTATATTTATCTCCAATGTTTTGAAGTGAATCGGAAATTTTATTCTTAAATTTTGATTTAAAGATGATTTCAATTATAAAATAAAGCCAAATTTTGAAAAAATATTTAAGCTTGAATAATTGAATTGGAAAATTTTACTTGTATAATACTCAATTACATTCCAAGACAACTTACCTTAATTATTCAGAAGTTGAATATGTAATTTGATAATGTACAATATAAAATGATTTTGTAAATAAATTTGAGTTTTTATAATACAAATTATACACTTAATTTTAATTATAAAATGTTAATAGATATAAATAGAATAATAAGTTAATTGAATAATTTACAATGTGAACTGATGTTAAGGGAAATTTAAAAAAAAATTGAGTAGTTATAATAAGTGTAAATATACTTAATATATGTAATAAGATATTTTAAGCGGAATAAATTTAATAATAATTTGGAATAAAGAAGAATTAAATTTGTTGAGTAAAATATGAGTATAACAAATGACTATACAAATTTATGATTTTAGAAATTGTTGTTAGGATAATTAGATAATAAGGTAATGAATTTAGAGATAGTTAAGATTGATTTTAGTTAAATCAAGTGGATTATATCTATTATTGAATATTAATTAGATTTTAAACTATATTTATAACTCCATTTATTTATTTATTGAGACAATAGTTTACAAAATAAATGAAAATCAAATATTAATTTGTTTTATTTATTTAATTAATTGAATAGTAAATGAGACAAACTAAACAAAATTTTGAAGAAATATTTTGGTGTCCAATATTAATAAATTGAAATTAAATCAACTAAATGAAATACCTTAAATTTAAAATCAATTATTGAATACTAATTAATTTAAGTTGAAATCTATATGGGTTTAAATTAATTGTTTTATTTGATTTTCAGATCTATTTTCCTTTCTAGTTGTTTTATTCTCCTATCTCGTTCCTTTTCGGGGACGAAAAGTTTTGAGTAGGGGAGAGTGTAATGACCCGCAAATTTTTAATGGTTTTATTTATTTAATTTATTGAATTTTTGTGACATTTTAAATAATTGAATTTGGAAATAAAAATTTAATATTTGAAATACGTCTTCTTAAACATAGTAAATGGCAAATTTTCATCTGATAATATTGAAGTTTATTTTACTGTGTAATTTTACTTAAATTTACATCAGTTAACATTTGCCAATTATAAAATGTTTTCCAAATCTGAATATTTTTACACAATAAATTTGTAAATCATCTTCTGAGTGAGATGTCATCTTTCATTTTCTCAAATCTTGACTTTTATTGCTCCGTCGATCTTATTTTCGGCGAAATAGCAGCATTTTTTGTACCCATGTCGATTTTTGATCGGAGGATTGTACCATAGATATCTATACACCATTTTGATCGTATCGTCGTACTGATCTCTGCGGTATATTCATTCGTGTATTTCAGAATTCGAGACACGACGAAATTAGTAAAATGGTTACTTTATCGGTAACCGTTTTCGAACCTTTTTTACTTCCTTGACCTTTCATTTATCTATCAGCCGAAAATAAATAACCACTCACCTTTACTACTTGTTGAGTCCAATGTTTGGCATTTGATTTTCCCACCATTTTAATTTTTAAAATTTTATTGGTTCAAATTGCCTCTTTCCAATGTTGGTTTCTTCTAAAATATAATATTATAAATTTATTAAAATTTGCATTCGTTTCTTTGGGCTCCTGCTCTTCTCTCCTCTCGCCTCTCTCATTTTTTTCCACTCGAGCCTCTTCCTCTTCAATGCCAAAATTATGGGTGACCAATATTCAACCCCGACCCATCTAGCTTGCTCAGCCGTGCCATTTCTTCTCTTCTCTCCTGTCGCTACGAATCTCAAGCGGAGCCTAGCCTCGTCCCTACCTTGTTCTTTCTCTTGTTTGCCGAGCACCTGTATGTCTCTATTTTTTTTGAGTTTTATATATATTATATACTCTGTCCGAAAATAAATTTTGCAGGGTGCAGCAAACTATGTTTCCTCCTCTCTTCTAGTATATATATAATATGTATGTTTGCTTGTTTTTTTTGAAAACCTAAAGCTTACGTATAAGAAAAGAACAAATATTAAATATATGTTATATAGATTATACGTTGATATATATTATATACGATTCTTCTTCATATTTTATGTACATGCATTAGTATATGTATATACATGAGTTTGCAGTATTTCCCATATATGTATTGAGTATATATTTATATATGTATGTTTATAAAAGAAAAAATATGTCGTTTACAGCCAGCCTATTTTATATGTACGTATGTAATGTCCGTTGCATGCATATATGTTATATAACGGTATACATTTTAAATATAAAGTATAGATTTTGTATTATATAATAAAGTATGTATTATATGTTATATAAGTGAGTATATGTATGTATAATTTGATTTATATATATATAAGATCTGGGTTGGATTTAAGGATATAGAGATATAGTAGTTATGTTGCAGTATATACACAATTACAGGTGTTTATAGTATGTAAATTATATTCTGTTTACATACTTTATCAAATATATAACACGTTCTGTTCTTATGTTATATTTAAAGTTATGATGTGATGAGTATATATATAATACTTGTTATATAGTAAGCTATACATATTTTTGTACGAGGGATCATCTGTTGTGTATCATTTTGTGCTAGATATTAGAGGTTACTTATATAATTATTTTATATATTTATGGATTGTTCAAATCTGTGTTTGTATTCAATTTAACTTTGCGATCTATAGTATCATACAAGATTTTTATACAAAGTTGTTATAACACACACACACATATATATATAGACACACACACGCATATGCAAAGTATATATTATTATAAGGTTTTCAAAGTTATAGAGTTCATACAGTTTATAAATGATGTTGATTTCAAGTGTATGTATATAAGTTATATAAATAATTGCTCTTTTTCTTAGAAACCCTGTTTCCTATTTGCTCCTTACGTGATGCCTGTTTCAGATTGTAAATATAGTTTAGGAATGAGTACAAAATTTATTATTTACAGTTTAAGGCCTTATTTGAATTTTGAATTTTTAAGTGTGGACACGTTTATTTATGAATGTAATAGATATATATTGATATTTGGATCTTTTAAAATATATAAAGTTTAAATATGTTTTGAACCTTATAATATATAGATTCGTTTTCATTAATGTGAATCTGCTTGATTTTAATTTTGATTTAATATATATATATATATATTCAATTATATCAACGGGTTCTGATTTGCTCTCATCGATCCTCATTTTTCAGCTTTGCCCGTCATTCCTGTTTTCTTCATCGTATAATGTCCATCTAGTGTTGCTTTAGAATTCGTAGCTCACTTCTTTGTCAAAATCTATCAAGCCTCGAATGGTAAGCAATCACTCACGGTTAACGTTCTTATATTTATTAAATTTGATTTCAATTGAAACGACAATTGAAATATGCTGCTGTTAGTTATTTACATTGTTATTTATATGTTATTATATGTATCTGTACACCTGCGACATCTGACACCATTATCGGTTATTTATATTGATGATATATGCATGTTATATTATTATCATATTTGTTATCACTCTACAAGTTCCCTGTTAGTATAGAATTCACTGTGGGTTGAAATGATACATGCCCGAACGGAATTTAGAATAGGAGAAAATCATTAAGGTTTGAAATGATAGACCCAAGCGGTTTTCATTGAATTGAATTGGGGATTGCGGGTTGAAATGATATATACCCGTATATACTTAAATTGCGGATTGAAATGATAAATATCTGTAACACTTGACCATAGGATAGAAAATTATATATAGACACCGTGGTCTATATATAAGATATTTTGAAATGATTTCTATGGTTTTGGAAAATATATGGTTTTATATAAATATTGATTTTAGATATTATATAAATACTATTTTATATGTATAGTTAAACTCTTGATTTAGGCTACATATAAATTTGTTTGATATAAAATAAGTTTAATAATGAAGTTTGATTTTATTAAAATATAATATGGGTAAGTATTTGTTTAAATTAAATTTTTTATATAGAGTTTGTAATGATTTAATAAATTAAGGTCGAGAAGATAGATTTGAAATATATTTGGAATCGTATTTAACTGAGAATTTATAAAATTAATCGATTTGAAAC
This sequence comes from Allium cepa, assembly GCA_030765085.1. Classification (NCBI taxonomy): domain Eukaryota; kingdom Viridiplantae; phylum Streptophyta; class Magnoliopsida; order Asparagales; family Amaryllidaceae; genus Allium; species Allium cepa. The sequence continues at coordinate 784,857,691 of CM060938.1, forward strand.
TTATGGAAGTTGAAAATTTAAAAGATATTATTTTAGAACTTGATTTTGGTTTAAGATGATTAAAAATGGATATTTCAAGTTTAAATTAATTGAAGGAATATTTAGTGATTTGGAATTTAGAGTTTATTTAAAGATATTGGATTTGTCCAGTAAATATTTCAAAAACTGAATAATAATGAAGTTATATTAAGGTATATATGAAGTTATCCAATTAGTTTCGAAATTGTGGAATATTTAAAGCTTTGAAATATATAGAAATTGAAATGATTTATTTGAGGTTCAAATCTGTATTTGAAATCGATATAACTAGAAATGGTTTATTAAAAATTGAATTGAGTTGAAATTTATGAATTGGGATTTGATTTAAATTGAATTGTTGGATTCAAATTGATTGAATCAATTTGTGAAGTTGAGGAAATTATTTTATTTTATAAAGTAATTTTAAATTTAAAACTAATTATTATATATAATATTTGAATATCTAAACTGTTTAAGTGGTGGAAGTTATGGTTTCAAAGCTATGAATTTCATAGTATTATGTTTCGAAAATGTTATATTTTCAAGTGTTTGGTTTTGAAAGTGTTATAACTTCGAAAATGATATGATTTTGAAAATGGATAGATTTGAAATGGAAATGATATCTTATTTGGTTTTGAAATGGTAATGACATCATATTGATATGGTATTGAAACGTCAATGATATTTTGGTTTTGAAGTATATGCTATTTTGAAAATGACCACGGTGTTATGATAACATTTAGTTGTTAAAGAGACCAGAATCGGAAGTTGTCATACTCTCTACCAACTCCGAAAACCACTTTAACAACCGTGTACGCGGTGGAGATTCCAGAATGAAGTAGGATGGTGGCGACGTTCTTTTGAGGTATATACGTGGACCCGACTCCCATGAGTTGGCATAAGGTGGCTAAAACAGCAGCGAATCTGAGCCAATGAGGTAGCTCGTCTTATTGGACACACTTCTTCGATACCGTTCTATTACTTTGTGATTGATTGGGTGCACCTTTGATTTGAGAGTGTAGCTCGAGGTGGACGGTAGTGGCTGTTACGCGTTACTGCCAGTCCGAATGCGTAATTGGTATATCTACCCTGGCATTGCCTCGTTGTGTCGTGTCACCTACCCTAGCGCGCCTTGTACGAGTTTTATTTGTATCCTACCTATGGAGTATTTATGGTAGCCTCCCAATCTGGAGGTACGACGATACTGTATAGACTATTGGCACTATAAAATGTGTTAAGGAGGATATGGGTAACGCCTTAACGCTATTTTTAAAATATATTATACTTTACTTTAGACATTATTATAATAGCATATATTACTACATAGTAGATTGTTTAACGGATCCTTAGAGGATGGTTATCCCAAACATCCTTTGAGTTACTTGTATTTCAGTTGTTATTTCACTTGAATTGGATTTATTGATATAAGAATGCTAATCCTGACTCGAGTGTTTTATGTTTTGCTTTACGCTCGGGTCAGACTAAGTGATACAGCTTTTGAGACTCACCTTTGGAGTTGGAGCTTCGCTTGAAGATCCAACTATGTATCCAGCTTTCAGATATTCAGTTGATTCTAGTGATGTATTCTGATCTTGTATTCGAGTATTGTATTCGAGACTTCTGTTGTATTAACTCTGATATGTATATAGTAGCTTCATGAACTACTATCTTTTGTTTCCACTGCATATTATTAATCTGTGTCCGTGATTTATTTATTTACTGCATATGCCGAGTTTTGCCAAATATAAATTTACAACTTAATATTTTGAGCAATTCAATTCCGGAATGCTTGGATGCGAATGGTTGAAAATATCAGGTCGTTACATAAGTGAAATTTTCCTAATTGTTGGGAAGTAAGGGGTTTAGAAAATATATTGTAATGCCCCACCCCGAGACCCACCTTAGCAAAGAGAATTAACGAGTAATTCGGTCTACTAAAGTGGAGAATAGGGCTGGTTAAGGGCGACCATCTATAATTTTGTCTTAAACATCCATTGAATACGTCGATAAATGCATTATAATTTTTCAACTCAAGTGGATCGACATACCCAGTAAATGCTTAATCCAAAACTATAGGTGGCTAACGGATCTATCAGAACAAAATACAATAACTGAATGCAAATCACATCATAGAACAGTAACCAACATCATATATATACATATACATTGATACACGTTTAGTCCAATACAATATGAATACAATAAAGGTGGTACACGACCACACCATATACATCGAATCAAATGTAAAAACATCGGAGTATGCGGAAGAAATAAACTACTCAAGAGAAAGAAGAGCTGATATCCAACATAAACTTCAAGCTAAGCCCAATAGATGATACCTGAAACAACTCGGTCTGACCCGAGTGAAAACACACGAGTCAGGCTAGCTAGAACTTATCATTAATAAAGGTGATGATAAGAGATAAGGGGGAAACCATTCCATCGTTACCAATGGAATGATATAGGTCATAAAGTTATCTCTAGAGTGATACATCAATGGTTCATCATGATTGCATAGAGGAATACAATATGTATATTAGATAGACATGGTTTATCTAATTATATATATAACCGAATGAAATGGGTGCGGATATGGACCATAAAGTAAATCTTCATAAGATAATTAAAACTTCAAGAATCCATCATAAATAAAACTCATCTAATAGAAACTTCTTAATTATTATACCCCATCTCATCGGTATAAATATAAATACATCTCAAATCCATCATTAACTCATTATAAAGGAATCTCCATAATCATTTATACCTCATATCATTGGTATAAATATAAATATATCTTAAATCTATTATCAACACTCATCATAAAAGCATTACCATAATTTATACCTCATCTCAGTGGTAATGTCTCAAATCCATCTTAATAGAGCAAGGAAAGAATCCAAAACATCATATTCGAAATCACAAATAAAACCATGTATGTCAATAAGCCTTTTTCATACATAAGGCTATACTAAAGCATCATCATCAAAATAGTGAAATCGAAACACCTAAAACCTCATGGAAAACAGCACATGCATTTACATCTTGACTAGTACTACCAATATTTGGTACCATTCATCGTGATGACTTGGGGTCACATAACATCATAACATCGCGATCATCTTGATTGACTATAGCCGGAAACATCTTGATGACACCCAGTCACAAAAACCCGAGTAATAACATCGTGATGATTGGAGTCGAGTAATAACTTCATGAACATCGTGATGACTCCAATCAAGTACTCGGTCTGTAGCACTAGTAACATCGTGAATGTGTCTCAACTTCTCGAATAGAAACCCAATAGGCATCAACGTACGTCCCATACCATACGCTCGTACCTATTGGTTTACTAATCGTTAGTCGATGCCACATTAGAAAACCACCATAAAACATCATCAAATAAACACTACCTCATCTCATCGGCGAGTGTAAGATACCTAACTCGTCTTATCTCTTACTTGGATGAGTTTTAAGTGACATCGAGACTTGTCTCATTTTATCGACTAGTAAAAATTCATCATAAATATCGAAATCATCATCAGTCCATCATAACAACTTGCTTCATCTCCTAGGCAAGTAAAAGAACATCGTGATGGTTATTTCTAACCATAGTTGCAAATTAAAACTTAACATCAATATTGCCTCATTTCATCGGCCATCACAAAATGCATCCAGATTGGTTCGTCGTCGAATGTACTCAAATAGTAATTCTCAAACCAATAGTCTTCACCAAAATTTGGTAACTTCTAAATCAACTCAAAATAACACTTCAAATTGGTTTCGATCGTACAAGTCCGATATTAAGCGATAAAACGAAAATACATGGCCCATCCCACGTATTTTTTTTTACTAAATCGTTCAATTTACTTCCTCATGCGTCCGAAAAAGCATCAAAGTAATTAAAATAAACAAAATTAATTATAAAAGATTTTACTTCAGGAAATGCAGTTATAAAACAAAATTTAGAAATTCATTTGAAAGATTGTGAGAGAAAACACATCATTAAAAAGGATTTTAATAATTTTTAAAAGCCTTAAAAATAAAGAATAATTGATTAAAAACCTCTAAAAATACATAAAAACATTTATTGATCCAACCATGATGTTAAAAGATTTTCTGGAATTTATTCGGATATTTTTTTTAAAACTCACGAAAACATCAATTTGCAATTTTAATCGGCCTAAACCGATATTCAAATTTAAATCAAATTTAAATTAATTTAAATTCAAATCTCATCCTAACTTGATTAGTCCATTGATGGAAAAAATGATCAAATATCAGCATCAAATTTCATACATATAAAAATTGCAAAAGAATGCAAATGAAATCATCGAAATCAGACAAATATATCAATATTGTGGCTGTCAATGATAGGCCAGAAGTAAAAACGTCAATTTTCCACCTTCTAAACTTCGAAATTTTACAAAACACAAAACATGAAAGTTGTAGCCTACATCATAAGGTTTCCTTAACATCAAACCTTTTGATATTTCGATCAGTGATGAATAAGTTATGAGTGAAATACTACTTAGAAAAATTTATGTGTACTGGCTATCAACACAGGCCAGCGATAAAAAAGTCAGTTATTCACTATGTAAAACTCAAAATCATTCAAAACCGAAACCAGAAAAGTTGTGGAATATTTCACAAGGATTTCAGCATATCCAAAATTTCTAAATTCCGATTTGAAACAAGAAAGTTATGATCAAATTACTAAAAAAACATCAAACTCAGCCGGAACTTATGCATTTACAGGACAGTGATAAATAGTTGCAATTTTAGCATAGATAACTTCAAAATCAGGCAAAATGAATAAAATAAAAGTTGTAGCTTAGTTTCTAAGCTTTCCGGAATGACCAAGATCATCAAAATCGGTTAACAAGAAAAGTAGTTATGGTCAAATTAGTTTCAGCTTCAATGAAAGAGCAAATATTGGTTTTGCTCTCGGGTTTGCAGTATAAAATAACATTTTGACATAGCTAACATCAAAATTACAGAAAATTCAAAACATGAAAGTCGTAGCACATGAATTAAGGTTTTTGGAACATTCAAAATTATCAAAATTGGACCAAAAACGAGAAAGTTATGCCTAAATTTGTTTCAGCTTCAGTAATTCACTGATTATAACGTTTTGATCATATAAAGAGCTAGGGTTTGTGAGTTTTACACTCACCTTGCCTTCAAGAAGATTGAATTATGATTTAGATGCCAAGGTTGATACTTTTAGCCAAGAACAAAGCATCCAAACCAGTAAAACTAAGAACATGTACAAGGAAACAAGGAGAGAAGCAAATCAACAATTATCATTACAAAAATAGATTTTTTGATGAAGAGAAGGGTTTTAGAAATCGATTACCTGAGTTTAGCTCTTGCTTTAACCTTTTAAATCATCAATTTTTCTTTTAATTTTATGGATTTAGCATAGATTTAAAGAGGAAAGAGGGTTTCAGTCATTAGCATGCTTCTGGAGGCTGGAGGAAGAAGTGAGAAAAAGATACGTATAGGTTTTTTTTTTCTCATTTCTTACAGGCCAAGTTGGGATTAGGTTAATGGTTTAAGGTCCAATGTAAAAGAAAATTAGCTTAAGATAATATTCATTCACTTATTTAAACACTTAACCTTGTATGTTAACAAATAAAATCACAATAGTACAAGTTTTTCTTCTTTAAAAACTATGAACTTCATACTCTTGATGAATAAAATGTTTTACACTCAAAATAAAAGATTATTTCTATATTTAAAACATACCATTATCATATTTCTCTATTTTAAATAAAATAGCAAATTTACATCTTTAATTACAAAACTCATTGTAACTAACATTACAAATTACACAAAAATCACATTTTTGTGTAATAAAATTCTATAACTCATTTCAAATATAATTTTATGCTCAAAATATTTTTTTAAACTCAATTCCATCATTTTATTAAAGATATCCCATTTTAAAAATTAATTACTTCTTTTAAAAATTATTAAAAGAAGTAAATAGCATTAGTTAACAAAATTATTGCTTTAGCTCTAAATAAAACACATTTCCTCAATCTTTTAACTCAAACCATCTTAATAAAGTTTCCAAAATTCTATTTTCTCATTGTATACTCAAATATATCGTTTATTTCCAATTAACAATTTAAATTCCTCTTTAATTATTAATTAACTCTATTAAATTATAACAGCGGCTATAATTTAATATTCTCATGTAATCGCTAAAAACTGGGTTGTTACATATATTTTAAATATTTTTCTAAGTGTTGAAATAAGAGATGGTTTGAAATATCCTGATATGGATATAAGTATTTGAGTTGTCTCAAATATAGAAAATTTGAAAGGGATTTGAATATATATCTTATAAAGGTATTTTGAAATAAATTTTGGAAAATCTATAATAAGGCCTGATGTCTGCTTATGGATGTTTTATTGATAGTTAAATAACCGATTATCAATTTTTCCAAATTCGTTGATCGTTTCGAAGAGACTGGAATCGGATTTCATTATCCGGAAACCACTTCGATCTGATTTGAGCGTTACGAATAGATATCGTGAAGATGATGAAGACGGTGATTCGGTTTGTCCAGACCTAGGACAACTTGTATGGACGAATGCTATCAGAACATCATCATTGGGGGACGATGAGCATTCTAAGTGGATTGTTCTCGAAAGGTAATCATAGCCTCAAGCCTCATCAATTGGAATGACTGAAAATCAGGCGATATGAACAAGGCTAAGTGGGTCATAACCAATTTGGGTATGTTATCACCTTTCTATATACCCTCGAATATCATATTTATTATAGATATGGTGGTGCATGCAAAAAAGCTCTCGATAAGGATGGGAAAATCCAGGGTGATAACATATTCGGTTCTATCCAGGTTAGGGACAGGGCCGGTCTTTTGTTGTAGGGGATCCCAGCGAGGTCCTCGGTATATTTTTCTAGAAGTGTACTGTGATAGGTGGTACCCCAGTGCATAGTCATTGTATGAAATCCATTCTCCAATAAGCACCGTACGGTTTTGATTATGGCCAACTATGCTAAAACATGAGATGCAAGCATTTCAGCTATTTTCTATTTACTTTGTTTAGACACTATTATAATGTCAAATGATTTGATATAAAGTGTTTTGGTTATCGTAAGGTAAAAACCCATCGTGTTTATGTGTGACGCGGTCTTACGAGATACCTTTGTTTTCAAAGGATGTTTGTAACTATAATAATTCAAATTAAGTGTGTTTTCTCACGCTGGTTTTCTAGACTAACTCGGGTGTTATTTTATTATAATGTTCAGGTCAGACCAAGTATTACAAATACAGGAAGGGATGCTATGGAGCCTAGGAGACGAGTTGGACGACGAAGACGTATTACACATATCTGATTTTATTCCGATGTGTATTATATGTTGTATATTCAGCATTTGTGAGGATAAGTTGTTATAACTGTCCAGTATTGAGTTGTTGATTTATTATACTCTGATGATGTAATGTATAAGTAACAGTTACAGTTTCTTTTTTACAAAGGCATGTTAATATCTATTATATGTTGTTCCGCTGCGATTGTGAGATTCTATGTTGTTGTTCTATTTTCTTCTACCTTTTTCTTCTTATATATCCTCTAATAATCTGGTATTTTCGTCACTCGATTGTTCGGCATCTAATACAATGGGGGTATTGGTGTCAATTTTCGAGTGTCGAAAATCCGCATTCGTTGCACATGGTATCAGAGCTAAAGGTTAAGCGAGAACCTTGGCCTTAGTGGGGTAGCTCATTAGAGATAGGGTCAGTAGCACCCTAGAATGAGTTTGAGTGTATTAATAGATATGAGTGCGTATTTGTTAGTGAATATAAAACTATTTTATATTGTGTTGATTGATCTATTGAGTGGCTTATGAATTCTGGTCAATACGAGTAATTAACTTTATTGATAGAGATCTCTAAACACTTGTACAGAGCAATTCAACATGGCATTGTTTTGAAATAGGCTAAATGAAATAATTTTACCCCCATTATTTTTACATATAAAGAAATAATTTTTCATAAATTATTGTAGTGATATATGGTGTGCTTGATTGTTAGGAAATGATCATATTAAATTATTATCATTTGTTGTCGTGGTGATTAAAGCTGATATGATAATCAGAAGTTAAGAAATAATTTCGTATAACAAAATGGGATTTTGTAAATGTTACTTATAATTTTAAATGAAATTCTAGAAGAATATTTAAATATGATTTGTTTAAAAGGATTTAAAGGTTGGAAATTTGGAAATTTAATTTCCTATTGGTTTTGAAATATTTTTAAAAGGTTTTGGAAAATAATAGTAATATTATTTGGAGAATATTTTTGAATTGGAAGTATCTAAAAGAAATTTTAGAGAGATAAAAGCATTGAACTCACTTGGGTCGCCGAAAAATAATTTCGATGATGACTGCAGCATCGTCGACGTTTATTTTCGAGTTTCCAAGAGAGGAATTGCTACCATTGGGACTGTTTGATAAAACTGGATTTGATTTTGGAATTCAAAGGCATGATTTGATATATTAGTGGAATTTTTTGTATACGTATATATTGTTTCTAAAATGATTTGAAATACTTAGAATCAAAAATGTTTAAAAGTCTGGGATTTTGATTTCCATGTTTATTGGAAATACAAGAAAATAAGATTTAACTTATAGAATCTGGAAAGAAAAATTTGAAATGAATCTTACCGTAAGGTAAGTTAAATAGAGGAGATAAAATTGAGTGTTGAAAACGAAGAATGAAATTTAACTTAAGAGAAGTTAAATGAAAGTGAGAGTGGTAATGGAATAAATTAGTAAAGTAAACTAATTAAATGGAGTGAACTGGAAGAAACAAATTAGTGAATGGAATATGAATAACTTGATAACTTATAAAATTTGTAAACTGCAAGGAAGCAATATTTTAAAGTGTTTAATATGAGTGCAAAGGAAGTGAAAATTTGAAATTGAATTGTAGAATAGAAATTTAACTTGAATCAAGTTAAATAAAGTGGGACTGAAAATTTAGCTTAAGTTGGACTAAATCAAATAAATTCTTGGAAATAAAATTGATTGAGATTGACAAAAATTAGTGGATGGAACTAACTAAAATAATTAGTTAATTGAATATGGTTTGGAATGTTGATTGATAAAAGTCAAATGTGAAATTGAAAAAAAATTGAAATTGAATTTGATTAAAATGGGAAAATGAAATTGAACTTGAATTGAAATGGATATAAACTTAAGTTGAGAGGTGGTAATAACCATAAGAACATTTGTATAAAATGTTATAAAGGACTTAAGAAAATTGATGGTAAAGTTCTTAAGTGAAATTGGTATTAAAGAAATGTACCAAGAAAATAGTGAATGTGGATAATTGGTTCAAGATGAAAAGAATGTGGAATAATTCTTAAATGATATCAGTTTGGGAAGGATATACTAAGTGAATAAAGAATGTAAATAACAAATGCGAGTATGGCAATGAGAATAATAATTATGGATGATTAATTATAAGTAAAATGCATGTAAATAAAAAGAATTTGATATAGCTAAGAATCAATTGAAACAAATACGTAAGTTGTACCTATACTATTTTGTTTGCATGACGGTTTGAGCCAGATTTGAGCATAGAATTTTGAGATGATTTATATCGATCCGAATTAGGATTCTTCACTCGATTTTCGAAGGCAAAGCGTGGATATAGATTTTTGGTTGATTCGGGAATTTTCTATCATAGTATATGGCTATGCAAGGAGAATAACGGTTGCCGATCTAGGAACCAGATCTGAGTCTGCACTAGAGAGTCGTGTGAACGATACTAGTTCGGAACGAAAATTGTGTGATCGAGTGAGCAATCAGAGTTGATATTGCATACTGATGATATATGTACATCGTACGGACTTAAGTAAAGCAAAAATTAAAAAAAATTGAAAAGAATAAATAAATAAATTTTGAATTATATGATTGGAAAATAAGATGCACGTATATAAAAGCAAGAACTAAAATTGATGTCTTCAATATCATAAAAAAATTGGATTGCCCGATAAAAGGGTATATGTTTAAATTGTGGTTGAAATTGATGATTTTTATGATTGAGCCACATGGCTTTATTTTTCTTTTGATGATTAGGGCCCGTAGAGGTGATTTATAGTTGTTTGGATCTAGCCACGCAAAGGAGGCGCTGGTGAAGTTTTTCGAAAATTCAAGGATTCGATAATGATAAATAACTAAAATGTGATTTTGGGTTATAACTTGAAATGGTTGAGAAAATAATATTATTTGGAATCTATGGATGAGTTTGGAAATTAGTAAAAACGATAGTGTGGTTTCAATAAATTGTTTTTGGAAAGTTCTTTCAACCGAGTGGTTTGAGAAAGAAAATAGGATTTAGACCATTCTTCTTTCCTTGGAAATTTTGGGGATGAAATTCTTTTAAGCGGGGAGGAATGTAACGATCCAAAATTTTGGTTATTTGAAATTGGACTATTTAATTGATTTTAAATATTTAAAAGTTAGTTTTTTAACTGAATTTCAAATATAATGATTTAATTCGAATTTACTCAAATAATTGAAACTTGAGTTTTAAGCTTGTTAAAAAATAATTTAAAAGCTTATTAAATTTATATTAATAAGAATAAAGGTAAAAGAACTTTTAAAATTGAATTTAAAAGTGTTTTGTCCGATTTTAAAAATATCACATTTGAATTGACGAGTAAAAATAGCCATCTAGGGCACGGTCTCGGATTTTGATGAAACAAGTTCCATTGGAACCGTAATAGTGTATTATTATTGGATTTTAAATTTCATGGCTTTGGATTTATTGTTTGGTCGTACGGAATAGAAACGCGGGAAAATCAATATCGAAAATTCAATATAATATTTGGGTTCAAAAAGCTATCTTCTCCATACGATCGAATTAGGACTCGAAACCTTTACCATTGCATTTGGAATAAGGGTATAACATTATGAACGCCTAGCGGCACGCCTTGATAGGGGTTTGAGATTTTAAGTTACGTGATCAAGGCGGTTTGAAAATTTAAATTATATATATATATATGATTGACCATATTCACATCAACACTTTTTCCTCTCATTTCAAAACACTGTAGCCTTCCCCTTACATGCAAGAATCATGACTCCCTTTTCTCTTTAAACACAGCCAAACAGAATGAAAAAAAATAAAAATTTAAAAATCAAAATCTCCCACGTTACTTCATGAAAAAAATTCAAACCAACTTCAAAAATCGTATTTTTGTGCAAGCTTTGATTTGATATAGAAATTGTAAGGTGCGGTCGAGATTGGGGAGGCACGACATTTGGTCATGGTCGAGTTTCGAAACTAGGGTTGGGGAAAATTTGAGCAGCAGTGCTCGATTCGAATTTTTGAGTTCATATTTGAATCTGTGGTGGAGTTTCACACCTCGGCCCTTAATTGGGTAACGCCCAGTCATGTTTAGTGATCGTCACCTTGTTGTAAGGTCTATAGTCATTTAAGCATGTCACGATCGTGAAGGGTGGTGCAGACGAAGGGAAATGGTGACTGGGAGGTGGAGATTTCGATGGGGAGAATGCCGGCATGGTCGACATGTCGAACGAGGCAGTGGAGCTTCGTGCCGTGTTTGCGTGCATGGCTAGGTTTTGTTTCTCTTACGTGTAGACATTTGGGGACAAAGATGAGGTGGGGCGGGCCGCGTTTGTTGTGGTGATGGGCTTTTTTTAAAAAATAAATAAATAAATATTTGTGTTAATTTAAATTAAATTGTCGACAATTTATAAAATGTATAACTCGCACATACGAGGTCGGATTGGGACGAGATTTTTTGCATTACGATTGTGACTATGACGGATTTGCAATGAAATTAGTTCAGATAGATTTGGAGGTAGTCAAAATTTCGGCTAAAATCGGGCGTCGTCGGGTTTTATTTCCAAAATGGAACGTCTCGGCGACAACTGAAAATCAATTTGAGTAAATCTCACTCATTTAGATGATTGGTGTAAATTTTAAATATTTAAAATTAAATATTTATTGATTAGTTGAGTTGATAAATTATTATCAGTTGAAAGTGATATTATATACAGTAGTATATATATTAGTAGTTGGATTGATTGTTCCCGCATATTTTAGCGGATGAGGCCATATGCGCTTCGCGCAATAGCGGATGACCCTATATACCACGATATCCCACCTTGAAGCAGGATTGATATTTTATATTGTATTAACATCTGTGGATGTTGAAAAACAGATTGGAGAGATCCAACTAGATTCCCCAAAAATGTTGAATTTAATTCATATATAGTGATATATGATCCATTTGAATAATCTGTGGTAGATTACAGTGTGATTTGAATTTATTGGATGCTATGGTAGTTTTGGCCTAGATTTTGGTATTTTCAAATACCATAAATACATATATTGAATTTGAAAAGAAATTAAAAAGCGATTTTGAAAGTGAGGTATTTATATAGGATTCTGGATCAATTAAAAGGGAGTTTTTTGGATAAAATAAATGGTTGGATTTGACATTGTACTTAACTACTTCACGTTGTTTTAAAATGAGATTTTAGAATAATATGTACATAAAGTATTTTAAATAATAAGACTTAAGAGATAAGTGTTTAAGTGTAAAAAGGATTTTTTTTAAAAAAAATCGAGATTTTAAATGGATTGGGAAAATTGAAGAAAATTTGGAAATAATTATAAAATTGGTTATACAAGATCTTAAATAAGATTCTAATTGCAAAATAGAAGTAAAATCGAGTTTGGTTTTGTTTTGGCATATTGTTTGGGTTATTTAAGCAATTGATTTATAAATGGAATTTAATTTAAGAATCAAATTTATAATGGATTTAAGTGATGTGAAAACGTTGCAAACTGGAAATGAGACTACGGGATTTATAAACAATATTTATAAACAAAGTGAAATGATTATCAATTGATAAATTGAAGATATAAATTCAAGGTAAGAATTTATAATGAGATGGGTAAATCGGTTTAAAATATATAATAGATTTACTTTTAGATATGTGAAAAAGGGAATTTATGAAATTCGGGACGTAAATCAATTGGACATAAATCGAGAGAGATTTATAAATATTAGACTGGCTATATTGGAATTGAAAAGATATAATTTATCTAGAAGTTGTGTTTGTTTTAAAAAGAGGTTTTTTAATTATTATACTTGGTAATTTAAAAATGTTTTAGAACATGAATATTTTAGAAAAATTAGTTATATAAATATTTTTAAAATGTCAAAGTGAAATAAAAGTTTATAAACAAGTCTTGTAAATCGATTAGGATCTTATTAACAAATCAAAATTAATTATCGTTTCAAAGTTATGTAATTATTTCAAGTTGTTTAAAGTATATTTAATTATTATTTAAATTAGTTATAATTAGTTGATATTAAGTTAATTATTATTTAAGAATTAATTAGTATTATTATTTTAAAGGATAATTTATTCAATATTAATATTGTTTTGTATAATAACTTTTATTTAAGATTATTTGCCAAAATTGAACTTAGAAAAATTATTATGAAAATTTTATAAGCATTATTCTGAGATAATTATTAAAGAAAGTTTTCGAAAGTAATGGTATACTTTTATGGAGAAATCGGATGTAGAGAGTGCCTACCGTTAAGTTCTAGATTTCTCTGGAATAGAGACGTAATCAATAAATTATGAATCCATGGTTGATACTGCATGATGCTTTCCATATTATTTTAAAAGGGTTTTTCATATATTTCTTAAGGAAATGGTTTGTGAATATACTTATTTAGGTGAGATAAATATATACTTTGAATAAAGAGATTTAGTTAAGGAACCCGGAACTTGTAGAATTCATTATAAAAGAGTTAAGGAATTTACAATATAAATTGTAAAGGGTTTTTGAGAAAAGAGAAATAAGTGAAATTTTCCTAAGTGTTGGGAAGTAAGGGGTTTAGAAAATATATTTTTAAATATTTTTCTAAGTGTTGAAATAAGGGATGATTTGAAATATCCTGATATGGATAAAAGTATTTGAGTTGGCTCAAATATAGAAAATTTGGAAGGGATTGGAATATATCTTATAAATATATTTTGAAATAAATTTTGGAAAATCTTTAGTAAGGCATGATGTTTGCTTATGGATGTTTTATTGATAGTTAAATAGCCAACTATCAATTTTGACCAAATTCGTTGATCATTTCGAAGAGACCGGATCAGATTTAATTATCCAAAACCACTTCGATCCAATTTGATCGTTACAAATGGATACCGTGAAGATGATGAAGATGGTGATTCAGTTTGTCCAAACCCAGGGCAACTAGTATGGACGAATGCTATCAGAACATCGTCATTGGAGGACGATGAGCATTCTAAGTGGAATTATTCTCGAAAGGTAATCGTAGCCTCAAGCCTCATAACCCGGAATGAATGAAAATCAAGGGATATATAGCAAGGCAAAGTAGGTTATACCCAATTAGGATGTGCTATTACCTTTCTAAATACCCTCGGATATATTATTTATTATGGATACAGTGGTGCATGCAAAAGAGCTCTCGATAAGGGTGGAAACACCCGAGGTGACAACATATTCGGTTCCATGCAGGTTAGGGATAGGGCGGTCTTGTGTTGTAAGGGATCCTGGCGAGGTACTCGATACATTTTTCTAGAAGTGTACTATGATAGGTGGTACCCTAGTGCCTAGTCATTGTACGGAATTGTAACGACCCAGGATTTTGAAGTCTTGAGTTTTGAATATAATTTTTAATATTCAATAATACGGTATTTTAAATCAAATAAATATCCCCGTTATATAACAGTTGATAATAATATATAGTTTTCAAACCCATATAATATTTTGAATTTCCAGATTTTTATTTATAAAATAGGAAATTGGTTTAATTGGAAATCTCTTACATATATATATATATATATATATATATATATAAATTGGGAACAAACTCAATTCAGATAAATACAAATGAAATAAGAAGGATAATTTATAAATAGAAATGATATGACTTAGGGAAAATACAGTGTATTATAAAAAGAAAGAGTTTAAAATTTGATTTTTCTTGTATATATGAATATATACATATGAGATGAGAAGAGTGTAATATTTATATAAACTAAACAAGCTAGTGGGTTAAAAACAGTATATGTAATATACATATTTATGGACTAATAAATATAGTTATTACGAATTTTTTGCATTTATATATATGTATGTATATATATATATATATATCGAAAATAAAAGAAGGATGTGTGTATATATATAAGTTCAAAAAGGAAAAATTATAGCATTTATAAGAAAGTAAATATGGTATGCTATAAACTAAATAGAAATAGTATATTGAAAAGGAAAAAAACAATATATAAAAAGGTAAATAAAATATATATGGACTACATAAATATAGTTTATTAAAAAGTAATGTATATTTTTATATATGGGAAAAATGAAAGAAGAGAAATACGTATGGAAATACATGATATAAAATCATTTTTAAATCATTTTGATAAGAAATCTTTTATAAAGTCATGTTTTCGTAAAAATGTTATCTTTATAAATATAGTATAACAATCTTCTTTTTATTTTGAATTATACATTCTAAAAATATTAATAAAAGAAATATATATATGAAAATATATATAGGATAATATTATATTGTTGAAGTGAGGAAATCTATAAAATTATTTCAACAAAAAAATAATTCACAAAGCAATGTCTTGACAAAAATGTATTTTTTACACTTAAAAAGAAATAACAAAATTTCATTGCCTTGGGTTATATATTCTAATAGAAGCAATATATTTTAAATGATAAACTTTAATTTGATATGAACATGAAGACTTGAAGTTGTTTTTAAACCACTTTATAATTATTGTTTTCAAATTATGTACATATAAAAGCATGTTAAAAAACAAGTGAAGGTTAAAAATAAATAAAAGAAAGACATCGACCCAAGCAAACAAAGTTCGAAAAGTAAAAATAACAAAAAAATAAGTATTTTTTAGAAAGATATAAATGTAATATAAACATACATACACACACATAAATATTGTCCGATCAAAAGAGGCAAAGACCAAACTTTTGTTTAAATTTCATTTTAACCTCAAAACAAAATATCAACTCAAGTCACAAAAATTCAAATCAATCCATCAAAACATTATACAACACATCAAAATCTTTTGAGCCTAAAATCTATATGTGTACATCCTTGCATCCTTGCATAAATATATATATATATGCTTGTAGCTTCAGTTGGGTTAAGCTTGTAAAAGATAAAAATAAAACTGCAAACACAAATGCTCTGTAAAACAAAAAGAGAGAAGAAGCATCGTCTATTCAAATCAAAACCAAAACAAGATTATCAGAGTTTCAGATTATAAGCTAATGATCCAAGTGGAAGATTTCAAAAATCAAGCAATGTGGAAGGTGAGGATTTAAAGTTTAATACCTGGGATGATTAAAACATTTACTCTGTCATGTATAACTGAGATGAATATTTATGCATTGACTTCAAAAATCATTATCCCTCAAACCAATTCGAATTTGATAATGTCGTAAACTAGAAAAAAGTTTGTTTTTGAATATAGGTTACATTAAAAATAGGTTGATTCAAGCTATGTATTCTATGAAATGTTAAATTTACAGTGAGTAACCAAGTTTTAGAAAAATTACAAAATTTAAAACAGTGATTCAAGTATATAATCAGGATCGTTATGTGAAGATAGGATATTAAGTGGAAGTTTCATGATTTTTAAGGGTCTATACTTCGAGTATTTTGGAGGTGATCGAATTTCATTTGAAAATTAATTTCTGGCAAAGCAATTATCGAGGGGAGAAGCGATTGATTTGAGGAGCAGTATGGTGACATGAGAAAGAGTTTCACCGTGGTCGAATGTTATTTTTTGCTTTGATTGGGGGTAGCGTGGGAATTCTAGGATTTTGGGTGGTCTGGGATAAGCTTTGGGATGCGAGGGGACTAGGGAAAGAGGGAGTGGCCGAAGGACAGGGAACTTGGCATGGTGAAGGTGATGGGAATGGGGCTTCAAATGGTGGTAGTGATGAGTGTTCTAGTGGAGTGAGGTGAGAGTAGTTCGAAGGTTTATGGGCATGGTTTTTTCTTGGTTGGGTTGGATAAGAGGCTCGATCATGGGTTGTGAGTGCTAGAGTGTCAGCGAGGTGACGAGTAAGTTCAGGGCGTGAAATGGAGTGGACTAGGGGGTCGTGGTCACAATGTCGGAGGTAGAACGAACGTGCACATGCACAGCATGCATGTGAAGATCGGCCATGGCAACTTGAATTGGAAGAGAAGGGATTTTGGGTTCGGTCCAGGTAATGGCTTGGACGTGCGTGGGTTGAGTCAAAATTTGTAATAGGAAGTTGGTTTGATTTGAGTTGAATTCGAGAATCCATCTGAAAATGGAAGATCAGGCAAGTGACTAGAAAAAAGAAATGAAAAGAAAAGAAATATGGGAGAAGAAGAAATGGGGACGGGTTCATAAGTTTGGGCTTCGGCCCAAAACCGTGAAAGGGGAACAAATATATTTTAAAATGTTTTAAATTTATATCTTTATATCTATCAAAACTTTGAAATATCATAACACGTTCAAACGAATCCCGTTTTACGTGAGATTCAATGCAATGGTTTCGTATCGACAGAAATTACGTCGTCGTATGATCCGTTGTCGACTCTGAATTAGTGAAATTTTATAGTCATTTAAGACGGACAAAAAATTTTAAATAATTAATTTAAAATAATATCATCATTTGAATTTATATGACACAAATATTGAAGTGTTTTGCTAGATAAAAATAACGACGGGTTAATTTAATTTTATTACGATGTTTTTTGACCTCTGTTTAGCGGAAAAAACTCTGTTCCTCTAAATGTTTTGATTGGACCATGTTGGTAGAATAAATCACCGTTCTGTCATTATTACTGAATATATCTGTTTGAGAACATTGATTAGCAGAAATAAAACCATGTGCTGCTATTATATTTATACGGACACCTATTTATTTTTTCTGATAAATTATAATGGCAAAATGATGTTGAATTGGTTAAAGTAAATATATGTATCCGTTATTCCGGGTTGTCTGAAATTGAGTGGTAGCTTGATTGAATACCATTGGGATTATTAAGCCTTCTTTTCCGTTTTGGGGTTGACTTTGAACAAGAATTTGTTTAAAAATGATTACTATTTATTAATGATATTTTTAAAGTTAATCGGAAAATATTTCAAGAATGACTTAAAGTAATTATTTTATTACTCTGAGAAAAAAGTATCTATAAAGGGATTAATTGTTGTTCCAAAGCTACTTAATTATTTGGATTGTTTAAAGTATATTAATTATTAAGAAAAGTCATTTTATAGTGATTGTTTAAAGTTAATTATTACTTAAGGAATTAATAGTATTTAAGTATATTTATTGCAAAGGTAAATTTATTAAATATTAATAATGTTTCAATATATATATATATTATATAGTAAAACTTTATAAATAAGTATTTTACTTGATTAGAACCTAGAAAGATTGTATTGAAAACTTTATAAGTATTATTTTAGGAAATTTATTAAACAAAGTTTTCGGAAAGGAATGGTATACTTTTATGGCATAATCGGAGGCAGTTAGTGCCTGCAGTTAAGTTTTGGAATTCTCTGGGATAGAGACGTAACCATTGAGCTGTGGATCCATGGTTGACACCATAGTGGTGCTTTTCCATATTTGTTTTAAAGAGGTTTCAAATATTTTGAAATGGATGGTTTCATGAATATACTTATCCCGTGAGATAAACATATGTTTTTTTGATTAAGTAATTTTAGTTTATTGAAATTAAAAATTAAACAAGGCTTAATGTATCAATGGGAAATGAAACCTTTGTTTGTATGATTGTATAGTTGATAGTTAAATAACTGAATATCAAAATCCGGACCCAAAAACATAACTTTAGGAATATCTAAAAGAAACGCGAGAATTATATGGTATAGTTATCATTCAAGCTGTTATACTGTACGTACAAACTCGTCCATTCTTCTAGGGTGATGATAAGGAATCCGTCCACTAACGGTTAGGAGGTGATCTCCGATCTTATTTTCGTCGGTATATGTCCAAAAAAACCCGTAGTTGAGTTTACCGGAAATATCGAACGTTGTTTAAAAGAGACCGGGATCAGATAAGTTATCCAAAAACCACTTTGATCCAACGAGCATGTTTTCGAATAAAGAAAAGAGCATGGTGTAACGACCCGTAAATTTTCAATAGATAAATTGGTTAATTTAATTGGGTCTTTGTAATTAAATTTAGAATGAAATAAAATTTTATAATTTACAATGAAATTGAATGTTATAAATTTTATGTAGCAGTTGTAAATAAAAAATAATTACAATGTAAAATGAAGTTGCAATTAAATGAAATAATGTACAATGTTGCACTTAGTTATAAAATATAGAATATGTAAAAATTAATGAATGTATTAAACTGGTAAAGGTCAAAATTTATTGCATTAAATAAATTGGGAATTTAATTTCATTAAAGGTAATTAAATATTATCTTAATGTAAAATTTAAATAAACTTTGAAATTAATGCCAACTCCATTCAGAATATGACAATTGGTGAAATATTTGGCTGGTAAGCATATATTATAAGTTACCCGTTTAATTAGTTGATGGAATTTGAATTTGAAATAAATGTATATAAAATAAATAAAAATTACATTAATGTGAGAAGTAATACAATGTTTAGAGGTTGTTAAACTAGAGTGTATTTGGAAATAAAGTTCATTTAAATGTTAAGTAATTATAATGTTGTTTTTGATAATAAACGTTACTTTAATGATTATTGATATAGTAACCGAAGTGTGAATGAAAATTTAATGGAAACGATGCGAAATTAAATTTAATGATTTATGAACTTGCATAAAATTCCACTTATAGAAAATAATCTAAAATGCATGTTTGACTATAAATTGTACACAAGTAAATAAATGGATTGAAAAATTTAAAGGAAAGTATTAAATTGATTAATGTAATAAAACATTGTTAACAGTAATTGGAATAACTTAAGGAATTATGTTAATGCAAGTTAATAATTTATAAACATGAATGAACATTCCAATTTAATAAAATAATGCAAATGTTTAGTATAAATGGAATATAATAAGAGCAATTGCAATTATTGTATTAATGAGCGAAATAACATAATAGATAGTAGTTGTTATGAAGGATAAACATACAAGTACTATAAAGAGATATAATGGTGACAAAGGTTGTTGTTACTAGTAGTTTACCAAAAATTAAATAAAAGGGATTAAATGTTACTTTAATGACAATTTATATAATAACGGGAAAGGATGAATGTAAATTAAATTGGTAACGAATTGGTAGAATTTAGGAAATAAATTTAGAGTTATTTTAACTGATGTAGTAATACGCTGTAAACTATAATTTGACATGGTCAAAGTTGGGTAAGTAATTTTATTATGGGTCATTTGATAATAGAATATGAATGGGAAACAATTAGGCAATTTGTGATAATTACTAATTGTTTACCAATTTATTGAATTTAGTGAATTAGATCTAAATCCATTGAAATTAAACATAATTAAATAGTACACTAATATGAATTTAGTTAATTTCTGGAAAACATTAGGGAAATTTGATTTACAGTAAGGTTGAATTTACCCATAAGATAATGAGTGACTGACTAAAAAGAATGGAAATCAAGATTTATTACTTTTATTTTAATAAATTTGATTTATTGAAATTAAATGAAATATAATGTTTAAATTTTCCGTTAATTCAAATAAAGAAGGAATGTGATAATATCAATGTAATATATTTTGAATCCAATGTTAATTTCATCCATTTGTTAATAATGAATTTAATAATAAAATGAAAAAGGAATTTAATAGAATTATTGGAAATTTTATTTTTAATTTTGAATTTAATGAAATTGAGGATTTATATTGAAATTTATAAATTAATCTTCTCTAAATTGACATTTAAATTTGGTATAAATTATTGTAAATGATTGGAAAATTTTAAAATGATCAGAATTGGTAATTATCGAATTTAAAATGAAAAATTGATTAAACTGACTAAATTTTATTTATTTAATTAATATAAAAATAGCCATTTTTGCCACTGACTTGGATTTCGACGAAACCAGTTTCATCGGATCCGTATCGGTGAATTATTGTACGGTTTCAAGTTTCGTAGCGATCGGACTTGTCGTTTGATCGTACGAATGCGAAACGCCTTGAAATCGATTTAATTGAAATCAATTGAAATCAATTTGAAAATATTGATTTTAGCATAACTTCTTCATACGATGGAATTTGGACTTGAAACTTGTTCCATCGCGTTTAAAATATTTAAAAATGTCTATTTTGATATATGGGTTGACCCATTTTCGTTCCAGAGTCGAAACGGGCTTTTCGGGGCATTATTGTCATTTCAAACAAATTCGACTTTAACAGTAACCTACAAAAATGATAGAATTGAACCTTGAAATCAGTTCCATTGTGTTCAAAAGGCCGTTTTACATTAGGAACGCCAGGCGGCATGCTTCGTTTGGAGTTCGGGCTGTTTTGGACCTTACGCTATAAATAGGCACGCAAAACGATAAAATAATATTATAATATTCTGAAACCCTAGCCGCCACTCCTCCTTATTTTTCTATGGCCGAAAATGCATCACCTTCCTCCTTCGATTTCTCTTCATCCATTCATCGAATTCAAAAACTCCCAAAAGCAAAGTTTTAGAGCTCGACGAGCTCTACCCATCCAACGGTAGATTCGTGCCGAAACATCACGGATTCGCCAAAATTTGGCTTTAAAGGTCATGCGTATATTCACGTTTTTCGAGCAAACGATATGGATTGGGGCAGCAAGGCTTGGGGCGGTGGTGGCTCTCGAGTAGGCGCGCGTGATGGCTACTGTGGATCGACGTCCGGTTTTCGTTTGAGCACGCGTGGATGAAGGTTTTAGCCGCGTGAGTGGATTCTGTGCGTTCATTGTAAGGGAGGAGGAGTTACATGAGTTTTCTTTTTATTTTAATAAATTTTTAAATTTAATTATCTCATTGTTCTAACTAGCATAACTTTTATATACGAGCTCGGTTTTGGGCACGGTTTCTTGCGTTAGGATCGTATTGGAAATCCGGACATTTTGGCGCTGGTTTGGATGGATTTGAAGACTGTCAAATTTTTGGGTTTAAATTGAATTTAAATTTAATTTAAATTCAAAAAGGTGAGTGTTTTAACCCACTCGTAATTTCTAAAATTTCTTATGTTTGTTAAATTGATTTATGCTGTGTTTAAAAAATTATTTATAGCTGTTTGGCATATGTTTCATCATTATCTCAGTTAAATTGCATTCATTTAATTTACTTGTTATTTAATTCATTATTTCATATAAACTGCCAGTTAAATTTCTAGTTAAATGTATTATTACATATAAACTGATAGTTAAATTATTAGTCAAATTATTTGCATATAAACTGCCAGTTAAATTATTAGTTAATTTATTTTGCATAATAAACTGTCAGTAAATGCCTGTTATTTATTACCTATTATATATTGATGTATTGTTTGAATTTGATGATGATTTTGATAAATGGTTGATGGATGATATTAGATGAATGGATGTTGTAATGTATATTATTATAAACTGCAAGTTATTACGCATTTTCATCTCATTCGGGATTGCGGTTTGAAATGATATACAACCGCATTTTTATTTTTAAATTGCGGATTGAAATGATAAATATCCGTATCACTTAACCATAGGATAGAAAATTTTATACAGGCACCGCGGTATATACATATATACATAAAATTATTTTGAAATGATTTTCTATGGTTTTGGAAAGAATATAGTTTAATGAATATTGACTTTGATATTTTTAAATATTATTTTTATACATAGTTAAATGCTTGAATTTAAGCTATGTATAAATTTGGTTTAAAGAATAAAAAAAGTTTAAAAAAAATAAAAGTCAAATTTTATTTAGATATAATACGGTTAAGTATTTATTTAAATTTATTGAAGGAGTTTAAAATGTTTTAAATAAAATAAATGTTGGAAGATAAATATGAATTTGCTTTGAATTAAGGTATTTAAGAATTATCCTCGAATAAAATTTATTTGAAATATAAATTAATTTGGGGTTTTAAAAGGTATAATCTTTATAACTTGATTTTTATTTAGAGGACTTAAATGAATATCAGGTAGATTTAAATGAATATTATCAAGTTAATTAAATTGAGAGAATATCCTGTTATTTGAAGTTTAAAGGTTTTACTTAAATGATATTTGATTTATTAAGTAAACATTTCAAATCTAAATAATAGTAATGGAATTTGATATATATGAGATTATCAAAGAATAAGTTTTGAAATGGTGGAATAATTTAAGCTTTGAAATATATGGAAATTGAATGGTTTATTTGGGAGTTTATACCTATATTTGGAATTTGTTTGTGAAATTTAAAAAGCTATTTTGTTATGCAAAGCGGTTTAATATTAAACCATTTAAGTATTTGAAATTTTGTTTCAAAGCTATGGGGTTTAAGATATATATATATTTGAAAAATTATGATTTTGGGAAAAAGGATGTATTTAAAATAAAAATGATACCATATTGATTTGGGGTTTTAAAATTATAAATGATATCGTATTTATATGGTTTTTGAAAGAGATTTTATATTCTGGTTTTAAAGTAGAAATTATTTTGAAATAACCATGGTGTTATAATAACGTTTGGTTGTTAAAGAGACCGGGATCGGAAGTTGCCATACTCTCTGCCAAACTCGAAAACCACTTTAACAACCGTGTACGCGGTGGAGATTCCAGAATGAAGTAGGATGGTGGCGGCGTTTCCTTTGAGGTAAATACGTGGACCCAACTCCCGTGAGTTGGCATAAGGTGGCTAAAACAGGAGCGATTCTCGGGCCAATGAGGTCATTCCTCTGATCGGACGCACTCCTTCAATATTATACTTTGACATTTGGATTTGATTCGATGGCCACTTTTGATTTTTGATTTAGGGGTGTTGTTCGAAGTGGGCGGTAGTAGCTGCTACGCGTTACCACCAGCCCGGATGCGTAATTGGTATATCTACCCTGGCATTGCTTAGTTGTGTCGTGTCACCAAACCTATCGCGCCTTGTACGAGTTTCTATTTGTGTCGTACCTATGGAGTATCCTCTAGTAGCCTCCCGATCAGGAGGTATTACGTTATTGTATAGACTATTGGCATTATTACGTGTTAAGGTGGAAAATGTAAAGCCTTAACGCTATTTAAAAGTAAGTTTATTTTACTAATATACACTATTATAATAGCGAAATATTACTACATAGTAAATAGTTTAACGGATCCTTAGGAGGTGTGAATCCCGAGCATCTTTTGAGTTATTGCACTCATATTTATTTCTGATGATTTAACTTACATAAGATCTTTTAGTTCTGACTCGAGTGTTTTGTCTTTTCAATTCGCTCGGGTTAGTCCGAGCGTTTCAGGATTTGAAGACTTTTTTTCTGGAGGAAGAAGACGAAGATTTCATTATTATTATTATATATTATATGGTTCCACTACACACTGTATTCCGCTGCATTGATATTTATTGGTATGTGAACTCTGATATTTATTGTATAAAGAAGAATCAAATGTTTTGTAACAGTTTTATGAACTGTATATTGATTATTATATTTTATCCTTCCGCTGTAAGATTCTGTTTTGTTTTTCTCCTCTATTTTTCTTATTTACCCCATAGCAATCCGCCCTTCCGTATGGTTTGAATTGGCACGTGTGTCGATTTAAAGCATGCGAAAAGGCGGATGTTACATCTGGTATCAGAGCTTAGGTTTAGCGATAAACCTTTGCATTGTGGGGTCTGACTCTTTATTAATAGGGTAATAATACCCTATGGGAGTCGTTGAGAGTATATATATGAGAGAGCGTATTTGTTAGTGTTATAAAAGGTTTTAATATTGTGTTAATTTGTCCCGTTTTGTATTTATAAAATCTGGTTGGTGCATGGGACGCTGTGACATCAATAGGGGTTTCTATACACTTAATAGGACAGACCGACATAATATTTGTTTTAATATAGGTGAATGAAATAATTTTGCGTATTATATTTTCTATATGTATAATAAATTTTTATAAATAAGATATATATTTGGTTGCTATATATTGGTTGTTAGGTAATGAAAATATAAATAATAGTTGAAATAAAGTTGATAATAAAGAAAATGAAAATTGGAAATTTAGAACTTAAGTTCTGGGTTTTTGAAACTTTCCTTTGAATGATGTTGAAATATATAATAACATTTTAGCAGTATTTTCTGATATAAACATTTTAATATAATTTGAAAGAATTGATTAAAGAAATTTTGGGAAAAGAAATAAGTTGTACTCCCCTCTCTATCGCTGGAAAATAGTTTCGGTGATGAGTGCATGCATCATCGACTTTCATTTTCGAGTTTCGAAGTGGGAAGGCCACTGTAGTAGTTTACTGCAGATTTGTTTTGATAACCAAATATAAATTTTTAATTGTTTTAAGTATAATTAGAAATATAGTTGTAAGTATAAACCTTTATCTATTATTTGAAAATAATTTGAAATTAAAAGCCGGTATTTAATTCTTAAGTTTCCATTAATTAATAGTTTCAATTATTGTAGTGAATCGGAACGTAGATAATTAATAATTGAAACCTCTAAAGGAAATAAGAGATTAAATGCTAAGTTATAAATAAAAAGAAATTAAAGGATATGTTATAAATGAAATAACAAGAAAGTAAAAATTGTAACTTATAAAACAAAAGATATAATTACTGAACATTAATTAATTAAAAGAATTGAGGAAACTTGTATAACTTTCAACTACACTCTTAAAAAGCATATTTATAACTTGCCAAATATTAAAAGTTGAAATGTTAATAAGAAAATGTAATAGATATTATACAAGTAATAAATTCCTTAAAATATAAGAATTTGATGTTGTAACATTATAATCTTAAGTGTAATTGAAATGCTACTAATTTAATATAATAGGATGGTAAGTAATATAAATCAATGATTGTAAATCTTAGTAAATGAATTAATGTGCAAAGAAATTGAATCAAAAATGAATAGAATGAATAGCATGAATATTAATAAATGAAATTATGTAATAATTTATAAATGATGGCATTAATGAATGAAATAAGATTTGTAGGTAATGAAGGAATAATTAAAATAAACATTGAACTAATGAATAAAAGAAAAAGGTTGTAAGAAGTAAATGTAATGTAAAGGATAAATCATTATATAAATAAAAGGAAATCAAACAATAATAGTATGAAATGAAATTAACAAGAATAAACTAAATCTATTGTTTGAAATAGTTGCCGTTTGTTTTGGTTTATGGTTGTTTGGGTAAGGATACTTTAAAGGTGTCTGGATTGAATGAATAAATCTATTTAGCTTCATATAAGACTGTTGAGTAAATGATGCGCTTAGTAGTCTATTTTTCATTCCGTACAATTTAAAGTTTTGAACTCGAACAACTATTTGTTTTATTTGATATGCTTGGATGGTTGATTTGTGTTTATAATGTTTGTTGAAATTGATTGTTGTTGTATTGATTGTTTGTTGTGGTTGAAACAACCTTAAATATTTCATTTTATATAATTATTAACCCTTTTAGATTATATAAGTGAAATACAGGTTATGGAAGCAATTGCTACTGCATGTGGTTTCATAATATAAGCGTAAATTGCCCGACAAATAGGTACGTTTTCGGATTACGGTTTATAGCGTTATTATATTGTTTTCTCGGGTTAGGATATATATTATTTTGGAAAATATTTGTTGTATATTGTTATATTTATATTATATTTTTCCCCGAGCCTCTCCGTATAAAGGAGACTTTGCCAAAATTTTCCGTAAATTTTGGACTAGAAAATATTTTGAAAATGTTTTCCAAACTTTAATAATTTAAGTATAAAAGGATTTAATGGTTATAAAATGATATTTTATCTAAATTAATTAATTTTGTAAACTTGTTGTTGATAAAATTTAATATTTTAAAATAAGATATATTGATTTCTTAATCTTTCTTCTCCCTTCTTTTTCCTTTTCGGCGACGAAAAGTTTTGAGTGGGGGAGAGTGTAACGACCCGTAAATTTTCAATAGATAAATTAGTTAATTTAATTGGATCTTTGTAATTAAATTTAGAATGAAATAAAATTTTATAATTTACAATGAAATTGAATGTTATAAATTTTATGTAGCAATTGTAAATAAAAAAATTTACAAAGTAAAATGAAGTTGCAATTAAATGAAATAATGTACAATGTTGCACTTAGTTACAAAATATAGAATAGGTAAAAATTAATGAATGTATTAAACTGGTAAAGGTCAAAATTTATTGCATTAAATAAATTAGGAATTTAATTTCGTTAAAGGTAATTAAATATTATCTTAATGTAAAATTTAGATAAATTTTGAAATCAATGCCGACTCCATTCAGAATATGACAATTGGTGAAATATTTGGCTGGTAAGCATATATTATAAGTTACCCGTTTAATTAGTTGATGGAATTTCAATTTGAAATAAATGTATATAATATAAATAAAATTACATTAATGTGAGAAGTAGTACAGTTGTTAAACTAGAGTGTATTTGGAAATAAAGTTCATTTAATGTTAAATAATTATAATATTGTTTTTGATAATAAACGTTACTTTAATGATTATTTATATAGTAACGGAAGTGTGAATGAAAATTTAATATAAACAATGTGAAATTAAATTTAATGATTTATGAACTTGCATAAAATTCCAATTATAGAAAATAATCTAAAATGCATGTTTGACTATAAATTGTACACAAGTAAATAAATGGATTGAGAAATTTAAGGAAAGTATTAAATTGATTAATGTAATAAAACATTGTTAACAGTAATTGGAATAACTTAAGGAATTATGTTAATGCAAGTTAATAATTTATAAACTTGAATGAACATTCCAATTTAATAAAATAATGCAAATGTTTAGTATAAATGGAATATAATAAGAGCAATTGCAATTATTGTATTAATGAGTGAAATAACATAATAGATAGTAGTTGTTATGAAGGATAAACATACAAGTACTATAAAGAGATATAATGGTGACAAAGGTTGTTGTTACTAGTAGTTTACCAAAAATTAAATAAAAGGGATTAAATGTTACTTTAATGACAATTTATATAATAACGGGAAAGGATGAATGTAAATTAAATTGGTAACGAATTGGTAGAATTTAGGAAATAAATTTAGAGTTATTTTAACTGATGTAGTAATACGCTGTAAACTATAATTTGACATGGTCAAAGTTGGGTAAGTAATTTTATTATGGGTCATTTGATAATAGAATATGAATGGGAAACAATTAGGCAATTTGTGATAATTACTAATTGTTTACCTATTTATTGAATTAGATCTAAATCCATCGAAATTAAACATAATTAAATAGTACACTAATATGAATTTAGTTGATTTCTGGAATACATTAGCGAAATTTGATTTACAGTTAGGTTGAATTTACCCATAAGATAATGAGTGACTGAATAAAAAGAATGGAAATCAAGATTTATTACTTTTATTTTAATAAATTTGATTTATTGAAATTAAATGAAATATAATGTTTAAATTTTACGTTAATTCAAATAAAGAAGGAATGTGATAATATCAATGTAATATATTTTGAATCCAATGTTAATTTCATCCATTTGTTAATAATGAATTTAATAATAAAATGAAAAAGGAATTTAATAGAATTATTGGAAATTTTATTTTTAATTTTGAATTGAATGAAATTTAGGATTTATATTGAAATTTATAAATTAATCTTCTCTAAATTGACATTTAAATTTGGTTTAAATCATTGTAAATGATTGGAAAATTTTTAAATGATCAGAATTGTTAATTATCGAATTTAAATTGAAAAATTGATTAAATTGACTAAATTTTATTTATTTAATTAATATAAAAATAACCATTTTTGCCACTGACTCGGATTTCGACGAAACCAGTTTCATCGGATCCGTATCGGTGAATTATTATAGGGTCAAGTTTCGTAGCGATCAGACTTGTCGTTTGATCGTACGAACACGAAACGTCTTGAAATTGATTTAATTGAAATCAATTGAAATCAATTTGAAAATATTTATTTTAGCATAACTTCTTCATACGATGAAATCTGGACTTGAAAATTG
Source organism: Allium cepa (assembly GCA_030765085.1). Classification (NCBI taxonomy): domain Eukaryota; kingdom Viridiplantae; phylum Streptophyta; class Magnoliopsida; order Asparagales; family Amaryllidaceae; genus Allium; species Allium cepa. Next base: position 784,886,944 of record CM060938.1, read on the forward strand.
TTCCATCGCATTTAAAATATTTCAAAACGTCTATTTTGATATATGGGTTGACCCATTTTCGTTCCGGAGTCGAAACGGGCTTTTCAGGGCATTATTGTCATTTCAAACCTATTCGACTTTAATAGTAACCTACGAAAATGATAGAATTGAACCTCGAAACTAGTTCCATTGTTTTCAAAAAGCCTTTTTACATTAGGAACGCCAGGCGCCACGCTTCGTTTGGAGTTCGGGCTGTTTTGGACCTCACTCTATAAATAAGCACGCAAAACGATAAAATAATATTATAATATTCTGAAACCCTAACCGCCACTCCTCCTTATTTTTCTATGGCCAAAAATGCATCACCTTTCTCCTTCGATTTCTCTTCATCCATTCATCGAATTCAAAAACTCCCAAAAGCAAGGTTTTAGAGCTCGACGAGCTCTACCAATCCAACGGTAGATTCGTGCCGAAACATCACGGATTCGCCAAAATCTGGCTTTAAAGGTCGTGCGTATATTCACGTTTTTCAAGCAAACGACATGGATTGGGGAAACAAGGCTTGGGGCGGTGGTGGCTCTCGAGTAGGCGCGCGTGATGGCTACTGTGTGATCGACGTCCGGTTTTCGTTTAAGCACGCGTGGATGAAGGTTTTGGCCGCGTGAGTGGGTTATGTGCGTTCGTTGTAAGGGAGGAGGAGTTACGTGAGTTTTCTTTTTTTAATAAATTTTTAAATTTAATTGTTTAATTATTCTAACTAGCATAATTTTTACATACGAGCTCGGTTTTGGGCACGGTTTCTTGTGTTAGGATCGTATTGGAAATCCAGACATTTTGGGGCTGGTGTGGATGGATTTGGAGACTATCAAATTTTTTGGTTTAAATTGAATTTAAATTCAAAAAGGTTAGTGTTTTAACCCACTCGCAATTTTTAAGATTTCTTATGTTTGTTAAATTGATTTATGTTGTGTCTAAAAATTTATTTATAGTTGTTTGGCATATGTTTCATCATTATCTCAGTTAAATTGCATTCATTTAATTTACTTATTATTTAATTCATTATTGCATATAAACTGCCAGTTAAATTTCTAGTTAAATTTATTATTGCATATAAACTGATAGTTAAATTATTAGTTAAATTATTTGCATATAAACTCCCGGTTAAATTATCAGTTAATTTATTTTGCATAATAAACTGCCAGTAAATGCCTGTTATTTATTACCTGTTATATATTGATGTATTTTTTGAATTTGATGATAATTTTGATAAATGGTTGATGGATGATATTGGATGAATGGATGATGTATTGTATATTGTTATAAACTGCAAGTTATTATGCATTTTCATCTCATTCGGGATTGCGGTTTGAAATGATATACAACCGCATTTTTATTTTTAAATTGCGGATTGAAATGATAAATATCTGTATCACTTGACCAAAGATAGAAAATTTTATACAGGCACCGCGGTATATATATATATATATATATATATATATATATACATAAAATTATTTTGAAATGATTTTCTATGGTTTTGGAAAGAATATAGTTTAATGAATATTGATTTTGATATTTTTAAATATTATTTTTATACATAGTTAAACGCTTGAATTTAAGCTATGTATAAATTTGGTTTAAAGAATAAAAGAAGTTTAAAAAAAATAAAAGTTAAATTTTATTTAGATATAATACGGTTAAGTATTTATTTGAATTTGTTGATGGAGTTTAAAATGTTTTAAATAAAATAAATGTTGGAAGATAAATATGAATTTGCTTTGAATTAAGGTATTTAAGAATTATCCTCGAATAAAGTTTATTTGAAATGTAAATTAATTTGGGGTTTTACAATGTATGATCTTTATAACTTGATTTTTGTTTAGAGGACTTAAATGAATATCAGGCCGATTTAAATGAATATTATCGAGTTAATTAAATTGAGAGAGTATCCTATTATTTGAAGTTTAAAAGGTTTTACTTAAATGATATTTGATTTATTAAGTAAACATTTCATGTCCAAATAATAGTAACGGAATTTGATATATATGAGATTATCAAAGAATAAGTTTTGAAATGGTGGAATAATTTAAGCTTTGAAATATATGGAAATTGAATGGTTTATTTGGGAGTTTAAACCTATATTTGGAATTTGTTTGTGAAATTTAAAAGGCTATTTCGTTATGCAAAGCGGTTTAATATTTAAACCATTTAACTATTTGAAATTTTGTTTCAAAGCTATGGGGTTTAAGATATATATATATATATATATATATATATATATATATATATTTGAAATATTATGATTTTGGGAAAAAGGATATCTTTAAGTAAAAATGATACCATATTGATTTGGGGTTTTAAAATTATAAATGATATCGTATTTATATGGTTTTTGAAAGAGATTTTATATTCTGGTTTTAAAGTATAAATTATTTTGAAATAACCGCGGTGTTATAATAACGTTTGGTTGTTAAAGAGATCGGGATCAGAAGTTGTCATACTCTCTGCCAACCCCGAAAACCACTTTAATAACCGTGTACGCGGTGGAGATTCCAGGATGAAGTTGGATGGTGGCGGCGTTTCCTTTGAGGTAAATACGTGGACTCAACTCCCGTGAGTTGGCATAAGGTGGCTAAAACATGAGCGATTCTCGGGCCAATGAGGTCATTCCTCTGATCGTACGCACTCCTTCGATATTATACTATGACATTTGGATTTGATTCGATGGCCACTTTTGATTTTTGATTTTAGGGGTGTTGTTCGAGGTGGGCGGTAGTAGCTGCTACGCGTTACCACCAGCTCGGATGCGTAATTGGTATATCTACCCTGGCATTGCCTAGTTGTGCCGTGTCACCTACCCTATCGCGCCTTGTACGAGTTTCTATTTGTGTCGTACCTATGGAGTATCCTCTGGTAGCCTCCCGATCAGGAGGTATTACATTACTGTATAGACTATTGGCATTATTACGTGTTAAGGTGGAAAATGTAAAGCCTTAATGCTATTTAAAAGTATGTTTATTTTACTAATAGACACTATTATAATAGCGAAATATTACTACATAGTAAAAAGTTTAACAGATCCTTAGGAGATGTGAATCCCGGGCATCTTTTGAGTTACTGCACTCATATTTATTTCTGATGATTTAACTTACATAAGATCGTTTAGTTCTGACTCGAGTGTTTTGTCTTTTCAATTCTCTCGGGTCAGTCTGAGCGTTTCAGGATTTGAAGACTTTATTTCTGAAGGAAGAAGACGAAGATTTCATTATTATTATTATTATTATTATTATTATTATTATTATTATATATGGTTCCACTACACATTGTATTCCGCTGCATTGATATTTATTGGTATGTGAACTCTGATATTTATTGTATAAAGAAGAATCAAATGTTTTGTAACAATTTTATGAACTGTGTATTGATTATTATATTTTATCCTTCCGCTGTAAGATTCTGTTTTGTTTTTCTCCTCTGTTTTTCTTATTTACCCCATAACAATCCACCCTTCCGTATGGTTTGAATTGGCACGTGTGTCGATTTAAAGCGTGCGAAAAGGCGGATGTTACATGTAACGACCCAGAATTTCTGTCAATTAAAATTCGTACATTTAATTGATTTTAATATTAATAAGTGAAATTTATAAGTCGAATAATTTATTTTTTTAATATCTGGATTTAATTAGATAATTAAATCGATAATTTAATATTTCAAAAATACAGAAATAATTGGAAATTGGGTTTAATGTGATTAAAAATGATTTGTAAAATTTTATTTAATCATATTGAAGTTAGAACGATGTTATAGAACTTTTAAAATCGAATTAAAAGTTAATTTGTGAAAATTAAATATTTTAATATTTAATTGACGAGTTAAAATAGCCATTTTTCAAACAGTCTCGGATTTCGACGAAACCAATTTTATCGGATCCGTAATGTTATATTATTATATGGTTTCAAATTTCGTGTCAATCGGATTTACCGTTTGTCCGGGGCAAGCCAAAACGCATAGAAATTTGATTAACTGATTTAATTTAAAATCGATCGGTTATTGCCGTAACTCGCACAGATGATCGAATAGGCTTCTGAATCCTATTCCATTGCGTCCGAAACGCGGGTTGAACCATAGAAACGCCAGCCACCGCGCGAGATTTGGAGTTCGGAAAATTTCGATGAATAGTAATTTGGGCAATTTTCTATAAAAGGACTTGTATTCATTCATTTGCAAACAAAAATTAGGGTTTCATCTCCATGCCTTAGCCGCCAGCAACTATCAATGGCCGAAAAAGCTCCATTCTTCTTCCTCCTTTTTCTTCTAATCTACTCACTATCATCAGAAACTTCCAACACGAAAGTTGTAGAGCACAATGCAATCTATAAATCCAACGGTTAAGATCTGAAATGGCGAAGTGTGGAGGCTTCAATTTAGCCGCGTTCATACTCGTTTTAGGCACGGTTTTCAACGTATAGAGGGGGCTGAGCTCGACAAGATTCTTGGCGTGGGTGAAGCTGGTGATGGCGCATGAAATGATGGTGCTTGATCGTGTATACGATGCTCGGGGTGGCCGCAAAAATTGAGGAGGAGATGACGGCCTATGGGTTTTGTCATGCGCGTTTCACTGGGAGGAGGGAGATGATGGGGGACGGCCATGATTTGTTGAACAGGAAATGCATGGCTCTGATTCGTTGTAGGTTAAAAAAAAAAGAAATTGTAAATTATTTATATTATAAATCGTTCAAACTTTAAAAGTGTATAACTTTTTGATACGAGGTCGAAAAATCTCGAAACGAATTGCATTGGCTTCATTTTGTCGAGCACTACGCAATGGAACTGCATTAGAGTCGTTTGGAGCTAGTCTGAATTTCAGGTAAAATTAAATGCGTGTTTGATTTTATTCGAAATAAAAACGCTGAAACTGTATTGAAACCATGGTGAGAACTTCTCACTCAATCGAATCTGTTTCGATTTAAATTTTAAATAGTTAGATTTAAAATTGCTTGATTGTATGCCTGAATGATAAGTTGTTATCTATTGTGTTAAATAGACATTATACGCTGTATATTAAGCGGATGTTATTTATTAAAAACATATACCGTGATAATTCCATCTTGATTGGAATTAGTATTGTATATGTACTTGGAGTTGATTTCCCACATTATATAGCGGATGAGACCCTATTGCCCGCATAATAGCGGATAATATTTTATAAATCCCATATACCGCAATATTCCGTATTGGAACGGAATTGGTATTGTGCTAACATCTGTGGATGCAGGGAAACAGGTTGGAGGGATCCAACTGGATTCCTCACCAATATTTATTTGATTACAGATATTGTGATATTTGTTGATTATCATATTGATATATGATGTTTTGATTATCGTGATTGATATATTGTTGCTGTTGCAGCATTGGCCTATTTTTGGAGTTTTAAAAATATTAAAGTAACGATTTTGAATTTAAAAGGATTTTAAAGTGATTTTTGAAGGTATATGTTTATTAAATTTTGAATTGTTAAAATAAATAAACGTTATAATTTTTATTATTATAAAAGTTATATTTTTTGGAAAATAATACTTAAGTATGATATTGGAGTTATATATAAGATTTAATAACGATTTGTAAATTATTAAAAAGATTGATTTATTTAAATTGAAAATTTTGAATTATTATAAACGGTTTATATAAAAGATTTATAAAATTGATATTTATAAATTAAAATATTGGAATTATAAAACGAGTTTTTATAAGTGTTAAAATGAAATAAAAAATGGATTTCATAAGTGAATGAAATTTATAGATTTATAAATTGTGAAATTTTAAAATTTATAGATTTTCATAAAATAAAAGATTATAAGTAATTAACTTATAAATTAGATTTTTGGTATAAAATTGAGTTATAAATTGAATTGGTAAATAAAAGTGATTTTATAAGTTGAAGTTTTTATAATATATATATATATATATATATATATATATATATATATCTGTGTGTGTGTGTATGAATTTATAAACGTTGTTTTATAAATCCGAAATCAATTGAATTTGATAAATTAAACATAGAAGTTTATAGAATGGGATATATTCGCGATTTTGGATAGCGAATTATCAATTATATGATAGGTGTAGTAATGAAGAGTTTGGTTGGGAATTATATCCACGATTTTGGAAAGTGGATAATCTTTTAATAAATGTGTTGAAACATTAAATTGGGTAAATAAAGTATATTCACGATTTTGGACAGTGAATATATTATTAAAGAAAATGGATATGTTTTTGGGGAAGTGATATTATAAAATGAAGTTAATTGTTTTAAAGATGTTTTAAAATGTGTTAAGTATCAAATACATAGATTTCAACATTCATTGTTGAAATAGACGTTTCGAGAAATAAGGAAATGGTGGACTATAACACAGTTGTTATAGTAAATGATTTTCGAAAGGAAATGTTTTATATAGTATTGGGATTTATATATCTATCTTAATTTCGAATCCCTATACTAGTGATTTTGGGTCGTTGTAACGATGTTTTACGCAACATTCGTTTTGACTCAAATAAATGTGTTTAAGAGAATGTTTTCTTTAAAGAATGAAATCTATACTTAACTGTGATTTAAGTATATCGAATATTTTCCAAATGTTGAAAATAAATGGATTTGTGAATTACTTATTATTATTAAATAAGTATGGAAATGTTTTCCAATGTGAAGTGAAATGTTTGAGATTACATCTTTTAAAGATAAATAGAAAATGAATATTAGAAATCGATTTGAAAATCGTATATTCATATATATTTTGGAAATGTGAATTCATTATGGAATTTATAAAAGAAAGGGAAATGAATTTTACGGATTTGGAACGTAAATATAAAGTAAATCGTTAAGGATTTATTTAATTGGTTTAAATGAACCATTTTGAAATGAAAGTATTTCCGCGTAAGGAAAATGATTGAAATTTGTTTCCAAAAGTGGTAAAGGTGAAAAGTGATTTGAAAATTTGTTTTCAAAAGGTTAAAGTGTGAAAATTATATATCTAGTAAAGATATTTTGGAAAATAAATAATTTGAAAAATTATTTGGAATCTGGTGATATTGTGCATACCTATTGATAGTTAAATAACCGACTATCAATATTTACCTTTAAATGGGTATTTGTTGTGATTTGCTTTAATTTGAATGCCACACTTATTTTCAAAATTAGCGCTCACTATTCGGGTTAGCCGGGAAAGGACCTTTGGGTCGTATAACCCATTCCGAATATGTGATACGTCGTTATGGATTGCATTTGAAGACCGGTGTTGAAGACCGGATATTTTTGAAAAACCGAAGGATTACCGTCGAATGACTCTGCATCGGTTGATCTCCGATATAGAGGTTTTATCACCCTTAGTGATGAGAAGTCCGGACGTGATTAGTGAATATCTAGATTGCAAGGGCTTCTTTGGAAGTGCCTTCGGTTCCGTTCGATCCCGGAACGGACTTGTATGGATGTGTGTCTGACGTTACAAATTGAGATGTAAAGCTGGTTTCTATCAAATATATTTCTGTTGGTGGCAGAGAATTTATTCTCTTAGCTTAACACCCTTCTCTGAGACGTACGAGCTTAGAGGTTTTGTAGTTGATGGTTACTAGTGATGCATTCCCAATTTGGTAATGTGGCATACGAAGTGCTGTTGAGCATTTGATGATCAAAGCACAGCTTTTGTATAAAGCGTAGCTTTTTGGACGAGACTTCGTCGGACCTCACACCTCGGAAATGGTCAAAACATGAAGGATGCAGCAAGGTTATTAGGGGGTAGCGCCCCTTTAGTGTATGTCATTCCTTCTGGATAGAGGTGGTATCATGGTATGGAGCCCAGATACTTAACCTATGTTATTGCTGCAAATTTATTACTTTGTGGTTGTTGGAATCGAGGATCCTCGGATATAGATTGGTTACGATCGGGGGATGGCATATTCGTGTCAGTAGTTACCCAGTTAGGGGTAACCCGGTCTTATGTTGGCAAAGATCCGGTTAGGTTCTCGGGTCGTCTTTCTAGAGGCGTACCCATGTGGCAATGGGAAGTTCCTTGGCCTGAACATTTGTTGGAAATCCAAAATTTAATACGCATCTTGTACGGTTTTAGTTGTAGAACCTGCCATTTACTTATGGTGGTCACCACTGTTTAGATGATAGCTCTAGTAGGCATACGATAATGGCCGTATGTTGGCTAAGATTTATATTATATTTTCGAAATGTTTTCTACACTATGCACTAGTAATAATATCAAATGTTTCTTTTTAATGCGTATCAAGCATCTTTGACTATCATAAGGAGAAATCTCCTCCGATTTTGCGTTTGCATTGTGTGTGTGTGTGCGGGAGGCCTTATGGTAGTCTCATTTTCTAAAAGCATTGCGAATCTAATTTTAAAATATTTCTTTGTTTATTTTTAAAAGATAAACTATTTAAGTTCTCACACCAGTCCCATGACTGACCTGGAGTTTATTGTTTTCCTTCCTAAACTCTGGGTGCCCATCAATTTCTACACGGGCAGTCTAGAGTCAGGTTATAAGGATATTCTGGAATTCAGGAGTTGCTGGAGGCAAGCTGGATGGCATGGAGTGTCAACTAGTATATAGTATTTCCTTTCCGCTGTTTGTTGTTGTACACTCTGATAATGTAATGGTGATGTAATGTAATAACTGATATAGTTCTTTGTTTAAAGATTATTCATTTATCTATTATATGTTGTTCCGCTGCGATTGTGAGATTCTGATATTGTTCTTTGTTTCTTTCTGTTCTGTTCTATCTTTTCCTCTCTTATTCTATCTTTTTCTTCTTCTTAACCATAACATTTCGATTTTCTGGCATTCGATTTTTCGGCAGTCGATATAGTGGACGTATTGATGTCGGTTTTTGAGCGTCGAAAAGTCACGGACGTTACATTACACATGGATTCGAAGATGGAGCTTTGAAATACAAGGGCTAATCGCTAGTAATCCGACGGATTAATCCAAAAGGGTTGTAGTAGGAATAGTGCCTTCGGTTCCATTCGGACCCAGAACGAACTTGTATGGAAGAATGTTATCAGTACATTTTCATTGGAGGATAATGAGCATTCTAAGTGAAAATTCCTTAAAAGGTAATCGTAGCCTCTAAGCCTCATCAACTGGGAATGACTTAAAATTAGGGGGAATGCAGCAAGGCTAAGTGGGTCGCACCCAATTAGGGAACGTTTATCACATTTCTAGATAACCTCGGATATCATTTTATCACTACGATACATGGAAGGAGCTCAGAGAGGGTGGGAACACCCAGGGTAATAGCATATTCGGTTTATCCAAGTTAGGGTAGTCCGGTCCTGTGTTGCAGGGGATCCCAGCGTGTTCCTCGGTACGCTGTTCTAGACCTGTACTGTGGCATGTGACACCCCAATGCGTTGTCATTCGTATGGATCCATTCTCCAATACGTGCGCTTATGGTTTTGGTTGTAGAGCATAATATGCTGGAATTTAATTAATGTAATAATTTCAGCTATTTGAATAAGTATTGGTACTTAGACACTATTATAATATCACTGGATTTTCAATAAGTGTTTTGGTTACCATAAGGGAAAAACCCGTCGTGTTTATTTGTGACATGCTCTTATGGGATATCTTTGATTTTAAAAGGATTTCGAAAGATATAACGAATAAAGTCCTTGTGATTAAGATTCTAACATTGGTTTTACCAGACTGACCCGGGCGTGGTTTTTCCTGTATGCTCGGGTCAGACCGAGCATATTTCCAGGTTTAGCTGAAAGGAGTGGAGCTTCAGGAGAGGAGCTAGAGGGCCAGAGTTGTATTCTCGTAGATGATTATATGTCGTTGCATTTAGTTGTGTATATCAGCTATTGTAAGGACATATTATTATAATTGTTCGTGCTAAATAGGTGTATGCTATGATTGATGTTTGTATATGTTCAAGTTATAGTTTTTTTATGTAAAGACTTGTTCTATATTATAGGTTATTCGTTTCATCCGTGAGATTCTGTGTTGTTCTATTTCCTTTCTTTCTACTTTCTTTTATTCTATCCGCTTTTCTGTTTTATTTGGACTGGACCTGTGTGGTAAAATATCAGTTCGAACTGTACAGAAAAAGTGGGTCGTGACATCGTGGTATCAAAGCTTAGGTTGAGCAAATACCCATGCTTTGGTGGGGTTACTCATTAGAGATAGGGTCAGTCGTACCATGAAATAAGTTTGAGTTTGTATATATATACGAGAGCGCATATTTGTTAGTGATATAAAAATGATTTTATACTATGTTAATTGATTTGTTAAGTGGCTTATGGATTCTGGTCAATACGTGTAGCTAACGTTATTGATAGGGATCTCTAAACACTTGAACAAGGACAACGGACACAATATTGTTTTAAGTGGGTAAATGAAATAAATTTACCTAGACTATATTTTATATATTAAAGACATGATTTTTAAAATATATGGTATCTTTAAGTGTTGTTTGATAAGTGATGATGATATTTTATCATCTAGGAATTGAGTGGTCATAACCGTTAGCATTGAGTATCCACTATTGTCGGTCCTTTTGGCTTGAGTTTTTCCTTAGTGGTCCAAGTCTTGTAAGATAGGAACTTTGGGAAATTTGGATTTTCACTAAATTTTATTTACCAAAGGAATTTGGAATGTTTTTAAATAAATATTTTAGGAAGATTTTTCATATATAAAGATTAATTTTATAATAACTGATTTATAAAAGGGATATTTGAGAATTAAAAACTCCAGTGATTTTGGAAAATTTATTTAAAACAAATTTTGAGGGAAATAATTTTGGAATTGCTTAAGTAAAGTTTTTGAATGATAGCAATTTAAAAGGGAAAATTTATTTGAAGTGTGAACCTATATGTGTACTTTTTACCATATATGGATTCCTTAAACCTTAGGATCTCATTCTTAGCTCTTGTTAATTTATTGTAGAGAACCCGTAGTATCGATGGAGGAGGAGCACTTTTGTAGGCTAGGAGAGATGACAATCATGACTTAGTTATAAGGATTCTGAAGGATCTTAATGAGCCATCATATATGAGAAAGAATCAGAAGAAGAAATAGAGCCTGTCGAGTAGCTGTCTCGTCAAGAAGAGGAGCCGAAGAAAGCTGCAGAAGAGGAGCCCAGGAAGAATTCGATGATGAGGAAGAATTTGAGGATGAGGAGGAATTTGGGGATGAAGAGGAATTAGAAGCAGAGGAAGAATCGAAAACAGAAAATGACGATGCTGCCATCTGGGAAATGGGTAAAGTTGAATGTAACGTTTAGGATTTTCGACTCACGAAAGTCGACATTAATACGTCCACTGTTTCAACTGCCGAGCAACCGAAGGCCGAAAAACCGAATCGTTAGGGTTAAAGAAGAGGTAGAAGATAGAAGAAGAAAGAAAAAGCAACAGAAACAATATCAGAATCTCACAATCGCAGCGGAACAACATATAATAGATAAATGAATATCTTTAAATCAAAAGAATCATATCTGTTATTACCTTACATCACATTACATTACATTATCGGAGTGTACAACAACAAACAGCGGAAAAGAAATACTATATACTAGTTGATACGCCATGCCATCCAGCCTGCCTCCAGATCTCTACAGCAACTCCTGAATTCCAGAATGACCTGATAACCTAACTCTAGACTGTCCGTGTGGAAAATGATGGGCACCCAGAGTTTAGGAAGAGAACAATAAACTCCAGGTCGGTCATGGGACTGATGTGAGAACTTAAACAGTTTATTTTTTAAAAATAAACAAAGAAATATTTTAAAATAGATCCGCAATGCTTTTGGAAAATGAGACTACCATAAGGCCTCCCGCACACACGCGCAATGCAAACGCAGAATCGGAGGAGATTTCTCCTTATGATAGTCAAACATGCTTGATACGCAAATTTTCTTTGATATTATTACTATAAGTGCAAAGTGTAGGAAAACATTTCGAAAGTATAATATAAATCTTAGTCAGCATAGGCATTCCGCAATTATGCCTACTATAGCTACCATGTTCAATAGCAGGTTACCGCCACATTCCATGGCAGGTTATTCAACTAAAACCATACAATGTTCGTATTGTTTCTTTGGATTTTCCAATAAATAGTCAGGTCAAGGAACTTCCCATTGCCACATGGGTACGCCTCTAGAAAGACGCCCCGAGAACCTAACCGGATCTCTGCCAACACAAGGCCGGGTTACCCCTAGCTGGGTAACAACTGACACGAGTATGCTATCCCTCGGTCGTAACCGACCTAAATCCCGGGATTCACCAACAACCACAAAATAATAAGTTTGCAGCAACAACATAGGTTAAGTATCTGGGCTCCATACCATGATACCACCTCTATCCAGAAGGAAATGTACATACCCCATGGGTGCGCGATCCCCAAATAACCTTGCTGCATCTTTCCTGTTTTGACCATTTCTGGGGTGTGAGGTTCAACGAAGTCTCGTCCACAAAGCTACGCTTTATACAAAAGTTGTGCTTTGATCAACAAATGATCAGCAGCACTCTGTATGCTACATTACCAATTTGGGAATGTATCACTAGTAACCATCAACTACATAACCTATGAGCTCGTACGTCTTACAGAAGGGTGTTAAGCTAAGAGAATAAATTCTCTGCCACCAACAGAAATATATTTGATATAAACCAAATTTACATCTCAAATTGTAACGTCAGACACACGTCCATACAAGTCCGTTCCGGGATCGAACGGGAAGCCCTTGCAATCCGGATATTCACTAATCACGACCGGACTTCCCATCAGAAAGGGTGATAAAATCTCTATATCGGAGATCAGCCGATGTAGAGACATTCGACGGTAATCCTTCCGTTTTCGAAAATATCCGGTCTTCAAATGTTATCCATTACGACATATCACTATTCGAAATGGGATTTATGACCCAAAGGTCCTCTCCCGGCTAAACCGAATAACAAGCGCTTATTTTTAAAATAAGTGTAGCATTCAAGTTCAAGCAAATCACAACAAATATCCATTTAAAGGTAAATATTGATGGCCGGTTATTTAACTATCAATAGATATGCACAACATCACCAGATTCCAAATAATTTCCCAAATTATTTATTTTCCAAAAATATCTTTATAAGATATATATTTTTCCCATACTTTAAAAATAAATCAATGTTTATTTTTAAACAAATTTCCCTTTCCTTTATAAATTCCATGCGAATTTAAATTTCCAAATATCCACTGATATATGATTTTCAAATCGATTTCAAATATTCACTTTCAATTTACCTTTAAGAGATAAAATCTCAAAACATTTCACTTCATATTGAAAAACATTTCCATACTTATTTAATAATAAGTAATTCACAAATCTATTTATTTTCAACATTTGAAAAATATCCAATATACTTAAATCACGATTAAGTATATGTTTTATTCTTTAAGGAAAACATTCTCTTAAATACATTCATTTGAGTCAAAACGAATGTTGCGTAAAACATCGTTACGACAACCTAAAATCACTAGTATATGGATTCGACATTTAGATAGATATATAAATCCCAATACTATATAAAACATTTCCTTTCGAAAATCATTTACTATAATACCAGTGTTATAGTCCATCTTTTCCTTATTTCTCGAAAACGTCTATTTCAACAATGAATGTTGAAATCTAGGGTTTCGATCCTTAACACATTTTAAAACAACTTCAAATCACTTTAATTCTATTTAAAAGATCACTTCCTAAAACATTTCTTTAATATATTATTCACTATCCAAAATCGTGAATATACTTCGTTAACCAAATTCAACATTTCTACACATTTTATTTAAAGGATTATCCATTGTCCAAAATCGTGGACATATCTCCTTTAATAAGCTATAATAATTAACTTATCAGAATAAGTCAATTTCGGATTTATAAAACAAGGTTTATAAATTCCATTTATATTTTATAACAACTTCAACTTATAAAAGCACTTTATTAACAGATTCTATCCATATCCCATTTACACGCCAAAATCCAAATTATAAGCAAATTACTCATTCTTTTTATAACTTCAAAATCGTAGATTCTATTCTTTTATAAAAACCCATTTTAACATCATTTTAAAACATTTTCAAAACCCCTTTATAATTTCATCACTTTGATTTATAAAAATCAAATTTTATAAATCTTATATATAAAGTTTTTATAATAAATTCAAAATCTCAATTTTAAACTATTTTAAAAAAAATCATTAACTCCATATTTCAAAAATCAATTTTCAACTATATTTCTCAAAAATCATAATTTTATAACATTAAAATTATAACGTTTATCTATTTAAAATGAATCAATTCAAAATTTTAATAAAACGTATACTTTCAAAAATCACTTTAAAAATCCTTTTAAATTCGAAATCGTTACTTTAACATTTATAAAACTCCAAAAATAGGCCCAATGCTGCAACAGCACTAAATATAACAATCACGACATCCAAAACATCATATATCATATGATAACAGAATATATCACAATATCTGTAAATAAATCAATACGGGTGATGAATCCAGTTGGATCCCTCCAACCTGTTTCCCTGCATCCACAGATGTTAGCACAATACCAATCCCGTTTCAATACGGGATATCGCGGTACATAGGTTTATATAACATATTATCCGCTATTATGCGGCGCAATAGGGTCTCATCCGCTATATAATGCGGGAAATCAACTCCAAGTACATATATAATACCAATTCCACTTCAAGGTGGAATATCGCGGTATATGTGTTTAATAAATAACCTCCGTTTAATATGCGGCGTATAGGGTCTATTTCAAAAAAAAATAGATAATAATTTATCATTCAATCACACAATCAAGCAATTTTAAATCTAACTATTTAAAATTTAAATCGAAACAATTTCGATTGAGTGAGAAGTTCTCACCGTGCTTCCAATAACAGTTGCAGTGTTTTATTTCGAATAAAATTAAACGCGCGTTTAATTTTACCCAAAATTTTCACTATCTCCAATCGAATCCAATCCAGCTCATCGCGTAGTGTTCGCGAATACGAACCCAACACAATTCGTTTCGTCCAAAACAGACCTCGTATGAAAAAGTTACAGCATTTTAAAGTTCGTACGATTTTTAATATAATTAAATTTACAATTTTCTTTTAATTTTTAAACCTTGTTATCTCCAGGCCGTTAGATTTTACATCACGAAATCAGGTCCGCTACTTGCATCTTCTTCTCCACCCAGTTAAATACGCACCAACAACCCATCACGCCGCCTCAAAACCCTAATGACGCGACCACCTACGTCCATTTCTACCACGATCAACTACGAACACTTCGAAGCCCTCGCCACCCTCTACTCTTGCCGTGAATATCACTGAGCTCGGCTTCATATGCTCCTCAAAAACGCGCGCAAACGTTGCGCCTTCCAAGATGAATTTTCGTCGATTTACTTGGTTTTAAACGATCATAGCCGTTGGATAGGAAGATCACAACGTGCTCTACGTTATTGTAGTTGAAAGTTTCTCGAATAAACGTGTAGATTTGAAGAAAATTGAGGGAGTAGGATTGAAATTCTTGGCCATTGATAGAATAGAGTGGCGGCCTGTAACCCAAGCCAGGGTTTTGATGCAAATGAGAAAATAGAGGTCAACACTATTCATCCAAAAAAATTCCGAACTCCAAACGAAGCGTGCCGCCTGGCATTTATAATGTTTTACCCCCATTCCGAATGCAATGGAATATATATCGGGAGCCAATTCGATCGTATTTGAAAGATAAGTTTTTGAATCGACTATTTAAATTCAAAATTCACTCTAATCGATTTCTATGCGTTTTAGCTTGCACCGGACAAACCGTAAGTCCGATTGACACGAAATTTGAAACCATACAATAACATTACGGATCCGATGAAACTGGTTTCGTCGAAATCCAAGACTGTTTGAAAAATGACTATACTCGTCAATTAAATATGAAAATATTCAATTCTGCAAATTAACTTTAAATTCAATTTTAAAAGTTCTATAACATAATTCTAACTCCAATATGATCTTATACAACTTTATAAATCATTTTTAATCACATTAAACCCAATTTCCAATTATTTCTGAAATTCCAAATATTAAATTATCGATTTAATTGTCCAATTAAATCCAGATATTCGAAATATAATTTATTCAAATTACAAATTTTACTTGTTACTATTTAAAAATCATTTAAATATACGAATTTCAAATGACAGAAATTCTGGGTCGTCACATTGAAAATGAGCCAGTTACAGATGTAGATTATCGACAGAGGGAACCGAATCTTGTGTTTGCATGGGTTTCGAATAACGATGTGGGGTCTATGGAATTGAAAAGACCCGAAGTGGAGGACTCGGACGGGGGGAGTCCACAATGAGTGTAGGTTTGGGTTTAGTGGTCTCTTAGTAGTGTATACCCTATTAGTATGTATTTGTAACCTATAGACATCATGTTTGTTGGATTGTAGTTCAGTAAGGTATCTCAGTAGATGTTTGGTATGACTATATATGTGTGTGTGTGTCTGCGCATATATGATGATGGTAACTGTGAAAGTATTCTAGTTGATATTAGGTGTAACTAATATTTGAGAATATATATAAATATATATATATTGACTTGTGTGATATGGGTGTGTATTAGTTTATTAATAAATTAAAATTTGGTTAGTTTTGTTACGAGCCTGGTTATGGAAATTTCGGGGACGAAATTCTTTTAAGAGGAAAGGAATATAACGACTTGGGATTTTGACGACTTGAGTTTTGAATATAAATTTATAATATTCAGTAATACGGTATTTTAAATCAAATAAAAATCTATGTTAAATAACAGTTGATAATAATATACAATTTTCAAACCAAGATAATATTTTGAATTTCCCAATTTTTATTTAGTAAATAGGAAATCGGTTTAATTGAAAATTTCTTATATATGTATAAATATATATATATATATATATATATATATATATTCAAAACAATAGAATTTATATATATATATATATATATATATATATATAAATTGGGAACAAACTCAATTCAGATAAATACAGATGAAATAAGAAGGATACATTATAAATAGAAATGATATGACTTAGGGAAAACATAGTGTATTATGAAAAGAAAGAGTTTAAAATTTGATTTTTCTTGTATATAAGAATATATACATATCAGATGAGAAGAGTGTAATATTTATATAAACTAAACAAGCTAGTTGTTTAAAAATAATATATGTAATTTACATATTTGTGGACTAATAAATATAGTTATTAAGAATTTTATACATACATACATACATACATATATATATATATATATGTATGTATGTATGTATGTATGTATGTATGTATGTATGTATCGAAAATGAAAGAAGGATGTATACATATATAAAAGTTCAAAAAGTAAAAATTATAGCATTTATAAGCAAGTAAATATGTATGCTATAAACTAAAAAGAAATTGTATATTGAAAAAAACAATATATAAAAAGGTAAGTAAAGTATATATGAACTGGATAAATATAGTTTATTAAAAAGTAATGTATATTTTTATATATGGGGAAAATGAAAGAAGAGATATACATATGGAAATACATGATATAAAATCATATTTAAATCATTTTGATAAGAAATCTTTTACAAAATCATGTTTTAGTATTTTTATAAAGATAGTATGACAAAATCTTCTTTTTGTTTTGAATTATACATTATAAAAATAAAAAAATATGAAAATATATAGGATAATATTATATTGTAGAAGTGAGGAAATCTATAAAATAATTTCAATAAGAAAATCATTCACAAAGCAATGTCTTGACAAAAATGTAATTTATACACTTACAATGAAATAACAAAATTTCATTGTCATGGGTTATATATTTTAATAGAAGAAATATATTTTAAATGACAAACTTTTATTTGATATGAACACAAAGACTTGAAGTTGTTTTTGAACCACTTTATAATTATTGTTTTCAAATTATGTATATATAAAAGCATGTTAAAAATCAAGTGAAGGTAAAAAGTAAATAAAAGAAAGACATTGACCTAAGCAAACTAAGTTAGAAAATTAAAATAACAAAAAGAAAAAAGAAAATGAGCATTTCCTGGAAAGATATAAATGTACAACAAATATAAACACACACACACATGTATGTATATACACATAAATATTGTCTGATCAAAAGTGGCAAAGACCAAAACTTTTGTTTAAATTTCATTTCAACCTCAAAACAAAATATCAACTCAAGTCACAAAAATTCAAGCCAAACCATCAAAACATTATACAGCACATCAAAATTATTGAGCCTAAAATCTATACGTGTACATCCTTGCATATGTATATATATATATATATATATTATATATATATATATAAGCTTGTAGCTTCAGTTGGGTTAAGCATGTAAAACATAAAAATAAAACTATAAACATAAAAGCTCTGTGAAACAAAAAGAGAGAAGAAGCATCCTCTGTTCAAATCAAAACCAAAGCTAGATTATCAGAGTTTTAGATTCTAAGCTAAAGATCCAAGTGGAAGATTTCAAAAATCAAGCAATTTGGAAGATGAGGATTTAATGTTTAATACCTGGGATGACTAAAACATTTACTCTGTCATGTATAACAGAGATGAATATTTATGCATTGCTTGACTCCAAAAATCATTAGCCCTCAAACTAATTCGAATTTGCTAATGTCGTAAACTAGAAAAAAGTTTGTTTTTGAATATAGGTTACGCTAAAAATAGGTTGATTTAAGCTATGTACTCCATTAAATGTTAAATTTACAGTGAGTAACCAAGTTTTAGCAAAATTTCAACAATATTAAAACGGTGATTCCTGCATACAATCAGGATCGTTATGTGAATGTAGGATTTTTAGTGTAAGTTTCATGATTTTTAAGGGCCTATATTTCGAGTAATTTGGAGGTGATCGAATTTCATTCAAAAATTAATTTTTGCCAAAGCAGTCATCTAAGGGAGAAGTAGTTAATTTGAGGAGGATTATGCTGACATGAGAAAGAGTTTCACCATGGCCGAATGTTTTTCTTTCACTTTGATTGGGGGTGACGTGGGAATTCTAGGGTCTTGTATGGTATAGGATAGGCTTGGGACGCAAGGGGACTAGGGAAAGAGGTAGTGGCTCAAGGAAAAGGGATTGCGCATGGTGAAGGTGATGGGAACGAGGCTTCAAATGATGGTAGTGGTGAGTGTTCTAGTGGACTGAGGTGAGAGACGTTCGAAGGTTTGTGGCCGTGGTTTTTTTGGTTGGGTTGGATAAGAGGCTCGATCATGGGTTGTGAATGCTGGAGTGTCGGCGAGTTGACGAATAAGTTCAGGGTGTGAAATGGAGTGGACTAGGGAGTCGTAGGGACGATGTCTGCGGCAGAATGAACGTGTACGTAAAGATCAGCCTTGGAAAGTTGAATTGGACGAGAAGCGATTTTAGGTTCGGTCCAGGCAATGGGTTGGATGTGCATGGGTCGAGTCAAAAATTTGTGATGGGAAGTTGGTTCGATGTGAGTTGAATTCGGGAATCCATCTGAAAATGGAAGATCAGGCAAGTGACTGAAGAAAAAAAAAGAAATGAAAAGAAAAGAAAGAGGGGAGAAGAAGAAAAGGTGACGGGTTCAAAAGTTTGGGCTTCGGCCCAAAACCGTGAAAGGGAAAAAATGTATTTTAAAATGTTTTAAATTTATATCTTTATATCTAGCAAAACTTTGAAATATCATAACACATTCATACGAATCTCGGTTTACACGAGATTCATTGCGATGGTTTCGTATCGACAGACATTACATCTTCGTACGATCCATTGTCGAGTCTGAATAAGATAAATTTTATGGTCATTTGAAACAGACAAAAAATTTTGTATAATCAATTTAAAATAATATCGTCGTTTGAATTTATATGACCCGAATATTGAATGTTTTGCCAGATAAAAATAACGATGAGTTAATTTAATTACAATGTTTTTTGACATCTGTTTAGCGGAATAAAACTCCATTCCTCTAATTGTTTTAATTGGACCCCTCTTGGCAGAATAAATCACCGTTCTGTCATTATTACTAAATATATTTGTTTGAGAACATTGATTAGTAGAAATAAAACCTGTTCTGCTATTATATTTGTACGAACACCTATTTATTTCTCCTGATAAATTATATTGGCAATATGATGTTGAATTGGTTGAAGTAAATATCTGTATCCGTTATTCCGGGTTATTTGAAATTAAATGGCTGCTCGACTAAATACCATTGGGATTATTAAGCCTTCTTTTCCATTTTGGGGTTGACTTTGAACCAGAATTAGTTTTAAAACGATTACTATTTATTAATGATATTTTTAAAGTTAATCGGTAAATATTTCGAGAATGATTTAAAGTAATTATTTTATTACTCTTAAAAAAGGTATTTAAAAGGGGATTAATTGTTGTTCCAAAGTTATTTAATTATTTGGATTTTTTAAAGTATATTAATTATTAAGTAAATTTATTTTTTTGTGATTGTTTAAAATTAATTATTACTTAAGGAATTAATTAGTATTAGAGTATATAGATTGCAAAGGTGAATTTTTTAAATATTAATAATGTTTTAGAATATATATTATATAGTAAACCATTATAAACAAGTATTTTACTTAATTAGAACTTGGAAAGATTATATTGAAAACTTTATAAGTATTATGTAACGATCCCGGATTTTTAACCAAATATAATATAATGATTTATTTAAATCATTGGAATCAAATTATGAATTTAGTGATGAATTGATTTGAAAATTCCAGAATAAATTAAAATATGTGTTTAATTTCAGATATATTGTAAAAAGAATTTCTTCAACTGGGAATTCTAAAATAATAAAATAGATTGTGAAAGGAAATTTGGAAATTGAAATTTAAGAATAAATTCTAATATACATATATGTATATATGTTTGTTTATTTATATAGATAAATATTTATTTAAAGATAGAACAGTTTGAAAATGAATAAAAGGATTTAATACTTCTTTAAAAAAATTATATATACATAAGGAAATACGTTTTATAATTTACAATAACATAAGGGTTTAAAATAAAATTTATAAAGTTTAAAATACATGCACCCATGTGAATATAAACATATGTTAGGATATAAAAACATAAATGCTTAAAGATTTAAAAAAACAAAATTGATAAAATAAATTAAGTAGGGGTTTAAACATAATTTTAATTGTTTTAAACAAGTGTAAACCATGTGATAAGGACTTAAACACAATTTAGGTTACAAAAGACATTTGTAGGAAAATCAAAATGTGTATAGACAAGTGTTAACATATTTTAACAAGTGGCAATAAATTTTACTTTTACTTTTATAAAATATGTATAGGTGAAAATCCTTAAGTTTTCTCAGATCTTCTCAAAACAAACCTGGAAACAAATGAAACAATTCAAAACTAAAACCTGAAACGAAGATTTCAAGTTCAACAGATCCTCACAATAAAAAAAATCAACCTGAAGCTAAAACTTCAATCTGGAAAACCTTTGTAAGCAAATTCAAAAGAAATCAAAACCAGATCAGATTTACCTTATAAACATCAAGTGTTAGATACAAATTCAACAATCTTAGATCAAACTATTCATCTTTGATAAGCAAGTCCTCACAAATTTTCTCAAAGCCTGGAAACAAATCTGGAAAACCAGATTTCAATCTTCAATCTGAAATCAAAGCAAAGCCAGTCTAGTTTCAAGTTAAAAACAAATCTTTAACAATCTTCAACCTGTAAAGATTGAAGCATGTATCAACCTCAGTTCCAAGATCAAACTCTAGGAAATCGATTTCCAGTTCCAGATTTAAATCTGCCTTCTTCCAGGAATGGTGAGCAAACTTGCCTATATCCTTTGATAATATGATTAATGCTTAAAGTATAATGGAAACGTTTGGTAAATTTGCTAGCATGCCTGTGTGTATGTATGTATGATGATATATCTGTGTACATATATTTACTCTATCATATTAACAAGTTTGAAAATTTAGTTCAAAAATTCAAACCATCCTACCCAAATAATTTTAGAACTTGATCCCTAAAATAAAAATGTTTGTAATTGTATAGCATTATTTAAAAAAATAAATTTGAACGAAAATATTGTGTAAAATTTTTGAAAATAGAAAAATACAGTGATGAACTAAATATAGGTTGAAAATCAATGAACGAAATTTCATGTTTGAATTCCATAATCAGGTTTGTGTTAACAAATGATGATTTTTAAAAGCAATTTCATGATTTTTAAGCCTATATTTGTCGAGATAAATTTCAAGATAATCGATTTTGGTTCATTCGTGAAATTCCGACGAACGTCAACGAATTTTGGGTCGTGCCTCTGGGCAGAGATAGCTTGAAGGATGTAGATCATCAGAAAAATAGTTGGAGAATTTGTAGATGATCGTGGATGGCGAACAAGGTTGATTTAGGGTTTAATAGTCAGGATCGTTTCATATTATTTTAGGAAATTTAGTGGACAAAGTTTTCGAAAAGGAATGCTGTACTTTCATGGTGTAATTGGAGGCAGTGAGTGCATGCAGTTAAGTTTTGGATTTCTCTGGGATAGAGACGTAACCATTGAGCTGTGAATCCATGGTTGATATCGCAGTAGTACTTTTCCAAATTTATTTTAAAGAGGTTTCAAATATTTTGAAATGAATGGTTTCGTGAATATACTTATCCGGTGAGATATAGCATATGCTATTTTGATTAAGTAATTTTAGTTTATTGAAATTTAAAATTAAACAAGGCTTAATGGTTCAATGGAAAATGAAACCTTTGTTTGCATGATTGTATAATTGGCAGTTAAATAACCACTATCAAAATCTGAACCCAAAAACATAACTTTGGGAATATCTAGAAGAAACGCGAGAATTATATGGTACAGTTACTGTTGGAGATGCTATAGTGCACGTATAAACTCGTCTGTTCTTCTAGGGTATTGATAAGGAATTTATCCACTAACGGTTAAGAGGTAATCTCCGATCTTATTTTCGTCGGTGTATTTCCAAAAAAATCGGGGTTGAATTTGCCGGAAATATCGAACGTTGTTTCGAAGAGAACGAGATCGGATAAGTTATCTGAAAACCACTTTGATCCAACGAGCATGTTTTCGAATGAAGACAAGAGCATGGAGTTGAAGATGGAGTGCAAGGGCTAATCGCTACTAATCCGGAGGATGATTCCAAAATGGATGTAGTAGGAATAGTGCCTTCGGTTCCGTTAGGACTCGGAAAGGATTTGTATGGATGAATGCTATCGGTACATTGTCATTAGAGGATAATGAGCATTCTAAGTGAAAATTCCTTAAAAGGTAATCATAGCCTCTAAGCCTCATCAACCAGAAATGACTGAAAATCAGGGGGAATGAAGCAAGGCTAAGTGGGTCGCACCCAAGTATGGTATGTTTATCACCTTTCTAGATAACCTCGGATATCATTTTATCACTACGATACATGGAAGGAGCTCAGAGAGGGTTGGAACACATGGGGTGATAGCATATTCAGTCTATCCAGGTTAGGGGTAGTTTGGTCTTGTGCTGTAAGGGATCCCAACGTGGTCCTCGGTACGCTGTTCTAGACCTGTATTGTGGCAGGTGGTACCCCATTGCCTAGTTATTCGTATGGAATAATTCTCCAATACTTGCCTTTACGGTTTTGGTTGTAGAGCCTAGTATGCTGGAATTTAACTAATGTAACAATTTCAGCTATTTGAATAAGTATATTTGTACTTAGACACTATTATAATATCATTGGATTTTCTATAAAAGTGTTTAGGTTATCGTAGGAGAAAAACCCGTCGTGTTTATGTGTGGCGTGGTCTTACGAGATAATTTTGATTTTAAAATGATTTAAAAAGTTATAACGAATAAATTTTTTTGTGATTAAGATTCTCACACTGGTTTTACCAGACTGACCCGGACGTGGTTTTTCCTGTATGCTCGGTTCAGACCGAGCATATTTCTAGGTTTAGCTGGAAGGAGTGGAGCTTCAAGAGAGGAGCTAGAGGGCTAAAGTCATATTCTCGTAGATGATTATGTTTCGTTGCATTTAGTTTTGTAAATCAGAAATTGTAAGGACATATTATTATAACTATTCGTGCTGAATAGGTGTATACTATAATTAGTGTTGGTATATGTTGAAGTTACAGTTTTTGTTTTATGTAAAGACTTGTTCTATATTATAGATTATTCGTTTCCACTGTGAGATTCTGTATTGTTCTACTTCCTTTCTATCTTTTTTCTACTTTCTTTCCTTACTATCCGCTTTTCTATTCAATTTGGACTAGACCAGTGTGGTAACATGTCAGTTCGAACGGTACAAAAAAAGAGGGTCATTACAGGAATCCATTCTCCAATAAGCGTCGTGCGGTTCTGATTGTGCCCAACTATGCTGAAAAGTGAGATGCAAGCTGTTAACGCTAAAATTTGAACGCTAACACCCCGGTGTATAAAGTGTGGCTGTGAAAGCACCACCCGATGGTTCGGGAACAGAGCATAAGCAGAAAATCACAGAAAAAAGCAATGAATAACAACGATTTTATAGTGGTTCGGCTCAATATTTTGCCTACGTCCACTCTGAATATCTTTATTGATGATTTCGTTACAAGTTGATACAATTCTTCCCCAAATACAATACACTTTGAACTACTAAACACTTTGAATGAGTAGCTTAAACTTCAATGTAAGTGAAGGTCCTCGAATCCATGTCGGATGCATGAGATTTCTTCTTGAAGTTGTTGATGGTGTTCCACGTGTCTTGAAAGCTTTGGGTGTTGAGTTAGTTTGGAATGTAGCAGAGTATCGGTGTTTGAAAAGAATGAGCCAAAAGTCCCCTTCATGTTTGAGGTAGGTTGGTATTTATAGAAAAATCTTCCCTTTGGATCGTAAGTCGTGCTTGACTCATGATAACCCGTGGCCGAGTTAAGTTGGGTCGTGGGCGACTCAGCGGGTAGAGTTCATGCTTGGTGTCAGAGCGCCTTCGGTCTTCTGGATATAGCGCAAGTCCTAACTCGTCCACGAGTTAAGAGGTCATGGCCGACTTATCTGACTAAGCCTTTGGTTCCTCAATGGTTCACTTCTTCAGAATTACAAGTCATGAATCGCTCACGAGTCAACTCTCTTTGACATAAGCATTGTGGCTGCGGGCTACATTCAGTGGTTTTAGGTCGTAGGTGAGTCATGCTGAGTCGTGAGTCGCTTCCTTGGGTTATTGACGACTCAAGGTAGGTCATAGGTTGCACGATTCTGTGACTCGCGCAACTCCTCAATTTGTTGAGTCGGTAACTCGTTGAGTCGTTCCGCTTCTCTTAAGCCGCCTTGAATTCTAACTCGCCAGCTTGTTGAGTTGCTTCTACCCTTAAGTCGTGAATTACAATGAGTCGTAGACCCATTGAGTCGGTAAGAACCTTAAGTCGTGAAGGCCTTAAGTCGTGATCCATCCCTCCTTTCCTAAACCGTTAAGTCGTAGACTCCTATATGTTGTAAGTCGTTCACTTCCGTAAGCTGTTGATTCCTTTAGGTCGACCAATCCCTGACTCGTTAAGTCGTGTAACTCCCTTGAGTCGCTATCTTGTTAAGTCGGTTACTTACTGAGTCGGACCACTCCTTAAGTCGCTCTGCTTCTTTAAGTCGTGAGTCGTCTCAGGTCTTAACTCATTGATCAAACGGGGTTAACATTTGCCCCTCGAAGTGCGTGCCTAAGTTGTAGGTCGCGTGCTTCGACTTTCTTAGCTCGTGTCCTAATGGGTTGTTAGGTCGCGAAGGACTTAAGGAAGAGACTAGGTCGGCTGATGCTGATTCGCATTCCATCGCTCCAGTGTATAAATGGCTTAAGTCGCCCCTTCTTCTTCACTTTCTTACTTCAGCGTTTATTTCCGCCATTAACAATCTTCGAAGCTTTCAAAGACGAACTCAACCAGTTCATCTCATCATCAATCAAATTTCTTTGATCCTCGTCGTCACACTACGTAAGTAAACTTATTGCCCGCTCAATTTCACAACTGCCGTTATCCCTCGATCATGGAGTTGGACTTCTCGTTCTCTAACCCTAATCCAAATCCTCGCACCATGCTTCATTTCGAGTCACGCTATGATTGATTTTTGACAAGCTTTGAGCGATTTGATTTGAGTTTGTAGACGATTTGCAAGGAGGAGACGATGGGTTTTTATATTTCGGGTCAGTTGATTCATGGATTTAGAGGAGATGAGATTGTCTTGTACGGCTTATCGGGTTAGGAGATAGGAGGATAACGGGTTAAGGTTTAGGAGGATAATGGGTTAAGGTTTAGGAGGATAATGGGTTAAGGTTTAGGAGTTCTGAGAAGGGGTTGGTCGGTTGGAGGAAGTATGACGTTAACTTGGACGCGATCCAGTAATCTTGAGCGCAGTAATTTTGAGCGATTCAATAACCATCGCGACTTATACTTTGACCGACTTACCAACCTTCACGACACAAGTCTTAAGTCATAGCCGGGATAGGACTTGGAGAATTTCACGTTGCCTCGGACTGAAGCCTTTTCTATTTTCCATGGTTTACGACTTAGAGCACTGCCGACTTATGACACTAACAATTCAAGATTGAAACGACCTAACTTAACTCGCCTCGTAATCCTTAGGTCATGGACGAGTTAGCCAGATAACCAATGATTTGATTTAACCCATAGGAAGAATTTCTTAAGTCGTTGCCAACACTTAAGTCGTCGCCGAGACAACACTTAAGTCGTCGCCGAGTCAACACTTAAGTCATCGCCGAGACAACACTTAAGTTGTCGCAGTTGACAATTTTGCTTGAACCTTGAACTTTAACTTGATTTGCTGAAATAAACTGCTTGAACTTTGTTGTGTTTCTTCACAGATTATTCTAACTTTGACGCTATCAACCTGTTAAACACAATACTTGCAGAAAGATGGGACAAATATACTGCCATCGACTGCCCACGTCAAATGACAGATTAGTTAATAACGGATAATTAACTCAAATAAATTGTGTGAATGAAGTGCTTTCATCAATTTCAAGTAAAATATTACAGCAGCACTGAAATAGTCAATTGAAACTGACCAGCCTGCACTAATATTATGCTTGAACTTTATATTAAGTTCTGAAATTTTGTAATCGACCAATCATCGACTAGTTTAATTTCAGTTATATTTACTTGCTATTTTTATTAGTTTTGCACGACACTTCACACTTTTTAGGAAACGTGCACCTTCACATTTGAATATCCAGTTGCTTGTGTAGAATGACTTCTCAGGAAGAAGATACAACGGTTCAGACTGGAGAGGCAACTGTAATTCCGGCTCCTTTGGTCAATCCTCCCGAAAGAGTCTCTTCTACTTTATCGTACAGAGTTTTCCGCCAATTGTGCGCTCAGTTTGGCATTGCTGAGTCAGATGTCATTCTTCCCGAGAGAAGTAACACTGCTGACATAGCACCCCCCGGCTTTGTAACGGTCAATCGACAAATGTGCCTGAGTGGGGGCGTTCCTCCTTTCAATGACTTTTTCCAACAACTTCTTCGTCAATTGGCCATCGCCCCGTCCCAATTACACCCCAATGGTTATGCCATTTTAATGGGGTTGTGTGTACTGTTTAGGAGGACGCTTGATCGATTCCCAAGCTTTGACGAGATTTGCTTCCTATGCTCTTTCACCAGGACAAAAGATCACCCCTCTATTACTGTCGTGAGAAGTGCTCGAAATCGTAAATTGATCATTGGTCTTCTTGACAGTGCTCATGGGTTTTTGACTCAATTTTTCTATGTCCGTTGCCCCCCGGGGTTTTATGCTGTGTGGAGAGAAGGAAGTAAGATCATCTACCTTTACCTCCTTCATATTCTGAGTCTTTTGAAGTTCGAATTGCCAAGTGTTAACTTCGTCATTATTTCTTTTCTTTTTATTTCAGTACTTCCCCCTCCTTGTAGAGATCCCAGTCACAAGCCAACCCTGGAGAGGCTTGTAGCAGTACCGGTTGAAGAACGGGACGTGAAATTTTTGCTGAACGACGAATTCCTTCACCAGTTCGGACTTCTTCATCCTTCTCGCTCCACACACCCCTGCGAGGTTCCAGACTCCCCACCTAAAGCATCAGATGCTCTGATTTCTACAGACACATCCATACCAAAAGGACCTGCTCCCGAGGCTTCGCTAGTGAAGTGCTCCACTTCGGTTGATGTTGCGGGGCCATCAGTCGAGCTTGCCCCGGTTATTGAGGAAGAAGAGCCCCAGGGATCTCCCCGACTGCCATAGAAATCTGGCGAAGAAGCCGAAAAAACTAGCCTTGCCAAGCAGAGCAGGGACGATACTTTCGAAGGGCTGAGCGACCTCTTCGCCACTTCGCAAGAGATCTTTAAAGATGATCCTATCACTACTGGGGTTTCTTCTTCAGTAGTTGAAGCAACTTCTGTTCTACAGCAGACTCCGTCGACTCAGGGGTTAACGCTGACTATTACACCCACAACCACTCCTCAATTAAAGAGTGGTTCGTAGTTTGATGCGCGTAGTTTGCACGCCACACACACTTAGAATTTCTTTTTTGGCACTTTTATGCTTCTGACTTTTTGTACTTTGAAGAATTCTAAGATTTAGCTCTTTTTTATTTCAGATCCTCTGATGGGGCGCAGCGGATCCTATTATGATGATTTCCAGCGCTACGGGAGGCGTAGCCAGTATGATTACAGGCGTTACCTCCCCTCTTACAGAGAATCTGATGAAGAGAGAGCCGCTCGAAAGGCTCAAGAAAAGAGGGCTCAAGAGGAGCGCTATGAAAGAAGAGAGAGGGAAGAGCGCCACGATTCTTCACAGAGAGGTGACGATTCCCATAAAAGAAAAACCCATGATGACAGAGGAAAAAGTCATATGGTTGAAGATTCGAGCAAGCGAGCCCGACATGGTGAGAAGCACACCTCTACAACTCCTGAAAAGGTTACTGCCCCTGCCTCGCTTGACATTCCTTCCGGCTCTCCCGCTCTCGGGAAGACAGACATCCAAACAATAATTAGCAGACCCAAATTCCAAGTTGGACCGGGTCCTGCCACTTTGCAAAGTCGGTTTCCACAGTGGTGTCTGAAGGGAGTAAGGTTTGACCTTGACTTGGTCCCCATTGACAAGTCTGCCATGTTACGAAACCTTGACGCCGTCAAGCTTGATATTGAGAGGATGTCGAACTGGTAGAAACTTGTTGACGAGCTTCAGAGGGTTAATCGTGCAAACATAGAGGCCATGCTTACTATGGAAAATGATAAAGCCGAATGGCAAAAGGTGCTTGAGCAACATGACACTGAGATGAGAAGCATTGCTTCTTACAATGAGGAGCTTGAAGCAAAAGTTGAAGAACTGAAACAAGAGCTTGCTGCTTCCTCTACTTCTTATTCTCAAAAAGAAGAAGTGCTCTTAAAACAAGTGAGAGATGCTCATGCCAGCCAAAGGGATGCCGAAGACAGGCTTGAAGTGCAGAAAAGAATTAGTGATGGCTATGTCGCTGACATTGAAGAGCTTCGGAAGAAAAACAACTCCCAAGAGGCGGAGATTCAAATGCTTAAGCTTCAACTTTCTAAAGCTGAAATGGAGCGTGATGAGGCCGTTGCCGGCAAAATTGCAGCTGAAGATTCTCACGAGGCAACGAGGGCCAACATCAGCTCAACATTATTTGATTTCTATCTGCATAGCATTTTGGGGCGTGGTAGCCTCGCTTTTCTAGGCCCCAAGTATGAAATTACACTGGCTGAAGTTTGGGAGGCAGCACTCGATATGCTCGGTGGCAGCGGCGCTGGCTATGCTGAGTCAGCTCTTGAGGAGCACTATCTTGATGATGATGCTCGTGCCGCTCTCGCTAGGGGGAGAGAACAGCTTGCAAAATTAAGGGCCGAAACAGCGGCAGGAGAATATTCAGGAAAAATCACCTCAACTACTCCAATTCAACCTTCTCCTTCAGCCGAAATTGACATTATCGGTTCTAGTTCTCATTCCCCATCTCCTACTAAAGTCACCACTGATATTACAAGCATACAAGGTGGAGATGAGGGCGGCGAGAGTGCCGAGGCACAGGCTTACGAAGTTGACATCAGGGAACCGACTTCTGCAGGTAACCCTACTGACAATCTTGCCCAAGTAGACTGCTCATCTGTTTCTTATGAACTTGATGAGCTTTTTGACTACTTCTTGAATCTCAGCGAACCTTTATCTCCGCTTTTTGCTGACTTAAACTTTTTCCCTTCTGTAGAGAAAACGTCGGGCATTGTTCAGGCTTCTCCTCCTTCAATTATTCCTTCTCCGCCTCCTAAGGTCACTCCTCCTTCTGCCTCGCAACCCGGGTCACAGGAAGAGCAAATAGAAGCCCTTCACGGCTTAGATGATCCCGTTGCTTCTCAAGATCCGAAAGGAGAAGAAACTGAAGGAAGCGAGAGGACGCCAGAACCAACTGGCTCCGACGCTGAACCGTTATCCAAACTTCTTTCTCCAGGGAGTGGGCCTTCCTCCAAGAAGAGAGGAAAGCAGGGAGTTTCCAAGAAGAAGAATAAGAAGGGATCTTTAACTGGCGAAGAAGAGACGGAAGAAAGTCTGATCGAGCCCCTTTCTCCTTCATCCCCTACCCTTACAAGCCGACCTAAAAAGTTGGTCATTCGGCCAAGTGCGGGCTCAAAAGGTGGGCGGAAGAAGAAATGATGGCTCTGATTCTGTGGCTTCCATATCGCTTTTTTGCCTTTTTTGCATGCAATGACCGGAAATTGTGCGGGTACCGGCCCCCCGCTTTTCTTTTGTTTTTTTTTTACTTTGGAACCTGTACCTGTATATAAAATAGTGTTGAATAAAATGATTCCTTTTCTTTGTACAAACTTCTGTCTGTATCTGAGAATGCATTTACTATTCATTTTTGTACAAGTTTCTTTGTACGATATTGCAGTGAGCTTGTGGTATATATTGTTCGAGCGCAATTTTACCGATGTAGTTATGCCATGCTGCCCCTATACCTTAAGCCCATTGTAATATTTTATTTTATGAGGAACTTGTTCTTTTATTTTTTAGAGAATAATTATTCCACATTTGGAGGAATATGATTTCATTAAAAAATAGAGCACAAATAAGTTTCTACGCTTCAACCTTCAAAGATATTACTTTTTATTTTGTGCATATACACATTTTATTGAATGAAATCTTCTATGTGGTAAAGCGGGTATTTGTAAGGTACTTCAACTTCTTTTTGAGGAAGAGAATTTTCTAGAACAAGTAATTCACTCTTCCTTTGAAAGTTAAAGTGTGCTTTTAATGAGGATTTTTTTTTAACTTGCCACAGTAAAGGGCTTCTTGATTTTTGTTTCTTTGAAAAGTTGCACCTCTGAGGAAGACTTTTTCACATTTCAACACCTGGAAGTTTTACTTCAATCTTGGTGAAACGTGTGCCTCCGAAGAGGTCTTTCTGCTTGATTGTGCCTCCGGGAGGAGGTCTTTTTATTTCTGCCTCTGGGAAGAGGTCTTTCTGTCTTATCGTGCCTCTGGGAAGAGGTCTTTCTGTTTCTGCCCCTTGGGAGAGGCTCTCTCTTTTTCTTTTTCTTTTTTGCATTTCATCTCTGGTGAAGTGAAACTTCGAAGAGCGGCTGTTGCACTTCAACTCCTGGCAAAATGGGCCTCGGAAGAGGGCTTTTATTTTGTTTTACATTTCAACTCTGGTGAAGTGAAACTCCGAAGAGTGGCTGTCGCACTTCAACTCCTGGTGAAATGGGCCTCCGAAGAGGGCTTTTATTTTGTTTTACATTTCAACTCCGGTGAAGTGAAAATCCGAAGAACGGTTGTTACACTTCAACTCCTGATGAAATGTGCCTCCGAGGATTGCCTGGAAGTTACTCTCTCATGGTTGGAGGGTCATGACTCCTCCAATCTTTTTTGGTTGAGTAGAGAACTTTCTTTTTTGCGGCATATGCCTCGTTAGAGGTTTTTATCCTCCGAAGAGTTGTGCCTTTGAAGAGGACTTGTGCCTCCGAAGAGGGCTTTAGTTGTTCCTTGTCCACTTGCTTATGCCTTTTTAGCGATCCTCTATTTTTTCTTTTCAAGCTCGCACTCCCTTCTCTTACAAGTAGTTTGTTTAATCCAAAGAAGTGTACTTCATTGCTAGGCCAGTTCGCGAGAACGGACATAGGCTTCTTAATTGGATGTTTGTTTGTTCAAACTTCTCAATTTATTAGCTAGAGCCCGTTTTCGACGAAATCATTGACCGTTCAATTGAAGCACTTCTTATCTAGGATTTAAATTCGGGAATTTTGTGACTTGGAATTTGTTTGTTGAATGATAACAAGAATCACTTGGTCTTGTAATGTGCAAGTTTTATTTTCGTTGCCTGCAAAAATTTAAATCGACATTTCAGTAATACATTTAATGTACTTTTCATATCAAAAATAAAGCAAACATGTAATAATAATATGGAACACAAGATTTATAGTGGTTCGGCCAAGAATTTAGGCCTACATCCACTTTATAGTCTTTCATTATTCACTTGCATCGGTTTTACAATCTCTTTCAATTACAGGAATCATACATTCATAATTCTTTTTACAATATTTCAACAAAGCTATCAAGTAAAGTATGGACGCAAGTGATTGCTGTTCCAAGCTCTTGGAATTTGATCTCCTTCGACAGTAGTGAGTTTGAATGTGCCGTCAAGAAGCTTCTGACCTATGACATATGGTCCTTCCCAATTTGGCCCAAACACACCTGTCGCTGTCATAATTCTCTTTAGGACTAGATCTCCAATCTCAAAGCTGCGTTGGCGAACTTTGGAATTGAAATGTCTGGCTATCCTTTGCTGATGAGATGCGATTCTGAGCTCTGCCTCTTCTCTTTTTTCATCAAGGAGATCTAGTGCCTCAAGCTGTAGTTTTTCATTCTCCGCTTGATTGAAATGGATTCTTCTATGTGAAGGGACCTCTGTTTCTACCGGAATCATTGCCTCTGATCCGTATGCCAATGAAAACGGAGTATGCCCAGTCGCAGTTTTGTGGGTAGTTCTGTATGCCCATAGTGCTAGCGGTAGCTTATCGACCCAACCACCTTTTGCTCTTTCAAGTTGCTTCTTGATGGTTGACTTGATAATTTTATTTACTGCTTCCACCTGCCCGTTTGCCTGCGGATGAGCTACTACTGAGAAGCTTTTTCGGATTTTGAATCGTTTGCAAAAATCTTGGAATTCTTCACTTTCAAACTGAGTACCATTGTCTGTAATTATTTTTTGAGGCACACCATATCTGCAAATGATACTTTTAGTCACAAAACTTATCATCTTTTTTGAGGTGATAGTAGCCAGTGGTTCAGCTTCTGCTCACTTA
This sequence comes from Allium cepa, assembly GCA_030765085.1. Taxonomy (NCBI): domain Eukaryota; kingdom Viridiplantae; phylum Streptophyta; class Magnoliopsida; order Asparagales; family Amaryllidaceae; genus Allium; species Allium cepa. The sequence continues at coordinate 784,920,265 of CM060938.1, forward strand.
GTAAAATAATCTACAGCAACAATGGCATATTTAATTCCATATTTGTCAGTTGGTAACGGTCCTACAAGGTCTATCCCCCATATTGCAAACGGCCATGGACTGACCATCTGTGTGAGTTCAGTGGAAGGAGCTCTAGGAATTTTGGCGAATCTTTGGCATCTGTCACATTTTCGGGAATAGTCCGCTGCATCTCGATTAATTTCTGGCCAAAAATATCCGTATCGGAGAATCTTTTTTGCTAAAGTTTGACCACCTAAATGATCACCACATTCTCCCCCATGTACCTCAGCTAGGATTGTTTTGGACTCTTCCCTGGATACACATCGAAGTAACGGCATTGAGAATCCCCGTCTGTATAACTGGCCATCCTGGACTATATAGCGAGAGGCTTTCCTCAGTAGCTTCTTTCGTTCTTTTGAATTTTCCGGTAAAGAGCCATTGAGCAGATATTCTGTTATTGGAGTCATCCATGATTCTTGCTCTTGAGACACGCTCATGATCCAATCAATATCCATCTCATCAATGCTCGGAGCCGACAGGACCTCCACTGGAGTCAACCCCAGAAATTGAGCTTTGCCTGTGCTAGAGTACTTTGCGAGAGAATCTTCTTTCGTGTTTTCTTCTCGAGGAATATGACTTATCATGTAATGATCGAAATCACCCAGGAGTTCCCAAGCCTTTAACAAGTAGGCGGGCAGATTTCCCCCTTTCGCTTGGAATTCCTTCTTAACTTGGCATACAATAAGCTGAGAATCACTGAAGATCTGTAATGCTCGGATGTTTAGTTCTTTAGCAATTCTTAAGCCAGCGATAAGAGCTTCGTATTCTGCTTCATTGTTTGTTGAAGGAAATTCCAATCTTAGTGCATAGCATAATGATCGACCTCCAGGGGTCTCAAGTACAACTCCGGCTCCAGAACAGTAGTCGTTTCTCGCGCCATCAGCATATAACTTCCATTGGATTGGGGAATCGTCGATCGTTTCCTCCTCACTGTTAACCTTATCTGTGAATTCTGCGATGAAATCCGCTAAAGCTTGTCCGTTGATTGCTTTTCGGGGATGATAAGTGATGTCATATTGACTGAGTTCAATATTCCACTTTAGAAGACGACCCGAAGTCTCAGGGCGAAACAGGACTTGCTTTAAAGGTTGATCAGTGAGGACTCTGATAGGATGAGCTTGGAAATATTGCCTCAACTTCCTGGATGCAATCAGTAGGCAATAGGCGAGTTTTTTCAACTTAGAGTAATTCATCTCTGCCCCAGTGAGTCTTTTGCTGATATAGTAAACTGGATGTTGAATCCTCTTGTCTTCTCGTATCAGCGCTGCACTTAAAGCATGAGATGATACTGCCAAGTATATAAGAAGATCCTCGCCATCGCCAGGCCTAGAAAGTATTGGAGGCGTTTCCATATGGCGAATCAATTCATCAAAGGCTTTTTGGCATTCGGGAGTCCAATCGAAGTTTTTCTTTCCTTTCTTTAGGGCGTCAAAGAATGGAATGCATTTATCTGTGGCTTTGGAAATGAACCGACTCAAGGCGGTGACTTTTCCATTGAGACTTTGCAATTCCTTCTTTGTTCTAGGAGCTTTGACTTCCTTTAAGGCGGTAATTTGAGCTGGACTAGCCTCAATGCCCCTAGCGCTCACGATAAAACCTAAAAACTTTCCGGATTCCACTCCAAATGAACATTTTAAAGGGTTAAGCTTCATTCCGTATTTTCGGAGGACTGCGAACATGTCTGCTAAGTGTTCTATGTGATCCACTGCTTTCTTAGACTTTACTAACATGTCATCGACGTAGACTTCCATAGTCTTGCCCAATTGCGGTTTGAACATAGCATTAACAAGTCTTTAGTATGTTGCCCCTGCATTCTTCAGCCCGAAGGGCATAACTCTGTAGCAGTAAAGACCAACGTCGGTGATAAAGCTCGTGTCCTCCTGATCTGGCTCATGCATCATGATCTGGTTATATCCAGAGTAGGCATCCATAAAAGATAACAATTCGTGTCCCGCTGTTCCGTCTACCAGTTGATCGATCCTGGGTAATGGGAAGCAGTCTTTGGGGCAGGCCTTCTTTAGATCTGAAAAATCGATGCACACTCTCCATTTTCCGTTGGCTTTCTTAACCAGCACTGGATTTGAAACCCAATTCGGATAGGTTGATTCTTTGATAAAGTTATTCTCCATGAGCCGATCAACTTCTTCTTTTAACGCTGCTGACCTTTCTGGACCTTGAGTTCTCCTTTTCTGCTTCACATGTGTAAATTTTGGATCAATATTCAGGGCGTGTACTGCAACTTCTGGGGATATTCCGCACATATCGGCATGAGTCCAAGCAAAAACATCCAAATTTGCCTTTAAAAAAGATATTAAGATATTCTGAATTGACACATTAAGTTGTGAACCCACATTCAACACCTTGTTTGGGTCCTTTGGGTCAACAGGTACTGGTATTGTCGTTTCCACTGGTACTACTCTATTCTCCCCTACACTGGCTTTTCTAGGATCCATCTCTTTCCGTGCTCCGCTGTGCTCGCCAGTGCAGGGTCCGCCCTGTAATTGCTACAAGGCTGGTTCTTTGATGCGGACTGGGGTTGTCGCATCCTTTCCTATTTCTCTTTTCCTTGTTTCTCGTAGCTCTGTCAGATAACACTCCCGCCCAGCATTTTGATCCCCTTTTATAACTCCCACTCCATTATCTGTGGGAAATTTAATGGTGAGGCACCATGGGGCCAGAACAGCTTTGAATGCTGCGAGAGTTGGACGACCAAGGAAAGCATTATAAGCAGAAAATTCGTCGACAATCACAAAAGTTTGCTTGCGGACCACTTTTCTTTCTCCCTCTCCAAGTTCTACAACCAAATCAACGGTTCCTATCGGCTGTTTTGGCTCCCCAGTGAAGCCAGCGATTTTCTGCGATGAGGCTTGCACATCAGCCATAGGGATCTTCAATTGGTCGAATGTTTTCTTGAAGAGGATATTGCAGGATGCGCCACAATCAATGAGAACTCTTCTGACAATAGCTGGCCCGATACCAGCCGAGATGACTAAGGGATCCAAGGTAGGAGCTTCAATACCTGTGGAATCCCTGGCTCTGAACACAATATCATCATTGAAAGTTCTTTGTTACTTCAGGGGCATAGCACCTTCCAAAACAAATACATCTTCCTCGGTCGGTACATACTTCAAAGCTCGGGTATACCTTTCCATCTCACCCCAGCTCCTGCCTGCTGGGTGAGGTCCTTCCGTAATGACATTGATAACAGGCCTTCCGGATTCATGCCCTGCAGTCTTCTCACTTGTCCTGGGTTGATGAGCAGGAGCTCGTTGCCCCTGACTAGACGAAGCGGGATTGCTGCTATTCTTTTCCACAAATTGCTGCAGCTTGTTTTCCCTTATCAATTCTTCAATCAAAATTTTCAATTGGCGGCATTCATCGGTATCATGACCGGGTTGATTATGGAAGCGGCAAAACTTTCCACTTTGTACAGCTTTTTTCCCGGTTCTCAGAACGGGAGGTTTAGGATAATCTACAGAATCTTTAGTGGCAAGGTAAATACGCTCCGGCGTATCTGATAAAGGGGTATATTCCGATGGCTTGAAGGAACGAGGCTTCTTCAGATTTTTCTGTTTCTTCCCATCGTTATTTTCCCTTTTCTGTCCTACAGATTCATTCTTGCGTGGAGCAACAACGTTGTCTTCAGCTTTTTCCAATGCTGCCTTTACCGGTACAGGACGGCTTTCCAGGCGTATGAACTCATCTGCTTTCTTGTAGAATTTTTCAAGGGAATTTGGTTCCTTCATGTTAAGCCATTTTCCAAATTCGCTCGACTTGTCGATGGCCCTCATCAGATAGGTCAAGATCATCCGTGGTTCTGCATTGTCTACCTCGGCCAGCGCTATATTAAAGCGATTCAAGAAAGATCTGATAGTTTCTCTTGGATTCTGCTCTAAACTTGACAACGACATGATATCTTTGGCTTTTGAAGCGTATAGTCTGAACTGCTCCTTGATTTCCGGGTTAGGTCAGAAAACTGATCTATAGACCGAATTGGTAGCTTGGTGAACCAAAGCAGAGCTACACCTTCCAAATATACAGGAAAATATCGACACTTTATTTCATCAGAAGCTCTGGCACCTGTCATGTGCCAATCATACTTATATAAGAATTCGTTCGGATCACTTGTTCCTTTGTAAGCTGGGATAGTTGGAGGGACGAACTTCCTTGGGAACTCAGCCTTTAAGATCCTTTCGGTAAACGGGGTTTTACTTGGAGCGAAACCCCATTCCTTCTCGTCTTCATTCCTTTGCATGCTTTCTTTCATGATTTGTCGAACCATTTCAGAAAGATACCCCTCATCATTTCGAGCTTTAGATCCACCAACTTCAGGAAATGTCCGCTCAAAGGGGCTGGTAGCCCTCTCGGGAATGTTTCTTTCTTCATCCTCATGAATGTTGCCAGCAAAGTTCCTTTCATTACCCGTTGGTTGACGGTTTACCCTAAGAAAGTCATTCAACTTATTCAAAATTAGGGCATTTTGGGCATTCTGAGCCTCCAATTGTGCACTTTGGGCATTTATCTGCTGGTTCAGCCCTAAGATTACAGCATCCAACTCCGCTTTTGTAACCCCAACAGGTGGAGTGGCTTGATTAGGTACTGGGGAAGCGGAGGTTCCCTCTTGAACATTTCCAGATCTAACAGATCTACTCTTTCTCCCCGGAGCCATGATTTCAGATAAACTTCTAGTCTTCAGAGAGGTTACTTCAACAAACTTTCGTGGAGCAATGATGATAATTCGCCTGAGTTCAGTTCTCAGTGAAAGCATCAAAAATGTTAACGCTAAAATTTGAACGCTAACACCCCGGTGTATAAAGTGTGGTTGTGAAAGCACCACCCGATGGTTCGGGAACAGAGCATAAGCAGAAAATCACAGAAAAAAGCAATGAATAACAACGATTTTATAGTGGTTCGGCTCAATATTTTGCCTACGTCCACTCTGAATATCTTTATTGATGATTTCGTTACAAGTTGATACAATTTTTCCCCAAATACAATACACTTTGAACTACTAAACACTTTGAATGAGTAGCTTAAACTTCAATGTAAGTGAAGGTCCTCGAATCCATGTCGGATGCATGAGATTTCTTCTTGAAGTTGTTGATGGTGTTCCACGTGTCTTGAAAGCTTTGGGTGTTGAGTTAGTTTGGAATGTAGCAGAGTATCGGTGTTTGAAAAGAATGAACCAAAAGTCCCCTTCATGTTTGAGGTAGGTTGGTATTTATAGAAAAATCTTCCCTTTGGATCGTAAGTCGTGCTTGACTCATGATAACCCGTGGCCGAGTTAAGTTGGGTCGTGGGCGACTCAGCTGGTAGAGTTCATGCTTGGTGTCAGAGCGCCTTCGGTCTTCTGGATATAGCGCAAGTCCTAACTCGTCCACGAGTTAAGAGGTCATGGCCGACTTATCTGACTAAGCCTTTGGTTCCTCAATGGTTCACTTCTTCAGAATTACAAGTCATGAATCGCTCACGAGTCAACTCTCTTTGACATAAGCATTGTGGCTGCGGGCTACGATTCAGTGGTTTTAGGTCGTAGGTGAGTCATGCTGAGTCGTGAGTCGCTTCCTTGGGTTATTGACGACTCAAGGTAGGTCATAGGTTGCACGATTTTATGACTCGCGCAACTCCTCAATTTGTTGAGTCGGTAACTCGTTGAGTCGTTCTGCTTCTCTTAAGCCGCCTTGAATTCTAACTCGCCAGCTTGTTGAGTTGCTTCTACCCTTAAGTCGTGAATTACAATGAGTCGTAGACCCATTGAGTCGGTAAGAACCTTAAGTCGTGAAGGCCTTAAGTCGTGATCCATCCCTCCTTTCCTAAACCGTTAAGTCGTAGACTCCTATATGTTGTAAGTCGTTCACTTCCGTAAGCTGTTGATTCCTTTAGGTCGACCAATCCTTGACTCGTTAAGTCGTGTAACTCCCTTGAGTCGCTATCTTGTTAAGTCGGTTACTTACTGAGTCGGACCACTCCTTAAGTCGCTCTGCTTCTTTAAGTCGTGAGTCGTCTCAGGTCTTAACTCATTGATCAAACGGGGTTAACACAAGCATTTCAGCTATTTTCTATTTACTTTGTTTAGACACTATTAAAATATCAGACAATTGGTATAAAGTGTTTTGGTTATCATGAGGTAAAATCTCGTCGTGTTTATTTGTGACGCGGTCTTACGAGATACCTTTGTTTTCAAAGGATTTTGGTAGCTATAACAATTCAAATTGAGTGTGTTTTCTCACGCTGGTTTTCCAGACTGACTCGGGTATTATTTTATTATAATGCTTGGGTCAAACCTAGTATTACAGATACATGATAGGATGCTATGGAGCTCGGGAGGCGAGCTAGATGATGAAGATGTATTACATGCATCTGATTTTATTCCACTGTGTATTGTATGCTGTATATTCAGCATTTATGATGACAAGTTATTATAATTGTCCGTTATTGACTTGTCGATTTATTGTACTCTGATGAGGTAATGTATAAGTAACAGTTATAGTTTCTTTTTGTATAAAGGCATATAAATATTTATTATATGTTATTCTGCCGCGATTGTGAGATTCTATATTGTTGTTCTATTTTCTTCTACCTCTTTCTTCTTTTCCTCTAACGATCTGGTATTTCCAGCACTCGATTGTTTGGCATCCAATATAGTGAACGTAATGGTGTCAATTTTTTGGGGTCGAAAATCCACATTCACTACAAAAATAATTCAGTTATATTAATCAAGTTTTATTTCATAATATCGTTTAACTGGATTCAAAATTTAAGGATTTAAAAATCATTTAATTTAACCAATCCGATGTTGGCACATAATTTTCTACCTTATGATCAAGTGATACAGATATCTATCATTTTAACCCACAATAAATTTAAATTTACGGGTATATATCATTTCAACCCGCAATCCTGAATTAAAATTCAAAATCCATAAAATCGCTCGAGCCTATCATTTCAACACATAATGATTTTTCTCTATCTATAAATTGTTTGGACATGTATCGTTTCAACCCATAGTGATTTTCCTAACAATAACAAATGGAACTTGCAATGTGATAACAATATATAAAATAAACATAATATCAAGTCATCCAATATCAATAATTAAACATCCACCAAAATCATCATTAAAATCGGCCAATAAACAACAATAATTAACTGGTTATCATTTAATAGGTATTTAATTGGCAATTTAAATCCAATATAAATTAAATAGCAATTAAATTCGAAAAAATTCAGATTTAACTGGAATGACAATTTAAACATACCAAATGTCAATCAATCAACTTCTAATCACATCATAAATTTAATTTAACTAACATAAGATGTGGATTAAAACACTCACCTTTGATTTTCAATCGATTTAAAATCCAATTTAGGCCCAAAAATTTAACAATCTCAGAATTTGACCAAACTAGTTCCATATTGGCCGGAATTTAGATATGATTGCAATGGAAAAAACCGTGCCCAAATCCGAGTTCCTACATAAAAGTTATAAGCGTCCGAAGTTATACGACTTATATTATAAAATAAATAAATAAATAAAAACCATGTCACCTCGTTTACCAGAACCCACGCACGAGACGCTACCTAAAACCCAATCATTCAGCTGCCACCAAAACTTGCCACACATGCCTCCTCGTGCATCATGACAATGATCTGACCCTACCAATGTCCCCTCTAGTCCAGCCGCCTCCTCCCATCACCACGCGACTTCCCACGACATCCTGAAGTTGACCGCCACTGCACACCTAGATGATCAATTTCTTGCGAAATTGCGGCTCCAGTTGATGAATGAAAGCTAGACCTCAGGCCTGCATGACCCCCTCTACCTTTAGGTGCCCTCCATTCATTGTACAATCGACGATCTACCGTCGAATCTGAAAACCTAATATGAACGGTCAAAGATGTTTTGGTTATTTTTGACAAACCAAAACTCGATTGCAAAAACGAACAGCGAATTTAGATTGCGCTTGTCGAGAGCATTCCAATGGTATATAATTTGCTATAGTTTGAGAGTTTGAATTTTTGAAATTGGGTTTTGAAATTGAAAATAGGTTTTTGGAATTGAAAATAGGTTTCTACCGTGGGAGAGAAGAGATAGGAACATAAGAATTGTACATGCTGGAATAGGAAAAAAAAGGTTGTTGGGGTTAGGAAAACTATTTATATAGATAAAGACGGATAAGAATGAATAACATATCGAATTGGTTCGAAACAACAATAATGACCCGAAAAACCCGTTCCAGTTTCGAAACGAAAGTGGGTCATCCCATATATCAAAATAGTTGTTTTTGATATTTTTAAATTCAATGGAACATGTTTCAAATCCAAATTCCATTGTAGATAGAAGTTAGCTTTAAAAATGATCTTAATTTAAATTGAATTCATTAAATTGATTTCTACATGTTTCGATCCCGCATGATCAAAGGACAAGTCTGATTACTATGAAACTTGAAATCTTACAATAACTCACTGTTACAGATCCGATGAAACTGGTTTCGTCGAAATTCGAGACAGCGGCCAAAATAGCTATTTCCATGTCAATTAAATAAATTATTATTATTAAGTTGATTAATTCACTTTTAAATTTAAATTCTAAAGTTAACCATTTTCATCATTTTTGATTACCTGGAAGTTTATAATCTTTTTACAACAAATTTTCCATGTCAAATTCAATATTTAAGTATTGCACTAATTACAGTGTTCAATTGCCATTGCAATAAATTTAATAATTATAATTTTAAATTCAAAAATTCATTCATTTTGATTTACATCTTATTATTCAATCAATTATTACCTTGTGAATATGACTAACATAAGTTTACATCTTATTACATTCATATATTACACTTATCATCATTTACCATATTAACTATAATATTTAATTACATTAATTACAATTGATTTCCAGTTTAATTTCAACGGATTAAATAATGAAACTATAATTAAACAATTGTTACAACTTACAATTTCAAACACGTTTTTATGTTTATTGTTTACAAACCAAACTAATAAATTCATATACTGATTAATTATTCTATATTAATCAATTTCAATTAATTACATACAATTTCACCGTTAAATACAACATTTGGTGTATTTCCTTATTTACAATTTCTAACCAAATTAACTTACAATTATATCAACTGAATAAAATTGGATTAAAATAGTTATCAATTACATTAAATCACCACTATTAAATTACATTCTAATTGTTTTTTTTTTCTTTAGTAAATCATGAATTTTATTTCTTACAATCTTAAACTTCCAAAATCTATGTTAATTTAATATTTTTAATTATCGAAAATTACAGATCGTTGCACTTTTATTTTCTCATATGCAACACTCTTTCACACACAATATTTTTTAATCGCTCTTTTTCTCACCCATTCAAATACAACTTTTATATCTTACTTCAACCTTCATCTAGATAGCAATTTGTTTTACCTAACAAATAACAATGCAGCAAAAAGAAAAAAGAAACAAATTGAAACTACAAAAATATAAATATAATTAAACTCGCATTCTTCAGTTTATTAGTTTTGTTCTTTTCATATTTTAAATAGGCACCAAAAATAACGAATATGGACTAGTACAACATGTATATACAAGAACCAGTACAACATGTTCGTATGAGATAGATATTTAAAATCAAGTAAATAATGTGCACAAGAACTTAAGACATGTAGAGTGTATCATTGTGCATGACTTAAAGACCGAGCAACTTGAAATAAACAAGTGCATTGATTTCAATAACTTTACTTTCAAAAGGCAATGCATATGCTTACATGCACATATCAAACTTGCATATAAGAATAAACACACGCAAGGGAGCACATGCGTGCACTAGGAAAACTGAAGTCAAGTACACAAAGGATAGTTTCAGGCACATAAGGAAACATACAAAGCAGAAAAGGAATGCACCAGAATAGCCAGGCAAGACCAAACAAGATTCACAATGGTTCAAGCTTCTGCAATGAAAATGAAGGAAATTCAAAAATATTCAAGTGGAGTTCAAAAGTGCACAAACAGCATCAGACAAAAGCTTAACACAAATAAATGCACAACTCAGGATGACAACAAGATCATGCAAACACTCACACAATCAAGCACACAAGGGAAGCATAAGCAAGCTTCAAATGTAGTTCAGATTTTAAGAACAACATTCGAAAGAAGATAAGCCATCAAAGTACACACACAACACCAGTACACAACTCGAAGATGCAACATGTTGGAAGAGTCATGCGCACATACAAGGCTAGCGAAAAGCAATACAGTTTAGCAACGTGCACAAGGCCAGGCAAGTGCACAAAAAAATTAGACCAAAAAGTGTGCATCAGTCCATTTACATTCTGGAAAGCCAAAGTTATTTTTTTCAACACATACATACATACATATGTCTGTGTATGCAACATTTTCAAAACCAGTCAGGATGAAGATTTCAGAAACAATCAAGTGCATTCACAAGGTTGAACTAACTAACAATGTTAGGCCGAGATAGCCGAGAACTTCAATAATGAGCAAGTTAACATTGTCAGGCCAAAGCCATCACATCTCAAGAACGAATAAGTCATCAATCTCAAACCAAAGACAACACGAGAGAGCAATCAAAATTCATGTACCAAAAAAATCAAAACTATAGCAAAACTAAGAATTTTAAATATAAAAAACAAAAATTCTGAAATATATGAAAACCGAGGAAGATTTTTATAAAATCAACTACTACAAAAACAAAATCATCCTGGTAAATTATCCAGTCGAGTTCGAAACAAGTGAAATATGTAGACTGAAATCATTACCCAATTATCAGTTGCAAAAATTCTCGACCAAGGAAGCAATCGCATTCATCAATCGTTGGGCTATCGAAGAGATCAACTGACATGGATATAAAAGCGAGAATTCCTCAATCAATTTTCAAGTCGGTGGCTTTCAAAGGAAGGAAGAACCCTAAAATAGGAATTAAAAAAAGGGATCGACCGAAGTAAAGAATCGGGACGATTTGTTTTTAGGCCGACCTTTTATTATATATATTCAAATATATTGTAACAGGTTTTTCTTTTGTTTTGTATTTTACTTTTAACCCAAAAAATCTAGTTTGTAACTAGGATTAAACTAGTTTTTTAGTTTGTGAAGTTCTCAACTCGGAGATAGAGTTGAGATAGGGTTTCTAGACACAGGGTTAGAACAATCATGTTAGTGATAGTCGCAAGTTTATAAGGATTTTATAAGCAATCGATTGATGGTTCTTAGTAGAAATATTTGGAGCAACATTAGGAGGGTTGTTTGAAAGCTAGGTAAATTTATGTGTTGTTTTTATTTTCACATTTACTCTATTATTATCCATGGTGTGATTTTTATTATTTTGTGAGTTTATAATAAACATATACACCCCTAGGGTTAATTCAATCCTACACCAGTAACGAATGAGTAAGTTCACTATAAATACGAAGGCTCAAGAAACAATGTCAAAACAGTAAAATCTATGCAATAAAAAAAGGAAAAATTAAAGGAATTTAAAGAAATCTCGTTCTGATATAGATAGTTCCCTCATTATTCTAAACCTAATCCGACGATAAATAGTTTAAAATCTAATGCCTTATCTGTAAACTTTAAGGCTGTAGCTGCTCATGTGAAGTAGATTGAACCTAAAGTACTATCATTTATTAAGTTGCAACAAAGTAATTAAATATTCACTTCTTTGGATGACACAACACCCAAATATGGTTGTGGTTGGAGCCCGAATGTTCGCAACATACAATCAAATACAAGTACTTTATGATGACTCATGTCTCTGCCTATCCAAATGTCTTCCTACCCGATTTCTATTTTGAATTTCCTATATGTATTTGTATTTTTCTAAATCCAGTTGTACTGTTATATTCCAATTTATTTTGACGTATTTACATTTCGAAGTACGGGTGTTTATTCAAAACTGTTTTTGTTGCAATTTTTCTAGTATGTTAGAATTTACAAATAATTTAAATACATATAACTACATTATTTAAACGTATTTAAAACATTATAAAACAATGATGAAAATAATTATTCATAACAAAACAACTAAATACCTTTTTCAAATTTGTCTTTTGCAATATAAGAACGTGTTTATCTTTCATTAAATATCCCTCTTTCAATCCAATTTCAAATACTCATTTTTCATGCTTCTTTCGTTTCATGCAAGAATGCACTCATGGTTTGAACAACCATGGGAAAACGCCGATAAATACACTAATTTAAATGGCAGGGCAAAGAATGTACTCTATTCAGCACTGGTGATGTAATGCATTTTGATTTTGAAGAATGTGGTATTTAGGAATAAGATACTATCATAGTGGTCACATCTGAATTAACCATTTTTTAATTTTTGGTTAATTTTTCAGATCTATGTAATTTTTTTTTAAAATGATACTTTGTATACAACATGTCACTGGGACGGCATATCACATGTCAATAAACATTGGAATCACGCTACGCAAGCTTCGAAGTTGTGACCTCTGACAGCAAAGCTGAACCACTTAACAACTTGGACAATGGTGCTTTATGTAATGTTATTACTAAGTCATTATATTATTATTCTATTCACATCTCTCCTTCCATTTTTGGGGAAAAAAACTCCATTGCTCTTCCATTCTACCATTTTATCTTCTTCAATCCCCTTGTACTATACATAAACTTTTATATATGAAGTAGAATACCCATTATATTGAATTTATTATACATAACTTTAATTTACATTTTATTCTCTTTTAAATTATCATGGATATCCAAATTACTCAAAGGTAGATTTTTAATATCTTTAATTATTCCTTTTTAATTGTTTGCTTAATTGGGTTTGAAAATTTAATTTTCATGTGTATCATTTATGATACGTTAATGTATCACTCAAACCATGATACGTGAATCTATCACTACAATATGATACATAAAAAATACCATTACAATCATGATATGCTTAAGGACCATTAAAATCATGCTCTATCGAAATATCATCGACATTCTGAACATTTGAAAACTACTAAAATATGATACACTAATACCGTCATGGTCATGATAAGTTAATGTACTATTACAATCATGATTTGTTAAATTACACATTGAGAATCATTATAACAATCACAACAATCGAAATGCACACAGCCGCAACCCTAACCGTCCTTACAAGATCATTATGAGAGAAATGCTATTGACAGATGCGCATAAGCGACTATGCCTGTCACTCATCCAACTATTGGCTGAAAATATTCAAGAAGCCAGAAGCCGAAAATCTAGTAGTGAGGTAATTGGCATAGAGTGTATCATCAAAGGTAGGGATGAGTGATGAGAAATATTAACATACGTCCTTATGATTATAAAAAATTAGCTTTAGGTCCTTCCTAATTTTGTACATCCCTATTTTTTTCAAAAACATGAAATTCAGCAGTGTATTTGGGTAATTTAACTAACGTTAACATGCACTTTTAGGGTATAAGTCCATAACTCATAATCGAGTGTAACGACCCGCAAATCCGTACCCCTTGAGTCAATGCTACTATATATCAATCAACTCAAGTTGAACAGAATACGAACCATTTGGGTTAAGAAGAAGAGGCAGAAGAAGAAAATAGAAAACAACATCAGAATCTAACCATCGCAGCGGAATAAAATATAATAGATAATAAATGATCTATACACAAAATCAAATATATCTGTTTATATATTACATCATCAGGGTACATCAATCACAGTTCAACATCAATAACATACAACTGGATACACAGCTACTCAACATAGCGGAATATATATAAGACAAGTACGAAAGTACGTATCGTCATCCAGCTCGTCTCCTGAGCTCCACGGCAAAATATCCTTTATCCTATAATACTCGTCTGACCCGAGCATTATAGTTAAATAACACCCGAGTCAGTCTGAAATACCAGCGTGAGAAAATCACACTCAATTTGATTATTAAAGTTTCAAAATCCTTTGAAAACAAAAGCATCTCGTAAGACCACGCCACAAATAAACATGTCGGGTTTTTACCTTGCGATAGCTAAAACAGTTTTATATCAAAATCCTCTGATATTATAATAGAAATATTTATTAAAATAACCGAAATTGTTACATCTATTAAATTCCAGCTACTAGCCACAGAGTGGGTAATACAAACAAAACTCGTACAAGGCGCGTAGGGAAAATGGATTTCCAACCAAAGACTAGGCACTGGGGTACCACCTGTCACGGTACGTGGCCTAGATCACAGTACCGAGGATCACTCCCGACCCCCTGCAACACAAGATCGGGACTACCCCTTACTGGATAATCCCGAGTGAGATCACCCCACAGTTAGGATCAGCAACCGCACCACTAAGCCGAAATAAAAAGGGACATCTAGACATGTATGACCTCATCCTGAATGGGTGCTACCCACCTAACCTTGTTGCATAACCCTTGATTTTCAGTCATTCCCAGTTGATGAGCCTTGAGGCTAAGCATTACCTTTTTAGAACATATCCCTTAGAATGCCCATCATCCACCTGACGACGTTCCGAAAGCATTCATCCATACTAGTCTGTCCCGGGTTCGAACTGAACCGAAGGCACTATTCCTACTACATGCATTTTGGAAATATCCTCAGGATTAGTAGCGACTAGCCCTTTCACTTCACTGCTCCATCTTCAAATCCAAACTCGTTTTCCACGAAAACGTACAAACCGGATCGAAGTGGTTTTCGAGAAATAAATCTCGATCCCGGTCTCTTCGAAACGATCAGCGCATTTGGCCAATATTGATAGTCGGTGATTTAACTATCAATTAATATTCACAAACATCCATCAACCATAAATAATCTCCCAAATTATTTATTAATCCCAAAAATATCTTCACAGTATATATTTCCACTTTTCAAACCCTTTTGAAAACAGTTTCAAACTATCTTCCTTTCTCAGAATAAATTTTCCAAGTATTTTCTATTTCCACTGAAATCACCAAGCACAAAAATTTAGATTTTTAAAATAATTTAAAACGCTTTACTTTGAAATATACTTTAAAACATTTAAGTTAAAACCACTTCAATAGTTTGTTGAAAATACATACTGTATGAATATTTAAAAATAAGGTTACTTTATAAAATATAAAACTAGGTTTTCTCTTTTATAACAGAATACTAATTCACCTTTTAAATAATTACTACGATAATAGATTTGAATAATATTTACTTTAGAATTTAGATATTTAGAAATAATAAATTTCTAAAACAACATTAAAACTTTTTATCTTATATTTAAAAATTTACTTTGAACGTACTTGGCTATCCAGAGAAATATACCCTCTTCGCATTCTCCTTTAAATTTCCAATTTCAAACACTTTAATGAATTTCCAAATTGATTTCCAATTTACTCCCTTTTATTCCAAAATCCATTAATTTCAAAATTTATTCCTTAATTATGATTTAAAATACTTTTAAATGAAAATACCAATTTTAGATTTATCAAATTACTTCTTAATCCTGTTAAATAAATTTAAACTTTAAATTTTAAAATGATTCTTTATTCCTCGAAAAAAAAATATCACTTCATTTTACAATTCATTTATTTCTGTTTATTCAATATATTTTTTCTTCTTTTCATACTTGAAGTTATTTATTAGTATCTTAATATCACTTCCATTTCTTTTCAAGTCATTATTAATTTATTCAAATTTTCTATAATTATTTCGCTTACAAATTCACTTCTTTTATTTTCTTTCCAAAATCTAATTTATATATTTGTGGTAACTCATTATATCCAAAGATATTCAATCAAACCATAGCATTCAATATTCCAATATAATTCATCATAGAATATCAAATAATCACGACAGAGAATATTAAATAATTTAAATAAATGTTGAGGAATTCAGTTGGATCCCTCCAACCTATTTTTCCTGCATCCACAGACGTTAGCACAACATAAAATACCATTTCCACTTCGAGATGGAATATCACGGTATATGGGATTAATATAATATCATCCGCTATTATGCGGCGCATAGGGTCTCATCCGCTATATAATGCGGGAAATCAATCATTCCAAGATATATTATATATTATAATATAACACATCAATCAATTCAACCATTCAACCAATTATTTAAATTTAATCATTTAAATTAAAATTAAAATTCAACTGAGTGAGATTAACTCTCCTTTGATTTTATTGATACAATCCACACCAAACCGGGTTTTTTCCACGATTTAAAACCTTGTGTAAACATTATACAATTTATTAATATTTTGAATCAATCAAACAATTAATTTCCAATTTAATAATTTAATTAACCCATGATTTATTTCAAACTAATAGTATGGTAAATAAAATATTTTTAGCAACAAAATAAATTTAATAGGTTTATTAAACAACTCATCTCCAAAAATACATTTTCCATTTAATAAATTTAATCTAAATTTCCTCTAATAAATTACTTAGTGACTGGAATAGTTAACAACTAATCACAAAACCTATTTTTAAGAAATGGCACTATTTACTAAATCACTTATTTAATTTAGTTTAAATAAATTATTTATTACCTTCCAGGCAGAAACCACAACCCAAACAGACATCCACGCGACTTCCTTCAGGCATGACTTCGCCATCACCAACACCCTACAACAAGAAAACCCACACTGCTGCACTATTTTATCGTCTTCTCCCTCCAAGCAAACCACGATCTTAACCAAGTCCAAACATGCACGCGCAAACCTAGGTCGGCCTCTCTTCTCATCGCAGCCTCGATCAACTCGCCGCCAAACCCTAAAACACATCGCGCTTCGCCCAAAACCCTCGACTACGCCAGCTATGCTCCTTCATGTGGCCACGACCAAGCATCGGCCACGTCCACCACTTCTATTCAAACACTTGCAGCCACCTCCGTCGCTGCTTCTCAGGCGCGATCGAGTTGAGGTTGCGCGCGCTCGATTCCTTTAATTTTTTTTATATATGAGGATCGAATTCGATTTCGATTTTTAGAAGAGGAAATTAGGTTTCGGTTTTCATTCGCCTCTCTTTTTTTTTATCTGATACTCATTCGAATTCAGGAGAAGAAGAAGGGTGCGAAATTGAATAAGAAGGCTCGGCTTGGTTTTTCGAAGAAGGAAGACGCGAGTAAAAAAAATTCTTCTTTTTTTTTCTCGTCTAAAGGAAGATAAGGATGAACGAATTTAGGTTGAGGGGAGTGGCGTATAAGAGAAGGTTTGAGATGAATGAATTTAGGTTGAGGGGAGTGGCGTATAAGAGAAGGTATGAGATGAACGAATTTAGGTTGAGGGGAGTGGCGTATAAGAGAAGGTTTGACTATTAATTTAAATTCAATTGGATTATCCTAGGCATTTACCAATCGTACGACCAAACGGTAGCTCCAAACACTGCGAAAATTGAAATCCGATAATAATACTATATTACGAATCCAATAGAACTGGTTTCGTAGAAATCCAAGATTGTGCGTCGGAAGGCTATTTTTAAATTCAATTTAAAACGATATAATTTCAAAACTTAACAAATCAGTATTAAATTCAATTTTAAAACTTTTATTATCATCAACACTGTCAATATAAATTTTACAAGCCTTCAAATTATTTTAACAGGCTTCAAACTCCTGATTCAACATTTTACCCAATTTCAAATTATTAAATTCAATAATTTAATTATCAAATTAATGGTGATTTTTGAATTCAAGTTAAAAATTAACTTTTAAATATTTAAAATCAATTAAATATTCCAATTTCAAATGCTTAAAAATTCCGGGTCTTCACATTCCTCTCCCTTAAAAGAATTTCGTCCTCGAAATTTACTGGTTAGGAAGAATGGTCTAATACCCGTTTACTTTTCTCAAAACCAACAGTTCAGCATCCTATCAACTGTCATTTTATAAAAGACCCATTATTATTCTTACTAGCTTTCCAAACCCTCCCCTAGTTTCAAACAATACTATTTGCTCAATCGTTCGAATTATAATTTAAACTCAAATTTTAAATTATCAAAATTTTCTCAAAAAATTTCGAACTCCTTGAATTTTCGAAAAATTCCGCCAGCGTCTCCTTTATGCGGCTAGCTCGGTACAACTACAAAATGCCTCTATAGGCTCCCAAATTTCAAAAGAAAACAGAAGCCAAGTGGCTAGATCAAAAACCTAATCAAATTTCATACAGAATTTTAAACACATACCTTTTTGTCGAGCAATACAAATTTTCCTTTTCCTTTATGATACCTGCATATCCTGCCTAACAATAATATCCAATCACAACATCCAAAAATATTTTATTGACTTCCTTAGCAAATGACAATATCTATTCAGCCAAATATTAACTTATAATATATTTGTAATATCAATTTCCAATCAAGAATTCACCATTCCTTTCTTTAGTTTAGTATAAGCATTTTATATGCTTCTTTATTTATTTTCACTTCACCACTTTAGTTTATATCTACTTCTATTAAAATTGGTTCTCCATTTCCATATGAATTCAATTTTATCTTCAACTCTGAATATTTAATTCTATCTTCCATTAATACTGATTCATATCATTATTTTAAATTAGTTTCATTCTCTAATTTATTTCAATTCCCAATTTGAAATCGTTTTGTCGTTAACTACAATTTTCCTAAAAAAATTCAAAAAAATTTCTAGCTCCCAAAATTTCTAAAACAATTTGGCAGAGTCTCCTTTGTACGGAGGAGCTTTTGCAGTTTGACAAGAGATATAAATATATATACATCGGCCCACACGGTCGGAAAAACAAAAAACAATTCATATTTCCTATTTTTATTGCGTAGGCGTACCTTATTTAGCATTTTTAAGCAAGCGGCTTATTATTTTAGCATTTAGCGCATTCAAATCCAGCCAAACGGCTTCCCGGTACCTGTACTTACTCGATTCAAACATATAAGTACTAAATATAGGAAGTTTATAGCATTTCACTTAAAATTTAAATAGCTAAAACATGGATCTTGTAATAATGCATGTTATATACTTTATAAACACATATGTAAGGTTCCAACACTTACTACAATTGCTTACAACCAATTCTCAACCCATTCCATTCAGTTTAAGTGATTTACAACTTACACGCTTATATTTAATTCATTCTAAGCAAAACAAACTTATATTCGTTCCAATTGATTCCAAAATCATCCTATTTCGTTTCTAACAACTCATAGAATTTTATCTAATCCCGTTTACATCAAACGATCCATTTTTTTATGCAATTTGACAATATTAATGGGAATAAATAATTACATAAGCTTTATAACCAATTTAGATTGATTCCAACTCAAAGTATATAAATCCCATTTAAATCTAACTTATTTACAAACCGTATAGTTGCATTCCATCCCGTTTCACATTGGTTTTGTTCAAAGCCATATTGTTATACTCGACATCATCCCATGCTTCTATTAATTTTAAACTTAGGTTAATTTACTTCAATTCACTACCATTTCATAACTAAAGTTCATTCCCATTTTAATTAATTCATACTCGAATTGTATTTATTTTCATCTCAAATCATTTTTATTTTAATCCAATTCCATACAACTTCAATGCATATTTAATTCACTTACAATTCGAAGTTGAATTTCTACTTATTACTCAAGCTTCATTTTCAAACTCAATTATCACAATTCAATTTTAAGTTAATAATTTCGAGTTCCATTTCCATATTTCATCGACTAATTCATTATCTAATTAGTTCTCCCCTGGTTTAAATTCAATATTTGATTTTTAATCTCAGAATCTCTTCATTAAATTTCTTAAGTGCAATTTATTTTATAATTCAAGTTTGGATTTTTCGTTTTATTTTCCAATTCATCAAAAATATTTATTTTGGGTTTTCTATCCCACTTTTCAATTTTATAAGTCACAACTTATTATTTTACACATTTCCATTCATTCTAGGCTTGAATATATTCATCTTTTATTTTTAACTCAAAATTTACGCTTATTTATAGCCTAAGTATATTTTATTCTATGGATTTTTAATTCCTTTATAAGGTATTCTAATTTATTTATGCCAACTTATTTCTTATCCAACTTACTTCCATTTATTCAGGTAAGAATCTAATTCCATTCAATAACACCCATAACTTAATTGAATTTTACTCCAATTCAATTCTATTTAACTTAACCCCAGTTAAATCTTGTTACATACCATTTCTTTGAATTTTGTTAAGTAAGGACTTAATTCCATTTAATATCATTACAATATCCAATTTTCAGTTCATTCACTTACAATTATAAATTCATTTGTTCATTCTATAATCATTTACAACCAATAAATTTTACTTCCAAACATTAATTATTTTTAGTCCATTTGAACTAACTCTGCATTTATTTTCATTCAATTTTAAATCAAACATCATCCAATATTCAGTTTCATACTATATAAATCATTCGGTTACTTACTAATTTTAATTCTCAAAACTTTGTTTTATTTAGTCCAACTTGACTAATTTTTTCATTTCACATAATTTAACACAATTCAAATTTAAATCCCAGTATTCAGTTTTCATTTTACTTACTTAGAAATTTGAATAAATTTGTCCTCCAACAAATCCACTTCTAGTAAATTTTTACTTTTATTTACTAGGTTCAATTACATTCTTAGTTAAGATTCCAGAGTTTAAATAGTCTTTCAACATTTCAAAATTCCCTTTGAAATCACCTATATCCAAAATTCCTTGCATTTCTAAAATCAAATTTATCTTTTGCAAACAACTCCAATTTAAAATAATTTGGTAGCAATTTCTCTCTTGGAAACTCGAAAATGAACATCGATGATGCTGCAGTCATCACCGAAATTATTTCTCAGTGACCGAAAGAGTTCAATGCTTTTATCTCTTTTAAAATCCTTCAAATATTTTTAAATTCCAAATCTCTCTAGATTTTCAAATCCGATTCAAAAATATATCACACATATATATTATTTTTTTCCAACTTTTGGGAATCAATTCCAAATTCAAAGGAATCTAAATTTCCAAATCCCAAATCCCAAATCCTTTAAATTTATATCCAAACATTACTTTGGAATTTTATCTTATTTTAATAATTAATCACACTATAATTCACATTTAGTTTATATTTACAAATTTCATTTGTATACAAATTGATTTCTTAGTTTTTAATTATGGTTTCAATATCTTATTCAATTATAATTCACATTTACAAATCCCATTTATTTATTAATTTATTCCTTAATCTTTGGTCATTATTTTCAGTTTCTTATTCAATTCTCATACAATAATGATAATAATTTAATATTATTACTCCAACATCCAAGCATCCATATATAACTATAATAATTTACGAAAAATCATTTCTTTTATATACAAAAATAATTTTGGGTAAAATTATTTCATTTACCCTAATTAAAACAATATTGTGTCGGTTTATCTTGTTTAAGAGTTTAGAAATTCCTATCGATAACATGGCGTCCCACATATCGATCAGAATCCATAAAACACTCAACCGATAAGTCAACACAATATAAAACAATTTTATATTTACCAATAAATAAGCGCTCATATCTATTAATACGCTCAAGCTCATTCTAGAGTACTATGGACTCTATTCTATGAGTAATTCCCACCAGAACCAAGGTTATCACCAACCTCGCTCTGCTACCAAGTGTAACGACCCGCAAATCCGTACCCCTTAGGTCAACGCTACTCTACATCAATCAACTCAAGTTGAACAGAAATACGAACCATTTGGGTTAAGAAGAAGAAAATAGAAAACAACATCAGAATCTAACCATCGCAGCGGAATAAAATATAATAGATAATAAATGATCTTTACACAAAATCAAATATATATGTTTATATATTACATCATCAGGGTACATCAATCACAGTTCAACATCAATAACATACAACTAGATACACAACTACTCAACACAGCGGAATATATATAAAACAAGTATGAAAGTACGTATCCTCATCCAGCTCGTCTCCTGAGCTCCACAACATTATATCCTGTATCTTGTAATACTCATCTGACCCGAGCATTATAGTTAAATAACACCCGAGTCAGTCTGGAATACCAACATGAGAAAATCACACTCAATTTGATTATTAAAGTTTCAAAATCCTTTGAAAACAAAAGCATCTCGTAAGACCACGCCACAAATAAACATGTCGGGTTTTTACCTTACGATAGCTAAAGCAGTTTTATATCAAAATCCTTTGATATTATAATAGGGTCTATATACAAATACTTATTAAAATAGCCGAAATTGTTACATCTACTAAATTCCAGCTACTAGCCATAGAATGGGTAATACAAACAAAACTCGTATAAGACGTGTAGGGAAAATGGATTTCCAACTAATGACTAGGCACTGGGGTACCACCTGTCACGGTACACGGCCTAGATCACAGTACCGAGGATCACTCCCGACCCCCGCAACACAAGACCAGGACAACCCCTTACTAGATAATCCCGAGTGAGATCACCATATGGTTGGGATGAGCAACCGCACCACTAAGCTGAAATAAAAAGGGACATCTAGACAGGGATGACCTCACCCTGAATGGGTGCTACCCACCTCGCCTTGCCGCATAACCCTTGATTTTCAGTCATTCTCGGTTGATGAGGCTTGAGGCTAAGCGTTACCTTTTTAGAACATATCCCTTATAATGCTCATCGTCACCTGACGATGTTCCGAAAGCATTCATACATACAAGTCCGTCCCGGGTTCGAACGAAATCAAAGGCACTATTCCTACTACATCCATTTTGGAAATATCCTCAGGATTGGTAGCGACTAGCCCTTACACTTCACTGCTACATCTTCGAATCCAAACTCGTTTTCCACGAAAACGTACAAACCGGATCGAAGTGGTTTTCGAGAAATAAATCTCGATCCCGGTCTCTTCGAAACGATCAACGCATTTGGCCAATATTGATAGTCGGTGATTTAACTATCAATTAATATTCACAAACATCCATCAACCATAAATAATCTCCTAAATTATTTATTAATCCCAAAAATATCTTCACAAGATATATTTCCACTTTTCAAACCCTTTTGAAAACAGTTTCAAACTATCTTCCTTTCTCAGAATAAATTTTCCAAGTATTTTCTATTTCCACTGAAATCACCAAGCACAAAACTTTAGATTTTTAAAATAATTTAAAACGCTTTACTTTGAAATATACTTTAAAAATTTAAGTTAAAACTACTTCAATAGTTTGTTGAAAATACATACTATATGAATATTTGAAAATAAGGTTACTTTATAAAATATAAAACTAGGTTTTCGCTTTTCAAAACAGAATACTAAGTCACCTTTTAAATAATTACTACGATAATAGATTTGAATAATATTTACTTTAGAATTTAGATATTTAGAAATAATAAATTCGTAAAATAACATTAAAACTTTTTATCTTATATTTAAAAATTTACTTTGAACGTACTTGGCTATCTAGAGAAATATACCTCTCTTCGCATTCTCCTTTATATTTCCAATTTCAAACACTTGAATCAATTTCCAAATTGATTTCCAATTTACTCCCTTTTATTACAAAACCCATTAATTTCTAAATTTATTCCTTAATTATGATTTAAAATACTTCTAAATGAAAATACCAATTTTAGATTTCTCAAATTACTTCTTAATCCTGTTAAATAAATTTAAACTTTAAATTTTAAAATAATTCTTTATTCCTTTAAAAAAATAATATCACTTCATTTTACAATTCATTTATTTCTGTTTATTCAAAATCTTTTTTCTTCTTTTCATACTTGAAGTTATTTATTAGTATTTTAATATCACTTCCATTTCTTTTCAAGTCATTATTAATTTATTCAAATTTTCTATAATTATTTCGCTTACAAATTCACTTCTTTTATTTTCTTTCCAAAATATAATTTATATATTTTTAGAAACTCATTATATCCAAAGATATTCAATCAAACCATAGCATTCAACATTCCAATATAATTCATCATAGAATATCAAATAATTACAACAGAGAATATTAAATAATTCAAATAAATATTGAGGAATCCAGTTGGATCCCTCAAACTTATTTTTCCTGTATCCACAGACGTTAGCACAACATAAAATACCAAGTCCACTTCGAGGTGGAATATCGCGGTATACGAGATTAATATAATATCGTCTGCTATTATGCGGCACATAGGGTCTCATCCGCTATATAATGCGGGAAATCAATCATTCCAAGATATATTATATACTATAATATATCACATCAATGAATTCAACTATTCAACCAATTATTTAAATTTAATCATTTAAATTTAAATTCATTTTAGTAAATTAAGTCACCTTTGATTTTGTTGATACAATCCACATCAAACCGGCTTGTTTCCATGAATTAAAACCTTATATAAACATTATACAATTTACTAATATTTTGAATCAATCGAACAATTAATTTTCAATTTAATAATTTAATTAACCCATGATTTATTTCAATCTAATAGTATGGTAAATAAAATACTTTAGCAACAAAATAAATTTAATAGGTTTATTAAACAATTCATCTCCAAAAATACATTTTCCATTTAATAAATTTAATCTAAATTTCCTCTAATAAATTACTTAGTGACTGGAATAGTTAACAACTAATCACAAAACCTATTTTTAAGAAATGGCACTATTTGCTAAATCACTTATTTAATTTAGTTTAAATAAATTATTTATTACCTTCCAGGCAGAAACCACAACCCAAACAGACATCCACGCGACTTCCTTCAGGCATGACTACGCCATCACCAACACCCTACAACAAGAAAACCCACACTGCTGCACTCTTTTATCGTCTTCTCCCGCCAAGCAAACCATGATCTTAACAAAGCCGACACACGCACGTGCAAACCTAGGTTGGCCTCTCTTCTCATCGCAGCCTCGATCAACTCGCCGTCGAACCCTAAAACACATCGCACTTCGCCCAAAACCCTCGAGTACGCCAGCTATGCTCCTTCATGTGGCCACGACCAAGCATCAGCCACATCCACCGCTTCTATTCAAACACTTGCAGTCACCTCCGTCGCCGCTTCTCAGGCGCGATCGAGCCGAGGTTGCGCGCGCTCGATTCCTTTGATTTTTTTTATATGCGGATCGAATTCGTTTACGATTTTTAGAAGAGGGAATTAGGTTTTAGTTTTCATTCACCTCTTTTTTTTATCTGATACTCGTTCGAATTCAGGAGAAGAAGAAGGTTGCAGAATTGAATAAGAACGCTCGGCTTGGCTTTTCAAAGAAGGAAGACGCGAGTAAAAGAATTTCTTCTTTTTTTGTAACGACCCGGATATTTGAACGATTAATTTTCATTATTTAAATATTTAATTTGAACTTTAATTCGATTTTAATTTGAACAGTTTGGTTTTATATGATAGAAAGGATTCAGAATTTAAATATAACGACCTGTTGAATTAATTAATTATTAAAATATTAATTGAATATCGGGTAAAATGTTAAATCGGGGTAGTAAGCTTATTTAAAATATTTTAAAGGCTTATAGAATTTATAGTAATAATACTGAAAATAATAGATGAGTTAAAATTTGAATTTAACAGTGGTTTGTCGGACTTTAAAATTTCATCGTTTAAATTGACGTTTAAAAATAGCCATACGAGGCACAGTCTCGGAATTCGACGAAACTAGTTCCGTTGGATCCGTAATATTGAATTTGTACCGGATTTCAAATTTCGTAATTTTCGGAGCTACCATGTGATTGTACGATAAACAAACGCGCTATAATTTAAGCGAAATATGAGAAGATTTTAAAATTTAAAATAAAATAATTAACCTAGCGTCCTCAACACACTTTCGTCCCATCAGAATACTGTAATTCGTCTTCTCCTATACGCTTCCCATCTTCTTTATAATCGCGTTACTTTCTGTTTCTGGCTTCGATCAGAAAAACTAAAGTTTAAATTCATGGCTGCCATCCCTTTCTTTTTAATCGCGAAACCCAACCCCTCATATTTTAAATTCTGAAACCCTATTCATTTCCACTTTTTCCTTCAAGCCGAATTCATCGACACACCTTAAAAAAACGAAAAAAAAAACCTAAAATGAGTTCGAGCTGCACGAAAGGGAGGGAGCAGTCGCGTCTCAAGGCGCGTCGCTGGAAGCTTGGTCTCGAATCGAAGAGGGCGGCGGCAATGTTGGCAGGCTAGGATGATGGCTTTTATCGATGTGAAGTTCGGTGAGATTTCGTGGTCGCGTCGATGCTTGGGTGGTGCAACGTCGTGGCGAAGGCGAGATGCAGTGGTACGTGAGGTGATGTTGAACGCGAGTGGCGGCGGCATGTGATTGGGAGGCGCGGCTTCGCGTGGTTCAGTAGTGACGTGCACGACAGGAAGCTCGTGCGACAGAGTGTATCATGGAGGAGTTGTCAAGGCAGCGACGTCGGTGGATCGGGGTAGCGTCGTGATGTGGGTTTTGCGCTTGGTACTGTGAGGTAATTGTGATTTTATTTCTGAATTTAAATCTAAAATGCATACGTATACACAGCTAGGAAAAAAAATTAAATCGTGTACCACTGTAAATTAAGAATATACCTTAGGCAATTTAATTTCATAACATTTTAATTTGATGGTAAGTAAGTTCAAAATTTTAATTTAATATGATATTTACAGTACGGTTTTCATATATAGTTAAGCTTTGAAAAAAAATATAGATATAAAGATTAGATTTAAAAAAAAAATTAAGTCATTTGGTATAAGTAGTTTCAAAGAAGAAAAATGAAATAAATATTCATGTTTTAAATATTATTTTAAATAGTGGATATAGTGATTAAATTGTTTAATTTACTAAAGGATTTTTTAAGGATAGTAGTTAAAATAAACCGTTAGTTAAATAATTTTTTTTAATTAAAATGGAAATTTGTCGATCGACTATTTCAAATATTAATAAAATCCGTGCAATTGTTATTCAAGGTCAAAAATATGGAAACGAGTCGGGATTGGGAAGGATTGCAACAATGAAATCAAAGGTGAGTTAATCTCACTCGGTTGATTTTAATTTAAAATCGTTGAATTTAAATTTAAATTGTTGAATTAAAATTTATTGGTTGAATTGCTTGAATGGTGGTTGAAATTAGTGATTAAATTAAATAGACCCTATACGCCGCATAATTGCGGATGATAATTTATAAAACCCGTATACCGTGATATTCCATCATTATAGTGGAATTGGTATTTTATATTGTGCTAACATCTGTGGATGCAGGGAAACAGGTTGGAGGGATCCAACAGGATTCCTCAAAGTATTTATTGATTATATATATGTTGTTATATGACAGGTTGGATGGATTGATAGGGATTTGTTGCTGAATTGAATTATTAACTGTTAAATTACATGGGAAGTTAAAATTTGAATAAAATTCTATAAATAATTTAATTAAAGGAAGTTAAATGAACTTGAAGAGAAATATTTAATTTAGAGTTTGAATTTACTTCTATTTGAAATTTTAAGGGAGATAAAAGTATATTTATAATTTAATTGAGTAAAGCTGAGTTTTGGGCAATATAATTTATATATTAAAACTCGAAGAAAAATTGTAATCGTTAAATGGAATTGAAGTAAACCAAATTTTGTTAAAGAACGAAAATGAGATTCTATTAGTGATAGAGAGAATTACTAATAAGAAATAAAAGGATCATTTATTAAGAAATAAGGGAAATTTTATTAAGAATGAAATAGAATTTTGGTAAGAAATCATATGAATGTTATTTAAAGAATGGATTTTAAAGATAAGATTTTTAAATAAAAGTTGTTTGTATAAATGAATGGAAACTCAGGAAAACTGTATAAACTAAAAACGGGATTATGAATGAGACAAGAGGATATCAGTGGATATTTAAAGAGATTAGTCAAAATAAATTTATTTTGAGATAAGAAATTGTTAGACGGTGATAGTAAGATATTTTCGAAGGTGAATGTAGACAAGAGGCATTTATAGATGAATATTGGGTTTTTCTAAAATTATAAAATTATTTAAAAAAAAGGAATATTTTTAAAGTACTATACTATATAAATGTTTATAAACTATTATTTGAATGTAAATATTTTCGGATTGGTTACTTTGAAGGCTTGGCAATTATTTATTAATAAGCTCTAATTTTCTAAAACCAGTTTTGAATTTTTCATAAATTGGATATGAACTTTAATATTATCTTTGTAACGATCCCGGATTTTAATTTAATTTAAATTGATAATTTATTTAGTTTTTGAATAAAATGGTGAAATTTATTGATAAATTGATTTGAAAATTCAAAATGAAGTCTTTAAAATAAAATATACAAATAAATATTAAGTTAGAAATTGAAATAGAAATATATGAGAGATAAACTATAAACTATAAAGTCAACAAAATAAAGTAAACATATTAAAATAAATACGTATAGTTAAAATTCAAAACAACACATTAACTAAAATATAGAGTAAACACACAATTAAATTTAAAACGACATATTAAAATAGAAATTTATTTATATTAAAAAGTCATAAGACAAGAAACAAACTACATTCAAATGTGTATAGTGTAAACAAAACAAATATCTACAAACTAAGTACAAAGCAAATTGACTTGCTGTAAACAAAATGAGGAACACATATACAATAGGCAAGCAAGAAAATAATAAGTAACCCAAGTGTTAACATAAGCATGAAGTATAAAGTAAGTAACTATAGCAAAACAAAGAAGTACAAGCAAAGAAAAGATAAGTATGTAGGCTGTAGCTTATAAAACAAGTACATAATATCATCTCAGCAACTAAAATATTGATCATATCAGCCGTAATAAAGAAATGTAGTAGGCAAAGGACTTTCTCATTTAATGCAAGATCATCTCTATCCCATAACTAATGCACCTCAGCCATACACAAGTCATTCCAAATAGTTATATCCTGTACTTGCAAAGAACTTCAAACTGCATGCTTCCTTTGTATATGCATCAACTCCTCACTTCAGTTCATTATCACAACTAAGCAAACCAAAACATGCATGCATTCTTAAATCCTGAGAAAAGATCAGAAGTAAACAATAGCTCAACAATTTCAGTTTTCTCAGACTTTTGTTCTCTGCCTTCAACCAATCAGGTGAGTAACCTTTCCTTTTAAAATTCTAAACATGATTCTGTGGCAAGTATCTGTGATGAGAATATTTGTATATATGTATGTTTTCTGGATCCACATGAGTGAGGGGTGAATATATGTGCACAGTTATTCACTGTGATACTTTGTTTCTGGTTTCAAGCTCTGGTATCAGCTTCAAAAAAATAAAAAAAATCATGTTCTCATGATCAAGGCATGATTTGAATTCAAGATGAAAACAAAACTTGTTTGTTTTTTTTGTATGAGCTTTAATCTAAAAATGTATTCAAGCTAAAACAACTTAGCATTTCCTCTGGAAATTGAAAGAGCAGAGCAAAGCTTTATATAAGTCGAAATTTAAATTTCTTAAATTACGTTTTCAGGCATATAAACTGAATTCGTATACTTTAATTTGATTTTTAAAGCTTGAATCATAATTTTTAGAGTTAGATGCCAAGAGCAGTTCGAGTTTGGTTAAAATTCGTTCTATCGTCGATCTCTGATGATCTACAAAGTTCTGGTGACTGGGATCGAGGCTGGTGGTAGTGGAGTGATAGGGGAGTTTGGGAAAAATTCCAGGAAGTTGGTCAATGGACGGTGGTGGGGGCGGTAATCGTTTCAAGTTTTTAACCCTAGTTTTTACTCGGCCTGGTATTTTGATCATCTCTACATCTATGGTGGATCGAGCGCTGCCAGTCGTTGGGAGGTGATGGCTGGGTGAATGACGAGGTCGTGGCCGGTGGCTCACGTTTTCTGGTGGTCGAGGGCGTGGTTGTGAGACATTCTTTCCGGTGATGTTGAACTCCAGTTTCGAGCTGAAGGCTCGTTTTCAATTTGGGTTAGATGTTTGCGTTTGGATGTTCGTAGTCGAGTGTCGAGGCGATTTGTGTCTTGCCGGAGGCGGTGAGGTACGCCGGAGTGCTGGCGAACGTGGGTGCACATGCACGTGTGCACTTCGTATCTGGTTTGGAGCTTTGGGGAAGACGCAGTTTTCTCGTATGATTACTCGAGATTTTGCGGGGTCGACCCGAAGTGGTTCTCGCATTTTCCTGAAGTCGACTCGAAGCAAGATTTTAAATGCGAAATGAAAACACTTGGAAAGTTTTTTTTTTTATGGAAATTTTGGGGTACCTGGGTAAAGATTTGGGAAAACTCGAAGCAGAGCTCGAGTTTGTGAGGGTTTAACTCGGGGAAATCATGATGGGGCTCGGGTATAAGATGTGGTACAGGTTTCAAAAACCTGTTTCTGTTTAAACTTTAAAAATATTTAAGTATATCCTATAAAATGTTTTGGAAATAAATGATTGAGTTTAAAATCTTTTGAATTTCTTTCAGCTAATTAATATTACTTTAACATGAAATCTTAAAAGTAAATTTAAAATGAATGTTTTCAAACTTAAGAAAGTAATAAATAAAATCATTCATAAAAAAATAAATCATCTTTATTGTTAATGAAACATATTGATTTGTAATTCATAAATTATTAAGTTAATTTGAATGATTAATTATGAAGTTGGTTTAAAGGTTAATTTAATTAGTAAGTAATTAAAGAATGAGTTATTTAATTTATAAATAAATAATTAGATTAAATTATAATCAGAAATGATTAATAATGAATTAATCTAAGATAATTTTTTTTTAGAAAGTAATTAAAGAAATGTTATTAGTGAATGAAAATAATTAACTAAAGATTATTAAGTAATTAAACTAATGCGATAAAAGTTGATAATTAATCAGATTTATTAATTCAGATAATCAATTATACATTTTTAAATGTAATCACCGAATAGAAGTAATTAAGAGATTTATTACTTATTGTAATTAATAAATCAGAATGGGTAATCAATTCATAAATAAATAAATTTAATTGGGAATAAAATAGAATTAATTTAGATTTAACGATTAGTAAATCCTGCCTATAAATATTTATTAAATGCTTGACCTTACTTATGAATGATTATATTGCATTGTGTTGTATGAGAAACCTTGAATTGACTGTCTTATCTGATCAGTAATATTTTGTTCCGTGACTGTGTATGATTTATCCATTTATTTACATTGTTATATTATCTGTGAATCTGTGAATTGACGATAAGCGTTATAGTTATACCGCTTATCAAAGATATTGTTCTACTTAAATCTGTGATGATTGAATGATATTGCACTATTGTGTTGAACCCCTGGACCACACCATACACACACAAATATGGATTTCACGAGGAAATCGATTAAGTCACAGATTTTGAAATGACTTTTAAACTTGAATATTTAAACTCAAATGTTTTCGAAATGGATTGGATTTAAAGTGAAAAGCTTTTAAAATGGAATTTCAAAGATGAAATTTATTTTGAATAACTTGATTAAGTTTTGAAATTTAAATATTTTGATTAAATTTGAATTCAATATTTGAAATTGAATTCTATGATTTGAAACTAGGGATTAACGATATTATACTAGTCATTATGAGTTAAACCATTTTTAAAGTATTATTTAAGGGAATTTGAATTAATCCAAAGATTGTAACTTGTATAAATGAAATCGGGTTTTTCGAAATAAGACTGTTGTTTCTAAATGATAAAAAGGCTTTCATAGGAGAAACGAATTTCAAATTATATAAAAAGGGATTTCAAGTTTAAACTGAAATAGTTTACCAAGTTATTAATGAAAATTTGGAAATAAACTTTGAAAGTGAATGTTTGGGAACGGTTTGAAGGCTATAAGTTAAATCTTTGATTTAAAGATTTAACGAGTTAATCAAATAGAAATGAAATTGTTTTGAAGGCTATAAGTTAAATCTTTGATTTAAAGATTTAACGAGTTAATCAAATAGAAATGAAATTGTTTTGAAGGCTATAAGTTAAATCTTTGATTTAAAGATTTAACGAGTTAATCAAATAGAAATGAAATTGTTTTGAAGGCTATAAGTTAAATCTTTGATTTAAAGATTTAACGAGTTAATCAAATTGAAATGAAAATTGATTTGGAAAATTTGTGAATGAATCTTTTGTTTAAAGATTAAAATGTGAAAATTGTTTAAACCGTTAAAGGTTGTGAAAATGAATCTTTTTGTTTAAAGATTGAAAATGGTAATTTGCTAAGCCATTTGAAGAAAGGTTTTGGGTAATAAGTTGTGACTTAATTGAAATCCCATTATCCATTTGTTTTTGAAATATCGTGCTCACTATTCGGTTTAGCCGGGAAAGGAACATTGTGTTGTATAACTCATTCCGAATATGTGATTCGACGTTATGGATAGCATTTGAAGACCGATGATGAAGACCGGGTATTTGCGAAAGCGATAGGATGACCTATCGATTGTTTCTGCACCGAGTCGCGCCGGTATAGAGACTCCCTAAGTGATGGGAAATCCGATCGGGATTGTGAATATCCGGATTGCAAGGACTTCTTTGTAAGTGCCTTCGGTTCTGTTCGAGCCCGGAACAGACTTGTATGGATTGTATGTCTGACATTACAAATTGAGATATAAAGCAGATTTATTTCAAATATATTTCTGTTGGTGGCGGAGAATTTATTCTTTTAGCTTAACACCCTTCTCTGAGACGTACGAGCTCAGAGGTTATATAGTTGAAGGTTATCAGCGATATATTCCCAATTTGGTAATGTGACATGCTGAGTGTTGCTGTGAAATGATCATTGCGTTGATTATTTGTGATAGGATCATTTGTTTGATCGTCTATCTTGGTGATCATTTCTATGATCATTTGTTGACCCAAAGCATGGCTTTTGTATAAAGTATGTTTTTGTGGACGTGACTTCGTCGACCCTCACACCCCGGAAATGGTCAAAACAGGAAAGATGCGGCAAGGTTATGAGGGGTAGCTCCCTTTAGGGTATGTGCATTTCCTTCTGGAAAAGGGTGGTATCATGGTATGGAGCCCAGATACTTACTCATGTTGAAAACATTTTATGATTGTGTGAATTGATTACGAGCGCTCGGTTAAAGGTCCCAAAGTACCGGGGGATGGCATACTCGTGTCAGTTGTTACCCAGTTAGGGGTAACCCGGCTTTGTGTTGGCAGAGATCCGGTTAGGTTCTCGGGACGTCCTTCCAGAGGCGTTTCCATGTGGCAATGGGAAGTTCCTTGGCCTGACCATTTGTTGGAAATCCAAAGAAACAATACGAGACTTGTACGGTTTTAGTTGTAGAACCTGCTTCCTCAGGAGGTAGCTATAGTAGGCATAATATAATGGTACCTATGCTGGCTAAGATTTATATTCTACTTTCGAAATGAATTTTTTCTACACTATGCACTAGCAATAATATCAAATGTTTCTTTTTAATACGTATCAAGCACCTTTGACTAACATAAGAAGAAATCTCCTCCAAGTCTGCGTTTGCATTGTGTGTGTGGTAGGAGGTCTTATGGTAGTCTCATTTTTAAAAAGCATTGCGAATTGACTTTGAAAATCTTTTGTTGAATGTTTTAAAAGATAAACTGTTTTTGTTGCTCACACCAGTCCCACGACTGATCCGAAGTGTAACGACCCAGAATTTTTAGAAATTAAAATTTGAATATTTAATTAATTTTAAATATTAATAAGTGAATTTACAAGTCAAATAAATTTTTATTTGAATTTTTGGATTTAATTGGATAATTAAATCGATAATTTAATACGTTAAATTATGGAAATAATTGAAAATATAGTTAAATATGATTGAAAATGATTTGTAAAATTTTATTTTATCATATGGAAGTTAGAATGATATTTTAGAACTTTTAAAATCGAATTAAAAGTTAATTTGTGAAAATTGAATATTTTAATATTTAAATCGACTAGTGAAAATAGTCAATTTTTGAACAGTCTTAGAATTGAACGAAACCAGTTTCATTGGATCCGTAATAGTTAGTTATTACCGGATTTCAATTTTCGTGTCAATCGGAGTTATCGTTTGATCGTGGCAGCTCGAAACGCATCGATTTATTTTTAATTTAAATTTGACGAGTTAAAATAGCCATTTTTCAAAAAGTCTCGGATTTCGACGAAACCAGTTTCATCGGATCCGTAATGTGATATTATTGTAAGGTTTCAAATTTCAAGTCAATTGGATTTACGGTTTGTCCGGTACAAATTAAAACGCCTAGAAATCGACTTAAATCGGTTTAATTCAAATTGAGCGTTTTTAGCCATAACTCGCACATACTTCCGAATTAGCTTCCGAAACCTGTTCCATTGTGTCCGGAACGTGGGGTAAACCCTAGAAACGCTGGTTACAGCGCGTAAATCGGAGTTCGGAATTTCCGGGATGAATAGTGTCGTTCGTTCTCTTATAAATAGTCCCCCCATTTAAAAAAAAAAAAAAAAAAAATTGTAACCCTAGCCGCCACTATCAGGATGAAGGGCCGAAAATCACTCCACTTCTTCCCTTGATAACTTCAAATCCGTTTACATTTACAAGAAACGTTCAACATGAAAGATGTAGAGGGCAACGAGACGAAGAGATCCAACGGTTGTGATTGGAAACGGAGCTATGGATTGGCTGCAATCGGGGTTTGAAGTGGCCGGCTTTGGGCACGAATTTCAAGAGAATGGGGGCACTGGGGACGTGCGGCCTCTGGCCGTGGGTAGCTAGGGGGGGTGGCGACCTTGTAGTGGTGAAGTGATGGGATTTCGATGAATGTTGGTGGTCGCGATTTGGAGATGTGTGTGCGTGTTGATGGGTTTGGCTGTAGGTATTTGCGTGAGCTTGGGGATGAAACAAGGAGCGGTCATGATGAGGTTGGAGGGATCATGCGGCTGAGATGAGTTGTAGGTTAAATTATTATATATTAAAGTTGTAATTATTTATATAAAATCGTGTACAAACTTCAATAATTCATAACTTTTTCATACGAGGTCGAAAACGCGCGAAACCAGTTGCGTTGGAATCGTATGGACGAGCACTACGCGCTGGAGTTGGTTTGGAGTCGTTTGGAGTTAGTGAGAATTTTGGATAAAATTAAACGCGCATTTAATTTTATTCGAAATAAATAGCTAAAACGGAATTTAAAATCAAGGTGAGAACTTCTCACTCAATCGAATCAGTTTCGATTTTATTTTAAATAGTTAGATTTAAAATATTTGAATGCATGTTTGAATGTTGATTAATATCTATTGATTGTTAAAATAGACATTATACGCCGTTAGTAAGCGGATGTTATTTAATAAAAACATATACCGCGAATATTTCATAAACAGTGAAATTGGTATTATATATAATAGCAATATATATATATTGGCATATGTATATATTGGAGTTATTGATTTCCCGCATTTTTCGTTTAGCGGATGAGACCCTATTACGCCGTTATTAAGCGGATAATATTTAATAAGAACATATACCGCGATAATTTCGTACTGGAGCGAAATTGGTATTGTGCTAATGTTTGTGATGCAGGAAACAGGTTGGAGGGATCCAACTGGATTCCTCAACAGTATTTATTTAATTTCAGATATATTGATATTTGATGGATTTTCATATTGATATATGATATCGTTGTAGTCGTGATTGACTATTTGGTGTGTAGCATCATTGGACCCAGATTTTGGAATTTTAAAGTGATTTCAAAGTGATTTTTTTGAAAGTATACGTTTATAAAATATTTTTGGAATTGATCCATTTTAAATAAATAAACGT
Source organism: Allium cepa (assembly GCA_030765085.1). Taxonomy (NCBI): domain Eukaryota; kingdom Viridiplantae; phylum Streptophyta; class Magnoliopsida; order Asparagales; family Amaryllidaceae; genus Allium; species Allium cepa. Next base: position 784,956,036 of record CM060938.1, read on the forward strand.
TATAATTTTTAAAGTTATAAAAATTATGATTTTTGAGAAATATAGTTAGAAACTGATTTTTGAGAATATGATGCTATTGAGTTTATAAAATAGTTAATCGGGATTTTAGAATTTATTGTGAAAAGTTTAAATATAGGATTTATAAAATTTAATTATTTTATGAATCGAAATGGTGAAATAATAAAGGAGATTAAAGATGTTTTAAATTAATAGTATAAATTGATTTTATAAAGGATTTATAAAATTGATATTTATAAATTAAAACCTTGGAATTATAAAACGAGTTTTTATAAGTGTTTGAATGAAGTGAAAATGAATTTCATAATTGAATGGAATTTATAGAATTTTATACGGTGAAGTTATAAATGGAATTTTATAAGCAGTAGGTTTATAAAATTTATTAAGTTATTAAAATAATGATTTTGGATAAATGGATGAATCTTATAAGTTATAAGATTTATAATTTGGGAAGTTAAAAAGAACGATTTTGTAAAATAATCGTTTTATAAGTAATTAACTTATAATATGAACTTTTAGTTTATAATTGAGTTATAAACTGGAATAGGTTAATAAAAGAATTTATAGAAAGGAAGTTTTTATAAATAAATAGAAATGGAAATTTATAAATGTTGTTTTATATAAATTTGCAAACAACTTATTTTGATAAGTTAATTGTTATAACCTAGAAATAGAGTTATATTCACGTTTTTAGACAGTGAATAATCCTTTGAATTAAAATGAATAAAAGGATGAAATTGTTAATGAAGTATATTCACGTTTTTGAATAGTGAATAACACGTTAAAGAAAATGTTTAGAATGTGAATGTTTTAAATAGAATTAAAACGATCTAACGATGTTTTAAAATGTGTTGAGATTCGAAACCATAGATTTCAACATTTATTGTTAAAATAGATGTTTCGAGAAATAAAAGGAGATGATGGACTACAACACTGTTGTTATAGTAAATAATTTTCGAAAGGAAATGTTTTGTATAGTATTGGGATTTATATATCTATTTTAATTTCGAATCCCGATACTAGTGATTTTGGGTTGTCGTAACGATGTTTTACGCAACATTCGTTTTGGCCCAAATAAATATGTTAAGAGAACGATTTCCTTAATAGAATGAAATATATACTTAATCTCGATTTAAGTATATTGAATATTTTCTAAGTGTTGAAAATAAAAAGATTTGTGAATTACTTATTGAATAAGTATGGGATTGTTTTTCCAATATGAAGTGAATATTTAGAATTTATCTTTTTGAAGATAAATTGAAAATGGATAGTTGAAATCGTATATGCATAGATATTTTGGAATATAAATTCATTATAGAATTTATATGTGAAAGTGGAATTTGTTTAAAAATAAATATTGATTTATTTTTGAAGTATTGAAATTATATACCTTGTAAAGATATTTTGGAAAATAAATATTTTGGGAAATTATTTGGAAACTGGTGATGTATGCATATCCATTGATAGTTCAATAACCGACTATCAATATTTCCCTTTGAATGGGTATTTGATGTGATTTGATTGAATTTGAATGCCACACTTATTTTTGAATAAGCGCTCACTATTCGGGTTAACCGGGAAAGGACCATGGGGTCGTATAACCCATTCCGAATATGTGATACGTCGTTGTGAATTGCATTGAAGATCGGTGTTGAAGACCCGGTATTTGCGAGAGCGATAGGATGACCTATCGATTGTCTCTGCACTGAGTTGCAACGGTATAGAGACTCCCTAAGTGATGGGAAATCCGATCAGGATTGTGAATATCTGGATTGCAAGGACTTATTTGTAAGTGCCTTCGGTTTTGTTCGAGCCCGGAACAGACTTGTATGGATTGTATGTCTGACATTACAAGTTGAGATATAAAGCCGATTTCTTTCAAATATATTTCTGTTGGTGGCGAAGAATTTATTCTTTAGCTTAACACCCTTCTCTGAGACGTACGAGCTCAGAGGTTATGTAGTTGAATGTTATCAGCGATATATTCCCAATTTGGTAATGTGACATGCTGAGTGTTGCTGTAAATGATCATTGTGTTGATTATTGTGATAGGATCGTTTATTTGATCGTCTATCTTAGTGATCATTGTGTTGATCATTTGTTGACCCAAAGCATGGCTTTTGTATAAAGTATGTTTTTGTGGACGTGACTTCGTCGAACCTCACACCCCGGAAATGGTCAAAACAGGAAAGATGCAGCAAGGTTATGAGGGGTAGCACCCTTTAGGGTATGTACATTTCCTTCTGGATAGAGGTGGTATCATGGTATGGAGCCCAGATATTTAACCTATGTGGTTACTACGAATTTATTACTTTGTGGTTGTTGGCTATCGGGATCCCGTGAGAAAGGTCGTTTACGATCGGGGAATGGCGTGCTCGTGTCAGTAGTTACCCAGTTAGGGGTAACCCGGCCTTGTGTTGGCAGAGTTCCGGTTTGGTTCTCGGGGATGTCTTTCCAGAGGCATTCTCATGTGGCAATGGGAAGTTCCTTGGCCTGACCATTTGTTGGAAATCCAAAGAAACAATACGAAACTTGTACGGTTTTAGTTGTAGAACCTATCATTCACTTATGGTGTCGCAACACTGTTTGGATGGTAGCTATAGTAGGCATAGTTCGAAATGTCTATGTTGGCTAAGATTTATATTCTACTTTCGAAATGAATTTTCCACTACACCATGCACTAGTAATAATATCAAATGTTATTTTAAATGCGTATCAAGCATCTTTGACTATCATAAGGAGAAATCTCCTCCGATTCTGCGTTTGCATTGTGTGTGTGTGCGGGAGGCCTTATGGTAGTCTCATTTTTAAAAGCATTGCGAATTGAATTTAAAAATATTCCTCTATTTTGATTTTAAAGATAAATAAACTGTTTTGAGTTCTCACACCAGTCACATGACTGACTTGGAGTTTATTGTTTTCCTTCCTAAACTCTGGGTGCCCACCAATTTCCACACGGGCAGTCAAGAGTTAGGTTTATCAGGATATTCTGGATATTCTGGAGTTGCTGGAGGCAAGATGGATGGCATGGCGTATTACTAGTTTATATAGTATTTCTTTTTCCGCTGCACTATTTGTTGTTGTATGATGTTGTACACTCTGATGATATGATGTAATGAAATGTGATGTAATGTAATAACTGATATAGTTCTTTGTTTAAAGATTATTCATTTATTATTATATGTTGTTCCGCTGCGAATTGTGAGATTCTGATGTTGTTCTATGTTCTCTTTTCCTTCTATTTTAAATTTTTCTATCTTCTTTTCCCTATCTAAATTTTCTATCTTTTTCATCTTCTACCTTATCTAAATTTTCTTTCTTATTTTTCTCTCTTTCTCTTCCCTTAAATTCTTTTTAAAAACCCTCAGTGTTCGGTTTTCCGTCGTTCGATTCCTCGGCAGTCGATAAAGTGAGTGTCGATGTCGAATTTTCGGAAGACGAAGAATCGTGTCCTGACAATGTGGTATCAGAGCTTATGGTTAAGCGACAACCATGGTTCTGTTGGGTATTACTCATTAGAGATAGAGTCAGGAGTGCTCTAGATTGAGTTTGAGTGTAATAATAGCTATGAGAGCGTATTTGATAGTGAATATATAAAATTGTTTTATATTATGATGATTGGTTTATTGAGTGGCATATGAACTTTCGTCAGCGTGGTCCGCAAGACTATGCCGAAGGGGTTTCTAAACACTTGAATAGAACAATTCGGCACAGTATTGTTTTAAATTGGGTAAATGAAATAATTTTACTTGATTATATTTTTATATATAAAGAAATAATTTTTCAAAATTATTAAAGTATATAAGTTGATTGTTTAGTTGTTTGAATAATCTAAATAAAAGAATAATTGTATAAGTAAAAAGAATTATAAGAATTGAATGATAATTAAAGTGATTACAATTGTGAAATAAACTTATACATATAAGAAGTGAAACTATGTGAATATATTTATGAATATGAGTTGTAAATAAAAATGAATTTAAAGTTAAATGGAAAAATTACTTAGAATTGGAAGCTGAATTGATTTATAAATGGGAATTTAAGTTAAGTAAAAACAAGTGATGTTTGTAAATGAAGTATAACTTAAGAGATCAAAGTAAAATTAATAAAGTTAAGTGATGAATATAAACTTGAGTTATATAAATGAATTGGATTAATGGATTGAATATTAATCAATTAAATGTGAATAATTGATATGAAATAATGAATGTAAGTTAATTCATTTAAAATCTAAAGTTATTGAAAGTTGAATAGTTGAATGAAAATCAATTAAATTAAACCAATTGTAAGCAAAGGAATTTGGTTGTAACTAATATACATTGATTGTTATATGATTGTTAGTTGATTGTATATAAGTTCATTAAGTGTTAATGAAAGTGAATTAGCGAAATTGGAAGCTATGAAATTGAATTCAAATTGAAAGAAAATAAATTTGAATAGAATTGAAAGTGAATTGGATTTAATTAGTGAATATAAACTAATTGAGAATGGATGTTAGTAAGAACATCCACTGTATATGAATCAAATGTGATTAAATTGAAAACCCAATTCATTAAATATTAATAAGAATATAAATGAATATATATTGATTATGAATTTGTTGAATGCTAGTTGGTTGATGTTTGAATATGTTGCATTTGCTATGTGACATATATAGTTGTTATGGAGATATATGTTGTATATTGAGGTTATTTTCATATATGCATGATTCTCATGTTGTTTGTTGAGTGTTTAGTAGGTGCGGATCGCGTTTGCTTCGCATTTGGAGCTCGCTTTTGCGCCATATTAGCCGTATATGCTTGCTAATAAAATATAAGGTACATATCTCGGATTAAATATCGTACTTTTACACTTTTTTCCCTGCGGGATGCCTCATTACTTGATGAGATGTATATTTGTGATATATATACTGTCATTTTTTTTTCGGATCGAGCCGCGCAAAGGAGACTATGGCGAATTTTTCCAAAAATTTAAGGCGTTAGAAAAATTTTGAGAAAATTTGGAAATTTTTTGAAAACTTTAACTTTGATTTTGGAGTTGAAAGTTAAACAATAGTAATTGTTTTTGAAAAGATAACTAAGTATGATTTGAAAACTTAGTAAGTTATTGTAAGAAGTTAAATTATGAATTTTGGAAAATTAATAAATTCTGTAACTTTTCTTACTTGTAATTTCGAGGACGAAATTCTTTTAAGTGGGGAAGATTGTAACGACCCAGAATTTTTAGAAATTAAAATTTGAATATTTAATTAATTTTAAATATTAATAAGTGAATTTATAAGTCAAATAAATTTTTATTTGAATTTTTGGATTTAATTGGATAATTAAATCGATAATTTAATACGTTAAATTATGGAAATAATTGAAAATATAGTTAAATATGATTGAAAATGATTTGTAAAATTTTATTTTATCATATGGAAGTTAGAATGATATTTTAGAACTTTTAAAATCGAATTAAAAGTTAATTTGTGAAAATTGAATATTTTAATATTTAAATCGACTAGTGAAAATAGTCAATTTTTGAACAGTCTCAGAATTGAACGAAACCAGTTTCATTGGATCCGTAATAGTTAGTTATTACCGGATTTCAATTTTCGTGTCAATCGGAGTTATCGTTTGATCGTGGCAGCTCGAAACGCATCGATTTATTTTTAATTTAAATTTGACGAGTTAAAATAGCCATTTTTCAAAAAGTCTCGGATTTCGACGAAACCAGTTTCATCGGATCCGTAATGTGATATTATTGTAAGGTTTCAAATTTCAAGTCAATTGGATTTACGGTTTGTCCGGTACAAATTAAAACGCCTAGAAATCGACTTAAATCAGTTTAATTCAAATTGAGCATTTTTAGCCATAACTCGCACATACTTCCGAATTAGCTTCCGAAACCTGTTCCATTGTGTCCGGAACGCGGGGTAAACCCTAGAAACGCTGGTTACGGCGCATAAATCGGAGTTCGGAATTTCCGGGATGAATAGTGCCGTTCGTTCTCTTATAAATAGACCCCCCATTTAAAAAAAAATAAAATAAAAAGAAAATTGTAACCCTAGCCGCCACTATCAGGATGAAGGGCCGAAAATCACTCCACTTCTTCCCTTGATAACTTCAAATCCGTTTACATTTACAAGAAACGTTCAACATGAAAGATGTAGAGGGCAACGAGACGAAGAGATCCAACGGTTGTGATTGGAAACGGAGCTATGGATTGGCTGCAATCGGGGTTTGAAGTGGCCGGCTTTGGGCACGAATTTCGAGAGAATGGGGGCACTGGGGACGTGCGGCCTCTGGCCGTGGGTAGCTAGGGGGGGTGGCGACCTTGTAGTGGTGAAGTGATGGGATTTCGATGAATGTTGGTGGTCGCGATTTGGAGATGTGTGTGCGTGTTGATGGGTTCGGCTGTAGGTATTTGCGTGAGCTTGGGGATGAAACAAGGAGCGGTCATGATGAGGTTGGAGGGATCATGCGGCTGAGATGAGTTGTAGGTTAAATTATTATATATTAAAGTTGTAATTATTTATATAAAATCGTGTACAAACTTCAATAATTCATAACTTTTTCATACGAGGTCGAAAACGCGCGAAACCAGTTGCGTTGGAATCGTATGGACGAGCACTACGCGATGGAGTTGGTTTGGAGTCGTTTGGAGTTAGTGAGAATTTTGGATAAAATTAAACGCGCATTTAATTTTATTCGAAATAAATAGCTAAAACGGAATTTAAAATCAAGGTGAGAACTTCTCACTCAATCGAATCAGTTTCGATTTTATTTTAAATAGTTAGATTTAAAATATTTGAATGCATGTTTGAATGTTGATTAATATCTATTGATTGTTAAAATAGACATTATACACCGTTAGTAAGCGGATGTTATTTAATAAAAACATATACCGCGAATATTTCATAAACAGTGAAATTGGTATTATATATAATAGCAATATATATATATTGGCATATGTATATATTGGAGTTATTGATTTCCCGCATTTTTTGTTTAGCGGATGAGACCCTATTACGCCGTTATTAAGCGGATAATATTTAATAAGAACATATACCGCGATAATTTCGTACTGGAGCGAAATTGGTATTATGCTAATGTTTGTGATGCAGGAAACAGGTTGGAGGGATCCAACTGGATTCCTCAACAGTATTTATTTAATTTCAGATATATTGATATTTGATGGATTTTCATATTGATATATGATATCGTTGTAGTCGTGATTGACTATTTGGTGTGTAGCATCATTGGACCCAGATTTTGGAATTTTAAAGTGATTTCAAAGTGATTTTTTTGAAAGTATACGTTTATAAAATATTTTTGGAATTGATCCATTTTAAATAAATAAACGTTATAATTTTTAAAGTTATAAAAATTATGATTTTTGAGAAATATAGTTAGAAACTGATTTTTGAGAATATGATGCTATTGAGTTTATAAAATAGTTAATCGGGATTTTAGAATTTATTGTGAAAAGTTTAAATATAGGATTTATAAAATTTAATTATTTTATGAATCGAAATGGTGAAATAATAAAGGAGATTAAAGATGTTTTAAATTAATAGTATAAATTGATTTTATAAAGGATTTATAAAATTGATATTTATAAATTAAAACCTTGGAATTATAAAACGAGTTTTTATAAGTGTTTGAATGAAGTGAAAATGAATTTCATAATTGAATGTAATTTATAGAATTTTATACGGTGAAGTTATAAATGGAATTTTATAAGCAGTAGGTTTATAAAATTTATTAAGTTATTAAAATAATGATTTTGGATAAATGAATGAATCTTATAAGTTATAAGATTTATAATTTGGGAAGTTAAAAAGAACGATTTTGTAAAATAATCGTTTTATAAGTAATTAACTTATAATATGAACTTTTAGTTTATAATTGAGTTATAAACTGGAATAGGTTAATAAAAGAATTTATAGAAAGGAAGTTTTTATAAGTAAATAGAAATGGAAATTTATAAATGTTGTTTTATATAAATTTGCAAACAACTTATTTTGATAAGTTAATTGTTATAACCTAGAAATAGAGTTATATTCACGTTTTTAGACAGTGAATAATCCTTTGAATTAAAATGAATAAAAGGATGAAATTGTTAATGAAGTATATTCACGTTTTTGAATAGTGAATAACACGTTAAAGAAAATGTTTAGAATGTGAATGTTTTAAATAGAATTAAAACGATCTAACGATGTTTTAAAATGTGTTGAGATTCGAAACCATAGATTTCAACATTTATTGTTGAAATAGATGTTTCGAGAAATAAAAGGAGATGATGGACTACAACATTGTTGTTATAGTAAATAATTTCCGAAAGGAAATGTTTTGTATAGTATTGGGATTTATATATCTATTTTAATTTCGAATCCCGATACTAGTGATTTTGGGTTGTCGTAACGATGTTTTACGCAACATTCGTTTTGGCCCAAATAAATATGTTAAGAGAACGATTTCCTTAATAGAATGAAATATATACTTAATCTCGATTTAAGTATATTGAATATTTTCTAAGTGTTGAAAATAAAAAGATTTGTGAATTACTTATTGAATAAGTATGGGATTGTTTTTCCAATATGAAGTGAATATTTAGAATTTATCTTTTTGAAGATAAATTGAAAATGGATAGTTGAAACCGTATATGCATAGATATTTTGGAATATAAATTCATTATAGAATTTATATGTGAAAGTGGAATTTGTTTAAAAATAAATATTGATTTATTTTTGAAGTATTGAAATTATATACCTTGTAAAGATATTTTGGAAAATAAATATTTTGGGAAATTATTTGGAAACTGGTGATGTATGCATATCCATTGATAGTTCAATAACCGACTATCAATATTTCCCTTTGAATGGGTATTTGATGTGATTTGATTGAATTTGAATGCCACACTTATTTTTGAATAAGCGCTCACTATTCGGGTTAACCGGGAAAGGACCATGGGGTCGTATAACCCATTCCGAATATGTGATACGTCGTTGTGAATTGCATTGAAGATCGGTGTTGAAGACCCGGTATTTGCGAGAGCGATAGGATGACCTATCGATTGTCTCTGCACTGAGTTGCAACGGTATAGAGACTCCCTAAGTGATGGGAAATCCGATCAGGATTGTGAATATCTGGATTGCAAGGACTTATTTGTAAGTGCCTTCGGTTTTGTTCGAGCCCGGAACAGACTTGTATGGATTGTATGTCTGACATTACAAGTTGAGATATAAAGCCGATTTCTTTCAAATATATTTCTGTTGGTGGCGAAGAATTTATTCTTTAGCTTAACACCCTTCTCTGAGACGTACGAGCTCAGAGGTTATGTAGTTGAATGTTATCAGCGATATATTCCCAATTTGGTAATGTGACATGCTGAGTGTTGCTGTAAATGATCATTGTGTTGATTATTGTGATAGGATCGTTTATTTGATCGTCTATCTTAGTGATCATTGTGTTGATCATTTGTTGACCCAAAGCATGGCTTTTGTATAAAGTATGTTTTTGTGGACGTGACTTCGTCGAACCTCACACCCCGGAAATGGTCAAAACAGGAAAGATGCAGCAAGGTTATGAGGGGTAGCACCCTTTAGGGTATGTACATTTCCTTCTGGATAGAGGTGGTATCATGGTATGGAGCCCAGATATTTAACCTATGTGGTTACTACGAATTTATTACTTTGTGGTTGTTGGCTATCGGGATCCCGTGAGAAAGGTCGTTTACGATCGGGGAATGGCGTGCTCGTGTCAGTAGTTACCCAGTTAGGGGTAACCCGGCCTTGTGTTGGCAGAGTTCCGGTTTGGTTCTCGGGGATGTCTTTCCAGAGGCATTCTCATGTGGCAATGGGAAGTTCCTTGGCCTGACCATTTGTTGGAAATCCAAAGAAACAATACGAAACTTGTACGGTTTTAGTTGTAGAACCTATCATTCACTTATGGTGTCGCAACACTGTTTGGATGGTAGCTATAGTAGGCATAGTTCGAAATGTCTATGTTGGCTAAGATTTATATTCTACTTTCGAAATGAATTTTCCACTACACTATGCACTAGTAATAATATCAAATGTTATTTTAAATGCGTATCAAGCATCTTTGACTATCATAAGGAGAAATCTCCTCCAATTCTGCGTTTGCATTGTGTGTGTGTGCGGGAGGCCTTATGGTAGTCTCATTTTTAAAAGCATTGCGAATTGAATTTAAAAATATTCCTCTATTTTGATTTTAAAGATAAATAAACTGTTTTGAGTTCTCACACCAGTCACATGACTGACTTGGAGTTTATTGTTTTCCTTCCTAAACTCTGGGTGCCCACCAATTTCCACACGGGCAGTCAAGAGTTAGGTTTATCAGGATATTCTGGATATTCTGGAGTTGCTGGAGGCAAGATGGATGACATGGCGTATTACTAGTTTATATAGTATTTCTTTTTCCGCTGCACTATTTGTTGTTGTATGATGTTGTACACTCTGATGATATGATGTAATGAAATGTGATGTAATGTAATAACTGATATAGTTCTTTGTTTAAAGATTATTCATTTATTATTATATGTTGTTCCGCTGCGAATTGTGAGATTCTGATGTTGTTCTATGTTCTCTTTTCCTTCTATTTTAAATTTTTCTATCTTCTTTTCCCTATCTAAATTTTCTATCTTTTTCATCTTCTACCTTATCTAAATTTTCTTTCTTCTTTTTCTCTCTTTCTCTTCCCTTAAATTCTTTTTAAAAACCCTCAGTGTTCGGTTTTCCGTCGTTCGATTCCTCGGCAGTCGATAAAGTGAGTGTCGATGTCGAATTTTCGGAAGACGAAGAATCGTTTCCTGACACAAAGTTTATCGTTTCTTTCCTAAACTTTGGGTGCTCATTATTTTCTACACGAGCAGTCTAGAGTTGGGTTTTTCAGATAGTTAGATATAGTGGATTATATGGAGTTAGTTCAGTCTTTGGATTGCACCAGTCTTGCTGAGCTTGGTGCTTCGTTATTGGGAGTTCGAGCTATTGCTGAATTGGTTCTTGGAGATGGAGTTGCAGTTCTTGGAGTTCTTGCTTGAAGACTATCTCAGAGTTATATTGTTCCGCTGCTAGATGTTATATATCATTTTCTTTTCCGCTGCTATTTTATTGTATCATATCTCTGATGTATATTGATATCTATTGGATCATCTGTTGTATCAGATATTGTATCAAAGCTGTATATCAATGTATTATTCTTTTATTCCGCTGTGTTGTTTACTTAATGTTGTTATAAGCTCCGGCGAATCAGATTTGAACGTTCGAATCTATGGCATTCGAATACGATTTGAAGTATGGATGTCGATTTTCGAGCGGGAAAAAATCCGATATCGTTACAATCTTCAAACCATAATTTGTATAAAACCGTACTTCTTATTTTATAAATATAGATGTTTTCAAATTGTTTTTAAAACCCAATTAAAATCCTCTTGTGTGGGTAAGAACATTAATTTAAATGAGATAAGATTTAGGAGAAATCTTATAAAATGGAAAAAGTGAGTTTGAGAATTTATAAGAAGAGTGTAAATTGATTTTTGAGGAAGGAATGATAAAATAAAGGATATTTTCAAAGGGTGAATCAAAATGTGAGTGAGTATAAGAAATCAGTTAAATGATTTCATGGAAATAAAAGGACTTTGAAAATTGTTTCAAATGGGTTAAAAAAGAATAATATCTGAATGATATTTGAGATAATAATTTAAGGAAATTATTTAGCGTTTGCTTGTGAATGATTAATTGATAGTTAAATCACCGACTATCAATATTGGACAATACGCTGATCGTTTCGAAGAGTCCGGGATCGGATTTAATCATCTGAAAACCACTTCGATCCGGTTTAAACGATTATGAATGAAGACCGTGAAGAGTTGAAGACGGTGATTCAGTTTGTCCAGACCCAGGACAACTTGTATGGATTGAATGCTTTCAGAACATCGTTAGGTGGACGATGAGCATTCTAAGTGGGACCCGTTCTTGAAAGGTATCGCTTAGCCTCAAGCCTCATCAACCGGGAGTGGATAAAACAGGGGAGGTGCAGCAAGACTTCGTGGGTAGCCCCCACTGGAGAGTAAGGTTTCCCCTCTCTAGATGTCCCTTTTATTTCGGCTTAGTGTGTGGTTGGTCGCGCCAACCATGGGGTGATCTTGCCGGGGACTGTCCAGTAAAGGATGGTTCCGGTCTTGTGTTGCAGGGGAGTTAGGGTGGCTCCTCGGTACTCTGATCTAGACCATGTACTATGACGGGCGGTACCCCGGTAGCCCTGCCTTTGTATGGAATCCAATCTCCAATAAGCTCCTGTACGGTTTTGATTGTGCCCAACTATTGCTAAAACGTGAGATGCAAGCATTTCAGCTAGATTCTATTTTACTTTTTATAGACACTATTGTAATATCAGACGAATTTAATAAAAATGTTTTAGCTATCGTAAGGTAAAAACCCGACATGTTTATTTGTGGCGTGGTCTTACGAGATGCTTTTGTTTTTCAAAGGATTTTTGAAAATATAATAATCCAATTGAGTGTGATTTTCTCACGTTGGTTTTCCAGACTGAATCGAGTGTTGTTTTATATGATGCTCGTGTCAGACCGAGTTAAACAGGATCAGGTTAAAAGCTAAGGAGTTCAGGAGACGAGCTAGATGACAGAGCGTATTTCCGTATTTGTCTATTATTTCCGCTGTGTATGGACATGTATGATTGATTGATGTACTCTGATATGGTGTGTATGTATATATGACAGTACAGATTCTTTGTATTTAAAAGATGTTAGTATATATTATATTGTATTCCGCTGCGATGTGAGATTCTGATGTTGTTTTATTTTCTTCTTCTTCTACCTCTTTCTTCTTTTGCCCGAAGACTCGTACTTTTGTGCCACTTTGGATTGAACTGTTGTGGAATTTTGTTAGTTCAAAGGGGTACGGATTTGCGGGCCTTTACACTTAGTATCAGAGCCGAAAGGTTAAGCGAGAACCTTGGCTCTGGTGGGGATTAATCATTAGAGATAGAGTCATTAGTACTCTAGAATGAGTTTGAGCGTATTAATAGATATGAGCGCGTATTTGTTAGTGAATATAAAATGGTTTTATGTTGTGTTGATTGATTTATTGAGTGGCATATGAACCTTCGTCGGCACAGTCTGGACAACTGGATCGAAGGGGTTTCTAAACACTTGAATAGAATAATTCGACACAATATTGTTTTCAAAGGCGGGTGAATTATATAATTTCATCCAAAATATATTTTGATATAAAAAGAAATATTTTTTGAAACTATTCTATAACTTGAATGTTGGATGATAGTATTATAGACAAATAAAATTATAAAGATTTAAAAAGGTGGAGATTGAAATGAGAAAATAAATAAATATAAATAAATTGATGAAGTAAATCAAATTTAGAATGTAAATGAATTGGATGGGGAAATTTAATAGAAATAAATTTTGGTTGAGATTAACTTAAGCTTAATAATTGGACTTAAATTTAAGATTGAAATGAAATGAATTGAGATATGAATGATATTAAATGAAATTATGTTCTTACTTAATTAAATCCAAGTGGACTGGTGGATTGAAGAGTACGGTATGATGCTTGATTTAACGGAAGTTAAGTTAAATAAATTGAATTGAAATAAAATTCAGTTGAGTTATAAATGATGTTAACTAAATTAAATTCTTACTTAAATAAATAAAAGTAAATTGAAATGAAATTGAATTGGAATGAATATATTCCGATAGCTTATAAAGTAAATTGGAAACACATTGATTAAGAATATTTTAGCTGCAAATGTGTGTTCAATCTCGAGTTAAAGTGAAATATGAATATATTCAAGCTTCAAATGGGTAGTAATGTGAAAAATATAAATATGTGACTTATAAGAGAAAAGTATGGAGAAGTAAAATAGTAAGCCAAAATAAAACTGTTTTGTATTTGGAGAATGAAATAAAAATCCAAACTTGAATTATAAAATAAAATTGTACACATATAAAATAATAAGATGATTTTTGAAGATAAAAATCCAATGTAGAATTGGAAGTGGAAGTGAACTAATTTGGAATAAACTGATTAATTAAATAGGTTAATGAGATTTAAATTCGGTTAAATAGAAGTTGGATTGGGAGGTAATAATGGAATTGGAAATGAAATCCGAGTTATTAATACAAATTCAACTTGGAAGTGTAAGTAAATTAAATATGAATTAAAGTGGTTATGGAATGGAATTAACTTAGAGATAATTTGAATTTGCAAATAAAATACAATTCAAGTATGGATGGAATAAATATGGCCTTGGATTTAATCTTAACAAAATAAATGGAATTTGATCTAGGTGAGTGTCAAATAAATTGGAAATGAATTTAAGTATGAAATTGAAATAAGTAAATTAACTTAAGATTCAACTTTATAGAAGCGTAGCTTCGAGGAAAGTGAAAGTTTATTTAATAAAAGCTTGAATAATTTAAGTTGAATAAAATAAAATCTTTATTCAAATAAAAATAGTTGGATAAAAATTTAATTTGTATAAATAAACTCAGATGGTTTATTAAAAGAATTTAAATGCTTGAAATAAAATGTATGCTTGTTTAATACAGGTAAGATCTGGAGTTTGAAGTGAAATAAATAAGCCAAAATAGAATTGTTTTGAACTTTAGAAATGCAATAGAAATCCAAAATTGAATATGTAAACGAAATTTGAATTGGTCAAATAGAAGTTGAATTTGAGAATTAATAAAATTGGATTATAAATGAATTGGCTTGAAGTGCGAATAAAATCCAAATGATATAAATAAAGTGGAGATGGTCTTGAAATTAATTAAATAAGTTCGAGAATGAATCGAACATGGAAATTGAAATTTTGAAATGAATTGAGTGAATAAATTAACTGAGCTAAGTAGTAAATGAAAGAGATTAGATTTAAATAGAATCAAATTAAATTGAAAAAGAATTTATGGACAAATGAAATGAACTTAAGTTATGAAATTTAAATGATTTAAAGTGAATTGACTTAAATATAAAATTGAATGAAGCATGACTTGTATAAATTTGGGAAAATGGTTATTAATCATAAGCAGGGAAGTTGTCAAGCTTTATAAAATGGGTTTGAATAAAACTCAACGTAAAAATAAAGTAAATGCAAATATATGGATTTTAAAGAAATTGGAATGGAACGAATTTAAATATAAATTGAGTGGAAATCAATTTTAAAATAGTTATAAAACTAAAGAAACTGTTGCTTGAATGGATATTGCCGAATTTGCATGGAAATAATTGTTGTTGTCGTAAACAAGATTAAATAAAGTTCTATGGAATGATAGGAGTAAATAAACTTGTTTTTCATCAATTGCCATGAATATAAAATAGATTAAATTAAAAATAATTGAATAAAAAAAGAATGATATTGAAAATCATTCTGAATCAGGATATGATGATATAAATTGAGTAAAAGCAATTAGATTTAAGTGGAACCTTATCAATTGTTTATACGAACTGCTTGTATATATTGTTTATAGAATATGACTTTGAATTGATAAGTAGCAGAACTGATTTTGAAATCAAGTAAATTGAAAAGGGTTTGTCTAGACTTGGAAAGGAATTGAAGATAAGTAAATGAGTCGTAACTCACTTAAAGTTGAATACAAATGGCATATGAATTGGTTAAGAAGCCAATTTAATTAGTATGGAAACTATACAAATTGCTTGTGGAAGTATTTATAGTGCATTACTTATGTTATAATTGTGTTGTAGCTGTTTAAATGAATGAAATGTTATAAATTTTATAAATATGTTACTTATGTGTTTGAATTGAGTAAGTACAGGTACCAGAAGACTGTATAGCGGGATTTTGGGCACGTAAATGCTAAAATAAAATATGCCGCTTGCTTAAAATGCTAAATAAGGTACGCCTACGCAATACAAACTAGGAAATATGAACTGTTTTTGGTTTTTCCGACCGTGTGGGTCGATGTATATATATTTATATCTATTGTCAAATTGCAAAAGCTCCTCCATACAAAGGGGACTCTGCCAAAAAAGTTCGAAAATTTTGGGAGTTAGAATTTTTTTGAAATTTTAGAAAATTTTGTTAACAACAAACGTTTTCAAATTGGAAATTGAAATAAATTAGTGAATGAAACTAATTTGAAATAATGACATGAATTTGTTATAAATGAAAAATAGAATTTAAGTATTCAGAGTTAAAAATAAATCGAATTCATATAGAAAGGGAAGAATCAATTTGAGTAAGAATAGATACAAACTAAGTGTAAGATGAAAATAAATATAAGAAACACATAAAATGCTTATACTAACTTAAGTAAGGAATGATGCATTCTCAATTGGGAATTAATATTTCAAATATAATCTAAAATAATATTTGAATGAATAGATATTGACATTTGTAAGGAAGTCGATAAAATATTTTTGAATATTGTGATTGGACATATTACTGTGTAAGTTATGCAGGTAATATAGAGGTAAAGAGAATTGATTTTGGTTTCAGAAGATAAATTAGAAATGCTCGACAAAAAGGTATGTGTTTAAATTTCTATATGAAATTGATTGGGATTTTGATCAAGCCACTTGGCCTTTTGTTTTCTTTTGGGATTTGAGAGGCCGTAGAGCCATTTTGTAGTTGTACCGAGCTAGCCGCGCAAAGGAGACACTAGCAAAATTTTTGGGAATTTAGGGAGTTAGAAAAATTTTAAGAAAATTTTGATAACGCAAAATTTGGTTTTAAATTGAAACTTGAATGGTTAAACTAATGGTGTAGTTTGAAACTAGGGAAAAGTTTGGAAAGTTAATAAGAAGGGTAATGCGACTTTTATTAAAAAGATAATTGGTAGGATGTTAAATTATTGGTTTTGAAAAATAGTAACGGGTATTGGACCATTCTTTCTAACTAGTAATTTCGGGGACGAAATTCTTTTAAGGGGGGAGGAATGTAACAACCCGGACTTTTGAACGATTAATTTGCATTATTTAAATATTTAATTTGAACTTTAATTCGATTCTAATTTGAACAGTTTGGTTTTATATGATAGAAAGGATTCAGAATTTAAATACAACGACTTGTTGAATTAATTAATTATTAAAATAGTAATTGAATATCGGGTAAAATGTTAAATCGGGGGTAGTAAGCTTGTTTAAAATATTTTAAACGCTTATAGAATTTATAGTAATAATACTGAAAATAATAGATGAGTTAAAATTTGAATTTAACAGTGGTTTGTCCGATTTTAAAATTTCATCGTTTAAATTGACGTTTAAAAATAGCCATCCGTGGCACAGTCTCGGAATTCGACGAAACCAGTTCCGTTGGATCCGTATATTGAATTTTTACCGGATTTCAAATTTCGTAATTTTCGAAGCTACCGTTTGATTGTACGATAAACAAACGCGCTATAATTTAAGCAAAATACGAGAAGATTTTTAAATTTAAAATTTAAAATAAAATAATTAACGTAGCGTCCTCAACACACTTTCGTCCCATCAGAATACTGTAATTCATCTTCTCCTATACGCTTCCCATCTTCTTTATAATCGCGTTATTTTCTGTTTCTGGCTTCGATCAGAAAAACTAAAGTTTAAATTCATGGCTGCCATCCCTTTCTTTTTAATCGCGAAACCCAACCCCTCATATTTTAAATTCCAAAACCCTATTCATTTCCACTTTTTCCTTCAAGCCGAATTCATCGACACACCTTAAAAAAACGAAAAAAAAACCTAAAATGAATTCGAGCTGCACGAAAGGGAGGGAGCAGTCGCGTCTCAAGGCGCGTCGCTGGAAGCTTGGTCTCGAATCAAAGAGGGCGGCGGCGATGTTGGCAGGCTAGGATGATGGCTTTTGTCGATGTGAAGTTCGGTGAGATTTCGTGGTCGCGTCGATGCTTGGGTGGTGCAGCGTCGTGGCGAAGGCGAGATGCAGTGGTACGCGAGGTGATGTTGAACGCGAGTGGCGGCGGCATGTGATTGGGAGGCGCGGCTTCGAGTGGTTCAGTAGTGACGTGCGCGACAGGAAGCTCGTGCGACAGAGTGTATCATGGAGGAGTGGTCAAGGCAGCGACGTCGGTGGGTCGGGGTAGCGTCGTGATATGGGTTTTGCGTTTGGTACTGTGAGGTAATTGTGATTTTATTTCTGAATTTAAATCTAAAATGCATATGTATACACGGCTAGGAAAAACAAAATTAAATCGTGTACCACTGTAAATTAAGAATATACCTTAGGCAATTTAATTTCATAACATTTTAATTTGATGGTAAGTAATTTCAAATTTTTAATTTAATATGGTATTTACAGTACGGTTTTCATATATAGTTAAGCTTTGAAAAAAAAATATAGATATAAAGATTAGATTTTAAAATAAAAAAATTAAGTCATTTGGTATAAGTAGTTTCAAAGAAGAAAAATGAAATAATTATTCATGTTTTAAATATTATTTTAAATAGTGGATATAGTGATTAAATTGTTTAATTTACTAAAGGATTTTTTAAGGATAGTAGTTAAAATAAATCGTTAGTTTAAAAATAAATTAATTAAAATGGAAATTTGTCGATCGACTATTTCAAATATTAATAAAATCCGTGCAATTGTTATTCAAGGTCAAAAATATGGAAACGAGTCGGGATTGGGAAGGATTGCAACAATGAAATCAAAGGTGAGTTAATCTCACTCGGTTGATTTTAATTTAAAATCGTTGAATTTAAATTTAAATTGTTGAATTAAAATTTATTGGTTGAATTGCTTGAATGGTGGTTGAAATTAGTGATTAAATTAAATAGACCATATACGCCGCATAATTGCGGATGATAATTTATAAAACCCGTATACCGTGATATTCCATCATTATAGTGGAATTGGTATTTTATGTTGTGCTAACATCTGTGGATGCAGGGAAACAGGTTGGAGGGATCCAACATGATTCCTCAAAGTATTTATTGATTATATATATGTTGTTATATGACAGGTTGGATGGATTGATAGGGATTTGTTGCTGAATTGAATTATTAACTGTTAAATTACATGGGAAGTTAAAATTTGAATAAAATTCTATAAATAATTTAATTAAAGGAAGTTAAATGAACTTGAAGAGAAATATTTAATTTAGAGTTTGAATTTACTTCTATTTGAAATTTTAAGGGAGATAAAAGTATATTTATAATTTAATTGAGTAAAGCTGAGTTTTGGGCAATATAATTTATATATTAAAACTCGAAGAAAAATTGTAATCGTTAAATGGAATTGAAGTAAACCGAATTTTGTTAAAGAACGAAAATGAGATTCTATTAGTGATAGAGAGAATTACTAAAAAGAAATAAAAGGATCATTTATTAAGAAATAAAGGAAATTTTATTAAGAATGAAATGGAATTTTGGTAAGAAATCATATGAATGTTATTTAAAGAATGGATTTTAAAGATAAGACTTTTAAATAAAAGTTGTTTGTATAAATGAATGGAAACTCAGGAAAACTGTATAAACTAAAAACGAGATTATGAATGAGACAAGAGGATATCAGTGGATATCTAAAGAGATTAGTCAAAATAAATTTATTTTGAGATATGAAATTGTTAGACGGAGATAGTAAGATATTTCCGAAGGTGAATGTAGACAAGAGGCATTTATAGATGAATATTGGGTTTTTCTAAAATTATAAACTTATTTTAAAAAAAGGGAATATTTTCAAAGTACTATACTATATAAATGTTTATAAACTATTATTTGAATGTGAATATTTTCGGATTGGTTACTTTGAAGGCTTGGCAATTATTTATTAATAAGCACTAATTTTCTAAAACCAGTTTTGAATTTTTCATAAATTGGATATGAACTTTAATATTATTTTCAAACCATAATTTGTGTAAAACCGTACTTCTTATTTTATAAATATAGATGTTTTCAAATTGTTTTTAAAACCCAATTGAAATCCTCTTGTATGGGTAAGCAAATTAATTTAAATGAGATAAGATTTAGGAGAAATCTTATAAAATGGTGAAAGTGAGTTTGAGAATTTATAAGAAGAGTGTAAATTGATTTTTGAAGAAGGAATGAGAAAATAAAGGATATTTTCAAAGGGTGAATCAAAATGTGAGTGGGTATAAGAAATCAGTTAAATAATTTCATGGAAATAAAAGGACTTTGAAAATTGTTTCAAATGGGTTAAAAAGGAAATAATATCTGAATGATATTTGAGATAAATAATTTAAGGAAATTATTTAACGGTTGCTTGTGAATGATTGATTGATAGTTAAATCACCGACTATCAATATTGGACAATGCGCTGATCGTTTCGAAGAGTCCGGGATCGGATTTAATTATTTGAAAACCACTTCGATCCGGTTTGAACGATTACGAATGAAGACCGTGAAGAGTTGAAGACGGCGATTCGGTTTGTCCAGACCCAGGACAACTTGTATGGATTGAATGCTTTCAGAACATCGTCAGGTCGACGATGAGCATTCTAAGTGGGACTCGTTCTTGAAAGGTAACGCTTAGCCTCGAGCCTCATCAACCGAGAATGGCTAAAACAGGGAAGGTGCAGCAAGACTTCGTGGGTAGCCCCTACCGCAGAGTAAGGTTTCCCTTGTCTAGATGTCCCTTTTATTTCGGCTTAGTGGGTGGTTGGTCGCACCAACCACGGGGTGATTTTGCTTGGGACTGTCCAGTAAAGGATGGTTCCGGTCTTGTGTTGCAGGGGAGCTAGGATGGCTCCTCGGTACTCTGATCTAGACCAGGTACTGTGACGGGCGGTATCCCGGTAGCCCTGCCCTTGTATGGGATCCAATCTCCAATAAGCGCCTGTACGGTTTTGATTGTGCCCAACTATTGCTGAAACGTGAGATGCAAGCATTTCAGCTAGATTATATTTTACTTTCTATAGACACTATTATAATATCAGATGAATTTAATAAAAATGTTTTAGCTATCGTAAGGTAAACACCCGACATGTTTATTTGTGGCGTGGTCTTACGAGATGCTTTTGTTTTTCAAAGTATTTTTGAAAATATAATAACCAATTGAGTGTGATTTTCTCACGCTGGTTTTCCAGACCGACTCGAGTGTTGTTTTGTATGATGCTCGGTTCAGACCGAGTCAAACAGGATCAGGTTAAAAGCTAAGGAGTTCAGGAGACCAACTGGATGACAGAGCGTATTTCCGTATTTGTCAATTATTTCCGCTATGTATGGACATGTATGATTGATTGATGTACTCTGATATGGTGTGTATGTATATATGATAGTACAGATTCTTTGTATTTAAAAGCTTTTAGTATATATTATATTTTATTCCGCTGCGATGTGAGATTCTGATGTTGTTTTCTTTTCTTCTTCTTCTACCTCTTTTTTCTTTTACCCGAAGACTCGTACTTTTGTGCCACTTTGGATTGAACTGTTGTGGAATTTTGTTAGTTCAAAGGGGTACGGATTTGCGGGCCTTTACATTTTTTTGCTCGTCTAAAGGAAGATAAGGATGAACGAATTTAGGTTGAGGGGAGTGGCGTATAAGAGAAGGTTTGAGATGAACGAATTTAGGTTGAGGGGAGTGGCGTATAAGAGAAGGTTTGAGATGAACGAATTTAGGTTGAGGGGAGTGGCGTATAAGAGAAGGTTTGACTATTAACTTAAATTCAATTGGATTATCCTAGGCATTTACCAATCGTACGACCAAACGGTAGCTCCAAACACTGCGAAAATTGAAATCTGATAATAATATAATATTACGGATCCAATAGAACTGGTTTCGTTGAAATCCGAGATTGTGTCTAGAAAGGCTATTTTTAAATTCAATTTAAAACGATATAATTTCAAAACTTAACAAATTAGTATTAAATTCAATTTTAAAACTTTTTTTTATCATCAGCACTGTCAATATAAATTTTACAAGCCTTCAAATTATTTTAACAGGCTTTAAACTCTCGATTCAACATTTTACCCAATTTCAAATTATTAAATTCAATAATTTAATTATCAAATAAATGGTGATTTTTGAATTCAAGTTAAAAATTAACTTTTAAATATTTAAAATCAACTAAATATTCCAATTTCAAGTGCTTAAAAATTCCGGGTCGTCACATCGAGGCACACATCTTGGCGACTACTTTTAAATTTGGAAACGGGAGAAGAAAAAAGAAAGAAATTCAAAAATTATTGAGGTAGAAAATAGTTTCTAAAATGGAGGAATGTAAAATAGAAAGTTTTATAAAGATGGATGTGCTCCTAATTTGTATATAATATCTAAAGTACTGATGACGAAAGTGACCGCAAACCCTTCGTCTTCCAGGATTAAGAATTAACCATAGAATAAAAATATGGATGATCAACAATGGATCTGGGGAAACTTTTGTTACAAACTGGATAACCAAACTCCTAACGTGGAATCAAAGATAAACTACATGTTGTTGGTGGTTTTGAAGGCATGAGTATAGGGAGGCATTGACGATTTATTGCTTGGTTGGTGCTTCGGAAAGAGGAATCATTGTAAGGATAGGAATAATTGGGGGTTTCTTAAGCTCAGGGATTTGACGTTGAAAGCATGAATGCAACTTAAGGTAACATGAAAAGAAGAGGGACAAGCGGTGCTATTATCATATTTCCATCAAATTAGATTTTATAATATGAAAAATAAGATTACTAATATGACACAATAATTTAGTAGTACTACACAAATGTCACCAAACAAGATGAGAGATTTTATAAGAATAGAGAGCACTTACTACCCAACAATATCAATTTAGAACTCATTAAGTAATTATGAAAAAAGACTGAATCTATTAACACCCCTTAGTTTTCATTTTCATACCCCACACTATTTTATAAATAAATATCACACCCCACACTCTTTTGTAAATAAATATCTCATCTCATATATTTCTTTTCTCATCTCATAATTTCTTTTCTCATCCCATATTATATCAATTTTATCCTCTTACTTTCAATTTTTTTCTTTACTAACTTTCCATTGTTATCTTTTAAAATTGTTAAATTCATAAAACCTTAAATAAAGCCAATTAATTGGAAATTTTAATCATCAATATATAAAAAATAACTAAAAGAAAAACCTACTCAAGATAAGTTCATTTAAAAAATGTATATTTGTTCGTTCATATAGAAATTAGGGGTTACAATTTTGGTTTTTGGGATTTTCATGAAAATGGTTAGCGTATTGGAACTTGTTAAAGTCGGCTTAAATCTTCCATAATTTTTGTTAATCAAATGGAATTAGAATGAAACTATATAGAAATATGTAGTTATCAACAACCTTTTAATTTGGGATTAAAGATTGAAGGAAGGGATGAAGGAGGAGGAAAGGAAGAATATCTACAATGTGTTATGTTTATTGACATTGAAGGGTACTTTGGGTATTAATTATTTCTAATGTTAATTAGGGGTGGGAAAAAACTGGCATGTTAATAGGTTTAGCCATGAAAAAATCTAGCTAATTCTATTTAAACACGTATAGTTGCTGAATACTCCCCCCCTCCCCACAAAACTGAAAACCACTACACCTATGTTTTACTGAGTATACCCATCTTATTGTCAAAAATTTCTCTTTCTACCTTTACTAGAAAAAACCGATCCATAAAATAAATTCACCACAAATTTTAACCCCTTATAGATTCAGTTATACCTATCCCACTTACGAGAGGTTTTTCAATCCATTTATCCTACATGCATGGATGTTTTATATATTACGCATTTCTACTACTAGATTTTCCACTAAATTGCTCCGTTGTTCTTCCATGATCTGTGCATTTTCAAATTGAAAAAGATCAATATAGCATAAAATTTAAGTTACCTCTTCTGATTTCATTAGATTTGTTTAACCATCATTATCGCCAACCGGTTCGAGCGTAGCATTTAAGAATTACCTAAAATTATATTATTATGGTTTACTAGTGTGAATCCATGCTACTCACACATGGTTCATCACATAATTTATTTAATACTATATTTTAACAAAATTAAATTTATAAAAGATAAAACTATATGTTTATGGATTTTTTTAGATAGAGTATAGTTTTTATTAAACACTGTTAACAAACATTTGCTAATAAATTAATTTAAGTAATCTCGTAGCACACACATATAACTACATTTTTTAGAGCATGGCAGCTTTATACAATAAAGATTGTAACGACCCGTAATTTTCGATCATTAAAAATATTTAATTTAATAGAATGTTGGTGTAAATATTGGAAGCAATAATAATTTATGGTTTATTAATAAGAAAAATAACTAGAATAAAATGTAATGATGTTAATTTAAGGTAATTGATAATGTAATTTCCATTGATTGAAATGATTGTAAAGTTAAATTTGGTTATAGAGTGTAAATAAGGAAATTAACCAAATGTTGTATTAAATGGTGAAATTGTATGCTATTAATTGAAATTGGGTGATATAGAACAAGTAATCAGTACGTGAATTTATTAGTTTTGTTTGTTAACAATAAACATAGAAATGTGTTTGAATTGGTAAGTTGTAACAATGGTATAATTATAAATTCACTATTTAATTCGTTAAAGTTTAATTGGAAATCAATTGCAATTAATCTATTTAAATATTGCAGTTAATATGAATTAAGATGGTAAATGTAGAATATTGTTGTGATAAACGGTAAACCAATCTTAATTTTATCCATAAGATGATAGCTAAATGAACAATAAGATGAAAATCAAAATAAATGAATATATTTGGAATTTAAATATAATTAATGAACTTATTGCAATTGGAACTGAACAATGTAATTAGTGTAATGTTTAGCATTTGATTTGACATAAAAATTTATTTTAATATATTATAAATTACTACGTAATCAAAAATGATAAAATTTGTTATTTGTAAATTTTGAATTTGAAAAGTGGATTAAATTCAATTTAATAATAATTTATTTAATTAACATGTAGATAGCCATTTTGGCCACAATCTTGGATTTTGACGAACCGGTTTCACCGGAGCCGTAACGGTGAATTATTGTAGGATTTCAAGTTTCATAGCGAACAGACTTGTCGTTTGATCGTGTGGGCTCGCGCAGAAATCAATTTAATGAATACAACTTAAAATAAGTTGATTTTAAAAGCTAACTTCTCTATACAATGGACATAGGACTTGAAATCTGTTCCATTGAATTTAAAAATATAAAAAACATCTATTTCAATATATTGGATGACCCACTTTCATTTTGGAAGCAGAACGGCTTTTCGGGTCCTTATTGTCGTTTCAAACCAATTCGATATGATGTTTATTCTTATCGTGCCCTGTCCATATAAATAGATCTTATGAAACCCGAGTAGCCTTTTTATTTCTTATCTTTGTACGTATCTGTCTATTCCACCTATCTGCTTCTTCTTCCTTCCAATGGTTGCAGATCCAAACCCCAATTCAATTTCAAATTCAAATAGAAAAATTAAATCTCTCAAAACTATGTCATATTATATATCGTTAGAAAACTCTCGACGAGTGCAATCTACTACAATGGTTCGTTTTTCAATGGGATGCATCGTTTGATCAAAAATCAATGAAGAATGGCAGTGATCCAACGGTGGATCTTTATCCTATCGACGATCAAGGAGTTGCGTCATGAAGGAGGCGTCGAGCAGCACGCATCTATATGGCTGGTTGTCATCATCATCGTCGTGGTTCTTCAAAAATTGAGGATAAATGGTTGGGTTTTGGTCCTATCTTGGTGGCTACGGCGGCTCAAGGAGGGTTTGGTCAGAGGGCAGGCGTGCGGTCGGGCTTGGGGCTTCTAGGCGTTTTGTCAGATCTGGTAGGTGTCGCTGGTGGCAGCGGCTGTAAAGACGTATTTGTGCTGCGGCTGAAGAATGAATGAGGTTCTTTCATGGTAGAGCTAGGATTTCGTTGAGCAGGTGATGATGTGTATCTTCTAATTATTATTTTAGATATATTATTTGATGAATTCGAGTAAATCGAACTCCACTGGAACACGACCACCCAAAACACCACCTTGCATCGCCTAACTCCGACAATCTGAACCTACGTCGTCGAGCCCAAACCTTCGCCAAAGATTCACGCTCCAATTCCCCCTACTCCGATCAAGTCCGATGCTTCCTCGACGTTGCACCGGCCTTGAATTCGACATCGACTAAATCAGGGTTTTAAACCCTGATTTGTCGTCGGCATGCCACCACGATGGTTTGAAAATCTAAGACCATTTTTCCCACGAGCTTCGACCTTCGACCTACCTTCAGTGACAAACTTGACCCTCCACCATTCGTCGATCGCCAGAAATCGAGCAAAACTCATTTTCTGTTCAACTCGCGAATTCTGTTAACTTACAAACTTAAAAATCTTGATACTTATATTAAAAATCATAACTTTTAATAATGAATCAGATTGTAAAGATGAAGCTTGAAATTAAAATGGTTGATTTTCCTGATATATTACTTTTTACTGTAATTTCTATTTTTCCATAAAAACGCTAACAAATTACACTTATAATTATTTTTAAAATATGATTTTGTTAATTCAAACATAATTCCTTTATACATTATAGACTTTAAGAGATTAGAGAAAAAGATTTGAATTTTTGAACTCATTTAGCCCGTCGAATCAAAAAGATATATATATATATATATATATATATATATATACACACACACACACACACACACACACATGCACAAAATCAACTTCATACTCATATATGTACAAGCATATTATACATTCATGCAATAATAAATTAGTCATTACTATCATCAATCATCATATGCACAAGTAAGTAAAGAGGTTTTAGTTTTAAAAAGTGATGTTTACTAACAATAAAAATTTGAACAGAGGAAACTAGAGAGTTGGAAACTGTAACAACCCGCACATTTAACGATTTTATATTTAAATATTTTATTTAAATATAGCGTCGTTAGTCGGATTTTAGGTCCGAAATGTTACTTTTTGCAAACAGCCGAATTAGGGCTCGATACCACTTCCATTGAGTCCAAAATGGCGTTTGCGATCTTTTTAAGTATAAGCTTTGATATGTTTGAAGTAAGTTGAATTTTGCTACTTTTTCTAGTTGGGCTTTGGGTTGGGTTCAGCCCACTAACTACCTAATTAACCCTAACTCAGTCCCTCTCCTCCATTCACTTATTCATTTCATAAAACTTAAGCTAAAAACTGAAAATGGGGGAAGAGAATGGGCATTAGAAATTCCAAGCCCTAGTTTCTTCTTGCAACTTGAATTCTTGCTCCAAAATCAAAGAGAAGATAGTGGTAAGCTTCTTCTTCATCTTCTCCAACTCTTCTCCTCTTCAATTTCAGAAAGTTTTCCTAAACCTAACTTTGGGAAATATGTGTTTTATTCTTAGATTGAAGCTTGTAGAGTAAGAGTGAAGAGTGGCTAATCTCCTTCTTGTGTTTGAGCTTCTTCTTCTTTGTTTTGAGATAAAAGGTGAGATTTTTATCTCACATCTACGCTTATATATATCTTTGTTTAGGTGTAAGTGGGTGAGTTTTGAATTCACATCTACTTCTCTTGATATCATGGGTGATGAGTATGAATTCCTAACACTTGTTCATATGCACTTGCTTTTGGTTTGGATTGAATTGGTGAATGTCCAAATTTTAAGTGTTTGGGTTCAATTCTTTAAAGATCCTAACTTTGATGTTTGAACATGTTTTGGTGGCGAATCAGAGAGCTAATGGAGCTGGGGTATCTATTGGCTAAGGCTCCTTAGGTCCATTGCTCGACCGGTTGCGTTTTGGAAGTGTTTGCACTCGATGAGAAAGGGCAGGAACTGCAGAAACTTGCAGTTCGGCCGACCGACCCCTGTAGCCGGCCGACCGACCTGCTACCCCCGAGCACCTTTCTGCCTCTGGATCAGGTCAGCCGACCGACTCAGGAAGTCCGGTCGACCGACCTGCTCCTATTTTTCTGTTTTGCCTATTTTTGCTCATTTTGATTGGGTTTCCAAATTTTATCAATTCGAGTTGGTTCTTAGTGGTTGTTATTGCATCTTTGACTTTGATAACTTATTTTTGACTTCATTCATGGGTTTCTATAAATAATCTTCTAAAAATTACATTAAAAGCTCGTTTCTCCAATTTATAAATTCTATTTAAACACACACGATTTCGCACTTTGAGCGGAGTGGAAGGGAGATTAAATGGTTAGGTAAAACATAGACCATGAATCCATGCGTTTGTCTTTCCGATTAATCCCCGACCTATTCGATTAATTGTTTTGACCTTTTGGTCTGATTTACCAATGAGATGAGGTAGACTTTGTACTGCTTTGAGTGTGAAATTAACTAACGGATAGTAAACCGTTTAGTGCGAACGAGTGGTTATGGGACTCACGTTACCACTTTTCGGGTTCCTTTTAGAGAGTTATGACACATTTCGCCAGTTAGTGGTGTCCAGTACTGGGCCTCCGGACCTTCACCACTATGGTTTGTTGCCTTCGGGTGTGTTGCCTTCGGGTTTGCACCTTCAGGTTTGTTGCCTTCGGGTATGTTGCCTTCGGGTATGTTGCCTTCGGGTATGTTGCCTTCGGGTTTGTGCCTTCGGGTTTGTTGCCCTATTGTATCGCTTTCGGAGTTAGGTCTTTATGAGCCGCTTGAGTGATATTCGGGTTTGGAGTCTTCGGGCTCATGGATCCTTGTTTATACAGTACTGAGCACGTGCAAATTTTATGATGTTTTCATTGTTGTGTATATTCCCTAGGTATCGCCCTTCGGTGTTGGTCTTTTTGAGCCGCATGATATGTAGCGATTACCTTGTGGAACTTGTGTTACCTTCATTGGTATTTGTTATTTGCATTTATGGCTTATTTTGGGATATTCCTATCCTTTGTTTCTATGAGTTTCCAATGATATGAGGCTTGTTATGATATGATTCATCTTTTTGTTAGATGATTGTGTTATCTCTTTTAGAGATATTTTTCATACATTGTGACCTTGCAGGTTATTGTTGTTCAGTTTATCTAACTGATTTTTTTAGCTAGACTGACCCGTGTATTTTATACTCGGGTCAGACCGAGATGTTTCAGGTTAGGTGCTTTTGGACTTAGCCTATTTTGCTTCCGCATGGACTATCCAGCTTGTTCCTTTTTGTTAAAGCTTTTTGTGTAGTCCTTTTTATTGTAACTCTGATATATGTATTCATCTGGAATCGTCTGTATATTGTGGTTTGCTATACCACTTACATATATTATTTCGTATACTCTGTTATGTATCAATATATGTGTATATGATGATCTACTGTTCTGTGATGTATATTACATTTGAGTTGTTATATTCTGTTCTGATAGATCCTTCAACCACCTATGGTTTTGTTTTAAGTATTCATTGGGTATGTCGATTTGCTTGGTATGACTAGTGTCGATGTATTCAATAGATAGTTAGAGCAAGGCTATAGATGGTCGCTCCTAACCAGCCTTATTCTCCGTGTTAGTTGACGGCATTACCCTATAGTGTCCTTGGCTAGCGTGAGTATAGAGGTGGGGCGTCACAGCGTGGTATCAGAGCTGAGTTCAGAACAAAATATGATGAACACAGAACAGATGCACATATTACGGTACATCAAAGTGTATAAGTGATACAAATCTTTGAATCATCATGTCTCTCTATCCCTTCTACCATCAAGGTTAGATAGAATGTGGGAATATGTCTAGGAATGCATTTAAATTCCGTAGTATTCCATATTAAATTATCTACCTTGTGAATAATCTTGTTCTTATCTTACTTTCAGCGTACGGCTGGAAGAGGCAGGGGACGACATTCGGATGCTGGGCAATCCAGTGGCTCACATCCGGATGGCTTTTATATGTCTGCCGATCAGTTTTTGGAGTTGTTTAGGAGCACTCAGCCTCCAGTTCCTCCTCGAGTATCTCCACCTCGCAAGTCTGCTTTTGCACGTTAATGCAGTGATTTTTCTCATCTTGGAGGAAAGCCATTTAAGGGCTCCGAGTCTTCTCTTGAAGTCCAAGCTTGGTTTCGCACGTGCTAGCGTATCTTCTCTCGCATGGATCTTTCTGACCATGATAGAGTTCTTGTAACTTCTAGTTTATTACAAAAGCGTGCTCTTGATTGGTATGAGCTTCTTGTAGCCGAAATTGACGAGTCTACTCTTTCTTGGACTCAGTTTCGGGAGCGATTTGAACTCAAGTTCGTTCCTAAATTTGAAAAAGTTTTATTGACCCGTCGCTTCCTTGAGTTGAAGCAAGGGAAATCTTCTGTTTCTGAGTATGTTGCATCATTCGAGGCTTTATCTAAGTATGGTCTTGAATTCATTAGCACTTCTTATAAAAAGAATTTGAAGTTCGTTTCTGGTCTTAGGAAATATCTTAAGAAGTCTTTGTTGCTCCAGCTTAAGCTTTCTTTTGAGGAGTTGGTTGATTCGGCACTTCATCTCGAGACCGTCGAGAAGAAGTGTGATAGTGATGTTGATGTTGAGGTTTCCAAGAACCCCAACAAGAAGCAGTTTCCATTTCAAAAGAGGTCTTTTCCTTCTAAGAAGAAGAAGACTGGTAATTCTAGTTCTAAGCCTCAGTCTTCTGGAACACCTTTCGTCCGGAAGTGTTTCAATTGTGGTTCTCCTGATCATATTATTCGAGCTTGTTCCAAGCCTCTCTTCTTCTGTTATTGCAAGAAGGAAGGTCATCATGTCTCCACTTGCCCTACTGTTCCGGCCGGTGCTAAGTCTAGCAAGCTTTATGCTGCTAAGGCTTCTGAAGGTCCTTCTCAGCCCAAAGGTATATCTCCATCTATTTTGGAAGGTTCTATTTTATTTCTTAATCATAGTATTCGAGTTCTTTTCAATACGGGTGCTTCACATTCCTTCGTATCGAAGAAGCTCGTTGATGATTTATCCTAGGATATTTCTTGTTTGATTACTTCTTTAAGGATTGCGAATCCTATTGGGGGATCTGCGACCTTAGTATGCTTTGTGATGATGTTGAGATTATTTTGTGTGGCTTTGCTTTTCGTGCGCATCTGCACGTTATTTCTTGTCTGGGATTTGATATGATTTTAGGAATGGACTGGCTAGTGAGATATGATGCCAGGATTATT
Organism: Allium cepa; assembly: GCA_030765085.1. Taxonomy (NCBI): domain Eukaryota; kingdom Viridiplantae; phylum Streptophyta; class Magnoliopsida; order Asparagales; family Amaryllidaceae; genus Allium; species Allium cepa. The sequence goes on from CM060938.1 coordinate 784,987,081, forward strand.
TGTTCGGAGAGAATTTTGTATCTTCGACATCCAGATTCGCCTACTCAGTTATCTCTTGTTCTTCGGGATGTGGATAATTCCAAAATGGCTTTACATTCTCTTGATTCGCGAGATGGCGATGATATATCTCGTATTCCTGTTGCTTGTGACTTTTCTGATGTTTTTAAACCTGTTTTGGGTTTGCCACCCAAGCGGGCAATTGAGTTCCGCATTGATCTCATTTCAGGCGCGCAGCCAGTTAGTCGTCCTCCCACGAGGATGTCTACAAAGGAAAACGAGGAACTCAAGAAGCAGCTTTTAAATCTTGAGTCCAAGCAGTTGATTCATTCCAGTTTTTCTCCGTGGGGATCCGCGGTTGTCTTCGTGAAGAAGTCTGATGGAACTCTTAGGCTTTGCATAGACTATCGCAAGCTTAACGAGTTAACCATTAGGAATAGGTATCCATTGCCTAGGATCGATGATATGTTCGATCTATTGAGTGGTGCTAAGGTCTCTTCTCAGCTTGACCTTGCCACGGGTTTTCATCAATTACGAGTCGCGGAGGATAGCATACCTCTTACCGCTTTTCGCACTCGTTATGGTTCTTTTGAGTGGCTCGTTATGTCGTTCGGGTTGACGAACGCTCCTGCTTTCTTTGTTGATCTCATGAATCGAGTATTCCAGGAATATCTCGATAAGTTCGTCCTTGTCTTCATTGATGATATCCTTATTTATTCTAAGTCTGATGCTGAGCATGCTAATCACTTGAGAATTGTCTTGAGTACCTTCCGTCATCATCAGCTTAGAGCCAAATTCTCCAAGTGCCATTTTTGGGAGAATAGGGTTAAGTTCTTAGGCCATGTTGTATCTTCCGACGGCATTTATGTCAATCCCTCAAAGATTGAAGCCATCCAGAATTGGAAGAGGCCTGAGAATGTGCATGAGATTCGTAGTTTCCTTGGATTGGCGGGTTACTACCGTGGGTTCATTAAGGATTTTTCCCATGTTGTGCTTCCTCTCACCAGCCTTACTCGGAAAGGCATTCATTTTATTTGGTCCGACAAGTGTGAAGCTTCCTTTCAGACATTGAAGGAACTTCTCACTAATGCTCCTATTTTGGTGGCTCCCGAGGGGAATCATGATTTTGTTGTCTACACCGATGCTTTTGGAAGTGATCTCGGTGCTGTTCTTATGCAGAAGGATCGGGTAGTTGCTTATGCTTCTAGGCAACTGCGTCCGAATGAAGTTCGCTATGCCACTCATGATCTCGAGTTAGCCGCCATTTTCTTCGCCTTGAAGATTTGGTGACACTATTTATTGGACGAGCGCTTCATTCTCTATACCGATCATAAATCTTTGAAGTATTTGTTCACTCAGAAGTAACTCAATATGAGACAACAGCGTTGGCTCGAGTTTCTTGCTTCCTATGACTTTGATATCCAGTATACCCCTGGAAAGGGTAATCGTGTTGCCGATGCGCTTAGTCACAAACATTCGGCTGTTATTTCCATGATGCTTGCCGAATGGGATATTCTTGAGACTCTATCTTGTTGTGAAATTCGTGATCGAGGTTCATCTTCTAGTTCTCCTATTCTATTATTTAGTTTGGGAGCTCGACCCATTTTGTTGGATCGTATTGCCGATGCCCAACGGCGTGATCCTGATTTGTTGCATCTTATTCAGCTTTGTGAGTCTGGATCCTGTGATGAGGCGTTGCGGGATTTCAACATTGATTCTCATGGGTGTCTTCGCAAGAAGAACCGTCTTTTTGTGCCTTCTGATTTTGCACTTAGGCATGACATTCTTGATGACTGTCACCGTTCTACGTATACCATTCATCCAGGTAGTAGTAAGATGTATGCCGATATGCGTTGTCTTTATTATTGGGAAGGCATGAAGCGCGATGTGGCGAGTTATGTGAGTAATTGCATAACTTGTCAGTGTGTTAAGGCCGAACATCAGTATCCTTCGGGTCTTCTTCAGCCTCTAGAGATTCCATTGTGGAAATGGGATCAGATTTCTATGGATTTCATTGATGGCCTACCTCGTTCGAGATTGGGCCATTCTAGTATCTGGGTTATTATTGATCGCCTCACTAAGTCTGCTCATTTTATCCCTATTAAGTCTAATAGGACTGCTTCGCATTTGGCTAAGTTGTATGTCAAGGAAATCGTGAGACATCACGGTGTTCCTAGTTCTATTATGAGTGATCGTGATCCTTTATTCACGAGTCATTTTTGGAAGAGTCTTCAGCAAGCTTTGGGAATAAAGCTTAATTTCAGTACAACTTATCATCCGCAGTCTGACGGACAGACTGAATGGGTGAATCGTATCTTGGAAGATCTTCTCCGTATTTGTATTTTTGATTTCGGTGGTAGTTGGGAGGATCACCTACCTCTTGTAGAGTTCTCCAACAATAATAGTTTTCATTCTAGTATCAGTATGGATCCTTTCGAAGCTTTATACGGAAGACCATGTCGATCACCTTCTTGTTGGTTGGAATCTGGGGAGAAGCTTATTCTTGGTCCAAATTTTGTTCGTGATTCTTCTGTGAAGATTGATCTTATTCGGTTGAGAATGAAAGAGGCACAGAGCCGCCAGAAGTCCTACGCTGATAGCCGTAGGAAGCCTCTCGAGTTCTCGATTGGTGATCTTGTCTTTATTCGTGTTTCTCCTTTGAAAGAGGTTATGCGTTTCAGTACGACTGGGAAATTGGATCCTCGCTTTATAGGACCATTTTCTATTACTAAACGTATTGGCCCTGTGGCTTATAGAGTTTCACTTCCTGCTCATTTATCTGGCATTCATGACGTGTTTCACGTCTCTCAACTTCGGAAGTGTCTTCGGAAGTCGGATTCTGTTATCGCTTCTCTTGATTTGCAAAAGCTTGAGGTCTCACCGGACTTATCTATTGTACAACAACCTATTCGCGTGCTTGACACGGAGGTGCGACACCTCCGAAATAAGGACGTGCCGCTCGTTAAAGTTCAATGGTCCGCTAATCCCAATGACTGTACTTGGGAAACTAGAGAGTATATCGAGCGATCTTATCCGGGTTTTCTATCTTCGCTTGACAACGGTGAGAATATCTTTTCGTCTCAAGCTTATTTCCTTTTCTTTTGAATGTTGTTTGTATGTAGTTGTTACAAATATCATCTCTAGGAATTACGGGGACGCAATTTTGTAAGGAGGAGAGATCTGTAACAACCCGCATATTTAACGATTTTATATTTAAATATTTTATTTAAATATAGCGTCGTTAGTCGGATTTTAGGTCTGAAATGTTATTTTTGCAAACGGCCGAATTAGGGCTCGATACCGCTTCCATTGAGTCTAAAATGGCGTTTGCGATCTTTTTAAGTATAAGCTTTGATATGTTTGGAGTAAGTTGAATTTTGCTACTTTTCCTAGTTGGGCTTTGGGTTGGGTTCAGCCCACTAACTATCTAATTAATCCTAACTCAGTCCCTCTCCTCCATTCACTTATTCATTTCATAAAACTTAAGCTAAAAACTGAAAATGGGGGAAGAGAATGGGAATTAGAAATTCCAAGCCCTAGTTTCTTCTTGCAACTTGAATTCTTGCTCCAAAATCAAAGAGAAGATAGTGGTAAGCTTCTTCTTCATCTTCTCCAACTCTTCTCCTCTTCAATTTCAGAAAGTTTTCCTAAACCTAACTTTGGGAAATATGTGTTTTATTCTTAGATTGAAGCTTGTAGAGTTAGAGTGAAGAGTGGCTAATCTCCTTCTTGTGTTTGAGCTTCTTCTTCTTTGTTTTGAGATAAAAGGTGAGATTTTTATCTCACATCTACGCTTATATATATCTTTGTTTAGGTGTAAGAGGGTGAGTTTTGAATTCACATCTACTTCTCTTGATATCATGGGTGATGAGAATGAATTCCTAACACTTGTTCATATGCACTTGCTTTTGGTTTGGATTGAATTGGTGAATATCCAAATTTTAAGTGTTTGGGTTCAATTCTTTAAAGATCCTAACTTTGATGTTTGAACATGTTTTGGTGGCGAATCGAAGAGCTAATGGAGCTGGGTTATCTATTGGCTAAGGCTCCTTAGGTCCATTGCTCGACCGGTTGCGTTTTGGAAGTGTTTGCACTTCGATGAGAAAGGGCAGGAACTGCAGAAACTTGCAGTTCGGCCGACCGAGCCCTGTAGCCGGCCGACTGACCTGCTACCCCTGAGCACCTTTCTGCCTCTGGATCAGGTCAGCCGACCGACTCAGGAAGTCCGGTCGACCGACCTGCTCCTATTTTTCTGTTTTGCCTATTTTTGCTCATTTTGATTGGGTTTCCAAATTTTATCGATTCGAGTTGGTTCTTAGTGGTTGTTATTGCATCTTTGGCTTTGATAACTTATTTTTGACTTCATTCATGGGTTTCTATAAATAATCTTCTAAAAATTACATTAAAAGCTCGTTTCTCCAATTTATAAATTCTATTTAAACACATACGATTTCGCACTTCGAGCGGAGTGGAAGGGAGATTAAATGGTTAGGTAAAACATGGACCATGAATCCATGCGTTTGTCTTTCTGATTAATCCCCGACCTATTCGATTGATTGTTTTGACCTTTTGGTCTGGTTTACCAATGAGACGAGATAGACTTTGTACTGCTTTGAGTGTGAAATTAACTAACGGATAGTAAACCGTTTAGTGCGAACGAGTGGTTATGGGACTCATGTTACCACTTTTCGGATTCCTTTTTGAGAGTTATGACACATTCCGCCAGTTAGTGGTGTCCAGTACTGGGCCTCCGGACCTTCACCGCTACGGTTTGTTGCCTTCGGGTGTGTTGCCTTCGGGTTTGCACCTTCAGGTTTGTTGCCTTCGGGTATGTTGCCTTCGGGTTTGTGCCTTCAGGTTTGTTGCCCTATTGTATTGCTTTCGGAGTTAGGTCTTTATGAGCCGCTCGAGTGATATTTGGGTTTGGAGTCTTCGGGCTCATGGATCCTTGTTTAAACAGTACTGAGCACGTGCAAATTTTATGATGTTTTCATTGTTATGTACATTCCCTAGGTATCGCCCTTCGTTGTTGGTCTTTTTGAGCCGCATGATATGTAGCAATTACCTTGTGGAACTTGTGTTACCTTCATTGGTATTTGTTATTTGCCTTTATGGCTTGTTTTGGGATATTCCTATCCTTTGTTTCTATGAGTTGCCAATGATACGAGGCTTGTTATGATATGATTCATCTTTTTGTTAGATGATTGTGTTATCTCTTTTAGAGATATCTGTCATACATTGTGACCTTACAGGTTATTGTTGTTCAGTTTATCTAACTGATTTGTTTAGCTAGACTGACCCGTGTATTTTATACTCGGGTCAGACCGAGATGTTTCAGGTTAGGTGCTTTTGGACTTAGCCTATTTTGCTTCCGCATGGACTATCCAGCTTGTTCCTTTTTGTTAAAGCTTTTTGTGTAGTCCTTTTTATTGTAACTCTGATATATGTATTCATCTGGAATCGTCTGTATATTGTGGTTTGCTATACCACTTGACATGTATTATTTCGTATACTCTGTTATGTATCAATATATGTGTATATGATGATCTACTGTTCTGTGATGTATATTACATTTGAGTTGTTATATTCTGTTCTGATAGATATTTCAACCACCTATGGTTTTGTTTTAAGTATTCATTGGGTATGTCGACCTGCTTGGTATGACTAGTGTCGATGTATTCAATAAATAGTTAGAGCAAGGCTACAGATGGTCGCTCCTAACCAGCCTTATTCTCCGTGTTAGTTGACGGCATTACCCTGTAGTGTCCTAGGCTAGCATGGGTATAGAGGTGGGGCATCATAGAAACTGTTAACTTGATTTTTGATTTGATCTTCCTTGGATTTGAGTTGGAATTGCTTTGAACCTTAACTTTGTTACAGATGAAAACATGAAGTAGTTTTTGTTTCTCTGTTTTTAGTTTGCTTTATTAAAATGAAAAGAAAAGAAGACTTCTTGATATATATATATATATATATATATATGTATGTATGTATGTATATATACAAAGTGTATTGAAATGAAGAAACAATTTATTTTGACACTTGTATACAAAATCTCTTTCTAGCTTACAAATATCTTAAATAACTATTTTATATTTTCTGTTTACCATGTTTACTTAGAAGAAATATTATAAACCCTTTTTATTTATTTTATTCTTATTTGTTTAGGCTTAAGTTATCAATACTTAAATCAATAACCACATATATACTTATATCTGGTGTTCAAAATGTAGAGTTTAAATTTTAATTATTTTTGAGATTTTAAAAAAATAAAAATATAACTTTGGATCAATTAAAATATCTTATGTGAATTTTTGATATTATATATATATATATCCACACTTTTCCTAATTTTCTTATATTTTACTTCCCGTTGCACACACACACACACACACACACACACATATATATATGCATACACACTTATGTACTTGTATATGTATATACTTAAAATTTTCAACATCATAAAGTTTGCATCTATATATATATTGTAACGACCCAGAATTTCCGCCATTTGAAATTAATATATTGGATTGATTTTAAATATTAACAAGTAAAATTTGTAAGTCGAATAAATTTTTATTCCGAATATCTAGATTTAATTTGATAATTAAATCAATAATTTAATATTTGAAATTACAGAAATAATTGGAAATTGGGTTTAATGTGATTCAAATTGATTTTTAAAGTTGTATTAAATCATATTAGAGTTAGAATGATGTTATAGAACTTTTAAAATTGAATTAAAAGTTAATTTGCAGAAATTGAATATTTTTATATTCAAATTGACGAGTAAAAATAGCCATTTTTCAAATAGTCTCGAATTTCAACGAAACCAGTTTCAACGGATCCGTAATGTTATATTATTGTAAGATTTCAAATTTCGTGTCAATCGGATTTACGGTTTGTCCGGGGTAAGCTAAAACGCGTAGAAATCGATTTGAGTGAATTTTGAATTTAAATAGTTGATTCGAAAACTTATCTTCCAAATATGATCGAATTGGCTTCTAATATATGCTCCATTGCATTCGGAATGGGGGTAAAACATTATAAACGTCAGGCGGCACGCTTCGTTTGGAGTTCGGAAAATTTCGGGATGAATAGTGTTTCGATATTTTCTATAAAAGCACCTCTATTTTTCACTTTTACACCAAAACCCTAATTTTCCTTCGGGCCGCCACTTTCAACTTTAATGGCCGAGAATACACGATCCTTCTTCCTTAATTTTCTTCAAATCCTTCAACCAATTCGTAAAACTTTCTTCTGCAAAGTTGTAGAGAGCAGCGAGCTCTACAAATTTAACGGCTACGATCGAAAATAACTCGATGGATTGACGGCAAATCGAGCTCGAACGGCTGAGGGTCATGCAAGTTTTTCCACACAATGGCTCAGCCGAGCTCGACGTGTTCTTGGTCAAAGGTGGAGGCGTGGTCATGCTTTGAAACCCTAGTCTCTGATCGTCGTAAATATCGACGTGGTGGCCGCGAAAATTCGAAGAAGGTTGACGCCTATGGGTTTCTTTCGTACGTGAATAACCTGGGACGCGCGCATGGAAGGGAGAAGCAAAATCGCGGCCGAGATCTGCATTTGAAAAATGAACGGTCCAGATTGAATTAGGGTTTGGAAATTAAAAATAAAAGTTGAAATTGTTTTATTTTATAATTCATTCAATCTTTAAAATAACATAACTTCTTCATACGAGGTCCGTTTCAGACGAAACGAATTGCATTGGCTTCGCATTAATGAACACTAAGTGATGGAGCTAGATTGGAGTTGATTGGAGCTAGTGAAAATTTTGGGTAAAATTAAACGCGCGTTTAATTTTATTCGAAATAAAACACTGCGACTGTTATTGAAACAAGGTGAGAACTTCTCACTCAATCGAAATTGCTTCGATTTAAATTTTAAATAGTTAGATTTAAAATTTGCTTGATTATATGCTTGGATGATAAATTATTATCTATTGTTTTGAAATAGACCCTATATGTCGTATATTAAGCGGATGTTACTTATTAAACACATATACCGCGATATTCCATCTTGAAGTGGAATTGGTATTATATATGTACTTGGAGTTGATTTTCCCGCATTATATAGCAGATGAGACCCTATTGCGCCGCATAATGGCGGATAATATTTTATATAAACACATATACCGCGATATTCCGTATTGGAACGGGATGGGTATTGTGCTAACATCTGTGGATGCAGGGAAACAGGTTGGAGGGATCCAACTGGATTCCTCAACAGTATTGATTTATTTACAGATATTGTGATATATTCTGTTATCATATGATATATGAGGTTTTGGATGTCGTGATTGTTATATTTAGTGCTGTTGCAGCATTGGGCCTATTTTGGAAAATTAAAAGGATATTTAAAGTGATGATTTTCAAATTTAAAAGGATTTTTAAAGTGATTTTTGAAAGTATACGTTTTATTAAATTTTGGAATTAATTCATTTTAAATAAATAAACGTTATAATTTTAATGTTATAAAAATTATGATTTTTGAGAAATATAGTTGATAATTGATTTTTGTGAAAATATGGAGTTAATGATTTTATAAAATAGTTTGAATAGAGATTTTTGAATTTATTATAAAAACTTTATATATAAGATTTATAAAATTTGATTTTTTTTAAATCAAAGTGATGAAATTATAAAGGAGTTTTGAAAATGTTTTAAAATGATGTTAAAATGGGTTTTATAAAAGAATAGAATCTACGATTTTGAAGTTATAAAAAGAGTGAATTTGTAAATAGAGAATTATAAGTAATTTGCTTATAATTTAGATTTTGGCATGTAAATGGGATATGGATAAAATCTGTTAATAAAGTGCTTTTATAAGTTGAAGTTGTTATAAAATATAAATGGAATTTATAAACCTTGTTTTATAAATCCGAAATTGACTTATTTTGATAAGTTAATTATTTTAGCTTATTAAAAGGGATATATCCACGATTTTGGACAGTGGATAATCCTTTAAATAAAATGTGTAGAAATATTGAATTTGGTTAACGAAGTATATTCACGATTTTGGACAGTGAATAATATATTAAAGAAATGTTTTGGGGAAGTGATATTTTAAATAGATTTAAACGATTTGAAGTTGTTTTAAAATGTGTTAAGGATCGAAACCCTAGATTTCAACATTCATTGTTGAAATAGACGTTTTCGAGAAATAAGGAAATGGTGGACTATAACACTTTTGTTATAGTAAATGATTTTCGAAAGGAAATGTTTTTGTATAGTATTGGGATTTATATATCTATCTAAATTTTGAATCCCTATACTAGTGATTCTGGATTGTCGTAACGATGTTAAAGATCGGATATTTTCAAAAGCGAAAGGATTATCGTCGAATGTCTCTACATCGGCTGATCTCCGATATAGAGATTTTACCACCCTTTGTGATGGGAAGTCCGATCGTGATTAGTGAGTATCCGGATTGCAAGTGCTTCTTTGGAAGTGCCTTCGGTTCCGTTCGATTCCGGAACGGACTTGTATGGATGTGTGTTTGACGTTACAATTTGAGATGTAAAGCTGGTTTCTATCAAATGCATTTCTGTTGGTGGTGGAGAATTTATTCTCTTAGCTTAACACCCTTCTCTGAGACGTACGAGCTCAGAGGTTATGTAGTTGATGGTTACTAGTGATATATTCCCAATTTGGTAACGTGGCATGCTGAGTGTTGCTGATCATTTGTTGATCAAAGTGTGGCTTTTATGAAAAGCGTAGCTTTGTGGACGAGACTTCATCGAACCTCACACCCCGGTAATGGTCAAAATAGGAAAGATGCGGCAAGGTTATTTGGGGATAGCGTCCCCTTAGTGAATGTCATTTCCTTCTGGATAGAGGTGGTATCATGGTATGGAGCGCAGATATTTAACCTATGTTGTTGCTGCAAACTTATTATTTTGTGGTTGTTGGTGAATCCCGGGATTTAGGTCGGTTGCGACCGGGGGATGGCATACACGTGTCAGTTGTTACCCAGCTAGGGGTAACCCGGCCTTGTGTTGGCAGAGATCCGGTTAGGTTCTCGGGGCGTCTTTCCAGAGGCGTACCCATGTGACAATGGGAAGTTCCTTGGCCTGACCATTTATTGGAAATCCAAAGAAACAATACGAGCTTTGTACGGTTTTAGCTGTATAACCTGCCATGGAATGTGGCGGTAACTTGCTATAGAACATGGCAGCTATAGTAGGCATATGATAATGGTCGTATGTTGGCTAAGATTTATATCATGCTTTCGAAATGTTTTCCTACACTTTGCACTTATAGTAATAATATCAAAGAAATTTGCGTATCAAGCATGTTTGACTATCATAAGAAGAAATCTCCTCTGATTCTGCGTTTGCATTGTGTGTGTGTGTGCGGGAGGCCTTATGGTAGTTTCATTTTCAAAAATATTGCAGATCTATTTTTAAAATATTTCTTTGTTTGTTTTTAAAAGATAAACTGTTTAAGTTCTCACACCAGTCACATGACTGACCTGGAGTTTATTGTTCCCTTGCTAAACTCTGGGTGCCCATCATTTTCCACATGGGCAGCCTAGAGTCAGGTTAGCAGATTATTCTGCAATTCAGAAGTTGATGTAAAGATCAGGAGAAAGCTGGATGGCATGGCGTATCAACTAGTATATAGTATTTATTTTCCGCTGTTTTTTGTTGTAAACTCTGATAATGTAATGTGATGTAATGTAATAACTGATATGATTTTTGTTTTAAAGATTATTCATTGATCTATTATATGTTGTTCCACTGCGAAATGTGAGATTCTGTTATTGTTTCTGTTTTCTTTTTGTTTCTTCTTCTATCTTCTACCTCTTCTTTAACCCTAACGGTACGGTTTTCCGACCTTCAATTGCTCGACAGTTGATACAGTGCACGTATTAGTGTCGACTTTCGGGAGTCGAAAATCCCATTCCTAACATTTGGTATCAGAGCTTTTGGTTAAGTGACAACCTTGGCTATGTTGGGTGTTACCCATTAGAGATAGAGTCAGCAGTACTCTAGAATGAGTGTGAGTGTAATAATAGATACGAGTGCATATTTGTTAGTGAATATAAAATTGTTTTGTATTGTGTTGACTTATCGGTTGATTGTTTATAGATTCTGGTCGGCGCAGTCTAGCTAACTGTATCGATAGGGGTTTCTAAACTCTTAAACGAGATAAACTGACATAGTATCATTTTAAATTGGGTAAATGAAATAATTTTACCTTGATTATTTTTATATATAAAGGAATAATTTTTCATAATTATAAAAGTGTATATAAATTGGTTGTTTGGTTGTTGAAATGTAAGTGTATATATATAAGTTAATTAAAAGAATAAATTGTATAAGCAAATGAATTATTAAGATGGAATTATAATTAATGTGATTTACAATTGTGAAATAATCTTATATATACAATAAGTGAAATTATATAAGAAAAAGATTTATAAATGTGATTTATGAGTAAAAGGAATTTTTTTGAAAGAATATTAAGCACTGAATTCACTATTATTGCTGGGAAATAGTAAGGGTGATGACTGCAGCATCATCGGTATCGTTTTTGAGTTTCCGTGTGATGGATTTGCTACATAGTAAATTGAAAATTGAAGTTTGGTTGTGATAATCAAATTTGAAATTAAAATCCAAGTTGTAATTGTTGAAAATAAGTGAAACGAGTTTTGAACTTATAATATAAGATAATAAATTTAGCTTTGGTAAAGTTAATGAATTTGGAAGTTTAAATATATAAGTTGTATAACTTATTAAATGTGAAAATGTAAGTGAAACCAAATGATAAAATGGTTAAACAAATTTGTTAAGAAAAACCAGATATGAATTTGAATAAGTGATGAAATTTGACTTTGGTAAAAGTTAAATAGAATTTACTTTAGAATTGGAATTTGAATTGGATTTACAAGTGGAAGTTTAAGTTAGTTAAACAAATGAAGTTTAAATGGAATATAACTTAAGTGATGTGAATGAAGTTGATTTTGGTATTGAAGTAAAATAATAAAGTGAATTAAATGGATGTGGACTTGAGTTATATAAATGAAATTCAACTTTTGTGGTTAAATGAATTAGTAGTTGAATTAATGAATGGATTGAATATTAATCAATCGAATGTAAATGAATTGATATGGAATAATGAATGTAAGTGTTAATTCATTAGAAGCTAATGAAGTTGGAAAAAAATTGAATAATTGAATGAATGTCAATTAGATATTAAACCAATTGGAATTAAAAGTGTTAAACCAAACTGAATGTGAATTTAATAATTTGATTGTGTTGGTTATGATTTGATTGTTATATGATTGTTAGTTGATTGTATAGAAATTCATATGAAGTTGAATTGATAAAAATTGAAAGCTATGTAATTTGATTTGAATATGGAAGTGAACTAACTTGCATGTAAATCAGTGAATGTAAACTAATTGAATATGAAATGAATGTTAGTAAAGTTCAATGCTAATGAATCAAATGTGATTTAAATTAGAAAACCAATTCATTGAATATTAATGAGAAGTGAAAGTGTATTGATTTGGTTATGGATGTTAGTTGAATGCTAGTTGGTTGATGATTGCATTTATTGCTTTTGTTGCATTTGCTATATTGGCATATGTAGTCATTGTAGTGATATATGTGGTATATTACTTTCATATATACATGTTTCTCATGATTTGTTGAGTGTTTAGTAGGTGTGGATGGCGCTTGCTTTGCATTTGGAGCTCGCTTTCACGCTATATTAGTCGTATATGCTCGCTAATAATATATAAGGTACATATTTCAGATTACATAACGTACTTTTACACTTTTTTCCCTGCGGGATGCCTCATTTCTTTGATGAGATGTATATTTGTGATATATATATTGCCATTTTTTTCGGATCGAGCCGCGCAAAGGAGACTATGGCGAAATTTCCGAAAACTTAAGGCGTTAGAAAATTTTTGAGAAAATTGGAAAATTTTGAAAAGATAACTAAGTATGATTTGAAAAATTAGTAAAGTTATTGTAAGAAGTTTAACTATTGGATTTTGGGAAAGTTAAACACTTAAGTGAATTTGAAATCTAATTTGAATGGTTTTGAAAAGTTAATGGATTTCAAGACTTTTTCTTACTTGGTAATTTCGAGGACGAAATTCTTTTAAGGGGGGAAGTTTGTAACGACCCATAATTTCCGTCATTTGAAATTTGTATATTTAATTGATTTTAAATATTAACAAGTAAAATTTGTAAGTCGAATAAATTTTTATTCCGAATATCTAGATTTAATTTAATAATTAAATCGATAATATAATATTTTAAATTACAGAAATAATTGGAAATTGGGTTTAATGTGATTAAAATTGATTTGTAAAGTTGTATTAAATCATATTAGAGTTAGAATGATGTTATAGAACTTTTAAAATTGAATTAAAAGTTAATTTGCAGAAATTGAATATTTTAATATTCAAATTGACGAGTAAAAATAGCCATTTTTCAAATAGTCTCGGATTTCGACGAAACCTGTTTCAACGGATCCGTAATGTTATATTATTGTAAGATTTCAAATTTCGTGTCAATCGGATTTACGGTTTGTCCGGGGTAAGCTAAAACGCGTAGAAATCGATTTGAGTGAATTTTGAATTTAAATAGTCGATTCAAAAACTTATCTTCCAAATATAATCAAATTAGCTTCTGATATATGTTCCATTGCGTTCGGAATGGGGGTAAAACATTATAAACTCAGGCGGCACGCTTCGTTTGGAGTTCGGAAAATTTCGGAATGAATAGTGTTTCGATATTTTCTATAAAAGCACCTCTATTTTTCACTTTTACACCAAAACCCTAATTTTCCTTCGGGCCGCCACTTTCAACTTTAATGGCCGAGAATACACGATCCTTCTTCCTTAATTTTCTTCAAATCCCTCAACCAATTCGTAAAACTTTCTTCTGCAAAGTTGTAGAGAGCAGCGAGCTCTACAAATTCAACGGCTACGATCGAAAATAACTCGATGGATTGACAGCAAATCGAGCTCGAACGGCTGAGGGTCACGCACGTTTTTCCACACAATGGCTCAGCCGAGCTTGACGTGTTCATGGCCGAAGGTGGAGGCGTGGTCGTGCTTCGAAACCCGAGTCTCTGATCGTCGTAAATATCGATGTGGTGGCCGCGAAAATTCGAAGAAGGTTGACGGCTATGGGTTTCCTTCTTGCGTGAATAACCTGGGATGCGCGCATGGAAGGCAGGAGCAAAATCACGGCCGAGATCTACATTTGAAAAATGAACGGTCCAGATTGAATTAGGGTTTGGAAATTAAAAATAAAAGTTGAAATTGTTTTATTTTATAATTCGTTCAATCTTTAAAATAGCATAACTTCTTCATACGAGGTCTGTTTTGGATGAAATGAATTGCGTTGGCTTCGTATTGACGAACACTACGCGATGGAGCTAGATTGGAGTTGATTGAAGCTAGTGAAAATTTTGGGTAAAATTAAACGCGCGTTTAATTTTATTCGGAATAAAACGCGGCGACTGTTATTGAAACAAGGTGAGAACTTCTCACTCAATCGAAATTGTTTCGATTTAAATTTTAAATAGTTAGATTTAAAATTTGCTTGATTATATGCTTGGATGATAAATTATTATCTATTGTTTTGAAATAGACCTTATACGACGTATATTAAGCGGATGTTATTTATTAAACACATATACCGCGATATTCCATCTTGAAGTGGAATTGGTATTATATCTGTACTTAGAGTTGATTTTCCAGCATTATATAGCGGATGAGACCCTATTGCGCCGCATAATAGCGAATATTATTTTATATAAACCCATATACCGTGATATTCCGTATTGGAATGGGATTGGTATTGTGCTAACATCTATGTATGCCGGGAAACAGGTTGGAGGGATCCAACTTGATTCCTCAACAGTATTGATTTATTTACAGATAGTGTGATATATTCTGTTATCATATGATATATGAGGTTTTGGATGCCGTGATTGTTATATTTAGTGTTGTTGCAGCATTGGGCCTATTTTGGAAAATTAAAAGGATTTTTAAAGTGATGATTTTCAAATTTAAAAGGATTTTCAAAGTGATTTTTGAAAGTATATGTTTTATTAAATTTGGGAATTGATTCATTTTAAATAAATAAACGTTATAATTATAATGTTATAAAAATTATGATTTTTGAGCAATGTAGTTGAAAATTGATTTTTTTTTGAAAATATGGAGTTAATGATTTTATAAAATAGTTTAAATAGAGATTTTAGAATTTATTATAAAAACTTTATATATAAGATTTATAAAATTTGATTTTTTTTTAAAATCAAAGTGATGAAATTATAAAGGAGTTTTGAAATTTTTTTAAAATGATGTTAAATTGGGTTTTATAAAAGAATAGAATCTACGATTTTGAAGTTATAAAAAGAGTGAATTTGTAAATAGAGAATTATAAGTGATTTGCTTATAATTTAGATTTTGGCGTGTAAATGGGATATGGATAGAATCTGTTAATAAAGTGCTTTTATAAGTTGAAGTTGTTACAAAATATAAATGGAGTTTATAAACCTTGTTTTATAAATCCGAAATCGACTTATTTTGATAAGTTAATTATTTTAGCTTATTAAAAGAGATATATCCACGATTTTGGACAGTGGATAATCCTTTAAATAAAATGTGTAGAAATATTGAATTTGGTTAACGAAGTATATTCACGATTTGTGACAGTGAATAATATATTAAAGAAATGTTTTGGGGAAGTGATATTTTAAATAGAATTAAAACGATTTGAAGTTGTTTTAAAATGTGTTAAGGATCGAAACCCTAGATTTCAACATTCATTGCTGAAATAGACGTTTTTGAGAAATAAGGAAATGGTGGACTATAACACTGTTGTTATAGTAAATGATTTTCAAAAGGAAATGTTTTTGTATAGTGTTGGGATTTATATATCTATCTAAATTTCGAATCCCTATACTAGTGATTTTGGGTTGTCGTAACGATGTTTTACGCAACATTTGTTTTGACTCAAATGAATGTGTTTAAGAGAATGTTTTCCTTAAAGAATAAAATATATACTAAATCATGTTTTAAGTATATTGAATATTTTCTAAGTATTGAAAATAAATAGATTTGTGAATTACTTATTGTTAAATAAGTATTTGGAAATGTTTTCCAATGTAGAAATTGAAATTGTTTAGAGAATATATCTTTTTAAAGATAAATTTAAGTGAATATCTGGCAAGTTATTTAATTTATGGAAGATTAATAAAAAGGGCCTAGAGATTGTTATGGTGCTGGATATTTGTTTGCTAGCCTTGATAGTTAAATAACCGATTATCAATATTTACCTTTAAATGGGTATTTGTTGTGATTTGCTTGAATTGAATGCTACACTTATTTTTAGAATAAGCGCTCGTTATTTGGTTTAGCCGGGAGAGGACCTTTGGGTCATGAATCCCATTTCGAATAGTGATACGTCGTAATAGATAGCATTTGAAGACCGGCGTTGAAGACCGGATATTTTCGAAAACCGAAGGATTACCGTCGAATGTCTCTGCATCGGCTGATCTCCGATATAGAGATTTTATCGCCCTTTGTGATGGGAAGTCCGGTCGTGATTAGTGAATATCCGGATTGCAAGGATTTCTTTGGAAGTGCCTTCGGTTCCGTTCGATCCCGGAACGGACTTGTATGGATGTGTGTCTGACGTTACAATTTGAGATGTAAAGCTGGTTTCTATCAAATACATTTCTGTTGGTGGCGGAGATGTAAGTGGTTGTTGGTGAATCCCGGGATTTAGGTCGGTTGCGACCGGGGGATGGCATACTCGTGTCAGTTGTTACCCAGCTAGGGGTAACCCGGCCTTGTGTTGGCAGAGATCCGGTTAGGTTCTCAGGGCGTCTTTCCAGAGGCGTACCCATGTGGTAATGGGAAGTTCCTTGGCCTGACCATTTGTTGGAAATCCAAAGAAACAATACGAGCTTTGTACGGTTTTAGTTGTATAACCTGCCATGGAATGTGGCGGTAACCTGCTATTGAACATGGTAGCTATAGTAGGCATACGATAATGATCGTATGTTGGCTAAGATTTATATCATGCGTTCGAAATGTTTTCCTACACTTTGCACTTATAGTAATAATATCTAAGAAATTTGCGTATCAAACATGTTTGACTATCATAAGGAGAAATCTCCTCTGATTCTGTGTTTACATTGTGTGTGTGCTGGAGGCCTTATGGTAGTTTCATTTTCAAAAACATTGCGGATATATTTTTAAAATATTTCTTTGTTTGTTTTTAAAAGATAAACTGTTTAAGTTCTCACACCAGTCACATGACTGACCTGGAGTTTATTGTTCCCTTCCTAAACTATGGGTTCCCATCATTTTCCACGCGGGCAGCCTAGAGTCAGGTTATCAGGTTATTCTGGAATCAAGAAGTTGCTGTGGAGATCAGGAGCAAGCTGCATGGCATGGCGTATCAACTAGTATATAGTATTTCTTTTCCGATGTTTGTTGTTGTAAACTCTGATAATGTAATGTAATGTGATGTAATGTAATAACATATATGATTCTTTGTTTTAAAGATTATTCATTGATCTATTATATGTTGTTCCACTGCGAAATGTGAGATTCTATTGTTGTTTCTGTTTTCTTTTTCTTTCTTCTTCTATCTTCTACCTCTTCTTTAACCCTAACGGTACGATTTTCCGGCCTTCGATTGCTCGGCAGTTGATACAGTGGACGTATTAATGTCGACTTTCAGGAGTCGAAAATCCCGTTCCTGACATATATTTATTAATTTACTATAAGATTAATAATTAAACATTTATTATAGTTTCAAATCCATTTATATTTGCATATCCAGATTTTTAAATTATCAGAATTTATTTGTTCGACTTATAAATCAGTATCTCAATAATTAAAATCGGTTAATTATCCAATTATCCGACGTTAGAAATTTGGGTCATATAAAACTTCTTTGAACCCCATTATCCAATTATCTGGCGTTAATTATCCATGCACATGCACAGGCGATCGCCGCCGCTCCGTTCATCGTTGCCATCGCCCGCACGTCGACGACAACCCTCTCCCTCGATTTCGACCAATAGAACTTCGAAATGACCACGAAATCGAATTCAAGTAAATCGAATCCCACTGGAACAACACGACCACCCAAAAAAACCACCTCGCATCGCCTAACTCCGACCATCTGAACCCACATCATCGAGCCCAAACCTTCGCCAAAGTTTCATGCTCCAATTCCCCCTACTCCAATCAAGTCCGATGCTTCCTCGACGTTGCGCCGGCCTTGAATTCGACATCGACCAAATCAGGGTTTTAAACACTAATTCGTCGTGACAGGCCACCACGATGGTCTAAAAAATTTGAGACCATTTTTCCCGTGAGCTTCGACCTTCGAGCTACCTTCAACGACAAACTTGACCCTCCACCATTCGCCGATCGCCAGAAATCGAGCAAAACTCATTTTCTGTTCAACTCGCGAATTCCCATAACTTACAAACTTGAAATCTTGATACTTGTATTAAAAATCATAACTTTTAATAATGAATTAGATTACATAGATGAAGCTTGAAATTAAAATGGTTGATTTTCCTGATATATTACATTTTTACTATAATTTCTATTTTTCCATAAAATACTAACAAATTACACTTATAATTATCTTTAAAAATAAGATTTAGTTAATTCAAACATAATTCCTTTATAAATCATGGCCTCTAAGAGATTGGAGAAAAATATTTAAAATTTTGAACTTATTTAGCCTCTTGAATCAAAAACAGAGACATATATATCTATATACAAACATGCACAAAATCAACTTCATACTTATCTACATGCAAGCATATTATACATTCACGCAATAATAAACTAGTCATTACTATCATCAATCATCACATGCATAAGTAAATAAAGAGGTTTTAGTTTTAAAAAGTGATGTTTACTCACAATAAAAATTTGAACAGAGGAAACTAGAGAGTTGGAAACTGTTAACTTGATTTTTGCTTTGATCTTCCTTGGATTTGAGTTTAAATTGCTTTGAATCTTAGCTTTGTTGAAGATGAGAACTTGAATAGTTTTGGTTTCTCGGTTTTTAGTTTTTTTTAAATGAAAAGAAAAGAAGACTTCTTGATACACACACACACACACACACACACACAAAAAGTGTATTAAAATGAAGAAACAATTTATTTTGACAGTTGTATACAAAATCTCTTTCTAGCTTACAAAAGTCTTAAACAACTATTTTATATTTTCTTTTTACCATGTTTACTTAGAAGAAATATTATAAACCCGTTTTATTTATTTTATTCTTATTTGTTTAGGTTTACGTTATTAATACTTAAATTAATAATCACATATATACTTATATCTAGTGTTTAAAATGAAGAGCTTAAATTTAAATTATTTTTGAGATTTAAAAATAAAATAAAAATATAACTTCGGATCAATTAAAATATCTTATATGAATTTTTGATATTATATATGTATCCACACTTTTCCAAACTTTCTTATATTTTACTTCTCATGGCATATACATATATATACATATACATACACACTTATATACTTGTATATGTATATACTTAAAATTTTCAACATCATAAAGTTTGCATCCTGATATATATTTATTAATTTACTATAAGATTTATAATTCAACATTTATTATAGTTTCAAATCCATTTATATATATATATATATATATATTAAATTATCAGAATTTATTTGTTCGACTTATAAATCACTATTTCAATAATTAAAATCAGTTAATTATCCAATTATCTGACGTTAAAAATCCGGGTCATCACATCTTCCCACTTTATTTTCATCCCATCTTCCACCACTAGCAAACTCTTAGTTAGAAACTCTTTTTTATTCATTTAATCAACCCATATTTCAACTCCTTATTTTCCAACCTCGGCCTTAGCCTACCACGGAGGAGAATTCTTTATATATCATCACCATAGTACATTATGACTGCCTAGCCTCATCTTGCACAGTTGTCGTCAACTTGCAATGTCAACGTCGTTATTTGTCTCATAGATAAGGAAAACCCTAATTTTCATTTTGATTGTGATTTTTGGATTTTTGAAAATTAGTTTTTAACACTTAAAGCTAGTCTAAATTTTATTATGATAATGGATTCATAATTTACATTTGTAGATGTTTAAATAAAATAATAATTATGCTATAGTTATATTATAACATTCAAAATTTTCACAGCTTTGGTTCTCGTTACCCATAATAGCCTAGGTTCAATATCAAAACGGATCCCTCATCTTTAAGGATGTTACTAAGTTCGCATATGATTAAATGGATTAAATCTCATATAGGGAACGTACACAACTTTCATAATTTGGTTGATAGTAGCAACCATGTAAGGAGATGAACGAGCACGCACAAGGACTATGCACGACATGAAGCCAAACCAAGACAATTGGGGAATATTCTTGGTGAGTGGAGGAGGCGGTGGAACACTATCCACTATTTCCACTATCGATGTTGGATGTGAGGTACAAAGCGTGGAAAGAGCCTGCACAAGAGGCTGCTAACCACAAGATTAGAGGTTCACCCTCCTTCTAGTGCCAGAATGTTGACGATATTTTTCACCAACCTCGGAGTTATGATAATGGATTATGAAGAGGAAAAGTTACTTGCTAATCACTAGGCTTAATGATGGAAAAATTAGGAGAAAGAAGAATTTAAAGGTCACTGACACAAGAGGTGAATTGGTTCAACAAAGCTACCTATGTCCACTGTGAAGTTCTCTTACTGTATAGCTCTCTTGCAGTTACAAGAAATTACAAGATAATAATAAGAAAAGATGATGCGTCTGAGACTTATGAAGCTGCTAATCTTATGGAGCTTCTATATCAAGAGATTTGAGTGGTGTATTACGGGTTCCTACATTCCGGCTCCTAACCTTCCGGCTCCCAATTTCTTGGGTTCCAACCAATCAGGGGCCAACTAATCACGTGCCAATCAATCAAGTGCCAACCAAGTAACCAACCCCTTTGAAGTGGCCATGTATAGGGTTCTTATAGTGGTTGAACTGATGTTTGGACGATTGAGATAGTGTTGCAAAACAGGTGTGAAGCACGCTTGGCCATTGATATGGCTGAATGGACCTGATGAGAGACAGTTGGAAAAAGAAAGGAATGCATTATTGAGATGAAGGTCAACATAAGAACTATATCGGGGGCATGCTCTGGCATGCTTTACATTAAATGTACTTATACTTGCAATATATTTATGGAAAATGGAGCATGCTTCTTGTCAAAAGTATGTACACCTAGCTGTAGCTCTTGTTGCTTTGCTCCAACGAGCCTAGGAAGTAGGACGAGTCATGCCCTTTTGCTGAGACCATAAGGGGGATGAGGAATTGGAGAGAGTCAAGGGCACGACATGTTAGGAGAAACGAGATGAACTATAGACTGTATGTAGTGTTATCGAAGCTGGATCGATGACGGGCCACCATTGAGACAGTCTCAAGCTATGTCGATCGGGTGATGGCTAAGGGAGAGATGCTTGAGCAAACGAGATGGCCTGAACCCGGGTTATAAGCAGGCCGGAGAGAGAGAGAGAGAGATTCAGTTAGCCAATGAGAGATGGGTTGAGTTGGGCTTAAGCCTTATCTCAACAGGCAAGCTAGTCGACGGGGCTACTGCGTGTAGAGGCTTTGCCAGCGAAAGGCTAATATAGTTAGAAGCTAATGAGCAAAGTTGAAAGAATAACATCGTAGATTTCAATTATTGAAATAATTGTAATAAGTTTATCATTGAACTTGCTTAAGATAATTTGGATTTACCCACAAAATTATTACTCGGTATGACTTTATGTTTGGTACATATGTGTTGAAATGGAAAATACTAAATAATGATTTAGAATAGACTATTTGCGAATGACAACCAAAGTGTCTCGAAGTCAGTGGAAGTTGAGTTTGTGGGTTTCAGGATATGATCCAAGAAATATTACGAAAGTATCATTTTATCAGCATAAGTATAGAATAAGTATTTTTCAAATATTTTTTTCGGTCAAAATACAGCGGAAGCATGTGTCCATAAGAAAAAATCACTAAAAGGCACATAGATATTTCTAGATTATAACTTAACAATATACTATTAATTGTTAATGATGTACTTATGTTAAAATCAACAATATTTTGGTTGTTTAATACTCGATATTGGATTTGTAAATTATATCTTATTTAGTAAGTATAAAGGATATCAGGATTGTGCCAAATGATACGCAAGACATATTATTAAAATGTTTAATAAGGAATATGTAAGACGGATTCCTTATGCTTTAGCAATAGGAATTATCATGCATATTGTATAGTCTACAATATCTTAATTTGCTTATGTGTTTGATACATGAAGCAAATATTTAATCCAAATTAGGATCACTACAAGATAGTTTAGAGCATTCTCGAGTATTTACAAAATACTAGAGAATTGTTTTATAAAAAACGAACTCCTTATGAAGGAGTGTATGAACTCAAACTGATATTGAGTATAATATGTCTATTAAATTCATTTTCAAACCTTAATTAAGAAGCTTTAAGTTTGAAATGTTCCAAATAAAAACCGTAGCTAATTCAATGAATAAGCTAAGTACATCGCCTTGCATAACGCAATAACAAAAGCAATGTATAGATATAAATGAAAAAATTTATAATTGAGCTAAGGGTGATTCCAACTATTAAGAAAAATAATCATTTTTATATGATACAATGTAATAATAAGAGCTCGTTAGAGGTCAAAAAATATATTCTGAATAGTTCCATATGATAAAGGTAGTTTATCAACATTGGAGAGTTAATTGACAGAGTAGACAATCAAAACAACATAGCAGATTCATTCACAAAGAGTCTAACTCGATCAATTCTTACCAAACCGAGATTTCATAACTTGCCCCAAGTGAAAGTGGGAAATTGATAGAGTTAGAGTGTGCCCTTTGGGCAATTATGTAATTTGTTACATATATCTAACTCGATAACCAATCTTGTTCGAAATAAAAGGTATTTTCTTTCTATTATATACTAGATATGGTATTTTATATTAATTAATTAATTTAATTAAAAGTATTTTTAACAGAAAATCCATAAATAGTATGTTTTGTGATGGTAATTACAATGCGCTGTAACCATCGGCCATTTATCATAATAAAATAAACATGTTGTTTTAAGTATTCCTAGTCAAGATGTATCAAGACTGGATATTGGTGCATCTGTTGCGACTAGAGTACGTAACGCTCTCTAAATGTTGGGCGGTGCGTTACTCATGACCGTTGGAGGCACCAAGGAGTTACATACTGATAGTCAGTGGATAACTATGGAATGACTTGCTCAATAGTTTTTCGTTTGTTAATATAACTAAGGTCGAACAAAAATTATCGATGTGACAATATTACACAATCCCTCGACTTGAGAATATTGTCGATCTTCAGTATAGAAAATCCACTTTGATTATAGTTAAATTATGGTATGGCGTCCATCGAATGACTATAGTTGGATCAAGTTAAAGCACTGGAAGTGAAACACTATTCAAGAGAGAATTCATCTTCTTAGTTATATGAGGTTAGTATCACGGTCAACTGAAGTCAATTCAAAGCCATAGTCCTTGGCCAGAGCAGTTTAATTAATAATTTTTTTTATTATTGAACCAAGAAATTTGTGTTTTGACTATAGAGTTGAATATGGATGACATTGGAATTTTGACCATTATCAAATTTCATAAATCCAAAGTGATATAGTTTTGACGAAGATAACTGGTGCAAATAATAGCCACTATCGGGTAAAGCTAAACAAAGTAAAATTGGATTTTACCGAATGTAAGCAATGGCTGAAATATCACACCTCCTGCTAAGTGACATGCGAACGTTAATATTTGAATAGTTTGATATTAGTCGCTGACTGAATTTACTCATAAAGATTTGCACAATCGTATATTGACAGGGAAGCACGTATTAATAGGGTGAGTTATATATGTTATCTTACCTCAATTTATATAGATGTCATTATCAAAATGGGAAGATTGTTAGAACTCCATTTGCATGTTTTAATGATGATAAGTACATCTCTGTATATATCAAAAAATTATATTATGTAGATTTCAGAAGATCTTGAATCAGAGAATCGAGAAGAAAAAAAAGCGGATCATCTACATATCAAAAGCCAAGAAAATATGGATCATCGAGTCAAGTGTATATATTTGGTCTTATATTACGTATAAAATCTCCCTGATAGTTCACATACGTGCACACATGTTTGCATATAAAGAATTTCAAAAATCAAAGAGTTGAACGATTTAAATAAGGCTATTTATATAAAAAAAGGATTTTTATACAGTTTAGTCGATTAAAAATATTTTCAATCGTCTGTGGGAAGTCAACTGAAAATGTTTCCAGTCGACTGAACTAGCATATTTTATGCTGCATTCACTTTTTGAATTTATGACGTACTCTAATGTTCATATTGAGTAGACTGGCCTTTTATTCTCAATCGACTGATTACCTTGTGACGATTATTTTCTAAAATGGTACTTCGAA
Organism: Allium cepa; assembly: GCA_030765085.1. Taxonomy (NCBI): domain Eukaryota; kingdom Viridiplantae; phylum Streptophyta; class Magnoliopsida; order Asparagales; family Amaryllidaceae; genus Allium; species Allium cepa. Next base: position 785,011,636 of record CM060938.1, read on the forward strand.
TAGTTGCGATCATTCAAGAGTATCTCTGTGAATAGTAATGGTTGTTCTGAACGATTACAACTCTTCGATGGAACTCTTTGATATCTATAAATAGATATCAACATTCAGAAATCCAATTAACTTTCTTAACTTACTTTCTTGATCTCTTCTCCCTTGAGCACTTTAACTCTTATCTCTTCTATTTTTGATACTTATAAATAGTAGTGGCTGTTTTGAATAATTTTTATTTAATTTTATTATTTATGATCGGAAATTTAATTTAATAAATGTTTAAACATTAAAAAACAAAGTTTTCCATAAGCATTATTAAATGTGTGCATATATATATACACATATATATATATTCTATATTATATACATATGTATATACATATATATTTATATATATGTATGTTTGTATGTATTCCATTTATGTATTAATATATATACATGTATTATAATATATTTATAAGCACATTTATATTGTATACATATTTAAAACGTTAAAAAATTTATTTCGAATTTTAAAAAAATTAATAAATTTTCAAATGATTTTACATATACATATACAATATTATATATATATATATATATATATCTTACAGATCACATATATGTGTATATGTAAATCATTCAAAATAAAATATAAATTTATAATATATGTATCCATGTATATTTGTAATATTTTGTATATACAAATTTTAGCACATAAGCATATATTTGTGTAACGACTCGCAAATCTGTACCCCTTGAGTCAACACTATTCTACAACAATCAACTCAAGTTGTACAGAAATACGAACCATTTGGGTTAACGAAGAAGAGGTAGAAGAAGAAAAATAGAAAAAAAATCAGAATCTAACCATCGCAGCGGAATAAACTATAGTGGATAGTAAATAATCTTTACTCAAAACCAAATATATCTGTTTACATATATTACATCATCAGAGTACAGCAATCACAGTTCACATCAATAACATACAATGGATACACCACAACTCAAACAGCGGAATATATATATATAAACAAGTACGAGAGTACGTATCGACATCCAGCTCGTCTCTTGAGCTCCACAGCATCAAATCCTGTATCTTATAATACTCGGTCTGACCTAAGCATTACAGTTAAATAACACCCGAGTCAGTCTGGAATACCAGCGTGAGAAAATCGCACCCAAATTGATTATTAAAGTTTCAAATATCCTTTGAAAACAAAAGCATCTCGTAAGACCACGCCACAAATAAACATGTCGGGTTTTTACCTTACGATAGCTAAAATAATTTTTATAGAAATCCTCTGATATTATAATAAGGTCTATATACAAATACTTATAAAATAGCCGAAATTGTTACATGATTAAATTCCAGCTACCAGCCACAGAGTGGGTAATACAGACAAAACTCGTACAAGGCTCGTAGGGAGAATGGATTTCCAACTAATGACTAGGCACTAGGGTACCACCTGCCACAGTACGGGGCCTAGATCACCGTACCGAGGAGTACGCCCGCTCCCCTGCAACACAAGGCCGGGACTATCCCTTACTGGATAATCCCGAGTGAGATCACCCCACGATTGGGATCAGCAACCGCCCACTAAGCCGAAATAAAAAGGGACATCTAGACTGGAATGACCTCACCCTGCTTGGGTGCTACCCACCTAGCCTTGCTGCATAACCCCTGATTTTCAGTCATTCCCATTTGATGAGGCTTGAGGCTAAGCGTTACCTTTAAAGAACATATCCCTTAGAATGCCCATCGTCCACCTGACGATGTTTCCGCAAGCACTCATCCATACAAGTCCGTCTCGGGTTCGAAAGGAACCGAAGGCACTATTCCTACTACATCCATTTTGGAAATATCCTCAGGATTAGTAGCGATTAGCCCTTGTACTTCACTGCTCCATCTTCGAATCCAAAATCGTTTTCACAAAACGTACAAACCGGATCGAAATGGTTTTCGAGAAAAAAATCTCGATCCCGGACTCTTCGAAACGATCAACGTGTTTGTCCAACATTGATAGTCCGTTATTTAACTATCAATTAATATTCACAAACAACCATCAAACAATAAATAATTTCCCAAATTATTTATTAACCTCAAAATATCTTCTCAAGATATATTTCTATTTTCAATCCTTTGAAAACAGTTTCAAAATCATCCTTCTTTTCAGAATAAACTTTTCCAAATATTTTCTATCTCCTCTGAAATCACCAAGCACAAAAAAACTAGATTTTAAAATAAATTTAAAACACTTTATTTTGAAATATACTTTAAAACATTTAAGTTAAAATTACATCAATAATTTATTAAAAATACCATAATATATGCATATTTGAAAATAGGGTTACTTAATGAATATAAAACTAAAATTATACTTTTAAAAACATAATATTAAGTCATTCTTTAAATAATTACTACTATAATAAATTAAGAGAAAATACTTACTTAGAAGTTAAATATAAGAAATAAGAAATTTTCCAAAACTGTTTTTAAAACAACTTTTAATCTATAACTTATATTTAAAATTTACTTTGAAAACGTACTTGGTTATCCAGGGAGAATTCCAACTTCAATCACTTAAATCAATTTTTCCCAAATTGATTTCCAATTTATTTTATTTGAAATAAATTTCTTTACTCACTCAGTTCATTTCAAGATTCATTAGTTAAGAACTTATTATTATTATTTTCTCGTTTGATTTCAAATCTTTTAACTGAAATATACTAATTTCAGGCCCTTCCCAATTTCTTCATTATTCCTTTCAATAATTTAAATCTTAAATATTAAATAAATTTTTTGTTCTCTTAAATAATAACACTACAGTTTAAAATTCATTAACTTCCTGTCATTCAAAATTTCCTTTCTATATTCTAGCTTATTTATTTAAAATTTTAAAGTCACTTTATTTTATTTTTTTCTATTTTTTCCATTCATTCTTGAATTTATTCAAATTTTCTATAATTATTTCCTTACAAATTTACTTCTTTTATTTTCCTTCCAAAATCCAATTTTTTTTTCCTGATAGTTCATTATACATAATTATATTCAATCGAACCATAGCATTCAATATTTCAATAAAGTTCATCATAGAATATCACATAATCACAACAGAGGGTATTAAATAATTTTAAATAAATGTTGAGGGATCCAGTTGGATCCCTCTAACCTGTTTTCCCTGCATCCACAGACGTTAGCACAATATAAAATGTCTTCACTATAAAAATGAGGGAAGTCAATCATTTCAAGGTGTAGTGTATACTACTATATAACACAACAATCAATTTAAACATACAAACAAGTATTTAAATTTAATCATTTAAATTTAAATTTAACTGAGTGAGATTAACTCACCTTTGATTTTATTTTGCAATCCAATCCAACTCGGCTTGTTGCTCTGTTATTCTGGACCTTGAATAAACATTTTACATTTATTAATATTTGAACAAATCAAATAACCCATTACCATTTACTAAATTATTTTAAATTAACAAATTTGGTTTTGAGTGAGTAATTCAATTTTCAACTAATTATTTATATTTAATTATTTTTCAGAACTAATACAAATTAGATAATTTGTTTAACAAGTTAAGTACTGTGATACTAAAATTAAAATAAACTAGATCTTTTATCTCTTTTTATAAATTTCTTAAATAAGGATTTTGTTTCAACCACTTTTCCTTTAAATTTTTTTTCCATATAAACTCCACAACAATTTAAAATCCCTACATATTTTTTTTTCTAATTGACTTATACATGTGTATATATATATATTACTAATCCTATCCTGGAAATGAATTATGCAAAAGAAACTGCCGAGCAGCTTAATATCTCACCAAAGAAAAAAAATCCAGCTTAAATATAAAAATTTATTTTCTTTGACCTAAATACGAATTCATACATATATATTAAAAATTAACAGAGAAGAGAGAATCTGTACCCAACGGAGAACAGACCCAGACGATCACCGAGGAACAGCCCGAAGTGGAGATGCAACCAGCAACTTGAGCTGCACCACAAGGAGATAAACGGGGAAAGGGAAAACCTGCTCAGCATTTACACGAGCACATGGAGAGCAACTTCGAGACTGACCACCGTTAGAAGATACGAGCCCAACTTGAACAACTACACTTGCTAAAATCAACTCCGGCATCAACGTCCAAAGCCACCTCCTTATCAACCAAAAACCCCCACATCTGTTATCGACAAGCTTAGATTCTACAAAACCCAAATCAAACTCAACAGGTAACCCAACTTCCATTTTCGACTAAGAGTTAATATAAGCAGATGCTAAGTACGGAGACAGGGGATCTCAACAGATTTCGAAGAACAACCAAGTAAAGGAGGAGCGAATAATAGTAGGGAGTTAATGACTTTCAGTAACCTAGACAGTGGGTTTTCACTTACCAACTCAGGCACGGCAAGGTCACCCATAGATCGAATGGCAATAGAAATATCAGATTCAACACTCGAAGGCTCAGATGCGTTGACGTTCGAAGCAGCGGCATTGATGTCCACGCCAGAGCGTGGAAGGGAGCACTTCGGATCTCAGCTTCGAGCGCTTCTTCTTGGGCATTGGGAAAATCCAAGGCGAAACGGAGGAAGGGAGAGTCGAGGCAAAAGTCGAAGGAAAGAAATAGTCAGACGAAGGAAAAAAGAAAGAGGGAGCTTGCGATCTGATTAAGGAAAAGGGTAGCGTGATTTTTTTTTTGATAAATCAGTTCGACCATTCCTGACTTAATTTCTTTTCATATGATTTTTTGAAAGGAATGAGAAGGAACAGCTTGATGCGAACGAAGGGATAGGTAGCGTGCTGTTCTAAAAGGGGGAACATGATTTGAGAGGAAGGCTGTGCTGAAGTGAAAGGAAAGCAGTGATTTAAATTTATTTAACCAGAATATAATAATATATTTAAACTTAAATTTTCGGTGCGTTTATATATAGTACACTCACACACTAACTCTAGTAAGTACGAAATTTGAAATCCGATAATAATTCAATATTACGGACCCAATGGAACTGGTTTCGTCGAATTCCGAGATTGTGCCTCGGAAGGCTATTTTTAAATTCAATGTAAAACGATAAAATTTCAAAATTGAACAAACCCCTGTTAATTTCAATTTTACAACTTCTATTATCTTCAGTGTTATCAATATAAATTTTACAAGCCTTAAAATTATTTTTAACAGGCTTAAAACTCCAAATTCAACAATTTACCCAACTTCACTTATTTGATTTAATAATTCAATTATCAAATAAATTGTGATATTCGTAATTTAAGTTAAAATTACTTTATTGAATATTTAAAATCACTTAAATATCCTGATTTTAAATGCTCGAAAATTCCGGGTCGCCACATTCCTCCCCCCTTAAAAGAAATTCGTCCCCGAAATTACTAGTTAGAAAGAATGGTCCAATACTCGTTTATTATTTCCCTAAAACTGAACAGTTTCTAACAGTTCAACATCTTACCAACTATCTTCTTACAAAAGACCCATTATTATTCTTATTAACTTTCTAAACTTTCCCATAGTCCCCAAGCAACTCTATTTATACAATCATTCAAATTATAATTCAAAACTAAATTTTGAATTATCAAAATTTTCTCAAAATTTTTTCTAACTCCCTTAATTCCCGAAAAATTTCGCCAGCGTCTCCTTTGCGCGGCTAGCTCGGTACAACTACAAAATGGCCTCTACTGGCTCCCAAATCCAAAAAGAAAACAAAACGCCAAATGGCTCGATCCAAAAACCCAATCAAATTTCAAAGAAATTCAAACACATACCTTTTTGTCGAGCATTTCAAATTTATCTTTTGAAATCAAATCCAATTCTCCTTTCTCTTTATATTACCTACATATCCTACTTGACAATAATATCCAATCACACCATTCCCAAAATATTTTATCGACTTCCTTACAAGTGTCAATATTTATTCATTCAAATATCAACTTAGAATATATTTACAATTTCCAATTAAGAATTCTCCATTCCTTGCTTAAGTTGTATAAGCATTAAATATGTTCCTTATATTTATTTTCCCCTTACCACTTTAGTTTATATCTATTTTTATTCACATTGATTCTTTCATTCCCATACGAATTCAATTTATCTTTAACTTTGAATATTTAAATTTTATTTTTCATTTATAACCAATTCATGTCATTGTTTAAGTTAGTTTCATTTACTAATTATATTTCAATTTCCAGTTTGAAATCGTTTTGTCGTTAACAAATATTCTCCAAAAAATTTCAAAAAATTTCAAAAATTTTCTAACTCCCAAAATTTCTGAAATTTTTTGGTAGAATCTCCTTTGTACGAAGGAGCTTTTGCAATTTGACAAAAGAGATAAATATATATACATCGACCCACACGGTCGGAAAAACCAAAAACAGTTCATATTTCCTAATTTTATTGCGTAGGCGTACCTTATTTAGCATTTTAAGCAAGCAGCTTATTTATTTAGCAGTTAATGCAATCCAAATCTAGCCATACGGCTTCCAGGTACCTGTACTTACTCAATTTAAACATGTAAGTACGATATATATGAAGTTTATTAACATTTCACTCTTTTTAAACAATTTCAACACATGAATATTAAATGCAATATAACTAAACAACGTTTATAAGCAACTTATATGGTTTTTAACACTTACGCATTTGTTTCGACCAATCCATACGCCATTTCATTTAATTTTAATGGTTTTAACCCCAAACAAACTCATATTCAGTTCAATTGATTTCAAAATCAATTCTATTTCACTTTTATCAATTCATAGAATTGTAATTACTTCCATTTACATCAAATGACAATTTATTCTATGAAATTTGACGAGATCCATGTGAATAGATCAACATTTATGCTTTACAACCAATTTAAATGGATTTCAACTCAATTTATACTTACTTCTATCCCATTTTAAAATTATTCACAATCCATATATTTCCATTTCCATTGCACTCTAAATTTGAATCCCTTCACTTGCATTTCATTTTATTAACCAACCCAGTTCATTCAAAACCATTAACAACTTAGGTTCATCTTCATTACCAGTTAAATTTCCCTTTTATTTTAATTCATTCATAGCCATTTATTTAGCTTGACACAATCCAGGTTACTTTATTCAATAACCGTTTCTCAACTCATTTAAACCACGCTTCATTTTAAGTTCGACTTTTATTCAACACTTACTTAAGTCAATAACCTAAGTTCATTTCCATTTCTTTTTATAATAAGTTCTATTTCAATCTTTCATTTGATTCTTATTTATTCTATCCATTTATTTATTCAATATAATTAGTTTATACACTCAATCCATTTTGAATTCTCATTTCCTTAAATGTTATTTATAACCCACCAAATTCTATTTCGATTCAAATTTATTTCTCTTGATTTAAAACCAACCCAATATCATTACACTTAGTTTAAGTTGAATTTTAATCCATCTCTTCCATTTGTTTAGCTTAAGTCAATTTACTTCATTTTATACTTAAGCTCATTCAATTTATTACAAAGCCTTTTCCAATTTATTTCCACTTATTTTGGGTTTTACTTGCAATTCACACCATTATTATTTTAATCTATTTCATTTTTATTCGATACATTTCAATTATACTTAATTTGTTAACACCTCAAATTAAATTCTAACTAATAACTCAAGTTCTGAATCCACTATCCATTTTCAATTTACCAGCCAATTTCAAGAACTCACTTCAATTACATTTACTTCATCAACCATTCAAGTCGAATTTGATTTATAACTTGAGTTTTATTTCCAAACTTCAATATTAGCTCACCAATCCAGCTTTTCCTTAATTTATAATTCAATACTTGAATTTTAATTTCAAATATCACTCCATTCAATTTGCTTAAATTCAATTTATTTTATAATTCAAGTTTGGATTTTTGTTTTATTTCCCAATTCATCAAACAATATTTATTTTGGATTTTGTATTCTATTTTCAATTTAATAAGTCACAACTTATTGTTTTATACAATTCCATTCATCATAAGCTTGAATATATTCTTCTTTTATTTTAACTCAAGCCTTATGCTTCTTTATAACCCAAGCATATTTTATTCATGCAATTTAATTCTTTTATAAGTTATTCTGGTTTATTTATTTCAATCTAATTCTTATCCAATTTATTTTCCATTTGTTCAGGTAGGAATATAATTCCATTCATTAATTCAATTGAATTTTTATTCCAATTTAAATTTATTTTAACTCAGGTTTGTTTAACTCAATTCGATTTCAACTCAATTCAAATACAACTGGACATTATTTCCAGCTTATTCAATTTATTTTAATCCAGTTAATTTTTTTTTAAACTTTTCCCTTTTTTAAATTTAAATTTCCGACATTCAAAACTTATATTTCCTTCCTAATTTAAAAATCATCTCAAATTATAAGCTTTCAACCCATCTTATCAGGATTTTTAAACTCCCGGCTTTTGGTTTCAAATTATTTGAAATCTTCAACATCTCAAATTACAATCCACAAAAATTTTTAACCAATCCTATCTTTATTCCCCAACAAATTTCCTTTGAAATTTTCAAAAACAACTTACTTTTCCAAACAAATCAATTTGATAGCAATCCTTCACTTAGAAATTCGAAAATGAATACAGATGATGCGGCCGTCGTCATTAGGATTATTTTCCAATAATCCAAGTGATTCAATGCCATATCACTTTCAAAACCCATTTAAAACAAATTTCCATTCAGAAATACCCCCAAAACAATAATGTTATCATTTATCTTCAAAACACTTCCAAAATCTCCAAGATTTTAAATTTCCAAAGCCTGCTTAAATAAATTTTAACTATAATTCATTTGTACAGTTTATGCTTATACAAATATCCATTTGATTGTATTTCAATTCATAAATTACATTTATAATTCATATTTATAAATTTCATTTTATAATGAATTTATCTCATTAATCTTAGTTATATTTCAATTTCTAGTTAAAATTTCACTTAACAATGATAATACTTAAATATTATTCATCCTAACATCCCAACAACCATATATTAGCTAAAATAGTTTACAAAACTTTATTTATATCAAAATACATTTTGGGTAAAATCATTTCATTTACCCACATTTAAAACAATATCGTGTCGATTGTTCTATTCAAGTGTTTAGAAACCCCTTCAATACAGTTGTCCAGACTGTGCGGACGAAGGTTCATATGCCACTCAATAAACCAATCAACACAATATTAAAACAATTTATATTCACTAACAAATACGCGCTTATATCTATTAATACGCTCAAACTCATTATAGAGTACTACGGACTCTAATTTAAATGAGTAATTCCCACCAGAGCCAAGGTTATCACCAACCTATGCTCTGATACCAACTGTAACGACTCGCAAATCCGTACCCCTTGAGTCAACACTATTTTACAACAATCAACTCAAGTTGTACAGAAATACGAACCATTTGGGTTAACGAAGAAGAGGTAGAAGAAGAAAAATAGAAAACAATATCAGAATCTAACCGTCGCAGCGGAATAAAATATAATAGATAGTAAATAATCTTTACTAAAAATCAAATATATCTGTTTACATATATTACATCATCAGAGTACAGCAATTACAGTTCACATCAATAACATACAATGGATACACCACAACTCAAACAGCGGAATATATATATAAACAAGTACGAGAGTACGTATCGACATCCAGCTCGTCCCCTGAGCTCCACAGCATCAAATCCTATACCCTATAATACTCGGTCTGACCCGAGCATTACAGTTAAATAATACCCGAGTCAGTCTGGAATACCAGCGTGAGAAAATCGCACCCAATTTGATTATTAAAGTTTCAAATATCCTATGAAAACAAAAGCATCTCGTAAGACCACGCCACAAATAAACATGTCGGGTTTTTACCTTACGATAGCTAAAACAATTTTTATAGAAATCCTCTGATATTATAATAGGGTCTATATACAAATACTTATAAAAAAGCCGAAATTGTTACAAGATCAAATTCCAGCTACTAGCCACAGAGTGGGTAATACAGACAAAACTCGTACAAGGCTCGTAGGGAGAATAGATTTCCAACTAATGACTAGGCACTGGGGTACCACCTGCCACAGTACGGGGCCTAGATCACCGTACCGAGGAGTACGCCCGCTCTCCTTCAACACAAGGCCGGGACTATACCTTACTGGATAATCCCGAGTGAGATAACCCCGCGGTTGGGATTAGCAACCGCCCACTAAGCCGAAATAAAAAGGGACATCTAGACTGGAATGACCTCACCCTGCTTGGGTGCTACCCACCTAGCCTTGCTGCATAACCCCTGATTTTCAGTCATTCCCATTTGATGAGGCTTGAGGCTAAGCGTTACCTTTAAAGAACATATCCCTTAGAATGCCCATCGTCCACCTGACGATGTTTCGACAAGCATTCATCCATACAAGTTCGTCCCGGGTACGAACGGAACCGAAGGCACTATTCCTACTACATCCATTTTGGAAATATCCTCAGGATTAGTAGCGATTAGCCCTTGTACTTCACTACTCCATCTTTGAATCCAAAATCATTTTCACGATACGTACAAACCGGATCGAAGTGGTTTTCGAGAAATAAATCTCGATCCCGGACTCTTCGAAACGATCAACGTGTTTGTCCAACATTGATAGTCCGTTATTTAACTATCAATTAATATTCACAAACAACCATCAAACAATAAATAATTTCCCAAATTATTTATTAACCTCAAAATATCTTCTCAAGATATATTTCTGTTTTCAATCCTTTGAAAACAGTTTCAAAACCATCCTTCTTTTCAGAATAAACTTTTCCTAATATTTTCTATCTCCTCTGAAATCACCAAGCACAAAAAAACTAGATTTTAAAATAATTTAAAACGCTTTATTTTGAAATATACTTTAAAACATTTAAGTCAAAATTACATCAATAATTTATTAAAAATACCATACTATATGCATATTTGAAAATAGGGTTACTTAATAAATATAAAACTAAAATTATACTTTTAAAAACATAATATTAAGTCATTCTTTAAATAATTACTACTATGATAAATTAAGAGAAAATACTTACTTAGAAGTTAAATATAAGAAATAGGAAATTTTCCAAAACTGTTTTTAAACAACTTTTAATCTATAACTTATATTTAAAATTTACTTTGAAAATGTACTTGGTTATCCAGGGAGAATTCCAACTTCAAACACTTAAATCAATTTTTCCCAAATTGATTTCCAATTTATTTTATTTGAAATAAATTTCTTTACTCACTCAGTTCATTTCAAGATTCATTAGTTAAGAACTTATTATTGTTATTTTCTCGTTTGATTTCAAATCTTTTAACTGAAATATACGAATTTTAGGCCCTTCCCAATTTCTTCTTTATTCCTTTCAATAATTTAAATCTTAAATATTAAATAAATGTTTTGTTCTCTTAAATAATAACACTACAGTTTAAAATTCATTAACTTCCTGTCATTCAAAATTTCCTTTCTATATTCTAGCTTATTTATTTAAAATTTTAAAGTCGCTTTTTTTTTATATTTTTTTTCCTTTCATTCTTGAATTTATTCAAATTTTCTATAATTATTTCCTTACAAATTTACTTCTTTTATTTTCCTTCCAAAATCCAATTTATATATTATTTTTTTGATAGTTCATTATACACTATTATATTCAATCGAACCATAGCATTCAATATTTCAATATAGTTCATCATAGAATATCACATAATCACAACAGAGGGTATTAAATAATTTTAAATAAATGTTGAGGGATCCAGTTGGATCCCTCCAACCTGTTTTCCCTGCGTCCACAGACGTTAGCACAATATAAAATGTCTTCACTATAAAAATGAGGAAAGTCAATCATTTCAAGGTGTAGTGTATACTACTATATAACACAAAAATCAATTTAAACATACAAACAAGTATTTAAATTTAATCATTTAAATTTAAATTTAACTGAGTGAGATTAACTCACCTTTGATTTTATTTTGCAATCCAATCCAACTCGGCTTGTTTCTCTATTATTCTGGACCTAGAATAAACATTTTACATTTATTAATATTTGAACAAATCAAATAACCAATTACCATTTACTAAATTATTTTAAATTAACAAATTTGGTTTTGAGTGAGTAATTCAATTTTCGACTAATTATTTATAATTAATTATTTTTCAGAACTAATACAAATTAGATAATTTGTTTAACAAGTTAAGTACTGTGATACTAAAATTAAAATAAACTAGATCTTTTATCTCTTTTTATAAATTTCTTAAATAAGGATTTTGTTTCAACCACTTTTCCTTTAAATTTTTTTTTTCATATAAACTCCACAACAATTTAAAATCCCTATATACTTTTTTTTCTAATTGATTTATACATGTGTGTGTATATATATTACCAATCCTATCCTGGAAATGAATTATGCAAAAGAAACTGCCGAGCAGCTTAATATCTCACCAGAGAAAAAAAAATCCAGCTTAAATATAAAAATTTATTTTCTTTGACCTAAATATGAATTCATACATATATATTAAAAATTAACAGAGAAGAGAGAATCTGTACCCAACGGAGAACAGACCCAGACGATCACCGAGGAACAGCCCGAGGTGGAGATGCAACCAGCAACTGGAGCTGCACCACCAGGAGATAAACGGGGAAAGGGAAAACCTGCTCAGCATTTACACGAGCACATGGAGAGCAACTTCGAGACTGACCACTGTTAGAAGATACGAGCCCAACTTGAACAACTACACTTGCTAAAATCAACTCCGGCATCAACGTCCAAAGCCACCTCCTTATCAACCAAAAACCCCCACATCTGTTATCGACAAGCTTAGATTCTACAAAATCCAAATCAAACTCAACAGGTAACCCAACATCCATTTTCGACTAAGAGTTAATATAAGCAGATGCTAAGTACGGAGACAGGGGATCTCAACAGATTTCGAAGAACAACCAAGTAAAGGAGGAACGAATAATAGTAGGGAGTTAATGACTTTCAGTAACCTAGATAGAGGGTTTTCACTTACCAACTCAGGCACGGCAAGGTCACCCATAGATCGAATGGCAATAGAAATATCAGATTCAACACTCGAAGGCTCAGATGCGTTGACGTTCGAAGCAGCGGCATTGATGTCCACGCCAGAGCGTGGAAGGGAGCACTTCGGATCTCAGCTTCGAGCGCTTCTTCTTGGGCATTGAGAAAATCCAAGGCGAAAGGGAGAGTCGAGGCAAAAGTCGAAGGAAAGAAATAGTCAGACGAAGGAAGAAGAAAGAGGGAGCTTGCGATCTGATTAAGGAGAAGGGTAGCGTGATTTTTTTTTTATAAATCGGTTCGACCATTCCTGACTTAATTTCTTTTCATATGCTTTTTTGAAAGGAACGAGAAGGAACAACTTGATGCGAACGAAGGGATAGGTAGTGTGCTGTTCTAAAAGGGGGAACATGATTTGAGAGAAAGGCTGTGCTGAAGTGAAAGGAAAGCAGTGATTTAAATTTATTTAACCAGAATATAATAATATATTTAAACTTGAATTTTCGGTGCGTTTATATATAGTACACTCACACACTAACTCCAGTAAGTACAAAATTTGAAATCCGATAATAATTCAATATTACAGACCCAATGGAACTGGTTTCGTCGAATTCCGAGATTGTGCCTCGGAAGGCTATTTTTAAATTCAATGTAAAACGATAAAATTTCAAAACTGAACAAACCCCTGTTAATTTCAATTTTACAACTTCTATTATCTTCAGTGTTATCAATATAAATTTTACAAGCCTTCAAATTATTTTAACAGGCTTAAAACTCCAAATTCAACAATTTACCCAACTTCACTTATTTGATTTAATAATTCAATTATCAAATAAATTGTGATATTCGTAATTTAAGTTAAAATTACTTTATTGAATATTTAAAATCACTTAAATATCCTGATTTTAAATGCTCGAAAATTCTGGGTCGTCACAATTTGGATGATATATTTGTGTGCAAGAGGGCTAACATGTTCGTTGCGGTATAAATCATAACACTTATACAGGAGCATGTCAGACCTTGCATTGATTGATATGTTACCCATGGACACACATATATGTGTATATGATACATGTGCATATATACATTATGTAACATTAATTATATCAATATAAACTATATTGTAAATTTAAATAAAATAATGATTTTATTTAAAAATAATTTAGAAATATTTTAAATATTCTAGACTTCATAAACCCAATAATGATCCAAAATGGTAAAAAAATGAAATACACACGTTTCTACCACTACGGGCTGGCCAAGTTCCAACATTTCTTTTCAATGAAATCCATTCGAATTTAGTTGTTGGTGGACCATCATCGTTTTTATTTTCATTTTTCAATGGGATGTATTGAATACGTTTTGAGTAAGGGTAACACAGTAAATCGTTTCATTTGATTCAATTTCTCAAGTTTCTCCTATAACAATTTTATTTTAGGATGAAGTATCATAAAATTATACCATTATCCAAAACTGGAATCTCTTTAATAATGATTTCTTTTTTATTTAGTTCTAACTTCAATAATAAAGTTATTTCAAAATAGATTATGTTTTGATGTCTATTATGTTAAATAAACTATTTGACCAAATAAATCTGCTAGTTATAATTGTTTTGTTGAATGCGTTGTGTGCATGCAACTATTTGAGAATTTAAATTTTTGTAATTTAGATGTTCCAATGGACCAATATTACTCTAATACTTGCATATTGATAAACGATTAAAAGACATAGTATAAACACAAACATAAAAATATTGTTTAAAAATATATGCTTTAAACCGATGAGGCATGTGGGAAGAGATGGTTCAGGAGAACATTATGAATAGGAATCATAACTATTGAGGTGAAGACCATGAACACAAGGAGAAGAAGCATTACTTTTTTGTTGGAATTAGAGAAAATGGGAGGTAGTGGGAGTCGAGGCAGCCATAAGATTTGTTAGAGACATGCGACTAGTTAGTTAATAAAGATAATTATTGCCTATTAGGTGGACTCTCCCTAACGGTCAGTTTGATTATTTTGTTTTATCAAAAAGACATTAAAATGATCAAGTTTAATGTTCAATTATTTATTACCGATGGTAGTCCAAGACCATTAATAAATGAAGAGTAATGGCATTGGACAGTCGTAAGATAATAAGCTGTCGTTATATAGCAACGAGATACAGCTGATTTAGGCGAGCGAAAATATAATTTGGTAGTAAATGACATATAAAAAAATTATATCTATTAAAACTTTAATGATATGCTAAATCACTTTTGTGGGTTGCAACAATAGTATACGTATTTTTATTTGTTAGGGTCCATTCATAGTCAATTTTTTCTTAGTTTACGTTGACATCACGTCTCTCATGTCTGGACGACCCACTGAAATGTATTGTTTAGGAGAATCATTGATCCATCATTAACTTCAAATGCATTTAATGCCAATGGTAAAATTAAAACGGCAATTACATATCATTATTTAACCTCCCTCACATCTTCTTCTTCATCACCATAACTATACACAAATCTAAAAACTCCAATGCAAATTCCAGTTCAACCGATCAAGTTTTAAGGTAACTTTTGTTATATTGATATTTATCACATTCCCCTCTACGTTGTATATTTTTTTTCTGGATTTTTTGGAATTTCTTTTATATTTGGGAATAATAGCAGAGATTGCTCGCAAAGTCATAGACTTTGGTTCAATAGAGTCGGAGCAGAATGCTTACGTTGCACGACTGATGCTTACCAAGCATCTAACCAATACAATAAAAGTATCCATAAAAAATGACAATGGCACTAAACGAAGTTTTGATTAGTAATAGATGAGCAAGTTCGCTAGAAATACGAAGGACTCAAGAGATAATGCCAAACTGGTAAAATATGTGCAATAAAATAGGAAAAATTAGAGGAATTTAAAGAACTCCCGTTCTGAAACAGATAGTTCCACCACTACTCCGAACCAAATCCAATGGTAAATAGTTTAGAATTTACCGGCTCGTCTATAAACTTTAAGGCTGTAGCTGCTCGTGTGAAGCAAATTGAAGAAACTCAACTTGCTAAAGCACTATCATTTCTTAAGTTGCAAGAGAGCAAAGAAATATTCACCTCTTTGGATGATGAAGGCACCTAAAAATGGTTACAGCCGTAGATTAAATGTTCGCAGCATACAATCAAACACAAGTAGTTTATGATGACTCTTGTCTCTACCATCCACCTGTTTTTCCACCCGATTTCTAGTTTTAATTTCTTACATGTATTTATATTTTTTTAATCTAGTTTTGTCGTTGTATTCCGATTTATTCCAATGTATTTGTATTTCTAAGTACCGGTATTTATTCAAAACTTTTTTTATTGTAATTGTTCTAGTATTTTAGAATTTACAAATAATTTAAATTCATATAACTTGATTGTTTAAACATACTTAAAACAAATAACACAATAACGAAAATATTTATTCATAACAATACAACTAAATATCTCTTTCAAATTGGTCGTTCGCAACATAAGAACACATTTCTCTTTCAATATCTTTTCAAATGCTCATTTTTCATGCTTCTTTTATTTTGCGCTAGAACACACTTATGGTTTGAACAACCATGGAAAAGCGCAAATAAATACACTGATTTAAATGGCGGGACAAAGCATGTACTCTATTCAGCATTAACGATGTACACATTTCAATTTTGGAGAAGTAGTAATTTGGAATAAGATCCTATCAAAGCAGTCACATCTGAATTAACCATTTTAAAATTTTTGGTTAAGTTTTTAGACCAATTTTGGAGAAGTAGTTAAATTTTTGGAGAAGTAGTAATTTTTGGTTAAATTTTGGTCCATTTTATAGAGCAAAAAAACTCCACTTCTCTTCCATTCTACCTTTTTATCTTCTTCAATCCCCTGGTATTATATATATAAACTTTTATATTTGAATTAAAATAACTGTTATATTGAATTTATTGTACATAGCGTTAATTTACTTTTTTTCCTGTTTCAAATTATCATGGATGTCCAAATTACTCAAAGGTAGATTTTTAATATCCTCAATTATTCTTTTTTTTACTTGATTTGTTTCACTGATTTTGAAACTTTGATTTTCATGTGCATCATCTATGATATATTAATGTATCACTCATACCATTATACATTAATATATCGCTACAATATGATACATAAAAGTACCATTATAATCATGATATGCTTAAGTATCATTAAAATCATGTTTTATCAAAATATCATTGACATTGTCAACATATGAAAATTACTAAAATAGTGAGACATTAATATCATTATGGTCATGATATGTTAAAGTACTATTACAATCATGTAATGTTAAAGTACACATTCAGAATCATTAAAATAATCACAACAATCAAGACGCACACAACTGCAACCCTAACCGTCGATACAAGATCATTATGAAGAGAACTGCTATTGAAAGTTGTGCATGAGCAACTATGCCTGTTACTTATCCAACAATTGGTGGAAAGCATCCAAGAAGCTAGAGACCGAAAATCAAGCAGTGAAGTAATCGGCATAGAGTATATCATCAAAAGTAGGGACTAGCAAAGGGGAATTTTGGCTTACATCCTTATGATTATAAAAAAATAGCTTTGGGTTCTTCCCAATTTTCTTTTATAAAATTCATCGTTATTTTTTAAAATAGTGAAATTCAATAGTATATTTGAGCAATTTTACTAATTTTAACATATGCTTTTAGGATATAAGTCCATAACACATAACCGCGACAATAGACGTCTTAGCGGCCACTTTTAATTTTGAAAACTGGAGAAGTAAAATAATTCAAAAAAGAGGGAGATAGAAAATAGTTTCTAAAATGAAGGAATGTAAAACAGATCTTACAAGATTAAGAATTAATCGTAGGATAAAAATATGTATGATCACAATGGATCTAGGGAAGCTTGTGGCACAAACTGGATAACCAAACTCCTATCATGGAACCATGGATAAACAACGAAACAGGTGGCAGTTATGAAGGTCAGGTGCAGGTGGGGCATTGACAATCTAAAGCTTGGTTGGTGAGTTAGGAAGAGGAATCTTTGTAAGGATAGGAGTAATTGTGGGTTTCTTAAGCTCGAAGACTTCACGTTGAAAGCGTGAATACAACTAGAGGTAACATGAACAAATGAGGAACAAGAATAGTTATTATCATGTTTCCATCAAATTAGATTTCATAATATCAAAAATTAGATCACTAATATGACACGATAATTAAGGATCATACTATTTACACCCACTTAAACACTTATTCACATATTTATTCTATCACCCGTTTAAAAACCTAATTCATCCACATACACCCACTTTTTCTTATTTTGCTCATAACAATAAATTAACTTTTCATCTCTCTTCTTCTTCAAACGATGAAATAAAATTTCTTCATTCAATTTTTTCATGGCCATTCTTTTTTCATCTTCTAATGCTTCGTTAGTTAATATGAATCCAACTAATTTGGTTGTATCAATGTTGTTATTGACTTAAACCATGTGTAAATTTTCATTTCTTCATAAATTATGTAACCTCAACTAAGACTAATATAGTGAAGAATAATTTGCAAATCAAATTTGGTACTATTGTAGAATATAGTTAAGAACTTTTATTACTACTTCAACCAAAAATATATTATCATTATTACTTTTGTTGCTATTTTAATGAAAAGAAAAAAAGAACGATGAAGCCAATTGTAATTGAAAGAAGTATGATATAGTCAAATATATTTAATTATTATTATAATTCTCAATAACATTAAAGAGTCACAAAAATATTGATTTACATATATATTATATATACCTTAACTCATCAACTCCTAGTATGAATTGGTAAAATATATTTACTTGTGTTGTTCATCTCATATTTTTACCATCAACTAATGGTTGTGAGGATGAAAAATAAATATGTTTGAGTTTTATATTTTATTTTATTTCTGCATGTTCTAAACCCTCTCTTTTAAGTTTAATGTGGGTGTTTAAAGTGATTTTATGATTTAATTTTATTAATGTTTAAGTGGTATTAGTAACTATTTAGGTGGATGTAAATAGTAACGTCCATAATAAGTAGTACTAAGCAAAGGTCACCAAACAAGAGGAGATATTTTATAAGAACAGAGAGCACTTACTACTTAACAATTTTACTTTAAGACTCACTAAGTAATTATGAAAAAAGACTGAATCTATTAGCACCCCTTAATTTTCATTTCATACCCCAGATCGTTTTGTAAATAAATATCACACCCCATATATTTCTTTTCTCGCCCAATATTTTTTTTCTCATCCCATATTATATCAACTTTATCCTCTTACATCCGAATTTTTCATTATTCACTTTTCACTCTTTATCATTTTAAATCGTTAAATTCATGAAATCTTAAATCATGACCTACTAATTGGTAATTTTTATCATCAATGTTTGTAAGAAAAAATAACTAAGAAGAAAAAACCCATTGAAGATAAGTTTTTCTTTCTAAAAATGTTATTTGCTCGTTTATACAAAAACTAGGGGTCAAAATATTGGTTTTTATTTTTTATTTTCATGAAAATAGTTAATGTAGCTGGAACTTGTTAAAATCGACTTAAATCATCTATAGTTTTTGTTAATCAAATAGAATTAGTAGGGCACTAAATATAAATATGTAGTTATCTTCAACCTTTTAATTTGAGATTAAAGATGGAAGAAAGGGGATGAAGGAGGAGGAAAGAATGTACATCTACGCCCTGTGATGTTTATTGATGTTGAAGAGAACTTTGTGTATTAATTATTTCTAATATTAACAGGGGGTGGGAAAAGAAAAACGGACATGTTAATAGATTTAACCATGAAAAAAATCTGACTAATTCCATTTAAACATGTAAAATTGTAGAATATAACCCTTACAAAACTGAAAAACCATCATACTTATGATTATGCTGAATATATCCATCTTATTGTTAAATTTTCCTTTTATACGTTTGCCTAGTAAAAATTGATCTGTAAAATAAATTCACCGTACAAACATCCTAGTTGAGAGAATTTTTTTTTAATCCACTCATTCCACATAAGTGGTTATTCTATGTATCATGCATTTCCATTGCTTGATTTTACATTAAATCAATCTGTTGTTTTTTCCGCAATCTATGCATTTTCAAATTGAAAAAAAATAAATTCAAAACGACGTAAAATTCAAGTTTTATCTCTTTTGATTTCATTAGATTTGTATAATCATCATCACCGTCAATCGATAACGTTAACAAAAGAGTCGTATAGGCTGCTTTTGTTACAAATCAAGACCTTCATTATCATCGTAAATGAACATTTGAATTCCTTTGACAGAGAGTAAAATGGTGTACTGACACTTTTACATGTATACTACAAAGATCGAAGATTGCAAGCAGAAAATGACGCAGTCACTTGAGCTCAATTTGTTAACAGATGGCGACCACCGTTTTAACGCTAGACAACAAAGAAAAAGAAACAGATATTGCGTTTTACATAAAACTTGTACTGACAACTCATATCAATTGAACGGTTGCTACTTCTACAAAATATTTGAATGTTCGTCCTATATACAGAGACAAATTTAATAATAATAATAATAATAAAAGAATGAGGCAGCTTAATTAGCTTGTCTTCTAAACACCATCTTTGGAGAAGCAAGCCTAAATCTTCTGAATATTGTCAGGCATGCATTCAGAGAGAGAGAGAGAGAGAGAGGGGGGGGGAGACAAGCACTTTGAAAGAATATCATGGCACCAATTATGTAACTTTTGTCTTTGAGTTATCAAAAATGTTGCTAACATTGGTGGATATGGCAATTGTGCTTGTGATCACTGCCAATACTATCATGCTCCCCGCTATCAACTTGTCCTTTCTCTTTGATATTCCATATATATCTTTTACAACTATGGCTCCAGGGAATATCAGGGACATGCTTACCGAAGCGGTTGATCCAATAAACTGGAACAGAACCCAAATATTTGGAATTGCAATTGTTGCCGAGTACACAAGCGCCATCAAGACCAGAGAAACCGTGACAAATCGCACGTTATCAGTCACCAATGGCTTCTTCTTGGGAAATAGCATCTCGTCGACATTTAGCCTCAAAGAGAAATTGAGAAGAGGGAACACCAATATCAAATGCAAAGCGTAGCTCAGTCTAACTATGTCGTTCAACATCGGTCCATAGTTTGTAATTGAGCTTCCGTGATCGAAATTGGAAAGTATATCACACATGGTTGATTCTCCAAACAATAAATACCCGGAAAATCCAACCGTTGAGTAAATGATGGAGCAAAGCATGAGAGATATTCGAACTGCAACTTTCATGTCAGAAGCAAATGCTAACTCTGCACGAACCGGGTGAATGTTGTAGTGAAAGGCGAATGCGACCACAATCACAGGAACTGCAGTGAAAAGTTCGAAAAACGACTGTTTGCTGAAATCAGGGAACAACCTCGGTGGCTTTGCAGTGCCATGATATAACGCATAAAGAGCGAGCCCTGAGGTTATGATGACGAAAACTACAGCAAGAAGAACCGATATTGCCGATGTGTATTTCAGTGAATCAATCTTCTTAAAGAACACAAGCGGCAACAACACCACAACTAGCACCACAAAGAGAGCAATGGCACGTGCGTTCCACCACTCTTCTCCAAACCACTCCGCTAACATACCAACGGATCCTCCTTCAGATCCATTACCCGATATCACATCTCCAATGATCATCAGGTACATAACAAGGCCTCCGAAATTGCTGAACATGATGCACAACTGTGGCATTTTGGATCCGATATTGCCAAAGGATTCGCCCATGAGTTCGGCATACGTAGAAGATGCTCCATATGATGTGTACTTCAACATGAACCCCGCTGACTTGTCACACAAGAAGGCCATGAAAGCAATCAAGAAGAAAGCAGGACCAACTCCAAGTATTCTTAATGTGGCAGGAAGTGACATGATTCCACAACCGATTATGGTTGTGGATAGGTTGAAAACTGCACTGGTTACTGAGGAACCGCCTTCAATGCGACCACTCAGATCACTGGCTTTTGAAGAGGGTAGTAAGGGAGCCTTCATTTTCTTCTTCTTCCTTTTCTACTTCTCTTTCCTTTTCTTTTTTTCCTCTTCTCTTCTCTTTTTTCTTTTGTCCTTGTTCTGGTTGGAAACAATGAGCAAAGCTCTGGGATTAAATAGCAGTCCGACATCTATTCTCTAAGGGCAATTGTGATATTCTGCACACTGAAATATTAAATGAAATATGATTGTATAATGGCAATAATGCAAGTGCTTGGGTTTTTGGAACTTTGTGCTGCAACAATGTAATATAAATATGCATTTGCAAACGTGATTATAGTGGCTTAATGAACCTACCTGGAATCATGACAAAACATTTCATTACTCCAAATGTGACCCATGTCTGCAATCATAAATGAATTTTGTGCTGTGTTCTGATAAATTAATGGAATTGAATATGTTATTATAAGCATCAACTTTCTTTTCATTTTTTTCCTTTTTGAAACTAATTTTTCACCGAATGGCGGATTAATGTATATTATAAATTATACAATTATCTTCTAGGCAAGTACGATCCATGTTCAATAAAAGTATAATTATAGGAGTTGATTTTTTTTGTTCATTACTGTTTATGATTTTTGTTTATGGCTAATTTATATTCATTGCTGCTTATATTAGAACCTCAATACCTAAAAAAGATGAAGGTGCAGTCCTGTGTACTGATATTTAACATCAAGACACAGCACGTGTTTTTGAATATCTATATGTATTTTAATATTAATATAAGTTGCATCAGAAAACAGGACACATGTATAGTGGTAAATTTACTAATTTTTATGATAAAACATCGGTAACATATCAATTCAATTGTAATATATATAGATCAGCGGACGGTTTTATTATACCCTGCTCAGGAGTTTACCGATATAGTTCAACAATTCAGTTCAAATTATGCGTAATACACTTTTTTGTATTTCTCATAGATGTTTTTTTATTAAGTGGCACGATTAAATGTGTGATGAAACATAATTACAGTGTAAAAATATATGAAGTTTTTGACTTTTTTTAGGCAAACGATAATTTACCGTCAACGGTGTAACGGTTAATATGGTCAGTGTCTAAAACATATACTACAAAGATACTACTACAACATGATCAGTGTCTAAAACATATAGGCAGAGCACTATTCTTGCTTCATGCACTATAAGTTGGTGCTATAGTCATCTATCTACTAAGTAAGTAGATATATCTTGGACTAGCCCTAAGCCCTACAAGATCGTACTACCATCGGCTATCTAACAAATACATCATGGATTAACCTTGGGCTTACATGTTCATATTACCATCATCTATCTAACTTGGACTCACGCCTTAGACTTTCCTCATCCACTATAGGGTCACTTAACATCCAGTCCTTCTCCTGGATTCGCCTCATGTGCTATAGTGGAGCATCATATTTTGTATAGCCTACTTGGGCCATAGGCTCACTCACAATCGTATTGACATTGAACAACTCTTTCACAAACAACTATATCAATCCACATTTATACAATAATCAATATCAATGTATTCCTCCTTTGCTTTGTAATATCCGTTCTTAAAACATTTACTTCGAGTATATTTCAGTTTAAGGGTCAATCCCCATAGGTTTTTCAAGTTTATTTAGCTTGGTGATACTTTGTTCAGCCACTTCGTATGTTAATCCCTAGTCATCATTAAGGCGTTATTAAAGCTTATATGGAGAATAGAGAAAGAATCACTCATATTGTAATTATATTCATATATGTTGATTTTACTTAATTTTATCCTATTTAAATCCAAATCCAAATCCATGATTTAATCTCTTAATTCTAGTATTCAGTCACAAACAATTACAATTTTTATTTGTATTCAGGTAGCTATCAATAGTGTTTCAAGAGCTAAACATATTTTTTCTTTCAAAGCCATTTAACACCTTTTTGGAATAAAATTCCAAGCCTCTTTCCACGCATCATGGTCGGTCATACACATCCCTCTATTGGGTCTCAAAACAATTCAAGCTTGATCATATATTTTACATTTAATTCAAATTTAAATATACATCGATATCGTATATCGACAACTGTGTATACAACTTATACGCACTATTTTTGATGTTGATCAATAAAAATCAAATAAAATTTTATAATTAATATTTCAAAAATATTAATAATTTAATTAATTATAACAATTATAATTAATTAAATCAGGTAGTAAATGGAGGATCAACATTGGGTTGTGTTGACTCTTTATGTGCAAATTCGATCGCTAATTAATATCGAACAATTCGATTATTAACGTTCACACTTCATCTTAGCTAGTGGTGTGAAATTATGGTTAAATTTATCGCTTATAAAGCTTCGGTAAAATCCAATTTTATAAATTTAAGCATTACTTGACAATGATAATTGTTTACAGTAATTTCGTTCGTCAAAATTATATCACTTTAAACTTATGGAATTTGGTAATGGCTAAAATTCCGATATCATCTGCATTCAACTTTATAGTCCAAGCACAAAGTCCTTGGTTCAATAATAACAATTATTATAACCGAAATGCTTTGGTCAGAGACTTTGACTTTGAGTTGAATTTAGTTGACCATGATACTAACCTCATATAACTGAGAAGACGGATCCTCTCTAGAATAGTATTTCACTTTCAATGCTTCCACTCGACCCAGCCATAGTCATTCGATGTACTCTGTGACACGATTTAACTACAATCAAACAAGGGCTTTTATATTTAAAATCAATAGTATTTTCAAGTCGAGAAAATTGTATAAATTAGTCACATTGATATTTTTTGTTTGACCTTAGTTATATTAACCAACAGAAGACTCTTGAGTGAGTCATTCTATAGTTATCCAATAACTATCAGTACGTAACCCCTTGATGCCCCCAGTAGTCATGAGTAATATATTTCCTAACATTTGAAGAGCGTTACTTACTTTAGTCTTAATGGATGTATCGATATCCAGTCTCGATACATCTTAACTAGACATATTTAAAATGGTTTATTTATTTTTATGGTGATAAACCACTCATGATTACAACATATTATAACTACCATCACAAAACATACAATTTACGGATTTTCTATTAAATATACTTTTAATTAATTAATATAACATATTATATCAAGTATATAATAAAAAGAAAACACCTTTTATTTCGAACAAGATTTGTTAACTAGTTAGATGTGTGTGTGTGTGTGTGTGTGTGTATGTATGTATGTATATAACAAATTATATAATTGCTCTTAGGGGCATACCCCTGACTTTATTAGCATCAACATTATGTGTATAATAAACTTCCTATTAACTTTATCAAAAGCATTTTGGAGGCCTAATTTGATACACATCTTCTTTTAACCTTTGGTGTTAAAGTCTCTGATGATTTCATAAGCTGGCAAAGTATTTTCAAAAATAATTCTATTCGGTATGAATGCACTTTGATTTCCAAAAATAATCAGTGGCATGAAAATTTTCATTCTATGACAAACCGTATAGTTAAAATTGTAGCAACAAGCCATCATCTATAATCATCGAGAGATTTGAGATCTTTAACCTTAGGAATCAAAGTGATTAACGTGTGATTAATTTTTTTAATTAATTTACCAGTTTCCATTATTTTCTTTATGCAATTATACAATGGGACTTTAATTTGATCCTAATATTTCCCAATATTTTTTTGCAAATTTTTGTCCCCAAAATCCATCTGAACCAGGGGTTTATTGTCCTTAAAGTTGAAAACAACACACTTAATTTTCTCAACTTCAAGAGGAGCAAATAAAATATTGTCTGCATTTTTGTTTGAAATTTTTTTGCAAGTAGTTTCTAAAAATTTATAAGGTTGGCAGTCTTTATTGTATAAGTTGTAGAAAAATTTAATAGCTTCAGTATTATAATCATTTTAGTCATTATGCATATTCCCTTAGCATTATAAAAGCAACCAATGTTACTAGAGTTTCTTCTATTGTTCATTTTAGCATAGAAAAATTTAGTGGATTTATCACATACTATTAAGCCAATCAACTTTAGCCTTTTATTTCATATTTTTGAACCGAATATGTAGAGCATTGGCTTTACTTTGATTATCATGAAAGAGAGACACATTGTCAGCATTGCAATTAGTGTTAAATTCAGATGATACTGTATGGAGAATTGAAGTGGTTGGAAGTAGCTTGGTGTCGGAGAAGATGGTTCACAAATCAAAGTTCGGAGAAGGAAAATATGACCAAGAAGGTGGAGTGCTGCTGGAAGCAGCAGATGACAGAAGTTTGTGGGATAGTGACAAACGTCCGAGCTCACGGTAACCTGGAATTTGTGACGGACATCTTAGTGTAGGAGAACTTGTTTCCCGAATCTTCTGATAGATGTTTTTCATCTTGGGACAGATGTCTAAGCCGATGTGTGCTGCATATTTTGTTTGGGGCGATTGGAATGATTTGTGAAGGCTTCAAGGGGCATTTCAGGAATTTGCCAAGGAATGATGGTTCACTGTATAAACTATTTTTAGGATTCAAAGAAAATGAGAATCCAACAGTTTTGATCAAGGTTTATCCTTCATTAAATAGGTTTTCTCCAAACCTAGTTTCTCCTTCGGTTCTTTTCTCTATAAATCTATTTTATTTGAATATAGATCATTGTAATCAATCTATTGTACTCTTCTCATTGGTGTTAGGATAGGCTCTCTCTCAAAGTGGATGTGTACTAACAAGATTAGTGGAAGTATTATAAATCGGCATGTGATTTAATTTTATCATTATTGCTTTGTTTCTCTGTTGCTTGCTGGGTGATTGTGATTGGTTTTGCATTGAATTGAAATTTGGATTGAGATATTGATTAGTTGTTTTTGCGCTTCTTACCACGATCTCTTTTGCACTGTGCTTTAGGGTTTCGATTTGAGTGGTATCGAGTTAGAATTCCCATAACATTTGGTATCAGAGCTTTGGTATTGGTAAGTGGTTGTGAAAATGTCAAAATCAGATAATACGTCGGGTAGTCCCTCAATGGTTAGTCCAAGTGGTGCAGTGCCGTGTATACGTGGCTCGTATGCAGCTTCGAGATCATAATTGGTTCTAGACAATTGGAATGGCGATAATGATTTCGAAAAGTGGAATGGAAGATGAAAGCGATTCTTACTTGGAATCGCGTGCATCGGATTGTGTTTGATATACATTTGTTGCCGGCGGACATCTCATATGTTTAGAGAGAGAAAATGGAAGAGTGGGCATTCATTACACTTCAACTTACTATGAAAGAGTATGATCTTCGAAATTAGTAGTGAGACTACCACTAAGGGTATATGAGACAAGTTGCAGGAGTGTATGTGAAGAAGTCACTAACTAATCGTTTGACCTTATTTCAAACATTCTTCGCCTATAAGATGAATGAGGGTACTTGGCAAAAGGCATACTTGAATGTCTTTGATGATTTGCTAATAAAGATAAAGGCTGTGGATTTGAAGATCGAGGAAGTGAAAAAGCGATGATATTGTTGTGTTCTTTGCTAAGCCGTTATATAGTCAAATAATTTAATATATAGTCGAGATACTTTAACTCTTGATAATGTCAAAATATGTCTTATTAGTGAGGAGTTGCAGATCAAATAAAAGAGTTGGATGACGGTAGCAGTGGTGCTAGTAGTGGTCGCGGTTTATTTATAGAGAAGGAGAGATATGAGAAGAAAGGGAACCAGGGGTGTTCAAGATCAAGAAAGCCCGATTGCAGAGGAAATCAGAAGAAAGAAATGGCAAGTGCTTTATTTGTAAGAAACCTAATCATTGAAAGAATGAGTGCCTAGACAAGAAGAAGGTAAAGAAGGAAGTAGCATCTTCATTCGCAGCGGTGGAGAGTTGAATTGATGAGGGACCAATAGATGTTTTGATGCCGTTAGCATCAAATGTTTTGGATAGCGGATGGCTTCTCGATTCGGATGCATCTTATCATATGACGCTGAATAGAAATTGTTTTTCTTCTTATATCGACAAAGAAGGAAATTCAATTTTTATGGGTAATGGTGCTATTTGTAAGTCAAAGGGCATTGGTTCCGTGCAAATTCGGATGTTTGACGGAGTGGTTCGTACTCTCACTAATGTACGCTATGTTCCGAGACTTCGAAAGTTTCTTATCTCTTTTGGGTAGCTGGATTCTTTAGATTGTAAGATTTCTATTGAGAATGATAGCTTGCTGGTTTCGGACGGTGCGCTTGTGGTGATGAAAGGTGCTAGGACTCATGAAGTTTATTTGCTTCAAGGAGTGACTGTTGGAGGTGAAACTTGTTTAGGTGTTGTAGTTCTCATGGCTTGGATTCGACTGGGTTGTGGCATTTGAGGTTAGGTCATGTCTCAAAGAGGAGTTTCTATATTCTTCGAAAGAGGGAGATGATTGATGGAGGAAGTTTCAAAAAGATTTAGTTTTGCAAGGAATGTGTCATGGGAAAGCAAACTAAAATGTCATTCGGTAAAGGAAAACATGATTCAAGAGAGGTTCTTGAGTATGTTCACATGGATGTTTGAGACTGGCACCTGTAGCTTCTTTTGGAGGAGCAAGGCATTATATTTCATTCATGGATGATTTTTCTCGAAGTTTATAAATGTATGTAACGAAGGCCAAATCAGAGGCATTTGCATTGTCAACCGTGCTACATGTTGTAAATCGAATTCCATGCTTGGCTATTGGTCACAAAATTCCAAAGGAAGTATGGAAGGGAAAAAACATAGACTTAAGGTATCTTCATGTGTTTGGTTATATGGTTTATGTGCATGATCCAGGAAATGATAAGCTTGAGATTAGAGCTTTCAATTGGATTTTGTTTGGTTGTACAGAAGGTGTAAAAGGTTATCGGATTTGAGAATCCAAAAATGAAGAAGGTTGTTAATTCTTGTCATGTCACTTTTGATGAATCGAATTTGTTCAAGGAGAATGAGAGCTCATCGAATGTTACGAATTTGGTTCATAGTGAATCAAGGTGAAGGAAGTTATTCCCACCTTTCATCCAAGGAGTAGAGTTGTTGGAGATGCTTGCGAGGAGGAAGCGGTTAATGTTACATCACATAGTTTATAGGTGCCTCAGGTAGTGTTGGTGATGTACATGATTCTAGAGAGGATTCGGTTTAAGGTGGAGCCAAAAGGGGTTTGGATAATAATACTGCTACTTGAGTGGGTCGAAGGCTATAAGGCCACCCGACAAATATGATGATTGAAACTATCTTAACTTTTGTGATAATTTGGACTATGCTCTTCATGTAGTCCAAAATGAGCCGATGGACCTTGATGATGTCATTGATTCGAGTGATAGCTCAAAGTGGACTTGTGCCATGGAGGAAGAGATGAAATTATTGTTAAAGAATCAAACTTGGAATTTGGTTCCACTTTCTAAAGAAAACCGTGCTATTGGGTGCAAATGGATATACAAGATGAAGGAGATGAGGGATATAAAGCTAGGCTAGTGGCTAAGGGGTTTGCACAAAAGAAGAGAAAGGAGTATGATGAGATTTTCACACCGGTTGTGCGCCATCCTTCAATCCGGATACTACTCGCTACAATGGCTATTCACAACTTGGAGTCGGAGCAACTTGACTTGCATGGTGACTTGGGTGAAAACATCAACATGGAGCAACCGAAAGGTTTTGTTGTAGATGGTAAGTCAAATTTGGTTTGCAAGTTGAAGAAATCACTATATGGTTTAAAGCAATCACCTAAACAATGGTATAAGAGATTTGATCATTTTACGCTTGAAAGCGGTTTTGATAGAAGCATCAAGAATGCTTGTGTATATTTCAAGAGATTGAAAGATGATTTTTAGTGTATTTACTCTTGTATGTGGATGACATTTTTATTATTTCAAAAGATAAGAATGAACTCAACAAGCTAAAATTGATTTTGACATTAGAGTTCGTAATGAAAATTCTTAGAGAAGCGAAGAGGATGTTAGGCATGGAAACTGTGACGACCCGCCCTTCTACTCCTAGAAAGACGTATCATCAATTAAGAAAGAAAGGGATAGAAATAGAAAGGAACAGAAAGAAAGAACAACAACATCCGAATCTTACAGCGAAACGGAACAAAATATAATACATCACATAACTATTACATAGTTATACATACATCAGAGTTGTACAATATCATACACGACAGTCATACATACATCTGTCACTATATACATAAGAGATACAGCATACATCAACTACACAACGGAACTAGATAGATAGCTACATACGTCTGGAACTCTTGCTCCAAGCTCCTCCAGAATTCAAAGTCCAAAACCTATCACTTGGCTACTCATAAAAATTTTAGTACCCAAGATTTATGAAAAACAAAATATAAACTCCGAGTCAGACATGGGTTTGGTATGAGTAAACGGGTTAAAATTGTTTAACTTTGAAAACCATTTGAAAATAAAGGTATCACGTAAGACTCCCCACAAATAAATACGGGTAAGTTTTTACCTTACGCTAACCAAAACATTTTATAGGAAATCCAGTGATATTATAATAGTGTCTAGGGTTTTCAAGTAAATAGAAAATAGCCGAAATTGTTACATTCATTAAATTCCAGCTACTAGCCACAAAAGTGGGTAATACAAATCAAAACCGTAGGGTCTCGTAGGGAAAATGAGTTTCTAACAATGGCAGAGCTACTGGGGAACCGCCCGTCACAGTACGGGGCCTAGATCACCGTACCGAGGATCACTCCCAACCCCCCTACAACACAAGGCCGGAACCATTCCTTACTGAACAGTCCTGAACAAGATAACCCCGCAGTTGTAGCTAGCAACCTCCCACACAGCCGAAATAAAAAGGGACATCTAGACAGGGGTATATCTCGTCCATCTTGGGCATGACCTACCTAACCTTGCTGCACCTCCCCTGTTTTAGCCATTCCTGGTTGATGAGGCTTGAGGCTGCGATTACCTTTACAGGACATATCTCTTAGAATGCTCATCATCTGCCTGACAATGTGCTGAAAGCATTCAATCCATACAAGTTCGTTCCGGGTTCGAACGAAACCGAAGGCATTATCTTGTTACACTCATTTTGGAATCACCCTCAGAGTCAACGACGATAACCCTTGCATTCTGAAAACACCGTCTCGATCTTTACTTGAGAATTCACGACCTAACGTTTAATTTGGATCGATATGGTTTACGGATAATCATAAATGACACCCGATTCCGGTCTCATCGAAATCCAAATGCCATTTTAAAGGCTAAGTTGTCTAATTAACTTAAACAGTTTAAATTCAACACATTGAATTAACATAGCATTTATCACAGATGAATCATTTACAATTATCACAAATATATTACAGCATATCAAAGAGCATCACAGAATATCACCAAATAAATATCACAATCAGATATTCTACACAACAATCCATAAGCAGTCATCTTTAATTCTTACTATAATTAATTCAATTTAAATTAATTACCTGAGAGTTAATCACTTAACCCTGTTTAATTAATCATTAATTAACAATTAATTACTTATTTCTTTTCAAATTAATTAATTAATTATTAAGTCTTATTTACTTAATTACTTTATTCACATTATTTAATTAATTACTTCCTATTCAAGTTATTTAACTTTGATTAACCATTCCTTAATCATTAATTAATATCCTTAATTATTAATAAATAAAACTTAATTACCTATTTATTAACTGCTAATTACTTAATTAATCATTTAATAATTCCTAATTAAATTACTTAATTAATGAATTATTAATTCAAAATTAAATTACTTAAATAATTAACTATTTATCATTCATAAATTAACTTAAGTAGCTAATTACCATTTATTCATTACTTAGTCATTAATTAATCTCTAATTACAATCGTAAAGTAATTATTCTTGATATCTTTCTAGAAATAATTAATTTAATTCTAATTATTCAACTTAGTTAACATTTTAAAGTCCTCTTTAAATTTGAAATTCAATTATATTACTAACTACAACTCAAATGTTAACGAACTTTATGCTTAACTAAAATAATTACTTAATTAAAATAATAATTAAGCGCTTAAACATTTTAAAGTATTGACTAAAATAATTAACTTATATCTAAGTTTTTAACTTAAACTGTTAAATATTATTAAATTTTACGGTGTTTAAAGTTTGTTGAAAAACTGATTACTTAACTTACTTAAAAATAATAATACTGCAGTTAACAAAAACCCGAGGCTCCCCTGCGTTATACTTGAGTTACACTTCAAGTCAATCATCTATCTCCCCCGATTCTTCCTGTACACAACTTCTTCTTCTCCATTTTTTTCTCTTCTTTTATTTCAGTAAGTTTGAAATTTTAAACTCAGTATAAACGAAGCATCAGTAACTCACACGAACATGACATAAAAAAACTAAAGCTTTCCACCATTTCACTCGAGCACGACTCGAGTATGTTGACCACGACGACACAGATAACCCTCCTCCTCCTCGCCGTACACGTGCATGGCGGCATGACTCGCCACCGGCGAACGCAAACCATTCAGGCAAATCCCAAATCACGCGATAACATGAAAATCAAACTCGAATTGCCTCAAAGAATTTCGAATCGAAAATTGGTCTTCTGCTTGAAAAACTGCAAAATGACCCCTCAACAAAAACGTTTCGCCACCGCCGCAAACACCACCGGAGGCGCTCGAACTTCGGTCAAACTTCGGCAACCAAACGAGCAACCTTTCACCAAAATTATATGACACTCGATCGCTTATTGAGGTCGAACTCGACACTCACAGACAGGTGCAAAACTTTGAAGTAAAACCCTAAAAATGGTTCGACCCAACAATTTATACAATTGAAAAATTATCTGATAATTTTCCTAAGATCAATGATGTTCATACTAGCTTCAATTCAAATTTCAACAATTTCAATTGGATCGATAACCAAAATTTTGCCAAAATTCAATCTTTGCCTATGTACAAACTGCTCTTTAAATATAAATCTAAAATCTAAATTTTTGTTTTAAAATTCATGTCTTGCAGTATGAATATAAGATATAAATTCGAATTAATATTTTATAACAAATGAATTTATCAATAAATTACTTGATTTCCTGTAAAATCATATTACAGTAGCATACCTTTACACAGATAGTTTAAACAGCTTACAAAATCTTAGTTTTAGTTTAACTACTTTGTTTGATTGAAAAATTAAAACTTCACATGTATTTGCAGCAAATAAATTTGAGCTTTGAACAAATTATTCCCTTGTATCAATTAAACAGAGGAGCATATGCTACACAGGATCATACACACAAGATTAAAACTTATATAACCATAAGATCATAGAATTTTTCTTAACTGTTTAATTAAACTTAAAGCTTAACGAATTAAGTTTACTCACTTGACATGTTGACGTAGCGGATATACGAAAAACAAATGAATCCGTGAAAGTAGCAATCGGTGGATTGAGAAATACTGAAAGGCCCAAATTCGTTGATCCGAAGATACCGAATTCTAGCTATCTCTGACACGTTGATCGCGCATGATACCGTGGAAAGAGATCTACAATTCTTCGAGCGTTGATCAAGCGTACTTGATTCCGCAAATTGGCTTCAACGAACGTTGATTCGAGCGCACTCGAATACCGTAGGTGGAGATAGGAGATCACACTCAACTACCAATTTAATGAAAGCACAAAGCTAACAAAATAAGAGTTTATTCCAAAATCAACAACCAAAAAAATGACCACCGCCATGCCTATTTATAGGCTTACAACTCACGCCTCACTAGGTCATTCGCGACCTATCAATTCACACGACTCAACTTAGATCGCTAGCGACCTACCCATATACGACTCAACTGATTACACGATTTAACAAACACACAGCGACTCAATACAAGACGACTTGCGACCTAAACAAACACGACCCAAAACTGTAGCGACTCAACAAAAACAGCTTCAGGAAACCTTCATGCGACCCAACTTAGGTCGTAACTCGTTGTCGCGACCTATCGTAGGTCGTGAGCTTCAGAACTTCTTCACGCGACTTAAGGCTTCAACAACGTGATCTTCTTTACGCGACCTAACTAGGTCGTAGGTCATTGGAGTTAGGTCGGAGCGACCTAAGGCATCACCAATCCCAGCATATGCGGCATATCCCGAGCGACCTAACCCCGTGCGACTTAACTCCGAGCGACCTAATTCTTCATCAATTTCGATAGGTCGTTTGCCTTGATTTGTTAGGTTGTTTGGACGAGCTATCTTTATATTAGGTCGTTGTCCATCAAACCTCACTGCTAATTGCACTTGCGAGCTTACCTCACTAGGTTGTGAGCGACCTAAAACTTCGTCCTTAGGTCGTGAGCGGCTTAAGCCTCGTGATTCTGTAGATCGCGCTGCATCATCCTCCCCCGGTTGACAGAAATTCGACCTCAAATTTTCACCATCGTCTTCCACAACAAGTTCATTTCCATGATACGGAATTAGGTATTTGACGTTGAAAATCTGAAGTATGAACATCATCTGGTAATTTCAATTGATACGCATTCTCATTGATTTTCTTCAAAATTTCTACAGGACCAATCTTTCGCGCCTTCAAGTTATTGTATGTTCCCACTAGAAAACGATCTTTTGTCAACACTGCGTAAACCAAATCACCTTCCCTGAAATTCACACTTCTCTGCTTCTTGTCTGCCAGTTGTATATACTTTTCATTAGACGCAAGCAACCGTTCGTGGACTGTTCTGTGGCATTCCTGTAACTCATTTACGAAGTCACTAGCTCGCTTAACAACTCCCTTCTGATATGGAACTGCTGTCAAATCCAACGGTCCTTTCGGAATTACAGAGTATACAACTTGAAATGGACTGAAACCTGTGCTTCGATTAACCGCATGGTTGTGAGCAAACTCAGCTTGACACAATTTCAAATCCCAGCTCTTCAAATTGTCTTTCACAAGACATCTCAATAAGTTTCCCAACGATCTGTTAACCACCTCCGTTTGCCCATTAGTCTGCGGATGGTAAGCGCTACTAAAATTCAGCTTCGTTCCGACCATCTTCCACAAACTTATCCAAAAATGACTCAGAAAACGAGTACCTCTGTCCGAAACAATAGATTCTGGCAAACCATGAAGTCGATAGATCTCTTTGAAATATAACTGAGCGACATGAACTGCATCCGCTGTCTTCTTACAAGCAACAAAATGTACCATCTTCGAGAAACGGTCCACCACAACATATATAGAGTCATTTCCCCTTTGAGTTCTCGGCAAACCCAACACAAAATCCATGCTTATATCTACCTACGGCTTTGTAGGAACAGGTAAAGGCATATACAACCCTGCATTTGTAGCTGTCCCTTTCGAAACTTGACAAGCATGACATCTCTCCACGAATCTCTCAACTTCTCGCCTCATCGATGGCCAAAATAAGGCTGAGAAATCAAATGCAATGTGCGATCTCTACCCACATGACCTTCTTCGTGTAACTCCTTTACAATCTTCATTCGCAAGCTTCCTTCTGGTATGCATAATTGATTCCCCTTGAATAAGAATCCATCCATCAACACAAATTCATCAGTACTCCCCTCCTTGGCTTTCTCAACAAACATCGTAAAGTAAGGATCTTATTCAATCAACTCTGGCAATAGTTCAAACCCTGTCACTTCAACCTTCATTGTTGTCAACAAATGATTCCTCCTGCTCAAAGCATCAGCTACACGATTCGTCGCCCCTGACTTGTGCTTTACAACAAAAGTAAACTGCTGTAGATACGCGACCCATGAAGCGTGCCTAGCTGAAATTTTGTCCTGCCCTTGCAAATGCTTCAAAGCTTCATGATCCGTATAAAGAACAAACTCTTTCTGGAACAGATAATGTCTCCAGTGCTTCACAGCTTGAACAATCGCGTAAAATTCCACGTCATAAGTGCTATATCTCAACTTAGCTCCAAACAACTTCTCACTGAAATAAGCAACTGGTCCTCCCCTCTGACTCAAAACTCCACCAATCCCAAATTTCGAAGCATCAGTGTGTAACTCAAACAACAACTGAAAATCCGGTAAAACTAGAATTGGCGCTGACGTCAATAGTGTCTTGATCTTCTCAAAAGCAACCCCTGCTTCTTCTGACCATGTAATCTTCGATAAAAAGATACCAACCCATGAAAGCTTCTCACTTCAGTAATTGTCTTGGGTTGTGGCCAAATCCTGACAGCTTCCACTTTACTTTCATCCACTTGAATACCTTCCTTTGACAGAACATACCCCAGAAATAAAACACTGTTCGTCAAAAACACACATTTCTTTGCTGCTGCATAAAACTGTTCTTGTCGTAGAATCAACAATACTTCCCTCAAATGCTGGATGTGTTCTTCCGTACTCCCACTATAAATCAGAATATTATCAAAGTAAACTACTACAAACTTCCCAATGAATGGTCTAAAAATCTGGTTCATCACTCTCATAAAAGTACTCGGTGCATTCGATAAACCAAACGGCATAACCAGCCATTCGTATAAACCTTCCCTCGTTTTACAAGCAGTCTTTCACTCATCACCCGGTCTAATACGAATCTGATGGTATCCACTCTTCAAGTCAATCTTCGAAAACACAACAGCTCCACTCAACTGGTCAATCAAATCATCAAACCTTGGCATAGGAAATCTGTATCTCACAGTAATCTTGTTTAGAGCCCGACTGTCCGTACACATCCTCCACGTCCCATCCTTCTTCGGTGCCAATAAGGCTGGCACAGCACATGGACTCAAACTCTCCTGAACACACCCTTGTTCTAACAATTCCTCTACCTGCCTTCTGAGTTCTTCATGTTCCTGAGGACTCATCCTGTAATGTGGCCTGTGAGGTAATACTGATCCTGGCACAAGATCAATCTGATGTTGAATGTCCCTCAACGGTGGTAACTTCTTCGGCAATTCTTCTGGAAACACATCTCTGAATTCTTCCACTACTGGCTTTACCTCCTCTGGAACTTCATCAGATTCTCTAGCCTCATGTCCAATCAACAAAAACACCTCTGGACTCTCCTCTACTTCTTCGATGAATTCCTTCAAAGTCAACAAAGTCTTCAGCTCCTCAATTTCCTCTGATTTGCTCTCTCCTTGCTGTCTCTTCTTTGGAACCAAAATGATCTTAACACCTTCAAACATAAAGCTGTAGCTATTTGTCCGACCGTCATGTTGCACTGCTCGATCATACTGCCATGGTCTTCCCAAAAGTAAGTGACAAACATCCATCTCCACAACATCACACCAGATCTCGTCTTTATACTTCTTCCCAATAGAAAATGGAATTTGAACTCGCCTATCCACCTTCACCTCTCCTCCTTTTCTTAGCCATGCTAACTTATAAGGATTTGGATGCTTCTCCGTTTTTAGCTCCAACTTTCTCACGGCTTCAGTAGAAATAATATTGTCACAACTTCCGGCGTCAATCACAAATTTACAAACCTTCCCCAGAATAGTGCACGTTGACTGAAAGATGTTACTCCTCAACCAACTAGCCTCTTCTTCCTGCTTCGGTATTAAACAAGACCTCCTCATCATTAGATTACATCCTTCATCTCCTGACGCAACATCATGTTCATCCTCTTCAATTGGACTGGAATAACCTTCCCCAACATCCTCACCTTCAACTTCAGCAATCATAGTTCATTTCTTCGGCTTCGGACATTCATTACTCTTGTGACCCACTTCCTGGCAATTGTAACATTTGAAACTGTTATCGACCTTCGCCTTCGCAACTTCATTCACAACTGGTTTACTGACAGCTTTCGAACCATTGGAACTCCCACTAGCACCTTTGTTCTGAATATTGGAACTTGTAAACACACCACCACCTCGTCTTCCCTGCTTCTCCCAAGCCAACGCCTTCTGGTGTGCTTCAGCAACAGATCTAGGATCGAACATGCTCACCATATCTTGAATCTGCATCCTCAACCCTCCAACAAACCTAGCAGTCAACTGTTCCTCTGTCTCCATAATGTCATTTCGAGCAATTAGTTGATAAAACTCGTCAGCATAATCATTAACAGTCTTTGTCCCTTGCCTCAGATTCTGCAACCTCTGATACATGAGTGATTGATAATTGTAAGGTAAAAATGTAGCTTTCATCAGTTTCTTCATCTTCTCACATGATTCAATCTTCGACTTCCCCATCCGTTCTCGTGTAAGTTTGGTTTGCTGCCACCACGCCATAGCTCTACCTTTCAAACGAGTAGCAACCAACTTAAATCTTCGATTCTCAGGAACTTCTTTGAAATCAAAAATTTCTTCAACATTAGATAACCAGTCCAAGAATTCTTCTGCAACAATTCCACCCTTGAATTCTGGAATTTCCATCTTCATACCCGACTCCCATCGACGATCATCATCTACATCCCAATATGAATTTCGAACTTGGTCTCGATCTCGATAATGAATGCTAGCTCTATCACCCTCTTTATCAAAATCAAATGTATGTCTATATCGATCTCGGCCATCAACACCCCTTCGATCATGCATGTCTCTTCTACTATGTCTCTCTTCATCTCGATATGGCTCATCTTCAAACTCACGTGGAGTTCTTCTCTCTTCATGTCTATATTCATGGTGATCTCTTCTCGATGAAATTGATGTTTCTCTTCTTTCTCTAAAAGATTGTGGCGACACCCTCCTTGCTTCCGTAACCGATAGCGAAACTCTGTTTCCTCCATGGTTCGAGATTGGCGACCTTCTTCTTTGACCTTCATTCATGTCAATCATCAGTTTCTCTAACTTTCCAATGCCTTCATCAAATTTTTCATTGATACGTTGTTCCATTTGTTTGGCTTCTTCTCTTCTATACAACGCTTCAACATTCTGATGGCGGTTAGCTCTTCTCGGCGGCATGATTACACAATCACAAACACTTCAACAAATCAAATAATCTTCAAAAACTTCAACAATGCACGACTACCTCCTAGCTCGGCTCAAACTCAAACAAACAGGGCACGACTCAAAGTTCAACACAAAGCTATGCTCGGCCTATACTTCAACAAATGATACCAAAAGATGCTTCGATTCTCGGCTCAAACACTTCAACAAGATAAACTTCAACTTCAAATTCCTCGGCTCCAAGACTCGGCTTAGCTATGATTGACTAAGTCAGGCTCTAATACCAAAATGACGCAGCGGATATACGAAAAACAAATGAATCCATGAAAGTAGCAATCGGTGGATTGAGAAATACTGAAATGCCCAAATTCGTTGATCCGAAGATACCGAATTCTAGCTATCTCTGACACGTTGATCGCGCACGATACCGTGGAAAGAGATCTACAATTCTTCGAGCGTTGATCAAGCGCACTTGATTCCGCGAATTGGCTTCAACGAACGTTGATTCGAGCGCACTCGAATACCGTAGGTGGAGATAGGAGATCACACTCAACTACCAATTTAATGAAAGCAAAAAGCTAACAAAACAAGAGTTTATTCCAAAATCAAAAACCAAAAAAATGACCACCACCATGCCTATTTATAGGCTTACAACTCACGCCTCACTAGGTCGTTCGCGACCTATCAATTCACACGACTCAACTTAGATCGCTAGCGACCTACCTATATATGACTCAACTGATTACACGACTTAACAAACACACAGCGACTCAATACAAGACGACTTGCGACCTAAAATACAACCCACGCGACCTAAACTAACACGACCCAAAACTATAGCGACTCAACAAAAACAGCTTCAGGAAACCTTCATGCGACCCAACTTAGGTCGTAACTCGTTGCCGCGACCTATCGTAGGTCGTAAGCTTCAGAACTTCTTCATGCGACTTAAGGCTTCAACAACGTGATCTTCTTTACGCGACCTAACTAGGTCGTAGGTCGTTGGAGTTAGGTCGGAGCGACCTAAGGCATCACCAATCCCAGCATATGCGGCATATCCCGAGCGACCTAACCTCGTTCGACTTAACTCCGAGCGACCTAATTCTTCATCAATTTCGATAGGTCGTTTGCCTTGATTTGAAAGGTCGTTTGGACGAGCTATCTTCATATTAGGTCGTTGTCCATCAAACCTCACTGCTGATTGCACTTGCGAGCTTACCTCACTAGGTCGTGAGCGACCTAAAACTTCGTCCTTAGGACGTGAGCGACTTAAGCCTCGTGATTCTGTAGATCGCGCTGCATCACATGTTTGCTGAACAAAGAACAATTTCTTTTTGAAAAATCTGTAGCTTGAACTGTCTTAAATCCTTGTCTGTTTTTGTTGAATTGAAATGGAGTTTACTCTTTTTCTTGTTTTCTGTTTTCTCAGGTTTACAAAGTTTCTCTTTATTTTTTATTTTTTTTGAACGAACTAAAAAAACAGATGTAAACGTATATATAGAAGATAATAGATGTGTAAGAGGAAGGCAGTAACTGGACTATTGTTTTCTTAGCTTTGTTTTTACATGAACAGAATTTATAATATTTTGAATAGACAACATGTTAGGCTGAGATGAAAGAAAATTAAATGCTTGTTTCTTAATTAGTTTACATAATTATCATTTGTTTTGCTGTGTATACATATTTGTATGAAGATGTACAATCTTGCAGGTAAGCATTTATGGCTTGTGAATGAAGATAGTTTATATGCAAATATGTGTCAGGTTTACTTTCGTACCATTGGTTTGTTTCATTTTATACTTTGCTTATTTTTAGCTTTATACATTTTGCAGATCGACATTGGTTTTGTATATAAAAATATTTGTTCTGTTATTATAATATACTTGTTTTTATCTCATTCAATACTTTGTATTTGGTTTTACATGCGAAGATATTTGGCTTGCATATGAAGGTATCTTGGATGTAAATATTCTGTCTTATTATGTCTAGTTTTAAATGTTTGTCTGGTTTACATTTTATACACTTGTGTTTTTTAAATCTTTAGTTTATGTTATATGTTCACCAAAATTATGTAATCCTTGCTTCTTTTATTTTTATTTCTATTTATATTTTGGCAATCAATATTCATATGGTTTACTTACTTATATTTGTTTGTATTTGTATTTTAGCTATCAATCCTAAAATTATATTCATATGCTTGACTTACATTTTATATTGATAGAATTTGATTCTTATTTCAAACATTATCATCCATATATATTTTTATACCAAATGTCAATAGGATAAAATATTTTAATTCAATTATATAAGGCAAATTTTATTATAAATATTATTGTGATATTTTATTTCAAAATTTCAAATCAATTTCCTTTTTAAAATACCAATCCATACGAACAAATGGCAGTTATTTCCAAAATCATATTCATTTTAATATGATCAGTTTACTTTTTATTTAATTAGATCAAATATTTATCAAAATAAACGGGGCCAAAATCCAGGGTCGTTACATTCCTCCCCCCTTAAAAGAATTTCGTCCCCGAAATTTAAAACAAAAGATAATCTAAAAACTGTTATACCAACCATTCAAACATACATATCATTCATACAGTAGCAAACAATCAAACAGTCTATCCTAACAAACATCACTAGCTATCCGAACACAAATTCAGATAAGCTTTCCTAAAACTATCCAGAGTTTCCTAGGTGCAATCTCTGGGATCCTCGCTCCACTGCACTTAGACGAGCTTCACTACCTTACTCCTTAGTTACCTCTTGTCTTGATCAATAATCCGAACTGGATTCCTATCCACAGTCACATTCAATTTGACTTCCAAATCTTCCTGAACTACTGGTTCTACATCTAAGGATAGATCATGAACAAACTTCCTTAGATGGGACACCTGGAATACGTTATGAATTCCAGACATCCGTTCTGGCAATTTAATTCTGTAAACCATAGTGGCAACTCTTTTCCAATATCCGAAATAGTCTAATATATCTCGGGGCAAGTTTTCCCGTCTTTCCGAATCTTACAGCTCCTTTAATCGGGAAACTTTGACCAAAAACAAAATCTCCAATCTCAAATTCCAATAGTCTCCTTCTCTTATCTGCGTACTTCTTCTGACGGTCCCAAGCAGCTCTCATCCTATCCTCGACAAGCTCAACTTTAGCAGAAGCTTCACGAATCAAATTTGATTCAAGCACAAGACGATCTTTCGACTCTATCTAATAGGATGGAGATCTACACTGTCTTCCATACAAAGCTTCATAAGAAGTCATCTTAAAACTAGCTTGGTAACTGTTATTATAGGAGAATCCTACGAAATGAAGATGGTCTTCCCACAATCCACCAAAATCCAAAACATAAGCTCGCAGCATACCTT
Source organism: Allium cepa (assembly GCA_030765085.1). Lineage (NCBI taxonomy): Eukaryota > Viridiplantae > Streptophyta > Magnoliopsida > Asparagales > Amaryllidaceae > Allium > Allium cepa. The sequence continues at coordinate 785,053,867 of CM060938.1, forward strand.
TTAGAATACGGTTCAGTCTCTCCGTCTGTCTGAGTATGATAAGCTGTACTCACAAACTCAAACTTGTTCTCATAGCTGATTGCAGAGCCTTTCAAAATTTGCTGGTGAAAATAGAATCACGATTACTTACTATACTAACAGGAACACCATGCAATCCGACTATCTCTCTCAAGAAAATCTTTGCCAGAGAAACTGTAGTACGAGATGCTTTAACGGGTATAAAATGGGCACTCTTAGTTAACCGATCCACGATAACCCATATACTACCATTCCCTTTCTTAGTTCTTGGTAAACCATCGATAAAATCCATCGAAATCACCTCCCATTTCCATTCTGGGATTTCCAAAGGCTGCAACAAACCGACTGACTTTGTTGATCTCTTCTAACTTGCTGACAGACTGCACAACTATTAACGTAAGCAGCTACATCCCTCTTCATGCTCGGCCACCAGAAAATTCTTCTCATATCTTTATACACCATAGAGATTCTTGGATGAATATTCAGTCTGGAGCGATGATACTCAGCTAAGACTTCTTGCCTCAATCCATCTATATCAGGCACTCACAAAACGACCATTAATCCTCAAAACACCTTGATTGTCCACCTTGAAATCAGAATACCGACCATTCTTAATTCCAAGAATCAGTTCCTTAAAAGATCTATCCTCCATTTGCTTGCTTATGATTCTGTCCTGGAGAGATGGTACGATTTCCAAAGAGACAAAACTGCATTCCTGCTAAGAGTATCAGCCACAACATTTGCCTTTCCCAGGTATACAGAATATCCAATCATATGATGCCAAAATCTCGACCCACTACTGCTACCTCGGATTAAGATCCTTTTGAGAGAAAAGATATTTCAACGGTTTGTGATCCGTGAATAACTCAAACTTCTCTCCCAAGAGATATTGTCTCCAATCTTCAAAGCAAAAAACAATGGCTAACAATTCAAGATCGTGCGTAGCGTAGTTCCTCTCATGTGGCTTTAATTGCCGACATGCATACGCAATTACTCTTCCATTTTACATTAAAACTACCCCCAATCCAATTATACAACATCTGGATAAACTCCAAATTTGCTCTTCCCATCCGGAATAGCAAGCACAGGTGCACTGGTTCGCCTCATCTTCAACTTCTCGGAAAGCTTCTCCACACCGGGGGTGTCCATTTGAATTTATCTCCTTTCCTTGTCAACTTAATCAGATTCGAAGAATCTTGGAATAATCCTTGATAAACTTCCTGTAGTAGCCAACTAAACTCAGAAAAATGCGAACTACCGATTTCCAAAAGTGACACTCGGAGAACTTCGCCTTAAACATGTCTCCTCAGTGTTTTCCAACACTATCCTCAAATGTTGCTTGAGCTCTTCTTCAAACTTAGAATATACCAAAACAAACTTATTAAGTTCTCAAAAATCCACACAGAATCTTTGCGATCCATCCGATTAGTGACAAACATCGCCGCAGAACCCCAATAAGAAAAACTGGGCCTAATCAATCCCTTCTCTAAAAGATCCTGAGTCTGCTCAACCAACTCTTCTCTCTCCCTAGGAGCCATCCTCCTACTAGGCCGAATCACCGGCACTGCTCCTGGAATCAGATCAATACAAAACTCTACCTCTTATCGCGGAGGCAAACACTTTACTTCCTCAAATACATCAGGGAAATCTTGGACCACACCGATAACTTCAACCTTCTCTCGAGAAATCTCAACTCCATGTAAAAGACTACTCAAGTGAATTCCAGAATTATCACACGACACTCTGGCAATTTACCCAAATCAGTTTCAACGAAACTGTCCTCTCATCACGATTCAGAACCGCCTTACTCTTATCGATCCAATCCATCGAAGAAATGGATCTACTCTGCTACTTCTGAAATTACCTCAAGGAAAACTGCTAACCCAGAAAATCTTCTTGATGGCACACAAAACACTTCGAGCTGTACTGCTGGCCCAGATGCCAAAGATTTCCTATCCAAAGCCCTTCGAGAAACTCGGACCCCGAACCAAACAGAAATACCCTACTGAGCTCAGCCACAACACCAAAGCAAATATACTTCCTTAACTTGTCCTAAAGAAACATCTTTGAAAACATTCGTAGTCACTGTGTCTCATCACACAGCTACTACATCATGAGGTATCAAGATATCATGACTTGCTTCCGTCCAACCGATAGATCCAAACTCTAGCTCATCCAAACTTGCGCTTCAAAGATGAACTCCGAATCTTAACAGGTTTCCTTCAGAGATCGATAAAATCCCTACACCACCAAAGCATACTCGAGACAGTAATAGGTCTACAGTCTCGACAGATACACTTCCAACCTCAACCATTCAAAATCCAACCATTGGTAGTCGTGTTACACACAACACTACCTATCTACCTTTATAACTTATATTGGAATACCAGAACAGGTAACCTAACAAATAGGTAGAAATAAATAATATATATATATATATATATATATATATATTACAAATATGCTCTCTCAAGAAAGAAATCACTCAAGAGCCTAGGTATTCGCTCAACCTAGCGCTCCGATACCAACTGTGACGACCCGCCCTTCTATCCTAGAAAGACGTATCATCAATTAAGAAAGAAAGGGATAGAAATAGAAAAGAACAGAAAGAAAGAACAACAACGTCAGAATCTTACAGCGGAATGGAACAAAATATAATACATCACATAACTATTACATAGTTATACATACATCAGAGTTATACAATATCATACATGACAGTCATACATACATCTGTCACTATATACATAAGAGATACAACATACATCAACTACACAGTGGAACTAGATAGAAAGCTACATACATCCGGAACTCCTGCTCCAAGCTCCTCCAGAAATCAAAGTTAAAACCTATCACTTGGCTACTCATAAAAATTTGAGTACCCAAGAGTTTATGAAAAACAAAATATAAACTCCGGGTCAAACATGGGTCTAGTATGAGTAAACGGGTTAAAATTGTTTAACTTTGAAAACCATTTGAAAATAAAAGTATCACGTAAGACTCCCCACAAATAAATACGGGTAAGTTTTTACCTTACGCTAACCAAAACATTTTATAGGAAATCCAGTGATATTATAATAGTGTCTAGGGTTTTCAAGTAAATAGAAAATAGCCAAAATTGTTACATTCATTAAATTCCAGCTACTAGCCACAAAAGTGGGTAATACAAATAAAAACCGTAGGGCCTCGTAGGGAAAATGAGTTTCCAACAATGGAAGGGCTACTGGGGTACCGCCTGTCACAGTATGGGGCCTAGATCACCGTATCGAGGATCACTCCCAACCCCCTACAACACAAGGCCGGAACCATTCCTTACAGAACAGTCCCGAACAAGATAACCCCGCGGTTGTAGCTAGCAACCGCCCACACAGCCGAAATAAAAAGGGACATCTAGACAGGGGTATATCTCGTCCTGCTTGGGCATGACCCACCTAACCTTGCCGCAACTCCCCTGTTTTAGCCATTCCCGGCTGACGAGACGTGAGGCTGCGATTATCTTTACAGGACATATCTCTTAGAATGCTCATCGTCCACCTAACAATGTGTTGAAAGCATTCAATCCATACAAGTTCTTTCTGGGTTCGAACGAAACCGAAGGCATTATCTCGTTACACTCATTTTGGAATCACCCTCAGAGTCAACGACGATAACCCTTGCATTCTGAAAGCACCGTCTCGATCTTTACTTGAGAATTCACGACCTAATGTTTAATTTGGATCGATGTGGTTTTCGGATAATCATAAATGACACCTGATTCCGGTCTCATCGAAATCCAAACGCCATTTTAAAGGCCAAGTTGTCTAATTAACTTAAACAGTTTAAATTCAACACAATGAATTAACATAGCATTTATCACAGATGAATCATTCACAATTATCACAGATATATTACAGCATATCAGAGAGCATCACAGAATATCACCAAATAAATATCACAATCAGATATTCGACACAACAATCCATAAACAGTCATCTTTAATTCTTACTGTAATTAATTCAATTTAAATTAATTACCTGAGAGTAATCACTTAACCCTATTTAATTAATCATTAATTAACAATTAATTACTTATTTCTTTTCAAATTATTTAATTAATTATTTCTTAATTAATTATTAAGTCATATTTACTTAATTACTTTATTCACACTATTTAATTAATTACTTCCTATTCAAGTTATTTAATTTTGATTAACCATTCCTTAGTCATTAATTAATATCCTTAATTATTAATAAATAAAACTTAATTACCTATTTATTAACTGCTAATTACTTAATTAATCATTTAATAATTCTTAATTAAATTGCTTAATTAATTAATTATTAATTCAAAATTAAATTACTTAAATAATTAACTATTTATCATTCACAAATTAACTTAAGTAGTTAATTACCATTTATTCATTACTTAGTCATTAATTAATCTCTAATTACAATTGTAAAGTAATTATTCTTGATTTCTTTCTAGAAATAATTAATTTAATTCTAATTATTCAGCTTAGTTAACATTTTAAAGTCCTCTTTAAATTTGAAATTCAATTATATTACTAACTACAACTCAAATGTTAATTAACTTTATGCTTAACTAAATTAATTACTTAATTAAAATTATAATTAAGCTCTTAAACATTTTAAAGTATTGGCTAAAATAATTAACTTGTATCTAAGTTTTTAACTTAAACTGTTAAATATTACTAAATTTTACAGTGTTTCAATTTTGTTGAAACACTGATTACTTAACTTACTTAAAAAAAATAATACTGTAGTTAACAAAAACCCGAGTCTCCCCTGCGTTATACTCGAGTTACACTTCGAGTCAACCATCTATCTCCCCCGAGTCTTCCTGTACATAACTTATTCTTCTCCTTTTTTTCTCTTCTTTTATTTCAGTAAGTTTAAAATTTTAAACTCAGTATAAACGAAGCATCAGTAACTCACACGAACACGACATAAAAAAACCGAAGCTTTCCACCATTTCACTCGAGCACGACTCGAGTATGTTGAGCATGACGACACAGATAACCCTCCTCCTCCTCCTCGCCGTACATGTGCACGGCGACACGACTCATCACCGGCGAACACCAACCGTTCAGGCGAATCCCAAATCACGCGATAACATGAAAATCAAACTCGAATTGCCTCAAAGAATTTCGAATCGAAAATTGGTCTTCTGCTCGAAAAACTGCAAAACTACCCCTCAACAAAAACGTTTTGCCACCGCCGCAAGCACCACCGAAGGCGCTCGAACTTCGGTCAAACTCTGACTACCCAACGAGCAATCTTTCACCAAAATTATATGACACTCGATCGCTTATTGAGGTCGAACTCGACACTCACAGAGAGGTGCAAAACTTTGAAGTAAAACCCTAAAAATGGTTCGACCCAACAATTTATACAATTGAAAAAATATCTGATAATTTTCCTAAGATCAATGATGTTCATACTAGCTTCAATTCAAATTTCAACAATTTCAATTGGATCGATAACCAAAATTTTGCAAAAATGCAATCTTTGTCTGTATACAAACTGCTCTTTAAATACGAATGTAAAAATCTAAATTTTTGTTTTAAAATTCATCATGTCTTGTAGTATGAATTTAAGATATAAATTCGAATTAATATTTTATAACAAATGAATTTATTAATAAATTACTTGATTGCCTGTAAAATCATATTACAGTAGCATACTTTTACACAGATAGTTTAAACAGCTTACAAAATCTTAGTTTTAGTTTAACTACTTTGCTTGATTGAAAAATTAAAACTTCACATGTATTTGCAGCAAATAAATTTGAGCTTTGAACAAATTATTCCCCTGTATCAATTAAACAGAGGAGCATATGCTACACAGGATCATACACACAAGATTAAAACATATATAACCATAAGATCATAGAATTTTTCTTAACTTTTTAATTAAACTTAAAGCTTAAGGAATTAAGTTTACTCACTTGACATGTTTGCTGAACAAAGAACAATTTCTTTTTGAAAAATCTGTAGCTTGAACTGTCTTAAATCCTTGTCTGTTTTTGTTGAATTGAAATGGAGTTTACTCTTTTTCTTGTTTTCTGTTTTCTCAGATTTACAAAGTTTCTCTTTATTTATTTATTTATTTATTTGTGAACGAAATAAAAAAACAGATGTAAACATATATATATAGAAGATAATAGATGTGGAAGTGGAAGGCAGTAACTGGACTATTGTTTTCTCAGCTTTGTTTTTACATGAACAGAACTTATAATATTTTGAATAGACAACATGTTAGGCTGAGATGAAAGCAAATTAAATGCTTGTTTCTTAATTAGTTTACATAATTATCATTTGTTTTGCTGTGTATACATATATTTATGTGAAGATGTACAATCTTGCAGGTAAGCATATTTAAATATGTGTCAGGTTTACTTTCATACCATTGGTTTGTTTCATTTTATACTTTGCTTATTTTTAGCTTTATACATTTTGCAGATCGACATTGGTTTTGTATATAAAAATATTTGTTCTGTTATTATGTTATACTTGTTTTTATCTCATTCTATACTTTGTATTTGGTTTTACATGTGAAGATATTTGGCTTGCATATGAAGGTATCTTGGATCTAAACATTTTGTCTTATTACTTCTAGTTTTAAATGTTTGTCTGGTTTACATTTTATACACTTGTGTTTTTTAAATCTTTAGTTTATGTTATATGTTCACCAAAATTATTTAATCCTTGCTTCTTTTATTTTTATTTCTATTTTATATTTTAGCAATCAATATTCATATGGTTTACTTACTTATATTTGTTTGTATTTGTATTTCAGCTATCAATCCTAAAATTATATTCATATGCTTGACTTACATTTTATATTGATAGAATTTGATTTTTATTTCAAACATTGTCATCCATATATATTTTTATACCAAATGTTGGCAGGATAAAATATTTTAATTCAATTATATAAGGCAAATTTTATTATAAATATTATTGAGATATTTTATTTCAAATTTTCAAATCAATTTCCTTTTTAAAATACCAATCCATATGAACAAATGGAAGTTATTTCCAAATCATATTCATTTTAATATGATCAGTTTACTTTTTATTTAACTAGATCAAATATTTATTAAAATAAACGGGGCCAAAATCCAGGGTCGTCGCAGAAATAGAAAGGGATCGAAAGCGTTTTGAGTTGAAATTGACTCAAAAAGGAGTACATTGAGAAAGTACTTTGTCGGTTTAGCATGGAGAATGCAAAGGCGTCAAATACAACTTTACCTTTGCATATGAAGCTTTCAAGTAAGTAATCACGTATCTTGAAGATAAACAAGGCTTATATGGCAAATGTGCCATATACTAGTGCGGTTGGAGGTTTGATGCATGTCATGATGTGTATGAGACCCGATATTGCAAATGCCATCGGGATGGTTAGTTGATATATGACTAATTCGACAAATCACATTAGGAAACTATGAAGCTTACATTGAGATATCTTAGAGGTACATCATCTCATGGTCATGTTTTTTGCGGTAGTCAGGGGATGAACTGCAAGTTGGTTGGTTAATGTGATTCGGACTACGTCGATGATAGGGATTGAAGTAAATCAACTTCTGGATATGTCTTCACACTTAGTTATATGGCCAGAAGTTTGAGATCAAGATTGCAAACCGTAGTTTTTTTATCCATTACGGAGGTGTAGTTGATACCTATGGTGAAGGCAGCGAAGGAGGAATTTTACTTAAGGCGAATGTTGTGTGACTTGGGGTTCGAGCATGATAGTATCGATGTTCAATGTGATAATCAGAGTGTTATTCACTTGGCAGAGAATTTGGCTTTAGCTAATGGACTAAGCATATTTAAGTGAGAGAGTCGTTTTTAGTAGCCATGAAAGAAAATCAGCAAGTATATCTTTGAAAAGTGCACACAAAGGATAACGCAGTGGATATTTTCACTAAGGCATTGCTGGTTAGGAATTTCAAGCATTACTCGAACTTGATTCACTTTTTGAAGTGCTAGGTGCCACAGCGTGGTACGACTGGGGGAGGATCTTGGTTATAGATGATGAAGAGTATCGGTGAGAGATAGTAGTTCTATCATTTTGGTGAGTACTAGTTTACACTCTTAGTACTTTTGGCTTTTGGTGAGATGGCTTTGGAATTGGGTACTTTCAACACTACGTTGGTGGGTGGTGACTTTGTCGAAGCTCGATGATGGAGTGTGATGGGCGATGTCTTTGCCGGAGCTCGTTACGAAAGTATTTAAGCTTGTTTGGTTGAAGGTAGAAGTGGTGATAGTTTAGCACTATCGGTTGTTGGTGATGGATATGGATATAGTGTTAAGATGGAATGTTGAATTTTGGCGTCAGTATATGGAAAATTGAACCGGAAGGTCAAGGAAGTTGGTGACCTGATGACAGGGGAGCCGGCGACCGAAGCCCCGGTGAACGGCGGCCGTAACTATAACGGTCCTAAGGTAGCGAAATTCCTTGTCGGGTAAGTTCCGACCCGCACGTGGTTGGAAGTAGCTTGATGACAGAAAAAATGGTTTGCATATCGAAACTCGGAGGAGGAAGATATGACAAAGAAGGCGAAGTGTTGCTGGAAGCAGCAGGTGATAGACGTCTGAGTGTAGGGAAACTTGTTACCCGAATCTTATGACAGATGTCTGTCATCTTGGGGCAAACGTTTGAGCCGACATATGCTGCGTATTTTGCGTGGGCTGATTGGAATGATTTATGAAGACTTCAAGGGGAATTTTAGGAATTTTCTAAGGAATAATAGTTCGCTATATAAGTTATTTTCAAGATTCAAAGGAAATGCGACTCCAAGGGTTTTGATCAAGGTTTATCCTCCATCAAATAGGGTTTATCAAAACCAGGTTTTTTCTTCAATTCTCTTCTCTACAAATCTATTCTATTTGAATATTGATCATTGTAATAAATCTCTTGTACTCTTCTCATTGGTATTAACAAAGGCTCTCTTTCAAAGTGAATGTACACTAACAAGACATTAGTCGAACCACTATAAATCGATGTGTGATTTAGTTTTATCGCTTTTGCTTTGTTTCTCTATTGCTTGTTAGGTGATTTGGTTGGTTTCAGATTATACTGAGATTTGGATTGAGATATTGATTGATTTCTTTTCGCACTTCTTACCATGATCTCGTTTTCCGCTGTACTTTGGGGTTTTGATTTGAATGGTCTCGTGTTAGAATTTCCATAACAATTATTTGTATCTATTTCAGCTTGCAAATGTTTGTTCGACTCTCTAAAATTACTCTTAGTATCCCAGTCTCTCACTCTAGTCCCATTACGATTTTAAAATTAGTTTTTGTAAACGTCAAGAGAGATTTGAATTGAAACCAACTGGTACCAATACATTTGTATTCAAAACAACTTTTTATTGTATCATTATAACCATTAGTTTCATGCGATCCATTAACATTTCTAAATGGAACATTCTTTACCACTTCGTGAGCTTTAAGAAGAATAATTTCTAAATGAGTATGATCACTAGTGGCTTTATCCAAAGTTCAACAAGTATAATTAGAGAACATGTTTAAAAATTTATGATTTAATAGGACTCTACCGAATTTGCAGTGAATATTTCTATGTTCCCCTGATTTCTAAGTAAAATAATTTCCTTGAATTTTTGAATCAATTAGACCTGTTTTTAGTAGAAAATTGTTTATTATTTCGAGTTTATTGCTAGAGATAGAGTTACCCCCCTTTTTTATCAGCATTAATAATTGTATTAAAATCACTAGCTAATAACCATGCACTTTTTTGTAGATGAAAATAAACTAAACAATTTATCCCATAGAGTTAACCTTTCATTTTCGAGATTACTAGCATAGATAAAAAATATTAATAATCAAACTCCTCCCGTGTTTTCAAAAATATAGTGAATAAACTACACATCCTATTTGGCGTTGATTAATTTTCATATATTTAGAATTTAAAAAATAAGTATTCTTCCATTACCCCCTCTTTATTATTGCTAACACTACTTCAATTATTAGAAAACCTTAATCTTTAGTTGAAAATAGTTCAAGTTATTATTGTTAAGTTTATGTTCTATTAAAGAAATAATTGATGGTTTATTTGATTTGATCAAATCCCAAACGTCTAGTTGCCTAGGTGGGGAATTCAAACCTCTTACATTCCACGCAATAATCGACATTAACTGTTATTTTTAATTTTACTCGTAGCATGCTTACTAGGAGAATCAACAATAATACTTGCAGTCGTACTACTATTCTTTCTAATAGTATTTTTTGCTTGTTTTGATTCCATTGGATAATTCCTTCCATTTAAGATTCTCTTAGATAATTTTTTCTTTAAATGAATGTTGGCCTTCTATTCCAAGTAAATTACTTTTAATTATGTCTTTATTTGTGAACACTGCATTCATTTTTTAAAATGCAAGATACGGTATCCTTTTGAAGTATCAATGAGAGTTGAGAGTCATACCAGATTCTTTTAGTCGATAACTAATTTCACTAGAACTTACAGGTGTTTTAGAGGTATCCATATGTTAGGATTGTCTCGCATGTTGCAAGGAGAAACAATGGTTTGGAATCGAAATAGTCTCCAATTCTTAATAACATAGAGAAGTGGTGTATAAATGCGGGTTGGTAGGCACGTACTATTGACGATTCTTATTATTACAACAAAGTACGTATCAGCTCATATGCGAACGCCACATGCTGGAGATGGGGAGTTTGTGGTCCAACCTCCGTTATACAACAATTGGTATTAGAGTCGAAGATAACGAAATCGGCCATGCAGACAAATAATGCTTTTAAAAGTACTTCAAGGGATGCATGTCGAGGAGGAGATTGTTAGGACTGTCTTGCATATGTTAAGAAGGAACGATGGTTTGGAATTGGAATAGTTTCACATAGCTAAATGTTAACGGTAAAAATGGCTTTAACGCTAACACCCGGTGTAAGTCGTGATGAAGTGAAAGCACCACCCGTTTGCGTGGGAATCAGAGTAAAAAGAAAATAGCAGAAAAGTAAAAGAGAGAGAGATTTTTATAGTGGTTCGGCTTCTAATAAGCCTACATCCACTTTACATCTTCCATTATGTTTTTCGAGCACACTTTACAAGATTACAGCACTTCTACAACACGATCTCTTGATTACAACACTTTTACAGCACGATCTTACAATTACAACACGATCAGAGAAAGAAGTTTAAACTTTGATGAAGGATTGTTCTTTTGATTCATGTTGAATGAAGTAGATCTCTTGATGAAGATTCTTCGGTGTTTGAAGTGCTTGGAGAGTCCAGAAATCAGCAGAGTATAGGCGCCTTGAAACCCGAAAAAGTCCCCCTTCTAAGTGGAGTAGATGGAGTATTTATAGGTGAAATCGGAGTTAAGTCGGCAGGGATGACCTAAGGAGTTAGGTCGGCAGGGCCGACCTAAGGAGTTAGGTCGGCAGGGCCGACTTAAGGAGTTACTGGGCATAAGTCGTGAATGACTTAGGGTAAGTCGTAGATCGTTCCACATAGCTAAGTCGTTAGGTCGTGGCATCTTTAGGTCGGACCTTCTGGTGAGTTGCTAACTCGTTTAGTCTTAGGTCGTTGAGCCGCTTCTCCTGTTAGCTCGTTAACTCGGTTGAGCTGCTTTATGCCTTAAGTCGCTAATAGGTTATCCCGTTAGGTCGCTGACCTTTGGTCCAGCTTAGGTCGCTCCACGTGTTAAGCCGCTAGGTCGCTTAACTTGGTCACGTCTTAGGTCGCGAGGTCTTCTTAGGTTGTAGGCGCTGGCCTCGAGTAGAAGATAGTTCACTCCCACCTTGGGGGGTTGGCACCCTCCCTGGACCCCCCCTCCGTAGGGGATCTTAGATGAAAAATCATTCAACAGAACTTGCTTTGTTGAGGTGTTGAGTTGACCAATCTTTGAGACGAGCTATCTTGCTTTTCTCTGTCGATCTTTTGATATCACGGCCTTGCTGAAAAAGACGGGATAACACTAAATAACTTGGAGAAGCGGTGTATAAATGCGGGTCGGGGGTTCCTTTTGTTAAAACAAAGTGTGTGCTAATCTTTAGGTGTACGTCACATGTTGGAGATGGAAAGCTTGTGGTCCCACCACCATTACACAACACCATAGGCTCTGGAGCAACACCTTGATTACCAACAGCAATTATACCTGATGAGGTAGGAGTACAGTCAAGAATCGGAGCTACAGAGAGTGGGCAAACCTTTTTCACTATAATCTGCCATGGTGCATTCTATGTCAATGATCTACTTGGGTCTCTTCTTGTAGAAGATGAAAATCGGTGATTGCATGCATATTTAAGGCCGCAGAAATGTTATCTGACTGGACAATGGAATGGGATTTAGCAGCATTTGTAGGATTAGATATTGATTCTATAACGATGTTTTTTAGATAAGTGTCTTTTGTACTTAAAACATGCTTCTTTAGAATAAGAACTGAGGAAGTAAAGTATCGTGTTATTGGATCCCCAAAATTACTCTCTACATTATTGATTATCATATCTCTGTGTATGCTTGATTCTAAAACCACATTTGAAGGATAAGTTGTGTTGTCTGAATTGTTCTCAAAGTTAGCATTAGGAAGTGCTTCGCTGCAGTTTTTATCTTTGCTAAAATCTTTCCCAACTATTTGCTGAAATCTTATATTTGTACTGGTATTTTATCGATAGGATTGCCAATTGATATTGATGCATTCTCAGTGGTCTTGACCCACCATTCTCTCTGTTTTAGACATTGCTCACTAGAATGACCGAAACATACACAGCTTGCACATTTAGGTGGAACCCCCTCATGCATAGTTCTTTGAATAATTATCTCACCATTAGGCAAGGTAACATTTACCTCCTCGGGTAAAACTTCATCGGCCATTATTTCTACTAGCATTCGTGCAAAATTTAATCTTGTTTCTTGATCTTAAAGAATATGACAGAGGTCTTCTATTCATTTCTTGATCTTAAAGAATTGAAGCCCTAGAAAAAGGTTTTCTATAAGAAACTCTTTGAAATCCTTCTTCATTAATATGAGGAGAATTGGAGATGTCAGGAGGCCTGCCCTTAGGAGAAATGGAGGAGTTGGAAAGATCCCCTTACGTGGGGAACCATCCGCCATTAGAGATTTCAAAAGTTTGCTTTTTACTGGAGAAAATAGTTAACAAGGTATGATAATAACATGCAACTATTTACCAGCTAAAATTGTTGAACAATATGTAAGCATCAATTCGGATGCCAAAAGGCAATCATTTATATATCCATATTTAAGACTTTTTCTTTTTCATCCCAACCGGATATTTGGCATGTTACCTGAAACAATCTAGGAAAATTGAAAACTACAGTTGAAGACTTCTCAAACTCAAGTCATGAAAAGGAAAAAAAAAATTTACTCGGTATTCTTTACAAGAAAAATGAATATTTTTTCTAACACAAGAGATTATACACCAGGTTGTGGCTGTTATTTTAGTTGTTTGAGAAATGATGAGATATATGCAGCTTGTTTGAAACATGATTTTCAAACTTGTCAAGACTAAAAAAATGAGATGTAAATTTGATAGAAGAGCAAGATAACCAAGAGGAACTTAAGCTTACGGAGGACTTTGAACATGGTATTGAGGAAGCACTAAATGATGGGTAAATATTTGATTTATATTAGCTAAATGATGTTGATAAAATTGAGCTAAGATTTAGATAGAGAGCTTTTCTGTAAATATTTTGTTAATAAATAAGAACATAGAGTACATATGTTTTAACTATTAAGATATTTACTAAAAAGAGTTATTCAAGAAGCGAATTTCATTTTGAGTACAAGTAGATATGACCCAAAAAACAACTAATGTGGCTGCACAACGTAACATTACCCCCATGTGTAGCCTTGTAGTTCCTTAGAGGGTGTGCATTATATATGTAAATGCATCATATAATAAAACATTATAACAAACATGTGACCTTTTTTTAAACCATTACATAATGACATAACTAGTTCAGCCACCGTAGGCAAATTCACATAAGGTTAACATGAGTAAATTCCCCTTGGATTTGGTGTAAAATCATAATCAGTCCCGGCCTTAGGGCAAGGCGAGCAAGACCACCAGCTAGGAAAACTGATCTGGCAGTGGCAACAGTTGGTGAGGATTTTTAATATGATGTTAGTTTTGCGGCAACCCAAGTCCAAATCCTGATAAAATGCCAATTTTATTCAATTACTTGAAATCTGGGCTGTGGCTACCAAATTGCTTGGGTTGGACCGGATAATAGTACATTGTGTTGTCCATCAATTTTTAAACTTATGATGCATCACCATCATCGTGCGCACCACCAATTCAACTAGCCTCTTCTTTGCTTTGCCTATGACCTATTTCAATTCAACTGATTTGGTCATTGTTACACCTTTCTTTTATGTCCGTTGATTTTTGAGCTTGGTTTTGTTTAAAGCTTATGGGTCTAGTTGAATCTTATGTCTCTATGTTTCATATTCACAGAAAGCCAGATTCGAAAGTCAAGGTACGTTTTTAGTTGCTCTTATTTGGGCACTGTTATTGTTAGATTCTTTTGTTATGTTGTTTGATTCTTCTGTCATTTTGTTGGACTTCAAGTAGAATATTCCTTTCATCTCTAAAATTGATACATTTTACTATAAATGACTGTATATTATGGGAGTGGTTAGTTTGTAATTTGGTTGGGTTAAGATTGGGTATGCTCGTTCTACAAACAAATTTGCTATATTTTAAGGCTCCGTTTAAGATGAGGAATGACCGTTTTTTCAATATTTTTAAAATTGTTAAAAGGAGTATTGAAAAATTTTGTTTATAAGAAAAAAAATGTCATTTTGTTATCACCATATTAGGCAATTTTTTCGATGGACCACCATCATTTAAGATTTTTCTTTTGAATAAAATACATTTAAATTTAGTTTTTTATGAACCATCATCATACTTCTTTTCATTGTCCAACGGATTTTGCTGAATTTGTATTAAACGAGCGTAACATGGTAAATCGTTTCATTTGATTCCATACCAAATTTATTTTATGACGGAGTCCTATAAAATTATACCTTTTGTGCAAAACTGGAGTCTCTATAATAACCACTTCTCTTTTATTTACTTCTTATTTCAATAATAAATTCATTTCAAAATAAATTATGTTTCGATGCACATTATGTTAAAATAACTAGAATAAATAAATCTACTACTTATAGCGGTTTCGTTGAATGCGTTGTGTGCATGCAAAGAATATTTGGAAATTTCAACTTACTTAATTTGGGTTTTCAATAGGACCATTATTATTTTAGTATCTGCATATTGGCATATAGTTAAAAAGGCAAAAGTATAAAACACAAACATAAATCGATGGACCAAAAATACTGTACCTTTAACCAATGAGGTATGTGGAAGGAGATGGTTCAGGAGAATGTTATGAACAGAAATCAGAACTATTGAGGTGGAGACCGTGAACACAAGTAGCAGAAGCATTGTTTCTGTTAGTTGAAACTGGAGATAATGATTGGTAGTTGGAGTTGGAGGCATCCATAAGGGTGACACAGGCTTAGGTCAGTGGTGCTTTGGTTATAGTGTAAGGTGTTTAGTGTAATACGACTTGGGCGTTTAGTATAACCACATAATTGGCTATTTGACTATAAAATTTTGAAGAAAATAATAATAATTAGTTTTTCATTCATTTCAGGTAAACATCAATCGGTTTGAAAATTTTAAAATTAAAAGGATATAAAGAGACATTTGTATCGAGAACAGAATAAATAGAATTGAATTGATTTACGAAGACATGTTCTTTTTTTTTCAGCTTCAAAATATTTGATTTCACAAGCCTATAGCATATAAACCTCCCTAATGACCGGTTTAATTACCCTACACTAGTACAATCGCACAATAGTTGAGCCGACCGTTTAATTACATAATTTCATAAAAAGATATATTTAGTTTTCACTAATTTTATTTAAGCATCAAGTCATAGTATTTTGGGGAAAAGGTCTAAAATTAGAGAGATTTAAAAGAGATATCTATGTAGAAAACAAAATAAATTGTTTTGGAGATATTTAAAGAGAAAGGTTAAAGACATGTCACTTATTTGTTTGGCTTCACACAATTTGGTTGTGCAAACCTATAGTAAATTGACCTTCTAAATGGCCGATTTGATTATTTTGTTTTATCAGAATAGATGTTCATATATTCAAATTTAATGTTCGATTGTTTATTACCATATGGTAGTGCAAGACCGTTAACAAATAAAGAGAAACACTGGATAGCCATACGTTATGTGGCGGTCATTATAAAACAAAACGACGCAGCTGTTTTAGGCCAAGTGAAAATATGGTTTGATGGTGAACGTTGTAACCACCCGTATTTTTAATTGCTTTAAATTATGGAATTTGATATTACTATTGAATAAAAATGGTTACAAATAAAATTTTAATGATTTTGAGTGTAAGTTATTATTGGATATGAACTTGAATAAATTTTGAAATAACTAATTTCGAATTTTTGGCGATAACGAGTATTTAAATGAAATTTATATATTAACTGTATTTGTAATCACTAAATAGAGTTGAAATATAAACCGTGACTTATTTAAATAGGAATAAGATAATGTTGATAACTAAAATATATTTGGCATTTAGTGATTTATTCATATTGATTTATTGGATAATTAAATTATTTAAATTTATGTTGCAATTGTTTAAATAATGGAATTCTGGATTTAATGCGAATGAAAATGACATCGAAAATTGATTCAAATTTTATATAAATATCAATGAAGATCATTTACTTTCAAATTTTGATTTAAATGTAAATAATTAGAATTTGGGAATTTTATATCTTAATTAACGAGTAGAAATAGCAATTTTGGCAACTATTTCGGATTTAGACGAAACCAATTTCACCGAATACGTAATAGTGAGTTATTGTAGGATTCCAAGTTTCGTAACGATCAGACTTGTCATTTGGCCGTGCGAGCTTGAAATGCATAGAATTCAATTTAAATATATAATTGATTTTGAAAAGCTATCTTCTGCATACGATTGAATTGGGCATCGGACATAGTTCCATTGTGTTCGAAACAGGGGTTAACACTATGAACGCCTAGCGGCACGTTTCATTTGGAGTTCGGAGTTTGGACGCTTATAAGCATGATATTTTCTAATATTATATAATATATATATATATAACAAAAAAAATCAGACCCATTCATCACGCCCGCTTCTTATCTATTTCCCCGTATGCCTTTGTCTCCCCTTATTTCAAATCGAACGGATCTTTACTTAAAAAAACAAAACTAAAGAAAAAAATGAAATCACTTACATGACAAAAAAAGGTCACGGTTTATAGGGACGCGCGTGCGATTGAAGGAAGGCGGCGCTGACGAGGACACCGACGGTCGAGCGTGGCGCATGTATGCGCTGATGGTGGCTGTCGTTCTTCCTTCACAACTGATTGTCGATTTTGGGTTTTAGGTTTTTGGCTCCGTGCTTTCTTGCATAGGACGACGTGGCGAAGGTGGCGACTGCTCAGCGACAAAGGGTAGCTCAGGCGATGGCGACGTGGAGGAGCGGACTGCCGATCTGTATAAAAAATGATGCGAACGAAGAAGGCTGCAAATGGTGGAAACCTGGATCGATGCAGTGAGATAGGATAATGTGTTAATTATTCCTTAAGTGATAATTAGCTTATTATCTATTTTTAACTTTAATTGTATATTAATAAAAATCGATATCTTTTGCGTTTG
This sequence comes from Allium cepa, assembly GCA_030765085.1. NCBI lineage: Eukaryota > Viridiplantae > Streptophyta > Magnoliopsida > Asparagales > Amaryllidaceae > Allium > Allium cepa. The sequence goes on from CM060938.1 coordinate 785,071,598, forward strand.
AGGCCTGTTTTCGACGAAACGAATTGCAGTGGATCTGTATCAACGTCGTCTACAGCTTGGCATCGAAGTGGCATTTATTTGAAGCTGAAATTTTTTAGTTTCAAATAGAAAGGTGAGTGTTTTTACGCTCACGTTTTTCTATTATATTTTATGTTAGTAAAATTTATATCATGAAGTAATTTAAATTTATTGGTTGTCGTTTGCTAAGTTTAATTGACACTTAAATTGACATCTGAATTAATTGATAGAATTTGAATTGACAGTTAAATTGAATTAGAATTTAATTGGCCGTGAAATACCGATATTGGTAATTATGAAATTTGCTGTGAATTCTATTAACTGTTTGGGTGATTGTTTATGATGGATGCTATTGGTTTTTATTTGAATGTTTATTTATTTTGATATATCATGTTATCATTCTATATATTATTACAGTATATAAAACTGTAAATGGAATTATTTCGAATAAATCAAGAAACGGGTTGAAATGATATATATACCTATCACTACAACAAAATATGATATTAATAACGCTATTTAATAACGCGTTATTCTGAAGCGTTATTGTTGACCCTTAATTATCTAGTTACCGGTGGATTTTTGTTCTCCCTACAGGTGTAACGCGCGCATCTCCCTTCCCCTTCACAAGCTGCCCCAAAACATCTCCCTCCAACTTCCCAAATTATTTTCCTTCTCCCTCCAAAACCATTTCGCCTCCCTCCAAAACGCGCGCATCTCTCTCCTCCAAATTATGTTAGCGAGTCGAAGACTCCAAAACGCACGCAGCTCCCTCCTCCAAATTACGTTAGCGATTCGAAGAAAGCAGAAACCCTCTCAAGTTTTGTCGAAGAAAGCAAACTCCTTCGATTTCGAAGCTAGGGCTTTGCGTGTAGCTCCGATCTGTCGAAGCTAGGGCTTTGCGTTTTGGATATAATCTTCGATTTTGATTCTGGTAAGCGATATAATCTTCGATTTTGATTCTGGTTTGCAGCAGCATTTTTGCCAACAATGCAGCAGGTCTCTTTAATTTTTCTCCTCGCCCTCTTTCTTGATTTCTTCATTTTATGAGCTTTTAATCTTCAGATTGCTTCATTTTTTTATGGTTATGATATTGTGTTCAAATACTGAATTAGAGAAGTTTTATAGATACAATCTTTGGAGCTTATCATATTCGATATTAGCAGTTAAATTGGTTTTTTTACACAAACAAATCGATTTTCCGTGCTTATTACATGTAAGTAAGAAAGATCCAGTTTTTTATTTAGGTTTATCCTCAAGGTAAAAGTTCTATGATTAGAACAGTGGACAATTTTCAGCTTTGTTGATACAATTAATCTTTAGATTATTTTTATATTAGCAAATTATAGATAATAAATGTGCAACTTTGTCATCGTAATTCATACTGGCAACTAAATTAATTTTTTTACACAGACAAATTGATTTTTCTTGCTTATTACATGTAATTAAGACCGATCCAGTGCTTTATTTTTAAATTTATCCTCAAGAAAAAAGTTTCATAATTAGAACAGCACACAACTTTCAGCTTTATTTATACAATTTAGTTACGAAATTTGTGCACATGATTTTTAGCATAAGACAATGAGTTTGGAATAAAATTTTGCTTATTATGTCTTAGGTTTACTTTGGAGATTTAGTACATTGTAGTATCTGAGTAAGGTTACAAATGTAAATATTTGAAGTATTTCTGTACCAACGCTACTTTAGTTCTATTTCTTAGGTCAAATGAACAGAACTGATTTCAAAAAAAAAATTATAACAGTTCTTGAACATAAAAATATTTTGCAGAAGCATAATGTTAAATAAGAAATCAACAGTACATAGTAAGATATACCAACTAATGAATTTTGCAACATCTGGTATAATACTATTGATTGTTTTTGTAAATATTACAATGATTATTTGCTGGTCCTCTATATAGCAGTAGCATTACATTGGTTAGCTATCTAAATTTTCATAGTTAACTAGAATGGAGATGGTCACGTAGTAGGAAAATTTAAGTTATAGATTATCATTATCACCTTTGTCTTTTTTCCAAATGAATAGGTTGGTCACTTGAATTATTATGTTACCTCGTCCTGTAATTGTACCTCCTATCATCTATGACATGGTCTTTTCCCCTTCAAAAGCCTCCCCTTCATGTTTGGTGTGTTAAGGACAATATAGTGACTCTTATCGAATTTTTCCCCTCAAGTGAAATCCTTTCTGAGAACACCAAAAACTGGAAGTCCTTTGTAGTTGTAGCCGCTGCTTCAGGCAGTTTCTTCCATGGTGGTTATATGCTAAAAAAAGATCATAAGTCATTATTATACTCCTGAACCAATAATGAAAATGACATAAATGAATATCTTACATCTATGTCAAACCCTCGGATAGAATAATACTTTCAATTATTCATATATATAGGATTAAATGTTTGTCATGTTGATGCAACTTTTGTGTCTACTCTGTTTGTTTAATGAACAAGATGATAGTTTGGTTTTTCAGGTGAATAAATGTCTTTCAATATTTTTCTCAACAATGATATAATGCATAATAATCGTGTATATGAGATATTTTATACGCTCTAAATGAGAGAGAAAATGGTGACCACATCGTACTAAATGTGACATTGCGGTTTCGAACCCACTAAACCCAATTTTGTTGAATTCGTGAACTAGGATTACTTTAGAAAATGATATTATAAGGTACAAACAATTAGACAGTCTTTGTTTCAATATAAAATTCTAGTAAAAGACATTCATTCATCATCCTCTCTTTCCTTTCCCAGGAGACATTTCAAATAAGTAGTCAGAATAATTATCCCTATCAGTTAAGTCAACGAATAACCAAATTCAACTACCTTCCTGTACCTGTAGGTGGTCATATCCCCTTAATCATCATGAATTCTTCACTAATCTATTTCATACTAATATTCGTTCTCACAATAAACCTATTATCATAGGTATGTATCTCAATCGATCATTTCATAACAGCTAATTTTGATGTGTTTGCATACACACCAACTGCATGCTTATGATTATATGACTTCATAAATATCAAAGAGCAGAACAGAATAGCTCAAGTAAGCGTAGATTCAAGGTTGAACTGTGGCTGTTCTAAATAATTATTGTTCTAAAATCTATGTATTGGTCGTAATCTCTTATGCCCCTTTGGCCGAAGATATTGATATGCAGTTTGGATATATTGTTCCCTATTACAAGGTTTTATGCAATGTTTATTAGACAGAATAATTCTGATATTGAAATGAATGTAAATGGTAAATCCAGATCACCATTGACAGCCAATACAATAAAGTTTAACTTCGACCAGTTCTGGCTTCGACTCTTTACACCGTACAAATCCAGATCACCATTGACAGCCATTCGCCTATTCATGCTCTACAGCCTTGCTTCTTGGATCTACTTCGGCTATGGAAGCCATTCAGACCAGATCGTGCATGGGAACTTCCCTTTCAGTCTCTCACCCTATCCATATCTTCGACCCGCCAGACCTGGTTGCAGCGCTGCACCCTTTCAGTCACTAGTTCATCATTCACCACAGCGTCACCCCTTTCAGACCAGCTTCATCAGACCATTCTTCAGTTTTAAAATATGAGTGTGTGATATGTATGTTGGTAATTAAGATTAGTTTTAAAATAATAATCGTTCATTTCCATGACGACGATGATGTTCACTATTAAGTTAAATTAAGTCAAATGTGGAGTGCTGCAGAGATGAATAGTATTGTTAACGATGTTCATTTTCAACGCATTTACTAGTCTAAGCAAGAGTATAAAATAGGAGTTCCTTTTCCAATATGTCCCTGGCATGCTAAGTCAAACCAACTATACAATTTTTTTTCCTGTGAGAATGATCATAACTGCTTGCAGTTGTATAAAGGTTACTGCTATTTGCAATTTTCACAAAGAGTATTATATTTCGCTTGTACCCTCTAACATTCTCCAAAGGGAGTTAATAAAATCTTTGTGAAAACTATGGATTAAAATCAAAGGGAGAGATTAGTAACGACTTAATAAAATATTTAAATTAGCTTCTTTTAAAAAAAATTCTCCAAATATCCCAATATTTAAAATCAATTACTTACAAATAAAAATATTCGATGTGCATATAACCAGTATACATGAAGAAAGATAAATTCCAATAATTACACATAACTAGTATATATAAAAGATCATGTGCATGCATATGTGTTTAGCTATAAACATGAACATTAGGTTTATGGAAACCTCTAACATTCTAGGTATCTATGGAAATTCCTTATTCTTATTGAATTTTGTGTTTCTGAAATCAGAGGCAATCTTTTTTCTCTTTAGCTTTGGAGCTTGAGCACTCTTTCTTCCCGTGTGTATCCTTAATTATATGCTAATGGAAAAAGATTGGGTTCACTTACACAGGTAAGTAGATAATTCAATATTCTCAACCATGTTTAATTTCATAAAATAAAAATATTTGATGTTAAATTCAACTATTATGTTGAATTTTTTTCATTATAGAACTTCCAAGGAGTACTCGCAAGGGGCAAGATGTTTCGTAGAAGCTACAAAGAGAAATATAAGAAATGTAGAGAAGCTTTTATGTCCTTGTTTAGATTGCCGAAATCTTGGTCGACAACATGATGATATTATCGTTGAACATTTAATTATAAGAGGGATGGATCCTAAGTACAAGAGTAGTACTAAGTGGTATCATCATAGCGAACAATTAAATATGGGCGTAGACATGAAGTTGGACAATACATTTGATCTACTTAAAGCTATTCATTTTGAATATGAAGATTTTTTGAATCATACTTTTTTTACTGATGTTAAAGAAGACGAGGATTTCGAAAACGTGAGGATGATTTACTTAAGAATTTAGAGGATGCAGAAACCCCCTTATATCCTGATTGTGTAGGTCAAACTAAACTATCCTCCATCACTGCTTTGTATAATCTTAAATGTGAGATTGGATTATCTGATACTGGTTTTGATAAGCTTTTGAACGTACTACAGTTGTTGCTGCCGGTGAATAATGTACTTCCTAAGAATTTGTATGATGTAAAAAAAATTCTCAAAGTATTTGACATGGGGTTTGAAAAGATTCATGCTTGTAAGAATGATTGTTGTCTTTTTAGAAAAGAGTTTCAAGATTTAGAAAGTTGTTCGAAATGTAACTCTTCGAGATGGAAGATAAATGAGGGCACTAAGGAGATTATACGTGGTGTTCCAGCTAAAGTGTTGAGGTATTTTCCAATCATTCCTAGATTTAGGAGAATGTATAGTTCTCAAAAGATGGCAGAAGACCTAAGGTGGAATTTTAACAATAAAAGAAGTGATGGAAAATGCGACATCCTGTAGATTCTGTAATATGGAATGCAGTGGACGAGAGGTGGAAAGCATTTTCATCTGATCCACGCAATCTCAGACTTGGTCTTACTACAGATGGTGTCAATCCATTTGCCTCGATGAGCTCCAAACATAGTTGTTGGCCAGTAATGCTTGTGACATATAATCTCTCGCCTATGTTATGTATGAAAAAAGAAAATATTATGCTAACATTAATAATTCCTGGTCCAAAGCAACCTGGAAATGATATTGATGTATACTTGGCGCCTTTGGTAGAAGACTTAAATTATTTATGGAATAATGGAATTGATATATATGATGCATTCGGTAAATCGGTTTTTAATTTAAGAGCAATTTTATTATGGACGATAAATGACTTTCCAGCCTATGGAATTCTTGCAGGATGTTGTGTAAAAGGCCAAAAAGCTCATCCATTATGCGGTGTTAACACTCATCGTCGGTGGTTGAATCATTGTCGGAAAAGTGTTTACATGGGACATATAAGGTTTCTAGATCCTTCACATCCATGGAGGAAACAGAAAACTTGGTTTGATAACACTGTAGAGGACGGTAATAGACCTAGAATTCTAACGGGAAGAAATATTTCTGCTATTTTGAATGGTTTTCCAAATGTTTTTGGAAAAGATAAGAATGAAGAAAAAATAAGGAAGATGAGTAAGAAGAAGCTAAAGACGGAGCTGAGTAAGAAGATAAAAAGTAAAAAGAGGAAGAGTACTCACACTAAAGAAGATGATAGAAAAAAAGAGCTAATAAGGTGGAAAAAAAGATCAATCTTCTTTGATTTACCATATTGGGAGGTTAGTATTAAAATTATATTTTCTTTCATTTACCTAACAATATAAAAGTTAATAAATTGTTGTATTATTGATATTTGTAGGAACTTTCCTTGCGACATAATTTAGATGTGATGCATTTTGAGAAAAACGTCGTTGAAAGCCTACTAAGCACGATGTTGCATGACAATAAATCGAAAGATGGAATTAATTCTAGGAAGGATTTGGAGGATTGGAGGATTCGACAAAGTCTTTATGCACAACCTCGTGGGAATAGAACATATCTACCACCGGCTCCATATATGTGACGCCCCACCTCTATACCCACGCTAGCCAAGAACACTCCGGAGTAGTGCTGTCAACTAGTACGGAGAATAAGGCTGTTGAGGAGCGACCATCCATGTAATTGCTTATCACACGGTGGCTATAAATAATCTTCGGAAACAAACATAGAAATAATCATATCACAAATCAGTCACAGATATCCATATCACAAAGGCGGAAGAAGATATGAATAAATAACTAACACCTGAAAGTGTACATCAGAGTAGTGGGCAGTAAGATCCACGATAATACAAAAGAATAGCAACACGTGCTATACAAAAGAATACAACTATGAGTCTATATCTCAAGTGTATACAACAAAAAAATTGCTATTCTAAACAGTTAGCCAAAAGTCAGAGTGATGAATCCCTGGGAAGAAGTCAAGCAGAAGCACCTGTAACATCTCGGTCTGACCCGAGTATTATTTAAGAAAATAATAAACGGATCAGTCTAGCTATAAATATCAGATGACATGATATAACATAAAAGATATGGCATAAACATAAACATCCATAACGACATACCACTATAAGTATGTAAATAATGATCAACAGAAGATCAATCAATAAGAGATAATCAATATCACAAGAATCTTCTCAAAGATTCGAAGAGGGCATCATACCCTAAACTTGTACTCATAACAAGTCAATGACAGAAATTCCAGAAATCAACACAAGAAATCCAGAAATCATAAAAAGGGAAAGAGGCCTATCACATGACGGTCCGAAGACCAAGGGGAGCTACCCCGCATGTGTGAATGGAATCACACAGATTGAAGTCAAGACTAACCAAAAAGCAGAAAGGTATGTGTGAATGGAATCACACAAGTGGTGTCTAGTCTAACCTTGCAATGAAAGAGACATCGCGCAATTGCTAGTCTAATTCATAAAGCGATCATCAAGATCAACGAGAAGTGTCAATTACACTAAGCTAGTAAATATAGAAGTTTAGCTTCATGTCCCATAACCACTTGCTTAACTTAAATATTTACGAACAAACTGTAAATCTTCACTAATAAAATTGTCACAAGAGGTTCAATCGAACAAGTCCAAGAATTAACCGACGAAGTGAACGCAAGCGTTTCATACCACTTGTTTTTACTAAGTCGTTTAATTAGATTTCTCATCCGAGTGAGGTAAAGGCTTGTATATACTAATAGATTGGAAAACGGTTTAAGAAAAGAGCTTTGTTATTAAAAATAGAGTTGAAATTGTTTGTTAAAAGAGTTTTGATATTTACTACTAGTATTGAAACCTTTATATTATAAAGTGACAAAACACATAAGCAAGTGTAGAAACAATCAGTCACAAAGATCGCATACGGAGATGCGAATAAAATCCAAGGAAATCAGCTCAATGTTTTTTTCAGATAAGATCCCCTACGGAGGGGGGGTCCAGGGGGGGTGGCAACCCCCCAAGGTGGGGGTGCGGGGGCAACGCCACCGCTTACGGGGTTCGACCTGCCCGGTCAGGTCGCGGGGGTCCAGGGGGCAGCGCCCCGTCCAAAACGGTACGACCTAAGTGAAGACAAGCGGCCTACGACCTAAAACAAAATGAGGTCTAACGACCTAAGGGTTCACGCGGCCTAACACAATGGCCGAGCGACCTAACTGGAGTTAAGGGAGGCAAGCGACTTAAGGTCCAACGACCTACGACTCAAGCAAGCCGAGCGACCTAGTGTGGAGGGGTCGAGCGACTTAAGGAAGGCGAACGACCTAAGGTCTAACGACCTACGACTTAACAGAGTCGAGCGACCTAAGGTAAATGGTCCAACGACCTAACTCGAACGACTTATCTGGAGCTTAGGTCGGAGACGACCTACGAGATAAACCAGGCCGACTTAGTGGACGAGCGACCTAAGGTAAATGGTCCAACGACCTAACTCGAACGACTTATCAGGAGCTTAGGTCAGAGACGACCTACGAGATAAACCAGGCCGACTTAACGTTTGCCTAGAGATTATAGGTCGGAAATGACCTAAGACTTAAAGCTTAACTCGCGAGCGACCTACGGCTTAAGGCCTAACTCGTGAGCGACCTACGACTTAAGGCTTAACTCGCGAGCGACCTAACTCCGAAGTGCCAATACTTCCAGAATGACCTAAAGCCCTGCGACCTATGGTACTAACTCGCGAGCGATCTAACGACTTAACTCGTGAGCGACCTAATTCCGAAGTTCCAATTCTTCCAGAACGACCTAAAGTTAACTCGTGAATGACTCACGACCCATGGACGAACGACTTAACTCCGAACGACCTAAAAATGGCCAGAACGACCTAAGTGCAGAAAATTCACCAAAACGCTAAAAATTGGAGTTTTTCGCCAATCCAATCCAAACCAAATGCTAACATGCATGCAAAAATGATAGGGAATCATTCCCAACAGTCCAATATAGTTATAGGCTAGAATTGTGAGATAAAAATCTCACCTTTGCACTAAAGTTTATGAAGATAAAGCTTGAAAGCAAGGAGAAGCAATCCAAAGCTTGAATCCAATATCTTCTACTTGAATTTGGAGTTGAATGTTGGATTTGCAATTGAATTTGTGCTTGGAGTTTTAATTTCCCATTCCCTCCACCATTAATGCCAAAGCTTGATTAGTTAGGAAATTTATGAAGAGTGAGGAGAAGAGGGTTGGAACTTGGGCTTAATAGGCTAAACTAACCCAAAGTCCAAAGCGGGAAAAGTTAGTGAAATTTCACTAACTCCAAACCTGTCGATGTTTATACTTAAAAAGTTGTAAACGACATTTCGAACTCAATGGAAGTGGTCTCGAGTCCTAATTTGACCGTTTGCAAAAAGTAGCTTTTCGGACCAAAATCCGATTAACGAGTTAATATTTAAATAAAATATTTAAATACAAACTCGATAAATATGCGGGTTGTTACAATATACGTTGTCATTGTCCGGAAAAAAATTTGTAAGAGGTTACATGATTTTAAAGGTCCTGATGGTTATTGCTAAAATTTCAAAAGATTTGTATCATTAGAAGATTGCAAAGTCAGTGGGTTGAAGTCGCATGATTATCATGTCCTAATGCAACAATTGTTATCCATTGCGGTTAGAGGTTTATTACCAAAGAAAGTTAGAACACTAATAATTTGTTTATGTTCGTTTTTCAATAAAATATGTCAATGTGTTCTTGAAAGAGAGATGTTGCAACAACTTAATGATGAGATTATTGAAATTTTGTGTGGATTCGAAAGATATTTTCCACCTTCCGTTTTTGATATAATGATACATTTGACAATTCATCTTGGAAGAGAAGCGCAATTGTGTGGTTCGGTTCATTTTCGTTGGATGTACCCTTTTGAAAGGCATACGAAAACACTTAAAGATTATATAAGGAATTATGCACGACCTGAAGGGTGTATTGCAGAATCTTATCTTACGAAAGAATCAATGAGATTTTTTAGTGAATTTCTACAAAGGAAAGTACAAATGGAGGAGAAAGAAGTCCGAAATGAAGATTATGAAAACAATGTGATACTCGAAGGACGTCCAATTTTAAAACCGAAGACAGTTACATTGTCATCGAATGAAAAAGATATTGCTCATTTGGCCGTGTTAATGAATATGGCTGTGGTGGAACCATATTTAGAGTAAGTACATATTATATTTTGTTCATACCTTTATAATAAAATTTTGATGTTCAATATAACTTGGGTAAAATTATTTAAACACCAGTATGCATTTGGAGGAGTTAGAAAATTTTGATAAGCGTATGGAAAAAAATGCGACATTGCTGTGGAAAAAACATATAGATAATTTCTCAAATTAGATTAAAAAGAAGGTTAGTTTAATTTTAATTTATCCTTCCATTGACAAAAAAGATTTCTTTTTACTTCAAAATTTATGTAAAATGATTTGTTTGCAGATACCTATTCAATCCACAAGTGATGAAATACTAAAATGGATTGCCTTTGGCCCGAGTAGTAATGCATTGTCCTACAAAGGATATATAATTAACGGACATCGTTTTCATACAAAAGATGTTAAAAGAGAAACCCAAAACTACGGAGTTACTTATGATGCAACTACCATGTGTAGGGCAAGTGCAAAAGATATTTCTCAAAGAGTTGATGTGGTCACTTATTATGGGGTAGTGACGGACATAATCTTGCTAGACTATCATGTTTTTTATATTCTCGTATTTAAGTGTCACTAGGAAAATATAGGAAATGGAGTGAAGGTCGAAGACGGATTCACTCTTGTCAATTTACAACAAAATCAATCTTCATTTGTAAAAGATACATACATCCTTGCATCTCAAGCAAAACAAGTTTTTTATTCAAGAGAGAATGATCACTCTAATTGGTATGTTGTAATGAAAGCACCATCAAGAGGTTATCATGAATTAGAGACAGATGATCCTGTTATGGAAGTTAGCTTTGTTAGGGAAGATTGTGAAGAAACCGACACTGATATTGATTCTGTGGAGAATGTTAGCTATGTTAGAGAAGATTGTGAAGGCATATTTGAGTAGATTTCCAGTTTTATTTGCTTATGAGGTTTGTAATTCCTACTTATTTGCTAGTGATAGATATACGATATGAATTATCCCCTTAACGGTTGTATTTTGTTTCGAGTCCCTCTAAAATTCTTTTCCATATCAAAAAAGCAGTCCCTTCAATAACTTGTCTCTGCCTATTCTTATTTCAGCCTAATTTTATTGGTGATGGTTCTTGCTCTCTGCATATACTTATGTCTTGTGTGCCAACTTATTTTTCTTTTCTCATATGTCATGTCTTAAATAATTTCTCAACTTTGAAGAATTATATTTTGGTTACAACTTAAACAATTTGTGTTCTTTTAAAAGAAATAACACTAACTAGCCCAAGGTATATACATGCATGTAGCAACATCCACACACACACGCACATTTTAATCTGACAAAGCCTTAAACAAGATATGTACACACTTGTAACAGTGATCATGTATGCAAGTACGTGTTTTATTTTTGATAATTAAATCAATTATTTTGATAGATTTGATTCCTTTACAACATTTGAAACATCCAACAATCCAAGTTAAACCAAGTTAAACCAAATTCATGTTTTCATTTTTATTTTACATAATTTCGTTAAACTTCAAATGCTAACTTACCTCTACTGACCATACTTGTAGTTGTAATAAATTTTTTGCTTCATATAAATTTTTTGCTTCATATTTTATTGTACCGTGCATAAATGAAAATACTTTGATCATTTTATCTGTTTGCTATTGATAAGATATTCATCATAAATAAGTTGTTCATTGTGATTACATAAGGTTGGTATATTTTATTTTTGTTCATGTTAGCATCATTTGCATTAAAATATGTCATTTGCATTTAAATTTTCTTTTATAACAAAATAACTCATGCACTGTTCATTTTTGCTCAGGATCTGCTCACTGGAATTCAAAATGAGCAAGATTAGGAATGTGATAACGAGAGATCACATGCAAAAAAATATCGACGAACAAAAAAAGAAAGGTGCAAGAAATAAGCAGCTTGAAGACAATCAAGTGGACGATGAGATTCATAACGAAGACAATCCACAAGCATTAGAAAAAAATCAAGTACAAACTTTTCTCATAATAAATCTTGCTTCATTACTAAATAATGGATTTATTTCAATTTACTTGGTGATTTTCCTGTTCGGCTACTAAATAATAAATCAAGTACAATCTGAACCTGGTTGCTGAAATCATTTTGATAAATTCCAGTCTAGGGTTTATCTGTAGTTATGCTTATGCTTTTGTTTCCTACCCCTAGGGTGGATGCTTTTCGATATCTCTTGTTCTGTCTTCAAAATCCTTTCAAACTTTGATATTCATTTGAAATCCTGTCATATGTGTAATATGAAACTTCTCACTTTCAAAAATATACAGTTTAAGTACTCGGAACAGGTATATACTTCTGTGAACTGGTTTTTGGAAGCATAAAATCTTCTGTCTAAGGTCAAGGATTTCTAGTTATACAGGTTCCATTTTCTACTTAAGTTCTGAAACTCGAGCAAAATTTAAAACCAAGTTTAATGAGAGCATATATGAAACTCAAGCAAAATTTAAACTGTATATTTTTGAAAGTGAAAATTTTATGGGCTTTTATGATCTAATTTGTAAATTATTTTTTTATATACAGAAAATAGGGAAGAAGAGTAATGCTGTGAAAAGAGAGGTCGCATGCAAAAAGAAATCGACGAACATAGGAAGAAACATACAAGAGAGGAGCTGTTTGAAGACAATCAAGTAGAAGACGAGGTTTCTATTGAAGACAACCCACATGCATTAGAAAAGAATCAAGTACAAATCGATCCAGAAAACAATGCTGAAATACAAGACAACCCACAAACACTTGAAGACAACATAGTTTAGTCAGAAGGAAATCCGAGAAGAAAACCTAGAGGGCCAACCAAAATTAGAAGACTTCCATTCAATTCTTTGGAGCAAATAGAAGTTCAATTTAATACCGCAGGCGAGCCAATAGGACCAGGGTCGGTCAAATTATCTTCTTATTTAGGACCACTTGTACGAGAAATTGTTCCGGTTACACTAAGTAATTGGAAGCAACTTAGTACCGAATTGAAAGATGTTTTATGGGAAAGCATTCAGGTGACACTCTCTTTTGCTTTAAGATTAAATCTTATATTGATTGCTTGCCTCAAACACTTTACGCCGAATTTTGATTGTCACAGGCAAGGTTTAAATTGGATTTAAATTGGCACAAAACAGTAGTTTTTCAACAAATGAGTGGTATTTGGAGGGCATCAAAATGTAGATTAGTTCGGCAGTTGGTACAAGAACAGTCTATGGAAGAAAGACTTCAGTTGAAACCATCTAACATTAAATGTATGATTGAGTAGAAGAAGTTTATCAAGTTGAAAACAGGTTCAGAATTCAAGGTATGAGAAATTTCAATCTTCAAATACATATTAAAGAATGATGCAGGTAAAAAATATTAAAACTAGTGTACATATCAAATGAAAATACAATATTCTGTATGCATTTGAAGTCATGGCATATTTACAGTTTCCAAAATCAAAAGTAGATGACTGGCATTTGTACATATCAAATTACATATACTAGACATTGTTAAAACTAGTGTATAGTAAATCTGAAATCAGGCGATATGACATTTAGACATATAGTAAATCTTTCATACCCATATATTCGAAACCTTCAAAACCAAAATTAAGGAATTCTGACACAAAATTAATATGCATACTAAATTTTGTATTTAAAATTTGATATATTTATAACAACTGTGTACAAAATACTCGTTTATATTCAAAGCTGTAAAAATATGAACTTTGTTATGAGTTCAATGATTAATCCAAAATTTCCTTCATATGATACTCATACCTTAAAAAAAGCAGAAATTTGTATAAAAAACCGTCTCTAAGGCCTTAAACATGTAAAATTTATATTTTAGGATAGGAATTCACGCTTATAGTTACATACTTTAGGAGCAGATATATTTTGGAGACTAATAATACCCTGTTTGAAGCTCAACGTATGTGAAACTTGATAATATTAAAACCTGGCAGACCTATATGGTTTCAAAACCCTTTTGTCCTTCGAAATCTTTTGCGCTATGAAATCATTACATACGAAACTTCGTTTACAAAATCCGAGTTCACTAACAAATTTCTTTCTTTCTTACATTTATTGAAATGATTCTTATTTTAGCTTTGAGCGAGAAGAACAAAGCTATTAGACAGAGGCAGTCGCCACACACATGCAGTCGTAGAGGAATGGCTCGACTGGCTAAAGATTTGGTAAGAAAATAGTAGCTTTATTTACTGCAGTATTTATGAAAACTTTTAAGTTAATGAAATTTGTTGTTTGGTGTTCTTTTGAATGTAGAAAAGCGAAAGTGGTGATCGCTCTTCTGTCCCTAGAAGTGAAGTTTGGATCAAATCTCGCACTAAGAAAAATGGTGAACCGGTGAATTTGATTACTGCAGATGCTATAATAAGTTCATACTTTTCAAATACTTATGGTACATTTATAAATACTTGTGTGATACATGTTTACTTGTTTAGCATTCGCCAACTTAATATATATGCATCGCCTGACTTAGGCATCGCCTAATTGCTTGAATTAATTTGATCTTAGCTTGTTCCAAATAAAAAAACCTCATCAGTTTCCTAATGTTTTGACTGTATTTCAACATTTAAGTTTATTAGTAATCATGCACTTGAATTTGTAAAATGTTGGAACTCTGTGTATGGTTTAGCTTTATGATAATTTCTAGTATTTCTGTAAATGATTTGCAGTTGGCTGTCATAGAGGTTATTTATGATAGTGACGAAGAATGTTTTTAGTACGTATGAAAATGCATTAGTAGCTATTACGCTAGAGGAACCTCTAAAATGCTATATAATGTTCCAATAAGTTGTTACGGTGGTGCTAAATATATTTTTGTATACAATATTGTCAGCATATTGTAAGATCCAGCTTTTGGTGTGGAGAAGAATCTGCGCAACTGGTGTATATTTCTAATTATCTATGACACAAAAGTAACACACGGCACTGTGTTATATTGAATTATGCGATGAAATTTATTCTATAGTACATGGTCTTGAGTCTCATATTGTGGCAAATCCTTGTACTGCCTAATAATTTTCATAGCAAGAGGCTGCTAATATTAATTAATTTCTTAAAGAAAATGGAGCAAAGAGATACTGTGTTGTAGGATTATTGTATTTTAGTTTGAATTCCCTTTAAGTCTGCAAACTTAGTATAATGTATTCATACATTGCTCCTTCGATCTGCAAAATTTTAGCTCCTGAATATGTGAGAGATTCGAGAGATCTATAAACTTCGAGAAAATTATTTTTCAGGTATTAACTTCCCTCCCAAATATCATATTTAAGCAAAACAATATGTGTGTAGCCTGAAAATAATCTACTTCGTAGTATAACCTATACAAATAACATAAAATATTGTTGATTTGTGACATACATAGAATTGGCTCCCTTGTTTGCAAAAATGTTTTGAGCATGTCATATTTTGACTATATTCTCATGCTAATTTAGCTTAAACTCGGTCGACTAATCATCTGAATGCATCTCATATATTTCTGTTGGTTTTGGCATGTTGCATCTCATATATTTCTGTTGGTTTTGGCATGTTGCCAAATCAAGTGTAAAATTATGCATCTGCTAGAACATTCTGCATCCAACCCAAAAAATAAATTTGCAAGCTTCTTAGTGTGTTTCCTATTTTAATTTAAATACTACGTTTTAATTTAAACTGCAATAATATGAAATCAATCATGTTTTGTAGGAAAAGATTAAAAAAATTGAAAGTGTTTCACAATCGAGCTCGCCAATTAATTATAGAGCAGATGCACTTGCACAAGTGCTAGGGCAAGAAAGACCGGGTCGACTTAGAGCGATGGGAAGAGGAATGAGTCTTAGTAGAGCAGCTTTATCGAAAGTTAAGGATAAGCATACACTGCAACTTGAAAATAAATTGTTGAACTTAGAGAATAGATTTCTACAACTAGAGAAAAATCAGGTAAGAATTATCATTAAATTTTGATCACTAATTGCTTGCACACTTGAACACTTGCGTACACACTTGAACACTTGCATACAGTCACTTGAACAGTTGCACACTTCAACCATTATACACTTGAATACTTGCATACTTGAACATGCTAACAGTTTGCATTCCCAGACTTACAAAATGACATGTTTTTTTATTTCGACAGAAGTGGGACAAAAGTAGACACAATGGGACAGAAGTAAACAAACCTCAAGTAAATATTTTTTATTGGTTTCACATCTTTGTATTTTAACTTTTATTCAATTAGTGAAATAATTTTCCTATGTTTAAATGTAGTGCAACTTTGATAAAAATATGAAGAAGTGTGATTTATTGGATTGGCGAGGGAATGAAGAGATCGTTGCTGAAGGAAGATTCGTGTCAGACGATCCAAACGAGATTGTCAATGATGTTCCTTTAGGGCCGGATGCGATGATAGTTTTAGTTGACTTTCCAATCAAGCTTGATGCTTTTCTATGGAGGCCTACACCTTCTTTCACACTTATTGGGGAAGCAAAGGATAATATTGTGGCATGGCCGAAGAATAGAGTTGTTTTAAATTCAACCGATCACATTGAAGAAGAAGAGAATAAGGTAAAAAAAATCTTCACAATGAACATGCAATTTTATTATATACATTATTTACTAAATAAATATTTTTACATCTAATAGGGTAGAAATAGCAGCTTAGAATGCAAATGCAAGATTTTTGATTGGGGAGGGAGCAAGCAATTAGTGGCTTTAGGATGATTACATTCGAGCATCTCAGAGGAAATTGTTAATGATGTTCCTCTTGGGCCATCGTCTATGATTGTTTGGATAAATGATCCACTAAATCCAGAAGCTTTTTTGTGGAGGTCAGCCCCTGGTTTGATCCGAATTGCGGATGCTATTGGTAAGAAGGTTGCATGGCCTGAATCGCAAGTAGTTGTTGAGATGGTTGACACTACAGCTCCTATTACGCCTATGGATGTGGTGAAAACATTTATGGTACTTGATTTTTATTGTGTGTTTCTATTTTTTAATGATTAGCAACTTCATTATTTTTTTCTTTTTTCAACTTACAGACTGCAAATTCAAGAACAAACAATAAATGCAAGTTAATGGATTTATCGGGAAATGGGAAAGTAGTTGCTTTAGGACGGGTGGAGTCAACCGATCCAAATGCAAGGGTGCATTTCAAACCACTAGGACACAATGCAGTTAAAGTTTGGATAATGACCGTAAAAGAGCCAGCGGTAGAGCTATGGAGGCAAACATCCGAATTACAGTACATGGAAGATGCCCTCTCTTCTATTATAGCTTGGCCTGCTACGCACGTCGTAATGGAATGAATTTTGAGAAAGTCTTTACCGTTCATTTTTTTGTTTATTGTTACATTTAGTTATTAGCTTTAAATTCTGGTTGGTGGAGTACCAGTTGTAGTGGTTTGTTTGTAGTTGACTGTTTGGAGTTCAGGGATGAGGTAGAGATAATACAGTTGAATGTATGTAGTGATACAGCATGATGAAGCAAAACCATATTCATCTCTTCTTGGTGTAATAGTTACCCTAATTAAAAGATCTTTTACATGAAACAAATTTGAGTAAAATATATATTGAATCGTTATGATTAGTAATGTATCCATTTATAGGTGAACAAATGATAAATTGATAAAAATTCAAAATAAATACTGAATATAAGTTACACAAACACTGCCTATAGCAGAAAATAGATAACAGAAAATGTTGGTATGTATGGAGCACGCGGTGGAAGGATATGTTGTATTTTCATGGGTGCATTGAAAAAATAGCAGTTAGAAATGTATGGCAAAACGTTGGAGTGTTAGAAACGCTTCAACAGATGGTTTCTGCAACTGAGAAAAGTGAGGTTAACATTGCTTTAATCTATTTTCCATATTGGGAAAATAGATCAGTAGAAATAATCAATTGTAGTTTCTAGTTCATGCAGTTCATGCACTTGCTTTAATGTTTGTACACTGTAATGAAAAATATATATCACATTTCTATCTGAGCATGCACTTGTATTAACATTTTCTGTTTCTTTGTGTTAACTTCGCAGGCTTATTTGGAAGGAAGCAAGGTCCTTAGTATGCAACTAGATCAAATCTTGCATGTTGGAACTTGTAATGTTTGTACTCTGTAATATTTGGAAGGATTGCTTTAATGTTTGTACTCTGTAATGTTTGTACACTTATTAAATTGACATTATTTTCTGTTTCTCTGTGTTAACTTGGCTGCAGGCTTATGTTTTATTCAATGGTTATGCACTTGCTTTAATGTTTGTACACTGTAATGAAAAATATATCACATTTCTTTCTGAGCATGCTCTTGTGTTATATTTGTTGATTATAATCTTTATTCGTTTATGAAGATTTAGTTTGATTGCTATTATTAAAATGTAATATATAGGTATAGCTCTTGAAAAGTGTATCTACGATTTTTATAGCGGCATATATGAGCTGTAAAAGAATTTATCAATACTATATCATGTTGATTTAATAGCGTGAAATGACCGCTATTGAATAAATATTTTATAGCGGCAAAATGGTGTTATAAAGATTTCCAATTCCGTTGAGATTTAGCTGTATTATAGCGGCTACAATGAGCTACTGAATAAATATTTTATAGCGGCAAAATGGTGTTATAAAGATTTCCAGTTCCGTTGAGATTTAGCTGTATTATAGCGGCTATAATGAGCTATTGAATTAACGTACCATAGCGGCAAATTTGCGTTATAAAACTAAGCTCAACCATAATGGCATATTTTGTGTTATAAATATTCAACAGTTTTTTATAACATGTCGATATACAGGGCTTATCAAACTGCTATGGTTGTGATTAATAGTGGCTATATGCCGCTATAAAAGACACTTTTTGTTGTAGTATGACAGTTATTTTGGAATGAAATGATATATATCGATCCCTAGAATTTAAATTAAACTATCGATTCACACGACCATAGGATAGAGAATTATATACAGATACCGGATTGTTAAATTAAATGACTTTGAAATTTTGATTTGGAATTATTTAAATGATTTGGTTCTAAGAAATAAAAATTAAATTTATGGAAATTAAATTATTTTTGAAATGGAACTCGAAATGTTGAAATTTAAATTTAAAGCAAAATTGTTTGATTAATCGAAGTTGAGATTTTAAGTTATAATCGAAAAATGATGTGAATTTTAGAAAATTGATTTGTTTTAAAAGATTGGACATTTTATTCAAACTTTGAATATTTCTAAGTAAAAGGTGACATAAAATGATATTTTGAAATTGAGCTTGGAATTTAATTATATTTGAGATTGGAATTTAAATTAATTTGAGATTGGAATTTAGATAAATTTGGGATTCGAATTTAAATTAATTTGGAATTGGAATTTTTAAATTAATTTGGTATTGAAGTTGAAATTAATTTGAAATAGAAGTAAAATTCGACTTGAAATCGGAATTGAATCTAGTAGATCGAAATGGAAATTGGAACTGATTTGGATCGGAAATTTAGAAAGTGAACTGGTTTAACTTTAAAATGAATATTTCTACATGAATATTTTTAGTATAAACGGTTTAAAATATATATTCTTTAGATATTCAAATTATTTTGTTTTTTCCAAACTATTTAACTATATGAACCATTTTTAATACTCAAATTATTTTATATTAAACTATTTTAACTATTTAACTATATTTAATCTATTTAAATTATTTTCTTAAAATTCAAACTGGTAAAGAAGGTGGAATGTTTATATTTAAATCTTGGATTTAAATACGATTTGGTTTAAAGTGAAATTATAACCTAAATTTTAATTCGAATCAAGTTTTGAAGTGAAATCAATATATTGAATTGAATTAACATTTCGAAGTAAAATATGATTTTTTGAAGTGATGATTTCGAAATGAATTTTTTTTTGAAATGAATATGATATTTTGATATTAAATACGAACTGTTTCGAAATGTAATAGAACAAATTAGTGTGTAAAACAACGTTTGGTTGTTAAAGAGACCGGGGCCTCTTATTGACATACTCTCTGTCAATATTGAAACCACTTAGACAATTGTGTACACGGTGGATGATATCCAAAATGTAGTGGTTGAATTGGCGACGTTTACAGGAATGAAATAAGAGAACATTGATGGATAGCTTTGACAATCGTGTCATAATTAAAAGGACTAAAACATGTGCCTATATCTGGCCAATGAGGTTAGCTACCTCTAACGACGTTGATCCCTTGTATTATTATTATGATTTCGTATTCGATGGGTGCACCTTTGTTGTTTGGATTGGTTGTCGAGATCGGCCACGTATGGGTTAGGACCAGCCAGAAAGGTTAAATTGGTGAATTCTACCTTGAGCATTGCCTCGCGTGCCTTGTCATATTTATCCTTATACGAGCCCATTAAGACTTTGGTTCTGAACCTATAAAAATGTGTTAAGGAGGATAATGTAATACTTTAACGCTATTTTGATATTTATTTTACTGATAGACATCATCGATTATAGCGTATACTATTATATATAAATAGTTTAATGGATCCTTAGGAGATGGAAAAACACATAACATCTCTTAAGTTATTGCATTCATATTTGTGATATTGATTTGAGTTACATAAGAGTATTTTAATCCTTACTCGAGTGTTTTGTCTTTTCATTACACTCGGGTCAGTCATGAGTTTTTCAGCGTATTGACGACTATTCTCTGGAGGACAAAGACGCAGTTTGTATATTACTATTATTATTATCCCCTACATAATGTTATTCTGTTGTATTGATTATTTATCCCTGATGTATATATATATAACTCTGGTAAATGTGTATAGATTATAGTCAAATATATAGTAAACAACTTCATGAATTATTTATTTGATTATTATATTTTATCATTTCCGCTGTGAGACTCTGCATTTTGTTTTCTTCTTTTCTTCTTATTTTTCTTATTTATTCACATTGCTTATCTATGTTTCGGATTGTTTAAGTCAGACATGTATGGATTATTATCGATTTAAACCTTTCGAAATATGGGTCGTCATAGTTGGTATCAGAGCCAGGTTTAGCGATAACCTTGGCTTTTTGGGGTTTGACTCACTAGAGATAAGGTAGTAATACCCCAAAAAGAGTCTGTTTGAGTGTGTGTGTGTGTGTGTGTGTGTGTGTGTGTGTGTGTGTGTAAGAATATACTTGTTAGTGTTATAAATATTTTATATTGAGTTTACTTATCCGTTGAGTTGTTTATGAATTCTGGTCGATGTGCGGGACGTCGTGTTATCGATAGTGGTTTCTAAACACTTAAACGAGGCAACTGGACATAATATTGTTTTTAAATCGGGTAAATGAAATAATTTATCTGAAATTATATTATTATATATATAATGAAATATTAACGAATGTGAGTTGTTAGGCAATGATAATATTTAGTCATCATCGATTATTAGTTGAATTAAAAATAAAACGAATATTTAATGAATTTTATTTTATGAAGCATTTGATAATCAAATTGAAATATAATTGCAATAACAATTGATTAAAATGACCAAGTTGTAAATTAATGGAATATTTTGATAACAAGTTAAGGAAATTTGTATAAGTATATTATATCTTATATATAGAAATGATTTTAAAATTTGAGAATTTTGGAATTTAAAATCCTTTTGTTTTCAAAATTGTTTTTCAAAGCCTTAAAAAAATTAATAAACAGTATTATTTGAAGGATTTTTGACTAGAAAAAGATTTTGAAAAGATTTTGAAGAAAAAAAAGCATTAAACTCACTTGGTTGCTGGGAAATAATTCTTGGGATAACTGCAGCATCGCTAGTATTTGTTTTCGACTAAGTGAAAATTGCTACCAAAAAATTTTTATTTTTCGATTACAACAAGTTTTGATTGTGAAAAATATTCAATGTATGATTTAATAAGTATATGAAAATAGTTTTGAACTTATAATTGAAAATAGTATTTAAGAAATGATTTTATAACTTATAAATTTAAAATAGTATAGAAAAGAAATAAGTTATAACTTATAAATTTGAATAGGAAAATAAACCAAATTTAAAATGGTTAAATTTTGACTAAGAAAACAAAGGAAAATTTTGAATTTGAGATACAAATAAAGTAATTGGCTTAGCATTGTTAAATTAAATGGAGTAAGTGAAATTAAGTGAATAAAATGAAGTCTAACTCTAGAAGCTTAAATAAAATGAAATGTATTTGAAACGAATTAGATAAAATGAAATAATGAATGAATAAATTTTATAACTTATAGATTTGAGAATAAATAAGCAGAAAACGAATTTAAATATGTTGAATGGGAATGATAAGGAAATTTAACTTAAATAAAATGAGTAATGGATTAAAATAAAATGAAGTTTAACTTAATATTAAATAAACTGAATTGGATATTAAGTGAAATTAGATAAATTAGTAAAGTGAATTAATTTCACTTAAACTATGGAATGAATTAATAAAATGAATAGAAATAAAAAATGAAATGTAATTTAAGTGTGTAGAAATTGAATAAAAATTAATTTAATTTAATTTAAAATGAGTGTAAGTAAAATTAATACGGTTAATTTAATTTAATTCAAATTGGATATAAATAAATAAATTGCAAGTGGAGTAGTTTAAAAAAAAAATTAATGCTAACCAATATAATATGGAATAAGTTATTGGAATAAATTATAAATTGAAGTTAACTTAAGAGAGGTTAAATGAATTGATTGTGAAAGAAAAAAAAGAATTTATTTATATGAATTGAGATATAAAATAAAATTTACTTTAGTAAATTAATAATATGAATTTGAATAAATGAAGTGCATCGATGAATTAATAATAACTTAAGATATGAAGTAATAATAACAAACGTGATTGTGTTGTATAAAATATTTATAATAAACTTGGATAATTATAAATGATGTTAGTGTAATAAAAAGGAGAATATATTAAGTGGAAATAAAACAAATTTAACTTAAGCGAGGTTAAGTGGAATAATTTTATAAATGATTCACCAATGAATTTACATGAAATAGACTAAACAAAGAGTGAAACAAATTGGAATTTCACAAATTGAATTGAATAAAATTGAATATAATGCTTTTGCAATGAATGTTAATAAATTGAAAGAAATCAATGGAATGTAAACCAATTAAATGTGGATGAAACGAATGTAAATAATTGGAACAAATGGATTGAACGTAAATACATTTAATTATAATCAATCAAATGTGAATGCAATGAATATTGGTTGATTGAATAAAAATGGATTGAAACCACATTAGTTGAATGTAAATAAATTTAAAACGAATGAATTGAGTATAAATCCATTGTATGATTAATGGAATGAATATTAAGTAGCGAATGTGAATCAATTTAAAATATATGGAATATGGTATGGAATTAAATTACTTAAGTGTAATTTATTATATGAATTATTGAAACGAAATAATGGAAGGAAAAAAGAAAAATAAATGAATGTAACTATAAACAAGTGTAAATTAATAGAATGTGAATTCAGTAATGTTGATAAGTGCCTGAAAATCAACTGGAAGTAAATAAATTGAATGAAAAATCAATTGAACGTGAATCTAATTGAATAAAAGTTGGTTGAATATAAATTAATTGAAATGAATCAATTAAAATGTTATTGAAATGAATGTTAATAAGAAATGAAGGGTTTAAATTAAAAATTGGTATCAGATAACGTAAATTCACATGGTTATGAATTAATTGGATTAACTGAACTGATATTGATGGTTGGATGGTTTCTTTTATTACAAACCATTATTATTACCGTTTTGATTGCATATAGTTGTTGTATGTTGAGTATTTGTGCTTGTATTTATTGTTTGGATTCAAAGTCCATGTTATATGGTTATTTAGACTTATACATGCTTCCATATCTTCATATGCAACTAATATCTTAAATTGAGTTGAGATAGGCACGTACGAAGATCGTTTGGGCGTATGCGAGGATTTATATGCTTGTGCTTGCTTATAACGAGCGAACTCGCTCGTATTATTAATAATAATCTCGGATTACATACCACGATTTTATATTTTTGCCCTTCGGGATGCCTCATCATTGATATGAGATGTATATTTGATATCTATTTGTTATACATGCGTTATATATTATATTGTAAAAAAATTCCAATCGACCCACGCAAACGAGATTCTACCGAAATTTTTCGTAAATCAGAAAGTTAGAAATATTTTGAGGCTTTAACACTTGTTTTCCTATATAAATTATATTTTCCGTAAATCAATATCAGAATGGCATAGGAGAAGCGTAGTAAATTTTTTGTAAATAAGATGTTTATGTTTTATAAGTTAATTATTTTGAGAAAGTATATCTAATGTTAAATTATCCGCTTAGCATTTTTGAGGACGAAAAGTTTTGAGTAGGGGAGTATGTAACGACCCGTATTTTTAACTGTTTTAAATGATAGAATTTGATATTATCAGTGAATAAAAATGGTTAAAATTAAAAATTTATTGATTTTGAGTGTAAGTTATTGGAGATGAACTTGAATAAATTTTGAAATAACTAATTTCGAATTTTTAACGATAACGAGTATTGAAATGAAACTTATATATTAACTGTGTTTATAATAAATAACTGGAGTTGAATTATAAATTGTGAATTATTTAAATAGGATAAGACAATGTTGATAACTAAAATTTGGAATTTAATGATTTATTCATATTAATTTATGGGGTAGTTAAATTGTTTGAAGTTACGTTGCAATTATTTAAATAATGGAATTCTGGATTTAATGTGAATGAAAATGGCATAGGAAATTGATTCAAATTTTATATAAATATGAATTAAGATCATTTACTTTCAAAATTTGATCTAAAATGTGAATAATTTGAATTTGAAAATTTTATATTTTAATTAACGAGTAGAAATAGAAATTTTGGCAACTATCTCGGATTTCGATGAAACCAGTTTCAACGAATCTGTAATAGTGAGTTGTTATAAGATTTCAAGTTTTGTAGCGATCAGACTTGTCGTTTGGCCATGCAAGCTTGAAACGCGTAAAATTCAATTTCAGAATTCAATTTAAATAATTGATTTCTAGAAGCTATTTTCTGCATACGATCGAATTAGACCTCGAAAGTAATTCTATTATGTCCGGAATAGGAGTTAAACACTATGAACTCCTAGCGGCATGTTTCATTCGGAGTTCAGAGTTTCGGATGGTTATAAGCATGATGTTTTCTAATATTATATAATAATATATATAACAAAACAAACAAAAAATCAGACCCGTTAATCAAGCCCACTTCTGATCTATTTCCCCGTATCCCTTTCTCTCCCCCTTATCTCAAATCGGACAGATTGTTTCTGGAAAAAAAACGAAATCACTTGCACGACAAAAAAAAGGTCGCGGTTTATAGGGACGCGCATGCGATTGAAGGAAGGTGACATTGGCGAGGACATCGGAGGTCGAGCGTGGCGGATGTATGCGCTGATGGTTGCGATCGTTCTTCCTTCATAGTCGATCGTTAGTAAAATTTATATCGTGAAGTAATTTAAATTTATTGATTGTTGTTTGATAAGTTTAATTGATATTTAAATTGACATCTGAATTTATTGATAGAATTTGAATTGACAGTTAAATTGGATTAGAATTTAATTGGCCGTAAAATACCCGATGTTGGTAATTATGAAATTGTTGTGAATTCTATTGGCTGTTTGGATGATTATTTATGATGGATGCTATTGGTTGTTATTTGGATGTTTATTTACTTTGATATATCATGCTATCATCATGTATATTATTTGCAGTATATAAAACCATAAATGGAATTATTTCGAATAAATTAAGAAACAGGTTGAGATGATATATACATATATATTTATCTATGACATTTATTTTGGATTGAAATGATATATATCCATCCCTGGAATTTAAATTAAAATTATTGATTCACCTGGCCATAGGATAGAGAATTATATACGGACATCGGATTGGTTAAATTAAATGGCTTTAAAATTTGATTTGGAATTATTTAAATGATTTGGTTTTAAGAAATAAAATTCGAATTTATGGAAATCAAATTATTTTCGAATTGGAACTCGGAATGTTGAAATTTAAATTTGAAACGAAATTGTTTAATTAATCAAAGTTGAGACTTTAAGTTATAATCGAAAAATGATTTGAACATTAGAAAATTGATTTGTTTTAATAATATTCAAACTTTGAATATTTCTAAGTAAAAGATGATATAAAATGATATTTCGAAATTGAGCTTGGAATTTAATTATATTTGAGATTGGAATTTAAAGTAATTTAAGATTGAAATTTAAATAAATTTGAGATTGGAATTTAAATTAATTTGGAATTGGAATTTTTAAATTAATTTGGAATTGGAGTTGAAATTAATTTGGAATTGAAGTGAAATTCGACTTGAAATCGGAATTGAATCGATTAAATCGAAATGGAAATTGAAACCGATTTGAATTGGAAATTTGTAAAGTGAACTGGTTTGACTTTAAAATGAATATTTTTACATGGATATTTTTAGTATAAATGGTTTAAAATCTTTATTCTTAGGATATTCAAATTATTTTGATTTTTCCAAACTATTTTACTATAGGAACCATTCTTAATACTCTAATTCTTTTCTATTAAACTATTTTAACTATTTAACTATATTAAAACTATTTTTATTATTTTCTTAAAATTCAAACCGGTAAAGAGGGTTGAATGTTTATATTTAAATCTTGAATTTAAATACGATTTGGTTTAAAGTGAATTATAACCTAAATTTTATTTCGAATCGAGTTTTGAAGTGAAATCAATATATCGAACTGAATTAACGTTTCGAAGTAAAATATGATTTTTGAAGTGAATTTGATGATTTTGAAATGGATTTGTTGTTGAAATGAATATGATATTTTGATATCAAATACGAACTGTTTCGAAATGTCAAAGAACAAACTTGTGTGTAAAACGACGATTGGTTATTAAAGAGACCGGGGCCTCTTATTGGCATACTCTCTGTCAATATTGGAACCACTTTGACAACTGTGTATACGGTGGATGGTATCCAGAATGTAGTAGTTGAATTGACGACGTCTACTGGAATGAAGTAAAAAAACGATGATGAATGGCTTTGACACTCATGTCATAATTAAAATGACTAAAACATGAGTCTATATCTGGTCAATAAGGTTAGCTACTTTTAGCGACGTTGATCTTTCGTATTAGTATTGTGATTTTGTATTCGATGGGTGCACCTTTGTCGTTTAGAGTGATTGTCGTGGTCGGCCACGGATGGGTTACAACTAGCCAGAAATGGTAACTGATAGAATCCTACCTTGTGCATTGTCTCACGTGCCTTGTCATATTTATCCTTATACGAGCCTATTACGACTTTGGTTTTGAACCTATAAAAATGTGTTAAGGGGGATAATGTAAAGCCTTAACGCTATTTTGATATTTATTTTACTGATAGACCTTATCTATTATAGTGTATACTATTATATATAAATAGTTTAACGGATTCTTAGGAGATAGAAAAACCCGTAACATCTCTTAAGTTATTACACTCATATTTGTGATATTGATTTGACTTACATAAGTGTATTTTAGTCCCGACTTGAGTGTTTTGTCTTTGCATTACGCTCGGATCAGTCCTGAGTTTTCAACGTATTGAAGACTATTCTTTGGAGGACGAAGACGGAGTTTGGTATATTACTATTATTATTATCCCCTGCATGATGCTATTCTGCTGTATTGATTATTTATCCCTGATGTATATGTATAACTATGATAAATGCGTATAGATTATAATCAAATGTATAGTAAACAGCTTCATGAATTTTTTGTTTGATTATTATATTTTATCGTTTCCGTTGTGACATTCTGTATTACTTCTCTTCTTATTTTTCTTATTTAACCTCATTGATTATCTACGTTCCGGATTGTTTAAGTAGGACATATGTGGATTATTGTCGATCTAAACCTTACGAATTGTGGGTCGTCACAAACGACATATAAAAAAATTATATACATTAAAATTTTAGTGATACGCGTATTCACTTTTGTGAGTGTCAGTAGCAGCTTATGTATTTTTATTTGTTAGGGTCCGTTCGTAGTCAAATTTTGCTTAGTTTATGTTGACCTCGCATCCAACGTGTGTGGATGACCCACTGAAATGCACAGCTTAGGAGAATCATTGATATTCCACTATTGGCTTCAAATGCGTCTAACGCAAATGGTAAAATTAAAATGGCAATTACACATCACTTTTCAAATGCTCGTTTCTCTTTCTCCTTTTGTTTCGCGCAAGATCGCACTCATGGTACGAAAAACTACGGACAAATGTTGATTATACATATACAGATTTAAATGCGGGACAAAACACTACTCTACAACATTGGTGATGTAATGAATTTCGATTTTGCGGGAAGTAGTAATCGAGAATAAGATACTATCACATTAATCACATCTGATTTAACCGTTTACCTTCTTCAATTACTTTTCCAGTTTACCTTTTTATCTTCATCAATCCTCGGTATTATATATAAACTTATATATGTGAATTAGAATTACTCAATATATTGAATTTGTTGTATATAACATCAATTTACCTTTTCTCGTATTTCAAACTATCATGGATGTCCAAACTACTCAAAGGTAGTTTTTAACTTCAATTATTTTGTTTTAGTTAATTTGTTCCATTGGTTTTGAAAATTTAATTTTCATGTGTATAATTAAAATTGCGATACATTAATGTATCACTAAAATCATGATAAATTAATCTATCAACTAAAATATGCCAAGTAAAAAGTATTACAACAATCATGATGCTTACGTATCATTAAAATCATTATGAATAGTTTGAGAATCGTTAAAATAAAAATAATAATATTAACTTTCGAGAGACACACAGCTGCCACCTTTATCGTCAATACTAGATCATTATGAATAGTGGAGTGACAAGCGGTGCAATTATCGTGTTTGTGGTTTGGGAAGAGGAATCTTCGTAGGGAGGGGAAGAAATGGGTGTTGAAGGCATGAATGCAACTAGAGTCTAGAGACAACATGAACGAAACAGTGAGAAGGCGTGCAATTATCATGTGTTCAGTTCAACAAAAAAATGAGAGCAAATCGCCAGATAGATGGGAACTTTTGATGGTAACGGTTTGTTCTACCTAACCACAGTCAACATCTTTGCATACTCTAATCTCTTCGACTTCTCTGTTGATTTGTCAGAACAAATTAGATAACTAATATCACAAATTTGATCAGTTCTCCACCTGTACAAATGTAGCTAGCACCTTTCTGCTTACAAGTCAGTCTTTGATCTCTTCTGTTGCAAAATGTACTATGAATGTGGCAAATGCGTCTAATTTCATTGCTATATCATAACCATAAATTTGAATTTGACATACACAAATTATAAAAGAATTATAAAAAAGAAGGGATCAAGATAACGTCAACAAAAGAGTCGCATAGGCTGCTTTTGTTACAAATCAAGACCTTCATTTTCATCCTAAATGAACTTTTGAACTCCTTTGACAAAGAGTAAAATGGCTATGTACCAGCACATTTACACGAATACTGCAGAGATCGAAGATTGTAAGCACAAAATGACTACTCACTTGAGCTCAATTTTACATAAAACTTGTACTGACAACTCATATCAATTGAACGGTTGCTACTTCTACAAAATATTTGAATGTTCGTCCTATATACAGAGACAAATTTAATAATAATAATAATAAAAGAATGAGGCAGCTTAATTAGCTTGTCTTCTAAACACCATCTTTGGAGAAGCAAGCCTGAATCTTCTGAATATTGTCAGGCATGCATTCAGAGAGAGAGAGAGAGAGAGGGAGACAAGCACTTTGAAAGAATATCATGGCACCAATTATGTAACTTTTGTCTTTGAGTTATCAAAAATGTTGCTAACATTGGTGGATATGGCAATTGTGCTTGTGATCACTGCCAATACTATCATGCTCCCCGCTATCAACTTGTCCTTTCTCTTTGATATTCCATATATATCTTTTACAACTATGGCTCCAGGGAATATCAAGGACATGCTTACCGAAGCGGTCGATCCAATAAACTGGAACAGAACCCAAATATTTGGAATTGCAATTGTTGCCGAGTACACAAGCGCCATCAAGACCAGAGAAACCGTGACAAATCGCACGTTATCAGTCACCAATGGCTTCTTCTTGGGAAATAGCATCTCGTCGACATTTAGCCTCAAAGAGAAATTGAGAAGAGGGAACACCAATATCAAATGCAAAGCGTAGCTCAGTCTAACTATGTCGTTCAACATCGGTCCATAGTTTGTAATTGAGCTTCCGTGATCGAAATTGGAAAGTATATCACACATGGTTGATTCTCCAAACAATAAATACCCGGAAAATCCAACCGTTGAGTAAATGATGGAGCAAAGCATGAGAGATATTCGAACTGCAACTTTCATGTCAGAAGCAAATGCTAACTCTGCACGAACCGGGTGAATGTTGTAGTGAAAGGCGAATGCGACCACAATCACAGGAACTGCAGTGAAAAGTTCGAAAAACGACTGTTTGCTGAAATCAGGGAACAACCTCGGTGGCTTTGCAGTGCCATGATATAACGCATAAAGAGCGAGCCCTGAGGTTATGATGACGAAAACTACAGCAAGAAGAACCGATATTGCCGATGTGTATTTCAGTGAATCAATCTTCTTAAAGAACACAAGCGGCAACAACACCACAACTAGCACCACAAAGAGAGCAATGGCACGTGCGTTCCACCACTCTTCTCCAAACCACTCCGCTAACATACCAACGGATCCTCCTTCAGATCCATTACCCGATATCACATCTCCAATGATCATCAGGTACATAACAAGGCCTCCGAAATTGCTGAACATGATGCACAACTGTGGCATTTTGGATCCGATATTGCCAAAGGATTCGCCCATGAGTTCGGCATACGTAGAAGATGCTCCATATGATGTGTACTTCAACATGAACCCCGCTGACTTGTCACACAAGAAGGCCATGAAAGCAATCAAGAAGAAAGCAGGACCAACTCCAAGTATTCTTAATGTGGCAGGAAGTGACATGATTCCACAACCGATTATGGTTGTGGATAGGTTGAAAACTGCACTGGTTACTGAGGAACCGCCTTCAATGCGACCACTCAGATCACTGGCTTTTGAAGAGGGTAGTAAGGGAGCCTTCATTTTCTTCTTCTTCCTTTTCTACTTCTCTTTCCTTTTCTTTTTTTCCTCTTCTCTTCTCTTTTTTCTTTTGTCCTTGTTCTGGTTGGAAACAATGAGCAAAGCTCTGGGATTAAATAGCAGTCCGACATCTATTCTCTAAGGGCAATTGTGATATTCTGCACACTGAAATATTAAATGAAATATGATTGTATAATGGCAATAATGCAAGTGCTTGGGTTTTTGGAACTTTGTGCTGCAACAATGTAATATAAATATGCATTTGCAAACGTGATTATAGTGGCTTAATGAACCTACCTGGAATCATGACAAAACATTTCATTACTCCAAATGTGACCCATGTCTGCAATCATAAATGAATTTTGTGCTGTGTTCTGATAAATTAATGGAATTGAATATGTTATTAGCATCCATGTATGATTCTTGTATGATTCTTGTACGATTTTGATAAAATGGTGGGATTGAGTATGGTGTTAGGAATATATGAATATACATATATAGACACATATACAATTATCTTCCCGATAAGTACATTCTATGTGTTATAAAATTATAGTAAGAAGAGTCGATTATTTTTATTACATACTGCTTAAGATTTTAGTTGTAAGGAAATTGATATGCATTACTGTATAGTAGCAGAACTGATTAATCAACAAAAACAAGTAGCTAACCGTAATACTAAAAATTAAAAAAGATGAAAATACTGTCTTTTACATCAGAGCGTTTTGATACTCATTTTCCAGACAAATCACAAATCCGAATGCACTTGAAAGGATAGGTGGGCGGTGTATGTTCTTCTGAAATAAAATAAAAAAGAAATCAACTTGACAGACTACTTGCATCAAGGGGTAGAGCTCAGTTGTACATTCTTGAGCTAAAACTAAAATACTTTAAATTATGAATTTTTAACCTTGGCCAAATGCTGTAAAAGGAATTTATGTATCATAGAAGCGGCAGATGTTGTGGGCTTTAAAGAAGATAGAAGTTAAAATAAAAGGAGAGAACCAATGCTAGCTTAAACTTATGATTTGTTCAAACTAATATCGATAACCAGATACTACTTAACTACAGAAACTTGCCTCATTATGCAATCTTAGCTAATGGCGCAATATACATATACATATACATATACATATACATACATACATACATACATACATACATACATACATATATATATGTGTGTGTGTGTGTGTGTGTGTGTGTGTGTATATATATATATGTATATGTATATATGTATATATGTATGTATATATGTATATATGTAACTCAAATATCCAACGATCACTATAGTTAGCCATAAACTTGCAATAAATCTACATATAACTCCATAAAATTACATACCATGAGTTCCTATTTTCACTTGTAAATCACTATGGTTAACCATACATTACATCTTAAACAATCCAATCCAGTCTGTAATATTTTTCAACATAATAATTCAACTTGGGAAGACCAAATTACAATTCCAGCTCATTTTTTCTTTATTTTTTGTTGATAAATTAACTCAAACTACGTGTTAAAACCACACGTGCTGGCACAAGTAAATCCTTAAATAAGAAATTTCAAATGGGGTAGGTTGAGAGTTACTTAGAATAAGTATTGCTCTGATACCCGCATATTGACAAACACTTGAAGGGCGAATTTAAAACACAAAAATAATTCGACTAGCTCAAAACTATGTACCGTAGACCAATGCGATAAGCGCACGGAGATGGTTCAAAAGAACGTGATGTGCAGAAATAACGGTCATCAAGGTGGGGATATTGCAAAATAGAAGAAGAAGCAGCATAGTTTCTGTTGCTCAGAACCGAAGAAAATGAGGTAGCTGGAGTAGGAGGCGGTTGTAGAGTTCCCCAGATTTACGTATGACTTGTTAGGAAATAGAGACTGTTGCCGGGTGGCGATGGAGGTGAAGATCGGCGGCTATAGCGACCTATATTGAAGGGTGTTTTGATTGACGTTATAATGGGGACTAGAGTCACCCTAAACAGAGGCAAATTCTGTTCCTGTGCCATTTTACTACTTTCCCACTTCGCTAATAATTTTGTAATTTATCAAATTATCTCATCCAGCACTGTTAGTATTAGTGGGTAAGTGTTTTGACTTTGGTGCGAGAGGTTATAAGTTCGAAACTTTACATGTTGTCACAGTAATTTATTATATCTAAAATACCATTTCAAAAAAAAAAAAATCGTTTATGCTCAAATGACTGTCTTTTTCTATTCTTTCTCTTTAATGATAAAATTTTATTGCTAGTGCAAACTTTAAACATGAATTTCTTTTGCTCATGATAGAATATGTGAAGAAGACAATTTCTTGAAAGAAGATGCAGATTTTAAAGAAGAAAATGAAAATGAATCTTAGGTATTTTGAAAATTCTCATGCTTTTCTAGTGTGAACGTATTTTTTTGTAGGGTTTTCTTCGTATGACCAAAATTTTGTAGCAACCAAGCGTAGACCTAACTTGGATTGTTAGGTACCTAGTGCTTAACACACTTGAATTGCTGTTGAACCAAGTGTGGTGTAATACTGCTTTAAACTTTAACAACTTTTACTTTTTAGATTGCATTGTTGGATGAAAAACAAGAAGAAGAAATTATCATGGACTATGCGAATGAGTTTACCACTTATGATGTATACGTTCTTCCTAAGTCATTAATTTTG
Source organism: Allium cepa (assembly GCA_030765085.1). Taxonomy (NCBI): domain Eukaryota; kingdom Viridiplantae; phylum Streptophyta; class Magnoliopsida; order Asparagales; family Amaryllidaceae; genus Allium; species Allium cepa. The sequence continues at coordinate 785,105,463 of CM060938.1, forward strand.
TATTATATTAATTATATGATGTATTTTTTTATGATAAATAGATATTTCCTAATAGAGAGAAAATAAAAGAGTAGATCGATTGCACTGCTGGAAGAATTAGATTTGTTGTAGTTATTTTAAAATCTGATGTTAATTGCATAAATAGAAATCCAAGAATTTTTATGGTTGTGAACGAAGTGGAGCATACAAAGTGTATAAAAGACAAAAAATCGAATACTTCTAGATTAACAGAAACAAAAAAGTGTAATTGTCCATTTCGATTAAAAGACGCCAAGCATTTTACAACAAAGGAGTGGAGATTAGATGTACAATGTGGCGTGCACAGTCATTATGCACTTTATAGTAGCGAGGGCCATTCTTTTATTGGAAGATTGACAGTAGAAGAAAAGAAAATTGCTATAAAGATGCATAAAAATATGGTAAAATGAAGAGTTATTTTACATACCTTGAAAAAAAATGATCCAACCAATTGCACGACAATAAAGACTGTTTATAATGTTTTGTCCAAACAAAAATAAAATTGATGGAGCTGGACATTCACAAATACAATATCTTTTGAGCAAATTGAAAGAAAATGGATATTATGAGTGGCACTGTAGTACTTTGGATGGTAGTGACATAATTACTGATTTAGTTTGGGCCCATCTTACCAGTATAGATTTACTGTAGTCATTTTCACATTTCCTTATCATGGATTGTACTTATAGAACAAATAAATATTGAATGCCATTATTGGAAATTGTTGGTGTCACATCTACAAACCAGACTTTTTGTATTGTTATAGCTTATCTCGTTTCCGAACGTGAGAATTATTATATTTGGGTTTTAAAGCATTTGCAATCGGTTGCTTCATTGTGATATCGAAATGCCTGTTGTCATTATTACAGATCGAGTAATAACTTTGATAAATGTCATCGGTGTTTTTTTTTGCTTAAACAGCTCAAATTCTATGTAAATGGCATATTTAGAAAAAAAAATTCTCGCATTCATACAAAGAACAGTCAGGAATATGAAGAAAGAGGTAAAAAATAGTTTTTTTTAACATTGGGCAAATTTATATTGTTCGAAAAACATTGATGTTTTTAGCTCGAATTTACAAGATCTACATACGAAGTATGAACGATATCCCAAGTTAATCGATTATGTACATAAAGCTTGGCTTTATACGTGGAATGATCTTTTCCTTTATGCATGGATTAATAGTTTCATGCATTTTGGAAATTATACTACGAATATGTAACCTCACTCAGTTTTTGTATATTTTAATGTTAAATATTCAATCATTGTAAGCTTTTTTTTTAATGTTTTTTTAAATTTGTAGAGCCAATGCCGCACACTCTAAATTTAAAAAACATTTGGACACAAGCCAAAGCAGTTTTCAAAGATGTTAGGAGAGTATGCACTCACTATTAGAGCTTTCATTTACAGAACTAAAAGCTTCGTTTGGAACTAGTTCATTGAAAGTAGCACATGTCTATCATAAAAAAGAGTTGAAACATTTGTGTGGTGTTGTTTATCTTTCGGCGCTAGATCTTATTCATTCCGAGCTTGTTAGAGTAGCATTTTAATGGAACATCGTCCATTTTGGGGTAATGCAAACCCGAGAGTTTTCCCTTGTCTCCAGTTTCAACGCACGAAGGAAATAAAATTTCAAAGTGAACATCGGCCATGATAACAAATATACCAAACGCTAGGCTTAAACGAGGTTAAACTTAGAACATCGTCCCTACAGGTTGAAGCAAACCCGAGAGTTCCCCACTTCCCTAGCTACATGCAGACGAGGGTGTTACAAGAATCACGTTGATATTCAACATGGACGAATCATTTAAATCACTTTTAGCAGGCGTGGTTCAATCAACAAAGTCGTCCACTCCTAGTGAGAAAGTTTATATACCCACATTTGAGTGGCTACTGTAACAATAACAAATGCAAACCCAAGCACAGTAGTTTGAATGCATAGTATAATTCAAATGTACACAACAATTGCAAGCATAAAAATGTAAACACACCGATGGATTCAATAGTAATACTCAAAATATATAATGTAAACATTGTGATGGTTTCAGCATAACAATGTAAACATACATTGTAAAATATAGACAGTGGATTACACAAACACAATGTAAGCACACATAAGCACACATGAATTCTTTGCATTTGAACACATTACAATAACTTCACTTACTGAACCATAACTCGTACATAAAGGTTTGAACGCATGCAAGCAACAAAATACAATTGCTGAACAAAGAATGGAAACAAAGCTACAAATAACAAAACTAAACTGTAAGTTTGCAAACAAAACTACAAGTAACAAAACTAAACTGTAAGTTTGCAAACAAAACTACAAGTAACGAAACTAAACTAATCATCCTTTTTAATAAACAAGCACAGATCTTTCTTTTCTTACTTATGGCTTTGTAGATTCTATCGAGATGAGTCAATCGCAAACTCTCTGGCTGCGGCGAAGCCAAGCTAATTCATTCGCTAAGGACATCATCAAGTTCTTCATAACTCTATAATTTGAATTAAAAAAATATTAGCACCACAAAAGAAAAGTGTAACTATATACATGAAAATTATATTTGCTTGTCACCATGTACAAATAATCATAGAAAAGTCGAGCTACGTCAAATAATTTGTTCACTAAGCGGATGGACCCTTAACATAGTATGGGTGAAAAACCAATCAAAATAATCATCGGTCATCATTTGATTAGATTCACGTAGAGGAATAGAATGATATTGCTCACCAATAACATGGTTTGGCCACTCATTTCATATATATTCTACAAAATCATAAATAACTTTATAGGTTGAAGTAGTAGCGCCTCTATGAGTCTTTTGGCTTGTTGATTCACTACAAGAAAAACAGTCTTTTATAACTGCATATAGCCGCTATTAAACAGACTTTAGCGGTTTGATAAACGTTGTATGTCGACATGTTACAAAAAAGAATTGCACATTTATAACACAAAAAAACCGCTATAAAAGAGCATGATTTCATAGCGTATATATACCGCTATAAAATGTGTAGATACAATAATGCTTATTTGATGTTATCCTTTGACAGTAACCTCATACATTGCATTATCTTTTTATAACACTAATGTCATATAGTTATAACGCTTTTTAGGAGCTATGCTTTATTTTACTATATATTTGATGCACCCACTATTACATTTTAATAATAACAATCATACTGAATCTTCTTTAGATAGATAACAATTTGAACAATGTATGAACGAAAAAAATATAATAATAAGCAAATGTAACGCATATTCATGACAACAAAATAAAGTATCAACTAACAAAAAATAAGTTCAATACATGAGTTACCAAATTCAATACATATTCATGATAACAAAAGACAACATAGTTCAAAGCTAACGTCTACAAGTACCAATGCATCACTAAGAACTTGAACCGCTCAAAGTCTTTCTTCATGCATGTCTTTAGTCATTGGTAGTACTTTCTGAAAATTCAGAACAATTTGAAAATAATTATATAAAAGTGATGAAAATTACAGGTTATTGATAGTACCTTCTATTATTAGATGGACGAAAATTTACATAACTTTTTTAAACATAAAATTTTTCTTAGATGGATGAAGATAATATTTTGTTGCATGCTGCATTACAACAACAAAACTATAAAGTGGTTCTCCTTTTGTATTGGTTATTGTTTCATGATCATGGAATACATTCCCATGACCGGTACTTATTTAACTGACTTTAAGAATATTTGAAGTCCATTTCTAAATTATTTGTCATTTTACAACTAAATACCACAATATAAATATATTGAAGACTAGTGGCAATTCATAATTTGAGCATTGAAAGATGTGTTCTATAAGCAACCCCAAGAATTATATGTTCTACGTACAACCTAAATTGAAAATGCAGGTGATGTAAGTAACTACTGTTAAGGATGAATTTTCTATGTGCCTGACTATGCCAATGATTTAAGGCTATTTCCCAATGAATCTACAAATTTCCCTCAAAAATCAAAACTTCCCAACGTCATCATGGAGCAAGCACCTAAGAACAAAACCTTATAGTTAATTTATCATTATTGCTATTATAAACTTAGTTAATTTTTATAAAACTTAGCTAACTCGGTTAATACTTTATTATTATTCTAAACTAGTGAATTTTTATGAAACTTGGTTAATTTTTATAAACATGATTTGTATATTGTTATTTTTATTATTATTATGACTGCCATTATCATCATTGTTGTTATTAGTATTGTATTATTATAAACTTAATTAATTTTAATACATTAAGTTAATTTATTATTTTTATTATATGTAAATAAATAAATAAAATTATTTTTTTATAAATTTAGTTAATTTAGTAAGTAATTTATCATGAGTATTAATATTATTATTGTTATTATTTTAAAAATTGTTAATTTTTATAAAATTAGGTTAATTTAATATTGTTGTTCTTATTATGATTATTGTTGTTGTTAACATTGTTATAATAAATATTAATTTATATAAGAAATAGTTGAATTATTATTATTATCAACTTATTTAATTTTTGTAAGCTTATTTAATTTTTATATAACTTAACAAACAAAGTTAATTTTTATAATTTTAGTTAATTTATTGTTGTTGTTGTTATCATACAAATCTAGTTAACATTTATAAAATTTCGTTAACATGATTAATATTTTTTTATGAAACTTAGTTAACTTGGTTGATATTTTATCATCATTACTATTACTATTACTATTATTATTATAGACTTAAGTAATTTATTATTATATAAAAGTTTGGTTAATTTATTATTTTGATTTTGACTATTATTATACGTATTTAGTTAATTTTTATAACATAGTTAATTTTCATAAATATTTTTATACACTTAGTTAGTTTTTATAATAAACTTAGTTAATTTTCATAAACTTTGTTAATTTTTTATTGTTATTATTATAAACTTATTTAATTTTTATAAATGTTACTTAACAAACAAGGATAGTAATAGCTTCCCAAATCAAATTTATTTTATAGTAGCATTTGATTATACTATGCAGCTTGTAATAGTAGGAAGTAAAAAAATTAAATAATAATACCTCATTTGTTACCATATCTTATAAATCATCAGTTGCAAGAATGAAGTACTCAAGTGATCCAACAACCAACTCCTCCTGCATTAGCAGAGCAAAAGTTCTTTACTCGATAATAAGCAGTATATGTACTTCGATTGCAAAAATGTGCACAACTGAACAAGCATTTGAGTGTCTTCTTTTTGACAAATATGATTTTGAAATAAAAGCAAACCATAGCATGGCATAAACTTGTTAGTTTTCTTAATTAATTACTTGCAGGTCCAGATTCATTATAACAACTGGATTGCAAAGTATTGATATATGCAGACCTCCAGCAATATATTCTCGAAGCAGGCATGAAAACCTCACACAAATGATGTATAAAAGTTGATAGCTACAATATAGGAACATAAATAAATATTGCTCTACTTACAGAAAACGAACAATTTACTGATGTTGTAGGAAACATCATTAATCTATATGTAGAAAAATTAGTGATTAAAAGCACCATATATAGTTTGCATATACGAGGTCCTATGCAAAAACAAAAATGGGAAGTTTCCCACTTCCTCTATACTTCTCAAATTACTTGTTGAAATTTTGTTTATCATCACATGGCTGTCTCGAAATAACTTATACAATTAAAATGACAGAAAAAAGAACACAAAATGCTTCATTCTTGCAATTGTTTTTTAGCTCTATTTGTAATTGCTTTTGCCATTCAAAGTAAGCAGTCAAACTGAATGTGTTTGACTCAAAAGCAGATACAACTTATATGTTAAGTAATACTTTGGTTGTTTGGAGGAAATACATTACAAGAATTTATTAGTTTCATAATTAGGTGTAACCTATGGTATTACTATTACAACAATGGTTTAATTTTGCATACCATCAATAGACTTCTTTGTATCAACTATCATTATCAATAAACAAAGTATTTATAAACAATATGAAATTTCAACATGGAATCGTTCAAAGGAGCATATATATATATATATATATATATATATATTACTTTTAGTTAACCCGGTTAAGCTGATTATATGAGCATGTAGATGATTATTTGAGCATGAAGATGATTATACACATACATCATGTAATGCATCATGTAGCTATTTTAGAGCATGAGTTGATTTTAACATGCACTTGTGTATATAAGCACTTCAATTTTTTTATGATAATTGTACATCCATTTCAAAGGTAACAAAGAAAAAAAAAATAACAAACTTTCTATTGTTATAATATATGTAAATATAAATAGTGAATATGCTATATATTGCTTTGTATTTAGCCCCATATCGTGGGATTAGTTCTACCCCAAGCTCCTAGGCCTCTATATAAAGGTGCTAATGTAATGTAAATTGATAATCTATTCTCAGGAATAAATAATATGTCTTCTGCCTCTCTCTCTAATGGCTTCCTATTTTCTTTATTCTATAACACGTTATTAGCACGATCTATAAAAAAAATTATGGATCTACAATGTGATAATTCATGAAATCATATCTATTCTTTTCCAGATGCAATTATAAATCTCATAACGGTAAGTCATTTTTCTGATGATTTAATCTTCCAAATCATTTTTTTGTATCTCATTTCATTTTAGATCTACTTCTTCAGATCTGAATATGTTGTCTTATTTTTTTAAATTTCATTATATTAGTCTTATAATTTTAGATCTTATATCGATCTAAACTTTGAGATCTGATTCTTATTTTGTTAGTTATTATATTTCCGATCTAATTTTTTTTCTATTTTTATTATCTTATTATATTGTAGATCTCAATATCATACTTATTTTTATGTTTTTTTTAGTTCATTTATTTTGAAACGCAAGTTTGAACTTGACAAAATTTGATATTGTTGATTAAAGCAATTTTTTTGAATTTGATTGTATTTAGTTTGGACATGGATTTGAGAAATCAAACATGGTTGGTAAATGGAGTTTTCATTTTGAAAACCTTTTGATTTAATTTAGATTTGAATGAAGACTTTGGAAATTATTTTGATATATGATTTATATTTCCAGAAGAAATATTTTATTGTTTCTAAGAGAAACAAATATAAATATAATACGTATCTAGAAGATCGTATTAAGTGAATGGAAACATTAGTAAAAGCTTACATAATAAGCTTAATATCTTCCAATGTTTCCTTTAAAAAAAAGGGAAAAGGAAATAATAATTGAGAACGTGCAGTTTTCATAAATCAGTAAATTACAAGTTTGCTCAAAATAAAGAACCAGAAGTTCTAACTAAAAAAAAGGATTATATATCAAAACTCAAATATATAAATTTGAGATGTGAAGCTTTGAATTATTAGAAAATCTAATTCAGATTATGGTAAATTTCAATTGCAATCAAACCTGAAGTTTGATAATGAAAATCAAGTTGTACCATTTAGGATCTAAAGTACTAAACAAAGACTTTTTTTAAAGTAAAATTGGAATCTGAAGTTCTAAAAATATTTGTCAATGGTATTAACTACTAAATCAAATAAATGTAAAGAAACTTGTTCACTCCAGAAGTAGTGAAAATAATATATTAAAAAAAAAAATCTCCAGAAGAGATTTGTTGATATATTTGGTGTTTTTACTAAACCAAATAAATATATAGAAACATATCTACTCTTCTACTCTCTTTCTTTTTAATTAAAAATAAGGCATTCTAATAGGAAGTTTATTTCCTAATTTTTTTTCCTTCTTCCATGCATCCAATCACTTTTCAAAAGGTAAAATATAATAGATCAAATATAATAGATCTGAAATAATCTTAATTTCCTAAATTTCTAAAATAACTTGTGTTGATTTGAAGATTTACATTTTTGTTTTGATATATTTGGTAAAGAATTATGAAGTTAGTTTTCTTATGAAAATAATAATGATTTGGATCTAAGATTTATAGTTATTTATGATTATGAATAATATGGATAGATCTGAGATAATTTTGTTTATTTAGAAATTCTGATTATTGGGAAATAAAGTTTTGCATTAAGATATTCATTTTAATTTTATTATTGAGTAATATTGAACCTATATTTGAGATGAAATTGTGTTACTTTGAGTACTGTTTGTTCAATTAGTTCATATATTTATAATGAAATTATTTTGCTATGACAGTAGTTATATCCTGAACCACATAAAGGTTAATTGTAGTTATTTTTATCATAAATGAATTAATTTCATGTGTTATGGTAATAAATTAAATCATTTATTGTCATAAATGCATTAAATGCATTGATTATTGTAAATTAAATGACGTTGTATGTTCGTGTTTGGAATAAGAATAGACGTATGATTTACTATTTGATGTATTTATTTTGACAAGTAATGTCTGTTATAACGGAAAAAATAGGTTTAACAACTCAAAGGAATTATTTTAATAGAAGTTGTATATGTAACGACCCAGATTTTTAGTAATTAAAATTTGAATATTTAATTAATTTTAAATATTAATAAGTGAATTTATAAGTCGAATAAATTTAATTCGAATAATTGGATTTAATTGGATAATTAAATCAATAATTTAATATGTGAAATTATGGAAATAATTGAAAATTGGGTTAAATATGATTGAAAATGATTTGTAAAATTTATTTTATCATATTGGAGTTAGAACGATATTTTAGAACTTTTAAGATCGAATTAAAAGTTAATTTGTGAAAATTGAATATTTTAATATTTAATTATCGACTGTAATATAGCCAAATTTTGAACAGTCTCAGAATTGGACGAAACTAGTTTCATTGGATCCGTAATAGTTAGTTATTACCGGATTTCAATTTTCGTAGCAATCGGAGCTATCGTTTGATCGTGGCAGCTCGAAACGCATCGAAATTGTTTTTAATATTAATTTGGCGAGTTAAAATAGCCATTTTTCAAAAAGTCTCGGATTTCGACGAAACCAGTTTCATCGGATCCGTAATGTGATATTATTGTAAGGTTTCAAATTTCGTGTCAATTGGATTTACCGTTTGTCTGGTACAAATTAAAACGCCTAGAAAATCGTTTAAATCGGTTTAATTTAAATTGAACGTTTATTGCCATAACTCGCACAGATGTTCGAATTAGCTTTCGAAACCTGTTCCATTGTGTCCGGAACGCGGGGTAAACCCTAGAAACGTTGTTTACGGCGCGTGAATCGGAGTTTTGAAAACCCGGATGAATAGTGTCGTTTAATTTCTATAAATAGACAAAATTATCACAAAATAAGAAAAAAAATATAGCTAGGGTTTTATAACAGAGCCGCCACCATTAGCTATCAACGGCCGGTACCATCCCTCCTTCCTCCTCGTTTTTCTTTCAATCCACGCTTCATTTCAGAAATCTTCCAACTACAAAATGAAAGAGGGTGTTGAGACCTTTAAAGTGGACGACTACGATCGTATATAGCATCATGGATTGACGGCAAATTGGCCTCAAAGTACCAACGGTCGGGCACGTTTTTCGAGTGCCTGGGACCACCGAGCTTGACCGGTCTTCGAGCTGGGGTGGAGCACGCGTAGGCGGTTCGAATGGAGGAGGTTTGATGAAGTTTCGTGTAGCGAGGAGGCTCGAATTTGAAAACCTAGTTTCGTGCCTAATGGGTTCATGTGCGTGTTCTTGTATCTGGGGGTTGAACGCGTGACGAAGAGAAGATGAAAGGGGTGGACGGCATGGATTCAAAGGAAGGGGATCTAACGGCAGAAAATAGTTAGGTTTATAAATTAAATGAAAATATGTTGAAAATTTATATTTAAAATTCGTGTAATCTTAGAAAATTCATAACTTTTTCATACGAGGTCGAAAACGCGCAAAACCAGTTGTGTTGGAATCGTATGGACGAGCACTACGCTATGGAATTGGATTGGAGTCATTTGGAGTTAGTGAGAATTTTGGGTAAAATTAAACGTCCGTTTAATTTTATTCGAAATAAATCGCCAAAACAAAATTGAAATCAAGGTGAGAACTTCTCACTCAATCGAATCGGTTTTGATTTTATTTTAAATAGTTAGATTTAAAATACTTGAATGCATGTTTAAATGATGATTGTTATCTATTGATTTTTAAAATAGACATTATGCGCCGTTAGTAAGCGGATGTTATTTATTAAAAACATATACCGCGAATATTTCATAAACAGTGAAATTGGTATTATATATAATAGCAATATATATATATATATTGGCATATGTATATATTGGAGTTATTGATTTCCCGCATTGTATAGCGGATGAGACCCTATTGCGCCGTCTATTAAGCGGATAATATTTTAAATCCCATATACCGCGATAATTCCGTACTGGAACGGAATTGGTATTATGCTAATGTTTTTGATGCAGGGAAACAGGTTGGAGGGATCCAACAGGATTCCTCAATAGTATTTATTTGATTTTGAATATTTTGATATTTGATGGATTATCATGTCGATATATGATGTCGTTGTTGTCGTGATTGACTATTTGGTGTGTAGCATCATTGGACCAAATTTCGAACTTTAAAATGATTTTTAAAGTGATTTTTGAAAATATACTATATGTTTGGAATTGATCCATTATAAATAAATAACGTTATAATTTTTATGTTATAAAATTATGGTTTTTGAGAAATATAGTTAAAAACTGATTTTTGAAAATATGGGGTTAATGATTTTATAAAATAGTTTAATCGAGATTTTTGAAATTATTATAAAAAGTTTGAAAATAGGATTTATAAAATTTGATTATTTTATAAATCAAGAGAATGGTGAAATTATAAAGGAGAATTTATAAAAAGGAAGTAAATTATAAAAACGAGTTTTTATAAGTGTTTGAATGAAGTGAAAATGGATTGCATAAGTGAATGGAATTTATAAAATTATAAATGGTGAAGTTATAAATGAAATTTGTAAATAGTAAGATTTATAAATTTTGTGAAGTTATTAAAGAATATATTTGGATAAATAATTGAATCTTATAAGCTATAAGATTTATAATTATGAAGTTTAAAAGAACGATTTTGTAAAATAATCGTTTTATAAGCATTTAACTTGTAATGTGAACTTTTGGTTCATAATTGAGATATAAAGCGAATAGGTTAATAAAGAAAATTTATAAAGAAAGATGTTATAAGACAAATAGAAATGGAATTTATAAACGTTGTTTTATAAATTCGCAAACGACTTATTTTGATAAGTAAATTGTTGAAACCTATTAATGGAGTTATATTCACGTTTTGACCGTGAATAATCCTTTGAAATAAAATGAATAAAAGGATGAAATTTGTTAACAAAGTATATTCACGTTTTTGAATAGTGAATAATATGTTAAAGAAAATGTTTAGGATGTGATATTTTAAACAGAATTAAAACGATCTAACGATGTTTTAAATGTGTTGAGATTCGAAACCATAGATTTCAACATCCATTGTTGAAATAGACGTTTTCGAGAAATAGAAGGAAATGGTGGACTATAACACTGTTGTTATAGTAAATGATTTCCGAAAGGAAATGTTTTGTATAGTATTGGGATTTATATATCTATCTTAAATTTGAATCCCTATACTAGTGATTTTGGGACGTCGTAACGATGTTTTACGTAACATTCGTTTTGGCCCAAATAAATATGTTTAAGAGAATGATTTCCTTAAAGAATGAAATATATACTTAATCTCGATTTAAGTATATTGAATATTTTCCAAAGGTTGAAAATAAAAGATTTGTGAATTACTTATTAAATAAGTATGGAAATGTTTTCCAATATAAAGTGAATATTTTGAGAATTTATATTTTTGAAGATAAATTGAAAAGGAATATTGAAACCTATTGAAAATCGTATATCAGTAGATATTGTGAAATATAAATTCACTATGGAATTTATAAAAGAAAGGGGAACTTGTTTAAAAATAAATATTGATTTATTTTTGAAGTATTGAAAATAATATATCTTGTAAAGATATTTTGGAAAATAAATAATTTGGAAAATTATTTGGAAACTGGTGATGTGTGCATATCCATTGATAGTTCAATAACCGACTATCAATATTTACCTTTGAAAGGTATTTGTTGGGATTTGCTGAATGTGAATGCTACACTTATTTTTAAATTATTGCGCTCGTTATTCGGTTTACCCATTCCGAATAGTGATACGACGTAATGGATAGCATTGATGACCGGTGTTGAAGACCGGATATTTGTGAGAGCGATAGGATGACCTATCGATTGTCTCTGCACTGAGTTGCAACGGTATAGAGACTCCCTAAGTGATGGGAAATCCGATCAGGATTGTGGATATCCGGATTGCAAGGACTTCTTTGTAAGTGCCTTCGGTTCTGTTCGAGCCCGGAACAGACTTGTATGGATTGGATGTCTGACATTACAAATTGAGATATAAAGCCGATTTCTTTCAAATATATTTCTGTTGGTGGCGGAGAATTTATTCTTTTTGCTTAACACCCTTCTCTGAGACGTACGAGCTCAGAGGTTATGTAGTTGAAGGTTATCAGCGATATATTCCCAATTTGGTAATGTGACATGCTGAGTGTTGCTGTGAAATGATCATTGTGTTGATTATTTGTGATAGGATCATTTATTTGATCGTCTATCTTGGTGATCATTTCTATGATCATTTGTTGACCCAAAGCATGGCTTTTGTATAAAGTATGTTTTTGTGGACGAGACTTCGTCGAGCCTCACACACCGGTAATGGTCGAAACAGGAATTGTGCGGCAAGGTTTTCAGGGATCGCTTCCCTAGGGTATGACCATTCCTTCTGGAAAAGGGTAGTATCATGGTATGGAGCCCAGATACTTACTCATGTTGAAACACTTATTATTATGGTGTGATGTTGGTTAGAGAGCTCTCGTTTATAGGTCCCAAAGGACCGGGGGTGGCATATCTGAGGGTTTGTAATATCCCTTGGGAAAAGGGGTTCCCGGCCTTGTTTAGCAGAGAACGGTTTGGTTCTCGGGGCGTCCTTCCAGAGGCGTTTCCATGTGGCAATGGGAAGTTCCTTGGCCTGACCATTTGTTGGAAAAATCCATTCTTCAAATACGAGGCTTGTACGGTTTTAGTTGTATAACCTGCCATGGAATATGGCGGTAACCCGCTATTGAACATGGTAGCTATAGTAGGCATAGTTCGAAATGTCTATGTCGGCTAAGATTTATATCTTTATTTTCAAAATGAATTTTCTCTACACTATGCACTAGTAATAACATCAAATGTTCTTTTTAATACGTATCAAGCATCTTTGACTATCATAAGGAGAAATCTCCTCCGATTCTGCGTTTGCATTGTGTGCGTGTGCGGGAAGCCTTATGGTAGTCTCATTTTTAAAAGCATTGCGAATTGACTTTAAAAATATTCCTCTATTTTGATTTTAAAGATAAATAAACTGTTTTGAGTTCTCACACCAGTCTCATGACTGACTCGGAGTTTATTGTTTTCCTTCCTAAACTCTGGGTGCCCACCAATTTCCACACGGGCAGTCAAGAGTTAAGGTTTATCAGGATATTCTGGATATTCTGGAGTTGCTGGAGGCAAGCTGGATGGCATGGCGTATTATTAGTATATAGTATTTCTTTTCCGCTGTTTGTTGTTGTTGTTGTACACTTTGATGATATGATGAAATGAAATGTAATGTAATAACTGATATAGTTCTTTGTTTAAAGATTATTCATTTATCTATTATATGTTGTTCCGCTGCGAATTGTGAGATTCTGTATTGTTCTGTTGTTTTCTGTTCCGTTCTATTTTCTATTCTCTTTTCCCTCTATTTTATCTTTTCTCTGTTCTTCTACCTCTTTCCTTTTCTTAAACCATAACATTTCGGGTTTCCGGCCTTCGATTTCTCGGCAGTCGATAAAGTGAGTATCGATGTTGAATTTTCGAAAGTCGAAAATTTCCGGGACGTTACATTTGGTATCAGAGCATATGGTTAAGCGACAACCATGGTTCTGTTGGGTATTACTCATTAGAGATAGAGTCAGTAGTACTCTAGAATGAGTTTGAGTGTAATAATAGCTATGAGAGCGTATTTGTTAGTGAATATATAAAATTGTTTTATATTGTGATGATTGGTTTATTGAGTGGCATATGAACTTTCGTCAGCGCGGTCTGCAAAACTATGCCGAAGGGGTTTCTAAACACTTAAATAGAACAATTCGACACAATATTGTTTTAAATTGGGTAAATGAAATAATTTTTCCTTGATTATATTTTTATATATAAAGAAATAATTTTTCAAAATTATTAAAGTGTATATAAGTTGATTGTTTAGTTGTTTGAATAATCTAAATAAAAGAATAATTGTATAAGCAAAAGAATTATAAGAATGGATGTATAATTAAAGTGATTTACAATTGTGAAATAAACTTATATATATAAGAAGTGAAACTATATGAATATATTTATGAATATGAGTTATAAATAAAAATGAATTTAAGGTTAAATGGAAATTTACTTTAGAATTGGAAGCTGAATTGATTTATAAGTGGGAATTTAAGTTAAGTAAAACCAAGTGGTGTTTATAAATGAAGTATAACTTAAGAGATATTGAATGAAGTTGATATTGGTATCAAAATAAAATAATAAAGTTAAGTGATAAATGTGAACTTGAGTTATGTAAATGAAATTCAACTTTGTAATTGAATTGAATTAATGGATTCAATGTTAATCAATTGAATGTAAATAAAATTGATAGGAAGTAATGAATGTAAGTGTTAATTCATTAAAATCTAATGTTATTGGAAGTTGAATAATTGAATGAAAATCAATTTAATTAAACCAATTGAAAGCAAAGGAATTTGGTTGTAATTAATATACATTGATTATTATATGCTTGTTAGTTGATTGACTGTATATAATTCATTAAGTGTTAATGAAATTGAGTTAATGAAATTGGAAGCTAAAGTAATTGGAATTCGATTGGAAGTCAAGTGAATCTTAAATAGAATTGAATTTGAATTGGAAGTGAACCAACTTGGATATGAATTAGTGAATGCAAACTAATTGAAAATGAATGTTAGTAAAAACATCCACTGTTAATGAATCAAATGTGATTAAATTGAAAACCCAATTCATTGAATATTAATGAGAATATGAATGAATATTTATTGGTTATGAATGCTAGTTGGATGTTAGTTGGTTGATGGTTGAATATATTGCTTTTACTACATTTGCTATGTTGGCATATATAGTTATTATGTTGCTATATGTTGTATATTGATACTATTGTCTATATGCATGATTCTCATGTTGGTTGTTGAGTGTTTAGTAGGTGCGGATCGCGTTTGCTTCGCATTTGGAGCTCGCTCTCGCGCTATATTAGCCGTATATGCTTGCTAATAAAATATAAGGTACATATCTCGGATTACATACCGTACTTTTATACCTTTATCCCTTCGGGATGCCTCATTACTTGATGAGATGTATATTTGTGATATATATACTGTCATTTTTTTTCGGATCGAGCCGCGCAAAGGAGACTATGGCGAATTTTTCCGGAAATTTAAGGCGTTAGAAAAAATTTGAGAAAATTAGAAAATTTTGAAAACTTTAACTTTGATTTGGAATTGAAAGTTAAACAATAGTAGTTGTTTTTGAAAAGATAACTAAGTATGATTTGAAAACTTAGTAAAGTTATTGTAAGAAATTTAACTATGGATTTATGGAAAGTTAATAGATTCTGTAACTTTCCTTACTTGATAATTTCGAGGACGAAATTCTTTTAAGGGGGGAAGATTGTAACGACTCAGAATTTTTAGTAATTAAAATTTGAATATTTAATTAATTTTAAATATTAATAAGTGAATTTATAAGTCGAATAAATTTAATTCGAATAATTGGATTTAATTGGATAATTAAATCAATAATTTAATATGTGAAATTATGGAAATAATTGAAAATTGGGTTAAATATGATTGATAATGATTTGTAAAATTTTATTTTATCATATTGGAGTTAGAACGATATTTTAGAACTTTTAAAATCGAATTAAAAGTTAATTTGTGAAAAATGAATATTTTAATATTTAATTATCGACTGTAATATAGCCAAATTTTGAACAGTCTCAGAATTGGACGAAACTAGTTTCATTGGATCCGTAATAGTTAGTTATTACCGGATTTCAATTTTCGTAGCAATCGGAGCTATCGTTTGATCGTGGCAGCTTGAAACGCATCGAAATTGTTTTTAATATTAATTTGGCGAGTTAAAATAGCCATTTTTCAAAAAGTCTCGGATTTCGACGAAACCAGTTTCATCGGATCCGTAATGTGATATTATTGTAAGGTTTCAAATTTCGTGTCAATCGGATTTACCGTTTGTCTGGTACAAATTAAAACGCCTAGAAAATCGTTTAAATCGGTTTAATTTAAATTGAACGTTTATTGCCATAACTCGCACAGATGTCCGAATTAGCTTCCGAAACCTATTCCATTGTGTCCGGAACGCGGGGTAAACCCTAGAAACGCTGGTTACGGCGCATGAATCGGAGTTTTGAAAACCCGGATGAATAGTGTCGTTTAATTTCTATAAATAGACAAAATTATCACAAAATAAGAAAAAAAATATAGCTAGGGTTTTATAACAGAGCCGCCACCATTAGCTATCAACGGCCGGTACCATCCCTCCTTCCTCCTCGTTTTTCTTTCAATCCACGCTTCATTTCAGAAATCTTCCAACTACAAAATGAAAGAGGGTGTTGAGACCTTTAAAGTGGACGGCTACGATCGTATATAGCATCATGGATTGACGGCAAATTGGCCTCAAAGTACCAACGGTCAGGCATGTTTTTCGAGTGCCTGGGACCACCGAGCTTGACCGGTCTTCGAGCTGGGGTGGAGCACGCGTAGGCGGTTCGAATGGAGGAGGTTTGATGAAGTTTCGTGTAGCGAGGAGGCTCGAATTTGAAAACCTAGTTTCGTGCCTAATGGGTTCATGTGCGTGTTCTTGTATCTGGGGGTTGAACGCATGACGAAGAGAAGATGAAAGGGGTGGATGGCATGGATTCAAAGGAAGGGGATCTAACGGCAGAAAATAGTTAGGTTTATAAATTAAATGAAAATATGTTGAAAATTTATATTTAAAATTCGTGTAATCTTAGAAAATTCATAACTTTTTCATACGAGGTCGAAAACGCGCGAAACCAATTGCGTTGGAATCGTATGGACGAGCACTACGCTATGGAATTAGATTGGAGTCGTTTGGAGTTAGTGAGAATTTCGGGTAAAATTAAACGTCCGTTTAATTTTATTCGAAATAAATCGCTAAAACAAAATTGAAATCAAGGTGAGAACTTCTCACTCAATCGAATCGGTTTCGATTTTATTTTAAATAGTTAGATTTAAAATACTTGAATGCATGTTTAAATGATGATTGTTATCTATTGGTTGTTAAAATAGACATTATGCGCCGTTAGTAAGCGGATGTTATTTATTAAAAACATATACCGCGAATATTTCATAAACAGTGAAATTGGTATTATATATAATAGCAATATATATATATTGGCATATGTATATATTGGAGTTATTGATTTCCCGCATTGTATAGCGGATGAGACCCTATTGCGCCGTCTATTAAGCGGATAATATTTTAAATCCCATATACCGCGATAATTCCGTACTGGAACGGAATTGGTATTGTGCTAATGTTTTTGATGCAGGGAAACAGGTTGGAGGGATCCAACAGGATTCCTCAACAGTATTTATTTGATTTTGAATATTTTGATATTTGATGGATTATCATATCGATATATGATGTCGTTGTTGTCGTGATTGACTATTTGGTGTGTAGCATCATTGGACCAAATTTGGAACTTTAAAATGATTTTTAAAGTGATTTTTGAAAATATACTATATGTTTGGAATTGATCCATTATAAATAAATAACGTTATAATTTTTATGTTATAAAATTATGGTTTTTGAGAAATATAGTTAAAAACTGATTTTTGAAAATATGGGGTTAATGATTTTATAAAATAGTTTAATCGGGATTTTTGAAATTATTATAAA
This sequence comes from Allium cepa, assembly GCA_030765085.1. Taxonomy (NCBI): domain Eukaryota; kingdom Viridiplantae; phylum Streptophyta; class Magnoliopsida; order Asparagales; family Amaryllidaceae; genus Allium; species Allium cepa. The sequence continues at coordinate 785,123,491 of CM060938.1, forward strand.
AAGTTTAAAAATAGGATTTATAAAATTTGATTATTTTATAAATCAAGAGAATGGTGAAATTATAAAGGAGAATTTATAAAAAGGAAGTAAATTATAAAAACGAGTTTTTATAAGTGTTTGAATGAAGTGAAAATGGATTGCATAAGTGAATGGAATTTATAAAATTATAAATGGTGAAGTTATAAATGAAATTTGTAAATAGTAAGATTTATAAATTTTGTGAAGTTATTAAAGAATATATTTGGATAAATAATTGAATCTTATAAGTTATAAGATTTATAATTAAGAAGTTTAAAAGAACGATTTTGTAAAATAATCGTTTTATAAGCACTTAACTTATAATGTGAACTTTTGGTTCATAATTGAGATATAAAGCGAATAGGTTAATAAAGAAAATTTATAAAGAAAGATGTTATAAGACAAATAGAAATGGAATTTATAAACGTTGTTTTATAAATTCGCAAACGACTTATTTTGATAAGTAAATTGTTGAAACCTATTAATGGAGTTATATTCACGTTTTGACCGTGAATAATCCTTTGAAATAAAATGAATAAAAGGATGAAATTTGTTAACAAAGTATATTCACATTTTTGAATAGTGAATAATATGTTAAAGAAAATGTTTAGGATGTGATATTTTAAACAGAATTAAAACGATCTAACGATGTTTTAAATGTGTTGAGATTCGAAACCATAGATTTCAACATCCATTGTTGAAATAGACGTTTTCGTGAAATAGAAGGAAATGGTGGACTATAACACTGTTGTCATAGTAAATGATTTCCGAAAGGAAATGTTTTGTATAGTATTGGGATTTATATATCTATCTTAAATTTGAATCCCTATACTAGTGATTTTGGGACGTCGTAATGATATTTTACGTAACATTCGTTTTGGCCCAAATAAATATGTTTAAGAGAATGATTTCCTTAAAGAATGAAATATATACTTAATCTCGATTTAAGTATATTGAATATTTTCCAAAGGTTGAAAATAAAAGATTTGTGAATTACTTATTAAATAAGTATGGAAATGTTTTCCAATATAAAGTGAATATTTTGAGAATTTATCTTTTTGAAGATAAATTGAAAAGGAATATTGAAACCTATTGAAAATCGTATATCAGTAGATATTGTGAAATATAAATTCACTATGGAATTTATAAAAGAAAGGGGAACTTGTTTAAAAATAAATATTGATTTATTTTTGAAGTATTGAAAATAATATATCTTGTAAAAATATTTTGGAAAATAAATAATTTGGAAAATTATTTGGAAACTGGTGATGTGTGCATATCCATTGATAGTTCAATAACCGACTATCAATATTTACCTTTGAAAGGTATTTGTTGGGATTTGCTGAATTTGAATGCTACACTTATTTTTAAATTATTGCGCTCGTTATTCGGATTACCCATTCCGAATAGTGATACGACGTAATGGATAGCATTGATGACCGGTGTTGAAGACCGGATATTTGTGAGAGCGATAGGATGACCTATCGATTGTCTCTGCACTGAGTTGCAACGGTATAGAGACTCCCTAAGTGATGGGAAATCCGATCAGGATTGTGGATATCCGGATTGCAAGGACTTCTTTGTAAGTGCCTTCGGTTCTGTTCGAGCCCGGAACAGACTTGTATGGATTGGATGTCTGACATTACAAATTGAGATATAAAGCCGATTTCTTTCAAATATATTTATGTTGGTGGCGGAGAATTTATTCTTTTAGCTTAACACCCTTCTCTGAGACGTACGAGCTCAGAGGTTATGTAGTTGAAGGTTATCAGCGATATATTCCCAATTTGGTAATGTGACATGCTGAGTGTTGCTGTGAAATGATCATTGTGTTGATTATTTGTGATAGGATCATTTATTTGATCGTCTATCTTGGTGATCATTTCTATGATCATTTGTTGACCCAAAGCATGGCTTTTGTATAAAGTATGTTTTTGTGGACGAGACTTCGTCGAGCCTCACAAACCGGTAATGGTCGAAACAGGAATTGTGCGGCAAAGTTTTCAGGGATCGCTTCCCTAGGGTATGACCATTCCTTCTGGAAATAGGTAGTATCATGGTATGGAGCCCAGATACTTACTCATGTTGAAACACTTATTATTATGGTGTGATGTTGGTTAGAGAGATCTCGTTTAAAGGTCCCAAAGGACCGGGGGTGGCATATCTGAGGGTTTGTAATATCCCTTGGGAAAAGGGGTTCCCGGCCTTGTTTAGCAGAGAACGGTTTGGTTCTCGGGGCGTCCTTTCAGAGGCGTTTCCACGTGGCAATGGGAAGTTCCTTGGCCTGACCATTTGTTGGAAAAATCCATTCTTCAAATACGAGCCTTGTACGGTTTTAGTTGTATAACCTGCCATGGAATATGGCGGTAACCCGCTATTGAACATGGTAGCTATAGTAGGCATAGTTCGAAATGTCTATGTCGGCTAAGATTTATATCTTTATTTTCGAAATGAATTTTCTCTACACTATGCACTAGTAATAACATCAAATGTTCTTTTTAATACGTATCAAGCATCTTTGACTATCATAAGGAGAAATCTCCTCCGGTTCTGCGTTTGCATTGTGTGCGTGTGCGGGAAGCCTTATGGTAGTCTCATTTTTAAAAGCATTGCGAATTGACTTTAAAAATATTCCTCTATTTTGATTTTAAAGATAAATAAACTGTTTTGAGTTCTCACACCAGTCTCATGACTGACTCGGAGTTTATTGTTTTCCTTCCTAAACTCTGGGTGCCCACCAATTTCCACACGGGCAGTCAAGAGTTAAGGTTTATCAGGATATTCTGGATATTCTGGAGTTGCTGGAGGCAAGCTGGATGGCATGGCGTATTATTAGTATATAGTATTTCTTTTCCTCTGTTTTTTGTTGTTGTTGTACACTCTGATGATATGATGAAATGTAATGTAATGTAATGTAATGTAATAACTGATATAGTTCTTTGTTTAAAGATTATTCATTTATCTATTATATGTTGTTCCGCTGCGAATTGTGAGATTCTGTATTGTTCTGTTGTTTTCTGTTTCGTTCTATTTTCTATTCTCTTTTCCCTCTATTTTATCTTTTCTCTCTTCTTCTACCTCTTTCCTTTTCTTAAACCATAACATTTCGGGTTTCCGGCCTTCGATTTCTCGGCAGTCGATAAAGTGAGTATCGATGTTGAATTTTCGAAAGTCGAAAATTTCCGGGACGTTACAGTATAACTCAAAGTCCAAGGCCTGAAATCTGAAATTATGAAAAGATTTTCTGACAAACTTTACAAGCTCAAATTCTTGTCAGTATTTTTTTTTAATTTGTCAAGATGTACAAGCTTCTAAAAAAAAGGGCAGTTTACACAAAATTTGAGAACCCGAAGTTCATAATAAATTAGTGAACTTGAAGTTCATGAATTAGAAGCCCGAAGCTCTATTGAAATTGTGTAAAATGATAAGGTTGTACTTCTTGAAGAAGTTAAAGGAAAATAATATATTATCATATGAGATAATAATGCTGCATTCAAGAGATTACAAAAATCTCCAAATGAGTTATACCTTACCTTATATCTTCATATTTATATTATATTAACCAAATATCCTGAAGATATTATGTTATATGATATATCAAACATCATTGGATGTGTGTGTATTAATCTCTTGAAAAGATGTTTTAGAGATTTATTTATATTTATATTGCAAAATATAACATCCCAGAAGATATGTTATAGAAATTTTATTTTTGTTACATTACAATTCCTTAAAAGGAAATACTATATTCCCCGAAGGAATAATGATATAAATTTTTTTTGAGTAATAACAATAATTTATCGAGAGAGAAAAATGATATTGTATACCAATGTTACACTTCAGAAGTAGTGGTTTTATCTTTCACATCTTACTTTCATTTGGTGCATCTAATTTTGTTACTGTATTTAAAGTCTGATATGTCTTTCAAAGATAGTTACGACAAAAAAAATTCTAGTAGGGATGTTTTATGTTATGGTAAAGGTAGTAATTATGTAATTTCTACAAATAGAAATATTGTACATTGATATGACATTCCAATAGTACACACACACACACACATATACATACATATATATATATATATCTTTAGAAGAGATAAGTTCACTCCAGAAGTAGTGATAATAAAATATCCCTAAAAGAGGCTAATAAATTAGGAAATGATAACATATCTCTAGAAGAGATTTGCTTATATGTTTGGTAATTTTATTAAACCAAATAAATGCATAGAAATTTGATTATAAAGGATCCTAATTTAGTTTAGATTAGATCCTAAAAGTTTGAGAGTTATACATACGGTCTTAAGGAAATCTGTATCTGTAACGTTACAAGTATCCAGAAGATACTATTACTATTTTTGCTGTAATTTTTTTTTACAGAACTCTCAATAGAGATGTGTAGAAATGTCTATACGCAATTAAAAATTATTCCTTGATAAGTAATCATAATTAGGTTCAAAACTGATATTTGAGATATAATTGAGGAATAAAACTTAACAACTTGAAGTTGTGTGTATATTTTATTCGAACCAGAAGTTCGATATGGTTTCAAACCAAATGTTTTGAAAATTATCATGTTGTTTTGACAGGTTTGCATTGACGTTGATTTATAAATAGAAATTAATAGTTTGGATCCTTGTAATAGTTTGTTCTAAAAATCACTAACTCAAATGAGAAAGAATATGAAAATTTTATAATATATATGTGATACGTGGACGCACGTATACGTCCATATATGTAAATATTTAGCTAACAACCTGAAGTTTGTTATAAGCTCATCTATAGATTATGCATAGACATTATTTAGTGATTTAAAACACAATCAACATAAATGTTGAATGACCTGAAGTCATGTATGTATTCAAATGATCTACACAATTAGTAAATTCCTCCAATTGCTTAGATCAATGAATGCGAACAAACTCTAATAATCAATATCAATTGAATGCATCGTATAAAAGAATTATCCTCCTATTATTAATATGTATGATGTATTTGCTAGTAGCAAAATCATATTGGATCAAAATGAGAGTCCAAAAATGATTATTATTTAATGTGACAATGTTTGTCAACATTGAGGGGGAGGATAAAGGGATACAAGCTCATTTTGATCATCAGTGTTAAATATTTATTAAAATATACAATGATGCAAAATATTATCAATATTATCCCTAGTAGACTTTCTCCAATATAGATTTAAATTCCTGAAGGATCAAAATTTGTAAACCACATCTGAAATATGGTTCAAAAGTCAGTTCAAAATATTTTTGGAGTAAGTAATAAAGATGCCAAATAAAGGAGGTGAGTATTCTTGAAGAAAGACTTAAGGATGCTCTGAAAGAGATCCATGACATGATTCTCAAATAACCCTAGAAGTGGGTAAGGTACCTAAAACATGATAATTAAAGAGATCTCAATAAATCATGTGTAGAACTGACAAGAAATAATCATCGATAATAAATTTATAAATAATAAAGCGCTTATGTTTATAAATGGATTAAAGATCCTGGATTAGAAAAAAACATAATTGGCCATTATGAAATTCTCCTTAATAAGAAATCTGAACTTGTAGCCCGCAAAGTACCAAAAGTACTTGAAATGCTTAATATACCCCCAAGGTATAAATGTGGTTTAAAATCATATTAAATAATGAAAGTATACAAATTCCTGAAGAATATAAATAACTTTCATTATTACGAAGAATGCAAAGAACAAGGAGAGTAAATTTCAACCTACTTTTAAGTATTGTTGTAATGAAAATCTTGATATAATTCATGATGAGTAGATTACTTCCTATTTTTAAGTATCGTTGTAATGAAACTCTTAATATCCATTGAAGTGATAGTTGCGATATGCAAATACTTATTAAAGTATACAAACTTCTGAAGAATATATATAACTTTTGTAGTTATAAAGAATGAAAAAGACATGAAGTGTAGATTACAAATTTCTTCTAAGTATTGTTGTAATGAAAAACTTGATACATCAAGATGAGTAGATTACTTCCTGCTTTCTAGTAATGTTGTAATGAAATTTTTAATATTCATGAAAGATGTATAGTTGCAATGCGCAAAACTAATTTGAAGCATAAAAATGAAAGCACATGAAGTGTTTTTCATAAAACTAGCATACAAATGCATAAAATGCAAACCATATTTGGAAGAAACAATCTTAGAAAATTTGATTGTATCAAAGAAAACTATTAATAAATTGTATTATGAATGAGATACATATTTATGGATCCAGAAGTATCTATAACCAATTTAAGTTATCGAAAGACGAATATGAATTTAGAGGAAAAATTAAAATCCAGGGGAGAATTCATAAGTATTTTATAATGCGCTCTTTTCCTTAACTAAGATTTTTCCCACTGGGTTTTTATTAGTAAGGTTTTAATGAGGCATTACCTTGATCCAGAAGTATCAACTCCCTAGTAACATTTGAAATAAGCTATAATGTACTCTTTTTTCCTTATTTAAGATTTTTCCCACTGGATTTTTCTTATTAAGGTTTTAATGAGGCATTATCTTGATCTAGAAGAATCAAACGTCTTTTCAAGAAATAACATCTCAAATATGTTATTTAAGTTAAATTATATTTTTATCCTTGACTAAGGTTTTTCCCATCGGGTTTTCCTTTGTAAGGTTTTTACTGACGTGTTAAATTGATCCAGAAGTATCAAACTCTATCTGATGCAATAAATTATTGAAATATGACATACTATATTGTACTCTTTTTCCTTTACTAAGATTTTTCCCATAGGGTTTTACTTAGTAAGGTTTTAATGAGGCATTAGTTTGATCCAGAAGTATCAAGCTTCATTTAAAGAAATAAGAAAATAAAATATGTCATTGTACTCTCTTTCCTTGACGAAGATTTTTCCCATTGGGTTATTCTTAGTAAGGGTTTAATGAGGCATTATTTTGATCCCGAAGTATCAAACTCTTATAAGGAATATCATTTTTTGGTATGATATCTATAATTTCACAAGTTACACTCTTTTTCTCTTTCAAGGTTTTTCCCATTGGGTTTTCCTTACAGAGGTTTTTAATGAGGCAACGGACAATATCTATATCGACTGAATGGATAAACGCAAGCAAGATAATAATGAGGGGGAGCAATCATCATACACGTTTCGAACGGACAATTTCTAGTTATCAAAGGATTCAAGATTTTGAAGACGCATATTCAAGGGGGAGAGTTATAATATATGTAAATATAAATAGTGAATATGCTATATACTGTTTTGTATTTAGTCCCACATCGTGGGATTAGTTTTACCCCAAGCTCCCAGGCCTCTATATAAAGGTGCTAATGTAATGTAAATTGATAATCTATTCTCAGGAATAAATAATATGTCTTCTGCCTTTCTCTCTAATGGCTTCCTATTTTCTTTATTCTATAACATCTATTTTTTTTTTCTTACTACTTAAGAAAGCACACAAAAGGTCAAATTAGCCAACTTAGGACTTGCATATGCATATGGTACTCGTTCTATAACGCAGCTAATAAACTTAATTTGATGCAGAAAATAAAAAAATTCTGAAGAATCCTACTACATCGAAGCTGAATGCAAGTACGGTAGATGTAACTAACAAAGAAAACAAGACAGTTACCAAACTAAGAAAGCAATAACATCCTTGAAAACCTTTTAAGCTACCATTAATCGATCGTGACATACATCCCATTCCTTTTATCAGACATAAAAAGAAAATACATAATTCCACATAGAAGGAAGCGAAACAAGGTTCTTGCAGTCAAGAAACAATTAGATAGAAAGAAAAATGCTACTCACTCAATGAGAGCCATCTCCTCCGTTTCAGAAACATCAGTCACCCTAAGATCACAAAACATTGGTCATAATCAAAAATAAATAAAAGTAAAACCACTCAAGAAAAGTATGAAAAAGTTAATTAAATCACGTATTAGCTTGTTGTTAGCTCTAATTCCACCATACAATAAAATTATCATGTTACAAATTTACACGTTTTTTGCTCAAGTCATAGAAATAGAAATCTACAAATTATGCATTTAGTGTGGCGTGGAACCTTTTTTTTCCGAAATGAGTACTGATTGCTACATCAAACGCATTTTTATGGGAAAAGATCTGAAGTAAACAACAACAAAAGAACAATAATATTCAATCTTTAAGAAAAATAATCACATGAAATACTGAAAATACCATCTTTTAACGTTAATTCTTCTTGTTCCATCATCAAGTGTAAAAGAAGCATCAGTAACCCTCCATGCTTTATTCATTACAATCCCTATCATTTTTAATCAATCGTTATCTTTACAAGTTAAGGTTGATATGGAACTTTAAAGATTCTGTTACTAGTCGAAATTTCGCAGTATATGCATCGCCTTTAAAAACTATGGAAACAATGGCATTAAAAACTGCAACAGCATCATATAAATATGTCGATATAATTCAATAAGTACAAATTTAATCCTTTGCTTATTACTAAAGCCATTGTTGACATTGTCTTTCATATGACCATTCTATCCATCCTAGGTACAACATAAAAAAATAGAGCATTGAATTTATTTATGATACTTAATAGCATGCCATTGAAAAAATATAACACTGCTTTCATATCATCCCGAGCCTTTCCCTTTTGTAAGGTAAAGAACTAAATTCGTGTCTTATTTTTGCGTAAGACCAAAAATGTTTTATTGTCATGTTTTATTGTATTAGTAGATCTAGCAAAGTATGCAATCTGTGCTTTTTGTTGTAAAAATATACATATAAATAGATAATGTAGTTAATTATTTTCCTCTACAGCATTACCTAACCAACGAGGAAAAAATCTCTAAGCTTCTTATCCAAAAAGTAAAAGTTCAATAAATCTAAATTATCAATCAAGTACATGAATCAAATATGAGACAACACAGAGAGAAAGCTAATGAAGGTTTATTTCTGAAAATACAGTTACCAGTATATTAGTCACATCCATTATTTATCAGGGAATGGAGGAATTAATGTACAGATCTAAAGGTTCAATTTTTCGCTTAATTGCTTTACATTAATCAACATAAACCGTTCAAGTGCTAAAAAGTCACTTTCAATTAAATGACCTTACTATATCTTCTCAAATGATGAATACAAATTCCAAATAATCCACTAACTTTGAGCAATGAATTGTTGAAAGTAACAACATACTTACCTTAAGCGAGCGATCTTGAATTCATGAGGTGCTCTTTTGATAACTACAAATAGCAAATAGATAATTAAAATAGTGGAACAATAAGTCATAGTAATATTGCTATTAGGCATCAGACGAATATTTAAAGAAAATAAATAAAGCTAGTACTAGCGATTTATATAGATATCACATTTGCTACAATCAAGAATTAATGATTTTTTGGCATTAAAGTTTAACTTAGCTGGATGAAATGAAATAATGGAGTATCTTACACTAAGCCTTGGACATTAGCATATTTACCTAAAAAAGTAACGTCTTCTAGACACTCATATTATGTATACCCTTCTAATTCTCCAAAGTATACTAGTTTTTCTTTTCAATACTAAATTACATGTAAAAGAAACATAACAACTCGCAGAGGATTCTAACTCATGAGAATATAAACCTAAGGGTGGATGGTTGTAGGATTTGAAGATATTGCAACAATGGCCAGTACTTTCTACAACACACAAGTAAAATATAGTGAGAAAAAAATGCTTCATTTATAAATTTTATCAGTTGTAATATTTCTTGTATAAAATTCACATACAGACATGTAGAAATTTGCAAGCTTTAATGTAGCCTTTTTCAAATGGATAACAAAAGGGCAATGGCTGCAAATGAACATTGCCTGTAAAATTCAATCGGTTTAAATTCTAATCAAATTGAATTCTAGTATATTATATTCCAATTTTCAACGAATGTAAGAAAAGAAAAACTAAGTACCAACAAAGTAGGATAAGACTCAAACTCATACAAAGCCTAAACTTTTCCAGTCAATGGCTCTTGAAGCTGTATAAACGAAAAAAATCAATAATAAACATGCGTACAAAATTGCAAGAGATGAAACGAATTAAGGAGGGTGTGAAGAATGGTCAGACCTCGAAATGGGGAGTTCAGAAGCCTAAAGAGACACCATTTGATTCAGTTCTTCCTGCTTTGATTTTGGATTTAATGGCGAGTGACTTGTATATGGGAGATGATGGAGGGGAAAGGGGAAGAAGAGGAAGAGGTTTGACGGATAAAGTTCTTCGTGGTGAGAGCAAGTGTGAGGTTCCAAGTTGAAAATTGTTGGTTAGGGCATGGATGCCGAAGAGAAAGTAGTGATAGTTGAACTTCCGGGCGACGTCGACTTGCTCCAATGTCAGATCTTGATTTTGGGTGCTTAACTCACAAAGAAGATGTAAAACGATGGGGGATTTTTTACTTCAAGTGAAGTTATTTGGCCGTGAGTAGAAGAAGCAGGAGAATTTGAAGAAGAGGGAAATAATTAAAAAAGAGGCAGCCATGGAAACATTTAGAAAGATCCCGCTTTAAAAAGCATTACTTAGTTAATGTTTTTTCTGAATAAAACAAATTAAAAACAAATAATAACGCTATGGAATAATGCGTTATGCATTGGCATTATAAAAAGTAACTTTTCTTGTAGTGATTGAATAATAAGTCTTGGAATATTTTGAACTTTACCAAACTGCCTCAACACACGGGTGGGATGATATGGTTCTACTACATCTAGGCATAATATACAACTCGAATACCATGCAATTGTGGAAATGGATTAAAATCTCTTGCATGCATTCAAGGATCAAAAATTATCTAAAATAATGCAACAACAAATGATGATGTTACAATAATTAAAAAAAACGATATTTTACGATTCAAACCTGGTAACGTACATCATGTTCTTGAATATTATAAAGATATAGTCTTAGTTCCTTAAATGATCTGCGACGATCATTTGTTGGATCCCAACAAGCTGCTCTTGGTGAAGTCTCATAGTAAATTTTAGTTGATGGATGCAAACAAATAAAATGCTCATATATCCATGATTCCAACAATTCTAGAAAACTAGCAACTTGTTTCTTTTCGCGCTACTTGCAAGACCAAGCTGTCTATACAACTAACATAAAGCTGCCGAACCCCACGAATAGTTACGAATTTCATCCAAATTACTAATTTGAATTAAATATTGCATGGGCAGATTGAATTTTCTTTTATCCTTAAATAGTGTATTTCCTACTACGTATAAAAGATATGCACGAGCAGCTTGTTTGATTTTTTTCTTCTTCCCACTCATCGCAAACACCATTGAAAATTTCATGCAGCTTGGTACAGTTATTTCCTAACCAACACCATCCTTCATAATATTTTTTGCTTCATTGGCACTTATCCCTAAATTATTAGCAAATAAATTAATTATATCATTTCGGGACCGATCAAATGTTTGTATTGGTAGTCCTTTAACTGGGATATGTAGTATAGATGCAACTCGTCTAATGTTATGGCCATGTCACCAAATAGTAAGTGAAATGTATTTGATTCAAGATACCAACGCGCAACAAAATAAAATATAAGTAATTTATTGACCGAACTATAACAAGCCTCAATTGGAGGATATAATCCCGAAGATTCCAAATATCCTTTAAAACTTATAACATTAATTGGAATTGATAATTCAAAATCGTCGTGCCACGATTTAACATAGAAGAGTATCAAGTTCCTAGAAAATATTTTAAATTATATTATACTATTTCGATAAACTAATTTATAACATGAAAACATAAGAGGATATACCTTGTCATTCCATATCAACGAAACAAAATGAGTATCATAGTTGCTAATCACATCGATAATCTTTGGTCCTCCAGAAGATGACTGTGTGTTATCTATGCCACTAGATATACCGATACCATCAAGAATGTGTTACTCTTAAATGATTTGACCTTCAATATGTTGCTGCACATTTGCTCCCCCTTTAAAATAACATTTTGCCCAACGAAAACTTGTTCTTCCCGAATTTGTTCTTCCACTTGATTTGTAGTTTTTCTTTCTTGCCTTCACATGTCGTCTTTTTGAAGTAGTTAGTGGATTACATGTTGATTTTTTTAGAACAATTTTCATAAAAAACAGACTTACAAAAAAAATAACGTCCTATATGGATGTTGTTACTGCAAAAACCACGCTCAATTATGGCATAGTTTTGACAATAACCATGTGCAAAATAAACGTTCACCTTAATTAAGGAACAACACAGACACAAATTAGGGTTCGTGCAAATTAGTGTTTTGCAAATTCACTGATAAAGACAAAGAAGAATAGAAGAAGAAAAATAAAAGAAGTGATAAATGGAAAATCGAAGTAGATACCATGTTTGTGTTTGGATCTGATCTCCCCCTCTATTGCTATTCATTTTTTTAATAAATGCAGTGTTTAACAGTGGCAAGAAGCATGGAATGACAAGGAGATGGGTGAGGAAGGGTAGTTGGAAAGTAATAGGGTGGGAAAAGGAAAAAAAAGGATGCATGGGTTTTTTCTTAAGCGTTGGGGTAGAAAAGGAGGAAATGGGTGTGGTGATAGAAGTTACCTAAAAATAATTAACCGTAAGTGAGGGTGTAACATCCCACATTTTGCTTTTCAATCCCTAAATTTAATAAAATTATTTAGGCAAATTTGTTCTTAATACTATAGCGGCTTATCACAAATTATGTGAAACAAATCCATGTTTATGAGAAAAGCTGATTAACAAAAAATTAAACTAGGAGCATGTGAAGAAATATAAGAAATTAAGCTCCGTTTGAGTGAAGAAACATAAGAAACCAAACTTGTAGCAAGTAAGGAAGTCTAATAAATTAAGCTTGGATCAAGGAAACCTAATAAACCACGTTCACTAAAAGTATAGTTAACATGGATTTTTCACTAGTACATGGTTTCTTTCAAAATCTTGCTCGCTCCTAACGTGATTAGCGAGGTTTCGTATAATACTTGCTCAGTATGAGCCAGCTTTTATACAAAACCACGTTAAACCCAAGCATGATATGTATTATATAAAATTGCAATGTTAGAAATATCGAGAAGTATGGCTATTTATGGAATAAAATAAGGCGTTAAAAGAAAATAGCGGGATGTGCAAAAACTTTTTACAAATAAACATGTGGTGGGTGGTTAATAGAGCTGGCCTTACTCCAAATCATGTTCCATATTGCCAGATCTTCATATTACCACCTTCAATAATAACATACCTAAAGTGGCCCATACCAAACTGATGTTACCTATATTTTTTTAGAGAGAATTAACCAATGAATTTCATATAATCTAGTTTAGATTTAGCTCAACAGTTTTAAATTTTAAATACAAAAACAAACTTCCTCTCTAAATTCAATTCAACTCTCTTCACCCTCAAATCTCGTTTGACACCTCTAATCCCGCAACATGTTGTTGTACCACTATCCATCACTCCACCATACCTCGCCATCCTCGCCTCACTTACCGCTAGCTCCCATATTCATTGTCAACACCCATATCAATTGAAAACAAACACAAACCTTAATTGCCACAAGTTCAGGACGTTGTATCATTGCATCCATCTTCAAACCTCACCAAAACCCTAATTGACATCGTCGTCACACTTGAAAATCACCCTAAAACATATGGAAAATAATGCTCCATTAAACTCGATTATATGAATATATCATGTTATATTTATTCTTATAGTTTGGAAATTATTGATTTATACTAGCACCCTGTTAATGTTTATAGTTAAAAAATAATGAATTAAACTAGCACTATAATATATAATGTTATATTCATTTTTACAATATCCAATCATGTTTAACACAAGCATCATGTCATGTGATTGATTATAATGGAAGTATAGTCTAAACATTTAAGATCCAAAATACTCTCATGTCTTAAGAGTACTGCACATCGTTATATAAGATTCTCTATTTTGATTTAACTGTCTTCAACCTATAAAATATTCTCGTTGAATCGTTTTTTGATTGTTTCAAACAACCATAAGTATATAACTCACGGTGTCCCTAATAATCATGAGTAATTCACCCTTCAGCATATAGACAGTGTTACGTATGCTAGTCTCGATGGAATCATCGATATCCTTTTATCGAAACGTCTTGATTAGGAACATTTAAAGATAAATATTTTATATACAAGATTCAATACTTGTGGTTACAAACACATTTCTAATTTTGATCGATTAAATACTTTATATAATGATTTTCTACTTGTATATATCTAAATGTTTCCAAGCGTTACTTATATCATAATAAAATGATACATACAATAGGTAACAAAACTAAAGGCGTACTTTATTTCGAATAGGATTCGTGTATAAGAGTTAATTTATATAGTAAATTGCATTTAGGGCATAACCTTAACTCTATAATTGGTGTTGTTAAACGAGTTTGATTAATTGAGGCGCATATGACCTGTATTTGAGCCCAATTATTGAAGTGTCTTGATAAATGGCCGTCTCGTTGATTGGTTTGCATGACATGCTTTTAGGGACTTTCAAACTCCAATTCTAGTTATACACACTTGTATTAGTTAAGAGTTGCTCCTACTACAGGGCTCATATACTTGGGCTTTCGTGTCTGTTTACATACTCTTGGTTTTTGACCTGGGTTATAATAATGAGTCGCAAAAACTAAAATCATGTGTTAATGTCACCTTGGTTGTTGTAAATCGAGCCACATGACTTATAGTTAACACGGAGGTGCTTGGGCTTTCAGTGTTAGCATTTAAGTTTACGAAAGAAATCATTTATACAATTATGGATACGAATATATTTGGAATAGAATAGGCATTCAAATTTTAAGAGTCTAACTATCTCAGATAATATTTGTTCGGGTCAAAATAGGCCACCAACCCCCAATTGTAAGTGAGAGCACTAATATCCAATCACAGATCACAAATAGAGTATATGTAGAGAATATAATATGAAGAATAACCAAAATTAAAATGAAAGCAAGTAAAAAAGACAAGATTTATAGTGGTTCGGCTAACTGGGTCTGCGTCCACTCTAGAAAAATTCTTTTTATTATCAGTACAGTTACAATCGGGAAATCCTAAATAAAAATGGCAGAGTAGCTTCTAGGTAGAAGATGAAGAGAAGCAGAATCAGTCCCCTTTTTTGAAGCCAAACATGTGGAAATCTCGGCTACAAGGCCTCATCACCTACATGGGCCCACCATAACGATTGTCGAGCCCAACTTGTAACGACCCGCAAATCGGTACCCCTTGAGTCAACACTATTCTACAACAATCAACTCAAGTTGCACAGAAATACGAACCATTTGGGTTAAAGAAGAAGAGGTAGAAGAAGAAAATAGAAAACAACAACAGAATCTAACCATCGCAGTGGAATAAAATATAATAGATAATAAATACTCTTTACTCAAACATCAAATATCTTTGTTTATATATTACATCATCAGAGTACATCAGTCACAGCCCAACATCAATGTCATACAAATGGATACACAACAACTCAACATAGCGGAAATATATATATACAAATACGAGAGTACGAATCGTCATCCAGCTCGTCTCCTGAGCTCCACAGCATCATGTCCTGTATCCTATAATACTCGGTCTGACCCGAGCATTATAGTTAAAAAACACCCGAGTCAGTCTGGAATACCAGCGTGAGAAAATCACACCCAATTGATTATTAAAGTTTCAAAAATCCTTTGAAAAACAAAAGCATCTCGTAAGACCACGCCACAAATAAACATGCCGTGTTTTTACCTTACGATAGCTAAAACAATTTTTATAGAAATCCTCTGATATTATAATAGGGTCTATATACAAATACTTATAAAATAGCCGAAATTGTTACATTCATTAAATTCCAGCTACTAGCCACAGAGTGGGTAATACAAACAAAACTCGTACAAGGCTCGTGGGGAGAATGGATTTCCAACTAATGACTAGGCAATGGGGTACCACTTGTCACAGTACGGGGCCTAGATCACCGTACCGAGGAGTACGCCCACTCCCCTGCAACACAAGGCCGGAACTACCCCTTACTGGATAATCCCGAGTGAGATCACTCGACGGTTGGGATCAACAACCGCCCACTAAGCCGAAAATAAAAAGGGACATCTAGACAGGAATGACCTCACCCTGCTTGGGTGCTACCCACCTAGCCTTGCTGCATATCCCCTGATTTTCTGTCATTCCCATTTGATGAGGCTTGAGGCTAAGCGTTACCTTTCATAGAATACATCCCTTAGAATGCCCATCGTCCGCCTGACGATGTTTCGTAAGCATTCATCCATACAAGTCCTTTCCGGCTTCGAACGGAACCAAAGGCACTATTCCTACTACATCCATTTTGGAAATATCCTTAGGATTAGTAGCGACTAGCCCTTGTACTTCACCGCTCCATCTTCGAATCCAAAATCGTTTTTCCATGAAACGTACAAACCGGATCGAAGTGGTTTTCGAGAAATAAATCTCGATCCCGGTCTCTTCGAAACGATCAACGCATTTGGCCAATATTGATAGTCGGTTATTTAATTATCAATTATATTCACAAAACAACCATTAACCAATAAATAATTTCCCAAATTATTTATTTATCTCAAAAATATCTTCACAAGATATATTTTCACTTTTCAAATTCCTTTGAAAATAGTTTAAACTATCTGCTTTTCTCAGAATAAATTCCAAGTATTTCTATTTCCACTGGAATCACCAAGCACGAAACTAGATTTTTTTTTTAATTAATTTAAAACACTTTACTTTTAAAAATATACTTTAAACATTCCAATTAAAATTCCTTTAATAATTTGTTAAAAATACAAACTATATGAATATTTGAAAATAAGGTTACTGAATAAAATATGAAACTAGATTTCTTATTTTAAAACAAAATACTTAGTTACTTCTTAATAATTACTACTAAAATAGATTAAAGAAAATACTTAGTTAGACTTTAAATATTAGAAATAATAAATTTTACAAGGCTTGCTTCCTTTAAAAACAACTTTAAAACATTTAATTTATTTTTAAAAATTTACTTTTTAAAAAAAACATGTACTTGGCTATCCAGAGAAATATACTTCTCTTCACAACCTTTAAAAATAAATCACTATTTATTCTTAAACAATTTTTCTCATTCCTTTAATAAATTCCCGCCTTGAATTTATTCTTCCAAATATCCAAGTTCAGACACTTAAATCAATTTCCAAATTGATTTCCAATTTACTTCATTTATTCCAAAATCCTTTAATTTCAGATTTATTCCTTAATTATGATTTAAGATACTTTTAATTGAAATACCCATTTATATTTCTCAATTTACTTCTTATTCCCTTAGATAAATTTAAAACTTAAAGTTTGAAAATAATTCTTTATTCCTTTAAAATAATATCACTTGATTTTACAATTCATTAATTACTGTTTATTCAAATCCCTTTCTTTTCATACTCGAAGTTATTTATTAGTATTTCATATACTTTTATTTCTTATTCAATTCATTCTAATTTTATTAAATTTTCTAAGATTATTTCGTTTACAACTTTACTTCCTTTATTTTCTTTCCAAAACCCAATTTATATATTTTTGGTAATTCATTATACCCAAACATATCTGGTCAAATCATAACATTCAATATTCCAATATATTCATCATAGAATATCAGGTAATCACAACAGAGAATATTAAATAATAAATGTTGAGGGATCCAGTTGGATCCCTCCAACCTGTATTCACTGCATCCACAGACGTTAGCACAATAATATACAATTCCAGAATATACCATACTATAGCACATCAATCAATTTCAACCATTCAAACAATTATTTAAATTTAATCATTTAAAATTTAAATTTAAATTAACTGAGTGAGATTAACTCACCTTTTCATTTTATTATCATCCATTCCAATCCAGCTTGCCTCCTTCTCAATTTTTAACCTTGTATAAAAAATTTGCAGTTTATTAGTATTTGGATTAACCGATCAATTAATTCCTAATACTTTGGTTATAAATCAATTTTCTTTTAAATAAATATTTGAACTAATTGAAAAATCACCGACTATTAAATAACTTAATTAGCTAAGGCTTTAGTTTTAGACTAATTTCTTTATAAATAAAATATTTAACTAAAAATTAACTTTTAGAACTGAATTGAATAAAATAACCTCTTGTAAAAATAATTAAATAAGTGTTATTAAATAAAACTACCTTTATAATATATATATATATATATATATATATATATAAACTGAATTTAAAATCTTTACTAAGATTAAATTTTTATTTTATTTTCTGCTTGCATATTAAAACTGAAACTGCATATCATTATATATTATTTATTTTATTTTTATTTCTTTCTGTTCATCATTAACAAATTATATTTTCAAAAATCCCTTCAATTATATTATATTATTTTATATTTTTTTTCCCGCCAGACCATCTATAATTTATTTACCATTTAATAAATTTTAATTTACAAATTTTAAATAAATAAATAACTAACGTGATACATCTATTCAATTCTTCAGTTTGCAACTAATAATAGTTTCATTAACTACCAGATTTACTTTACTGTAAAACTTCGGAATTCGATTTCACTGTAATTCACAAATTCTCTTAATACCGTAAAAATTTAAGTTCTATTTATTTATTATTATTTTTTATACGAATCAAAATTTTTTAGAGCAAAAAGAGAAACCCATACCAAAGCTATCCAACCCGGCCGCACATGAATCTTCTCTTCCCAAATCACCTTCGACGATTGCATCACCACATTCCTGCTCGAACTCCCTTCAGGTAGTCCATATCCCCACGTCGCCATCACCGAAACCGACCCCAAAACTCGAAGCTAAACCCCTCATCGCGCAGCCTCCCCAAAACTCGAACCCTAGTTCGCGATCTCGTACTTCCTCGCGCCGCAACTCCACCTCCAGCGCGTATACGAGCTTCCATCTCCAAAATCTTAGCCTCAGCAACACGCGACCCTCCCCCATCGCGTCGCCCCAAACATCTCGATCTGATTGCGGTAGAGAGGGCTCGCGATTTGGATTCGATTTCGTTGTAAATTTTTTTTTTTTGAGTTCGATTTCGAGGATGCCATGATTCGAGATTCTGAAGAGAACAAGGTGGGTCGCGGCTATTTTTTTATTTGTTTATTTTAGTTCGAGATGTAGAGGCTTTGGCCATTTTTTTTTACAAAGAAGGTTGTGCGATTTAATAAGCTGAAGGAAAAAAGGAGGGTTCGAGATAATTACCAATTTAACAGCTTGTTGAGGAAGACAATAGTTTTAAATAAAAATAAAATCATTTATCCACCGTAAGTCAAAAACCAAAGGGTCCTGTAATATAAAAAAAATGACGAACGTGATTATTACGTGTTCAACTGTGCTATGACACAGGAAAACAATGCAAAAGAAAAGACAGGCTTTTGGACCGGTTATAAAATTGAATTTCCGATTTAATTTTCAGCGCGATTACTTATCGTTTGCTCACACAACAACTCCGAATGCTATGAAAATTGAAATCCGTTAATAATTCAATATTGCGGACCCTATGGAACTGGTTTCGTCTAATTCCGAGACTGTGCCTCAGAAGATTATTTTTAAATTCAATTTAAACGATAAAATTTTAAAACCGAACAAATTACTGTTAATTTCAATTTTACAACTTCTATTATTTTCAGTGTCATCAATATAAATTTTACAAGCCTTCAAATTATATTTAACAGGCTCAATATTCTAGATTCAACAATTTACCCAACTTCTAATTATTAAATGCTATTATTTAATCATCAAATAAATTGAGATATCTGAGATTCAAGCTAAAAAAAATTAACTTTTAAATATTTCAAATAAATTTAATATTCCAATTTTAAATGCTTAAAAATTCCGAGTCGTCACATTCCTCCCCCCTTAAAAGAATTTCGTCCCCGAAATTACTAGTTAGGAAGAATGGTCCAATACCCGTTTATTATTTTTCCCTAAAACCAAACAGTTTTAACAATGCAACATCTTACTAACTATCTTTTATAAAGACCCATTACCATTCTCACTAACTTCCCAAATTCCCTCACAATTTGCAAACAATCCTATTTGCCCAACCATTCAAGTTTTAATCATAAAACCAAATTTTGAATTATCAAAATTTTCCCAAAAATTTTTCTAACTCTCTAAATTTCCGAAAATTTTTGCCTGCGTCTCCTTTGCGCGGCTAGCTCGGTACAACTACAAAATGGCTCTACGGCCTCCCAAATCCAAAAAGAAAACAAAAAGCCAAGTGGCTCAATCCAAATCCAAATCCCATTCAAATTTCATACCAAATTTAAATACATACCTTTTTGTCGAGCATTTCAAATTTATCTTCTTGAAATCAAAGGCCAATTTCCTTTCCCTTTTATAATACCTGTATATCCTGCTTAGCACTAATATCCATTCACAACATTCCAAAATATTTTATCCACTTCTTCACAAAATGCCAATATCTATTCATCCAAATATTAACTTGAAATATATTTACATTATCAATTCCCAATTAAGAAATTATCCATTCCTTACTTAAGTTAACATAAGCATTCTATATGTTTCTTACATTTATTTTCACTTTACCACTTTAATTTATATCCATTTCTATTCAAATCGATTCTTTCATTTCCATATGAATTCAACTTATCTTTAACTCTGAATATTTAAATTTTATTTTTCATTAATAACTAATTCATATCATTACTTCAAATTGGTTTCCTTTACTGATTTATTTTAGTTTCAAATTTGGATTTGTTAGTCGTTAACACTATTTTCCAAAATTTTCAAAAATTTTCTAACTCCCAAAATTCCCGAAATTTTTTGGCAGACTCTCCTTTGTACGGAGGAGCTTTTGCAATTTGACAAAAGTCATAAATATATATACATCGGCCCATACGGTCGGAAAAATCAAAAGCAGTTCATATTTCCTATTTTTATTACGTAGGCGTACCTTATTTAGCATTTTAAGCAAGCGGCTTATAATTTTTAGCAACTAGCGCAACTAAATCCAGCCACACAGCTTCCAAGAACCTATACTTACTCAATTTAAACATGTAGGTACAATATATATGAATTCTAGCAACATTTCACTTATTTGCAATAGTTAAAACATATGAATTTTGAAGGAAATGCCCATTAAACACTTTTTATAAGCAAATTTAAATATTCCAACGTTAATTTTTATTTGCTTACAACTAACCACATATCGTTTCACTTAATCCGAATGGTTAACAACTCACAAATTTACATTTAATTTATTTTTTTTAAGCAAACTGAACTCATATTTAATTCAATTGCTCTCAAATCAATTTATTTTACCCTTATCAACACATAGAATTTTAATCACTTCCATTTACATCAAATGACAATATATTCTATGCAATTCGATGAGATCCATGTGAATAAATAAGTACTTATGTTTTATAACCAATTTAAATTGATTTCAATTCAATTTATACTTAATTCTATCCCATTTTTAAATTTATTCCCAATCCATATATTCTCATTTTCATTACATTTCAGATTTGAATCCATCCACTTGCATTTCATTTTATTAACCAACTAGTTTCATTATTCAAACAAGTTCCGTTCAAAATCATTTGATCTAGCTTGACCCATTCATTTACATTTCATTCCATATTTGTTTATTCCAAACTATTTATTTAGCTCGAAGACAATCCAAGCTATTGCATTCCATAACCGTTTCTCAACTTATTTAAACCACGCTTCATTTGATTCTTATTTATTCCATCCATTTATTTTCACTTGATTCAAATTCAAACCAATATCATTAAACTTAGTTTTAAGTTGAATTCAATTCAACTTCTTTCCATCTTTTAGCTTAAGTTTATTCACTCCAATTTTATACTTAAGCTCATTTCATTTTGCAAGTAAATTTCTCTTTTCAATTTAACTTGGTTCTATTTTAATCCAATCCCATTTCAAACTACAAATTTATTTGATCAATTATTATATATTTTAACTTTTTAGATTCAGCTCATTCAATTTATTACAAGGCCATTTCCTATTTATTTCCATTTATTTGGATTTTATTTGCAATTCATACCATTACTATTTTAATCCATTTACAGTTTTATTCGATACATTTCAATTATATTTAATTTGTTAACACTTCACGTTAAATTTTAATTAATAACTCAAGTTCTGAATCCACTATCCAATTTCAATTTACCACCAAATTTCATGAACTCATAATTCAGTTACATTTACTTTACTGACAATTCAAGTCGAATTCAATTTTTAACTTGAGTTTTATTTCCAAACTTCATCATAATTTCACAGTTCGGCTTCAATTAAACAACATTACATTCCCATTTACAAATTTTATTAACTAATTTATTTTAAAGTTAGTTCTTTCCTATTTATAGTTCAATACTTGATTTTTAATTTCAAATATCACTTCATTTAATTTTCTTAAGTTCACATTTATTTTATAATTCAAATTTGGATTTTTATTTTATTTTTCAATTCATCCAACAATATTTATTTTGGATTTGTATTCCATTTTCAATTTTATAAGTCACAACTTATTATTTACACTATTCCATTCATTATAGGCTTGAATATATTATTCTTTTATTTTTGACTCGAGTATTACAATTATTTATAACTCAAGCATATTTTCATTCCATGCATTTTTAATTCTTTTATAAGTTATTCTGATTTATTTATTCCAATTCCAAACCTTATCCAATTTATTTTCCATTTATTCAGGTAAGAATTTAATTCCATTTATTAATTCAGTTGAATTCTCATTCCAATTCAATTTTACTTTAACTCAGATTTATTTGATTCGATTCGATTTCAACTTAATTCGAATACAACTGGATATTATTTCAGCTTATTCAATTTATTTTAATCCAGTTAAATTTTATTCTCCAATCCAAGTTAATTTCATTTTAACTTTTCACTTTAGATTTATATTCCATTATCCAAAGCTTAAATTTCTTCCTGATTTACAAATCATTTCCATTTATAAGCTTACACTTATCTTATCCAGATTTTTAAACACCCAGCTTTGGTTTCAAATTGTTTTGAAATCTCCAACATCTCAAATCATATTTCTCACAAATTAAACCAATCCTGGTTTTATTCCCAACAAATTTCCTTTGAGATTTCCAAAAACAACTAACTTTTCTGAACAAATCAATATGGCAGCAATCTGTCACTTAGAAACTCGAAAATAAACATCGATGATGCTGCAGCCATCATCGAAAGTATTTTCCAGCGACTGAAGTGAATTCAATGCTAAATCTCTTCCCAAAATTTATATGAAACAATTTTCCTTTCAGAAATACCCCAACAACAACAATGCTACTATTTACCTTCCAAATACTTCCAAAATCTTCGGGGTTTTAAAAGTTTCAAATTCTATTTTAAATAATTTTTCTATAATTCATTTGTACAGTTTCTGCTTATACAGATTTCCATTTGATTGTATTTCAATTCATAAATTACATTTATAATTCATATTTATAAATTGCATTTTATAATGAATTTATTCCCTTAAATTTTTAGTTATATTCAATTTTAGTTAAATTTTTACTTAATAATGATAATACTTTTAATATTATCATTTTTAACATCCATGCAACCATATATTAGCTAAGCAGTTTTCAAAATCTTTCTTTATATCAAAATATATTTTTGGGTAAAATTATTTCATTTACCCATATTTAAAACAATACCGTGTCAATTGTTCTATTCAAGTGTTTAGAAACCCCTTCAATACAGCTGTGCAGACTGTATCGACGAAGGTTCATATGCCACTCAATAAACCAATCAACACAATATTAAAACAATTTGTATTCACTAACAAATACGCACTTATATCTATTAATACGCTCAAACTCATTATAGAGTACTACGGACTCTATTTTAAATGAGTAATTCCCACCAGAGCCAAGGTTATCACCAACCTACGCTCTGATACCAACTGTAACGACCCGCAAATCCGTATCCCTTGAGTCAATACTATTCTACAAAAATCAACTCAAGTTGCACAGAAATACGAACCATTTGGGTTAAAGAAGAAGATGTAGAAGAAGAAAATAGAAAACAATAACAGAATCTAACCATCGCAGCGGAATAAAATATAATAGATAATAAATACTCTTTACTCAAACATCAAATATCTTTGTTTATATATTACATCATCAGAGTACATCAGTCATAGCCCAACATCAATGTCATACAAATGGATGCACAACAACTCAACACAGCAGAAATATAAATATACAAATACGAGAGTACGAATCGTCATCCAGCTCGTCTCCTGAGCTCCACAGCATCATGTCCTGTATCTTATAATACTCGGTCTGACCCGAGCATTATAGTTAAATAACACCCGAGTCAGTTTGGAATACCAGCGTGAGAAAATCACACCCAATTGATTATTAAAGTTTCAAAAATCCTTTGAAAAATAAAAGCATCTCGTAAGACCATGCCACAAATAAACATGCCGTGTTTTTACCTTACGATAGCTAAAACAATTTTTATAGAAATCCTTTGATATTATAATAGGGTCTATATACAAATACTTATAAAATAGCCGAAATTGTTACATTCATTAAATTCCAGCTACTAGCCACAGAGTGGGTAATACAAACAAAACTCGTACAAGGCTCGTCGGGAGAATGGATTTCCAACTAAAGACTAGGCACTGGGGTACCACCTGTCACGGTACGGGGCCTAGATCACCGTACCGAGGAGTACGCCCACTCCCCTGCAACACAAGGCTGGAACTACCCCTTACTGGATAATTCCGAGTGAGATCACTCCGCGGTTGGGATCAACAACCGCCCACTAAGCCGAAAATAAAAAGGGACATCTAGACAGGAATGACCTCACCCTGCTTGGGTGCTACCCACCTAGCCTTGCTGCATATCCCCTGATTTTCAGTCATTCCCATTTGATGAGGCTTGAGGCTAAGCGTTACCTTTTATAGAATACATCCCTTAGAATGCCCATTGTCCACCTGACGATGTTTCGTAAGCATTCATCCATACAAATCTGTCCCGGCTTCGAACGGAACCGAAGGCACTATTCCTACTACATCCATTTTGAAAATATCCTCAGGATTAGTAGCGACTAGCCCTTGTACTTCACCGCTCCATCTTCGAATCCAAAATCGTTTTTCCACGAAACGTACAAACCGGATCGAAGTGGTTTTCGAGAAATAAATCTCGATCCCGGTCTCTTCGAAACGATCAACGCATTTGGCCAATATTGATAGTCGGTTATTTAACTATCAATTATATTCACAAAACAACCATCAACCAATAAATAATTTCCCAAATTATTTATTTATCTCAAAAATATCTTCACAAGATATATTTTCACTTTTCAAATTCCTTTGAAAATAGTTTAAACTATCTGCTTTTCTCAGAATAAATTCCAAGTATTTCTATTTCCACTGGAATCACCAAGCACGAAACTAGATTTTTTTTAAATTAATTTAAAACACTTTACTTTTAAAAATATACTTTAAACATTCCAATTAAAATTCCTTTAATAATTTGTTAAAAATACATACTATATGAATATTTGAAAATAAGGTTACTGAATAAAATATAAAACTAGATTTCTTATTTTAAAACAAAATACTAAGTTACTTCTTAATAATTACTACTAAAATAGATTAAAGAAAATACTTACTTAGACTTTAAATATTAGAAATAATAAATTTTACAAAACTTGCTTCCTTTAAAAACAACTTTAAAACATTTAATTTATTTTTAAAAATTTACTTTTTTAAAAAAACATGTACTTGGCTATCCAGAGAAATATACTTCTCTTTACAACCTTTAAAAATAAATCACTATTTATTTTTAAACAATTTTTCTCATTCCTTTAATAAATTCCCACCTTGAATTTATTCTTCCAAATATCCAAGTTCAGACACTTAAATCAATTTCCAAATTGATTTCCAATTTACTTCATTTATTCCAAAATCCTTTAATTTCAGATTTATTCCTTAATTATGATTTAAGATACTTTTAATTGAAATACCCATTTATATTTCTCAGTTTACTTCTTATTCCCTTAGATAAATTTAAAACTTTAAGTTTTAAAATAATTCTTTATTCCTTTAAAATAATATCACTTGATTTTACAATTCATTAATTACTGTTTATTCAAACCCCTTTCTTTTCACACTCGAAGTTATTTATTTGTATTTCACATACTTCTATTTCTTATTCAATTCATTCTAATTTTATTAAATTTTCTAAGATTATTTCGTTTACAACTTTACTTCCTTTATTTTCTTTCCAAAACCTAATTTATATATTTTTGGTAACTCATTATACCCAAATATATCCGGTCAAATCATAACATTCAATATTCCAATATATTCATCATAGAATATCAGGAAATCACAACAGAGAATATTAAATAATAAATGTTGAGGGATCCAGTTGGATCCCTCCAACCTGTTTTCCCTGCATCCACAGACGTTAGCACAATAATATACCAATTCCAGAATATACCATACTATAGCACATCAATCAATTTCAACCATTCAAACAATTATTTAAATTTAATCATTTAAAATTTAAATTTAAATTAACTGAGTGAGATTAACTCACCTTTTCATTTTATTATCATCCATTCCAATCCAGCTTGCCTCCTTCTCAATTTTTAACCTTGTATAAAAAATTTGCAGTTTATTAGCATTTGGATTAACCGATCAATTAATTCCTAATACTTTGGTTATAAATCAATTTTCTTTTAAATAAATATTTGAACTAATTGAAAAATCACTGACTATTAAATAACTTAATTAGCTAAGGCTTTAGTTTTAGATTAATTTCTTTATAAATAAAATATTTAACTAAAAATTAACTTTTAGAACTGAATTAAATAAAATAACCTCTTGTAAAAATAATTAAATAAGTGTTATTAAATAAAACTACCTTTATAATATATATATATATATACATATATATATATATATATAAACTGCATTTAAAATCTTTACTAAGATTAAATTTTTATTTTATTTTCTGCTTGCATATTAAAACTGAAACTGCATATCATTATATATTATTTATTTTATTTTTATTTCTTTCTGTTCATCATTAACAAATTATATTTTCAAAAATCCCTTCAATTATATTATATTATTTTATATTTTTTTTCCCGCCAGACCATCTATAATTTATTTACCATTTAATAAATTTTAATTTACAAATTTTAAATAAATAAATAAAGGACCCGATTCTTCGTCTTTCGAAAATTCAACATCGATACTCAATTTATCGACTGCCGAGCAATCGAACGACGAAAAACCGAACACTTAGGGTTTTAAGAAAAAGAAAGAGAGAGAAGAAGAGATAAGAAAAGATAGAAAAATAGAGAGGAAAGAAAATAGAAGAACATAGAAAATAGAACGGAATAGAAAACAACAGAACAACATCAGAATCTCACAATTCGCAGCGGAACAACATATAATATATAAATGAATAATCTTTAAACAAAGAACTATATCAGTTATTACATTTTATACATTACATTTCATTACATCATATCATCAGAGTGTACAACAACAACAACATCAAACAGTGCAGCGGAAAAAGAAATGCTATATACTAGTAATACGCCATGCCATCCATCTTGCCTCCAGCAACTCCAGAAATATCCTGATAAACCTTAACTCTTGACTGCCCGTGTGGAAATTGGTGGGCACCCAGAGTTTAGGAAGGAAACAATAAACTCCGAGTCAGTCATGTGACTGGTGTGAGAACTCAAAACAGTTTATTTATCTTTAAAATCAAAATAGAGGAATATTTTTAAAGTCAATTCGCAATGCTTTTAAAAATGAGACTACCATAAGGCCTCCCGCACACACACACAATGCAAACGCAGAATCGGAGGAGATTTCTCCTTATGATAGTCAAAGATGCTTGATACGCATTTAAAAGAACATTTGATATTATTACTAGTGCATAGTGTAGGAAAAATTCATTTCGAAAGTAGAATATAAATCTTAGCCAACATACGACCATTATCGTATGCCTACTATAGCTACCATCCAAACAGTGGGGCGCCACCATAAGTGAATGATAGGTTCTACAACTAATACCGTACAAGATCGTATTGTTTCTTTGGATTTTCAACGAATGATCAGGCCAAGGAACTTCCCATTGCCACATGAGAATGCCTCTGGATGGACATCCCCGAGAACCAAACCGGATCTCTACCAACACAAGGCCGGGTTACCCCTAACTGAGTAACAACTGACCGAATATGCCATCCCCCGGTCCTTTGGGACCTTTCACCGAGCGCTCGTAATCAATTCACACAATCATAACAAAGTGTTTTCAACATGAGTAAGTATCTGGGCTCCATACCATGATACCACCCTTTTCCAGAAGGAAATGCACACATCCTAAAGGGCGCTAACCCCTCATAACCTTGCTGCATCTTTCCTGTTTTGACCATTCACGGGGTGTGAGGCTCGACGAAGTCACGTCCACAAAACATACTTTATACAAAAGCCATGCTTTGGGTCAACAAATGATCATAGAAATGATCACCAGGATAGACGATCAAATAAACGATCCTATCACAAATAATCAACACAATGATCATTTCACAGCAACACTCAGCATGTCACATTACCAAATTGGGAATATATCGCTGATAACATTCAACTACATAACCTCTGAGCTCGTACGTCTCAGAGAAGGGTGTTAAGCTAAAAGAATAAATTCTCCACCACCAACAGAAATATATTTGAAAGAAATCTGCTTTATATCTCAGTTTGTAATGTCAGACATACAATCCATACAAGTCTGTTCCGGGATCGAACAAAACCGAAGGCACTTACAAAGAAGTCCTTGCAATCCGGATATCCACAATCCTGATCAGATTTCCCATCACATATGGAGAACTCAATACCGTAGCTACTCGGTGCAGAGTCAATCGACAGGTCATCCTATCGCTCTCGCAAATACCGGGTCTTCAACACCGATCTTCAATGCGATATATAACAACGTATCACATATTCGGAATGGGTTATACGACCCCATGGTCCTTTCCAGGTCAACCCGAATAGTGAGCGCTTATTCAAAAATAAGTGTGGCATTCAAATTCAAACAAATCACATCAATTACCCATTCAAAGGGAAATATTGATAGTCGGTTATTGAACTATCAATGGATATGCACACATCACCAGTTTCCAAATAATTTTCCAAATTATTTATTTTCCAAAATATCTTTACAAGATATATTATTTTCAATACTTCAAAAATAAATCAATATTTATTTTTAAACAAGTTCCCCTTTCTTTTATAAATTCCATAGTGAATTTATATTCTAAAATTATCTATGAATATACGATTTCAATTATTCATTTCAATTTATCTTCAAAAAGATAAATTCTCAAAATATTCACTTTATATTGGAAAACATTTCCATACTTATTTATTCATAAGTAATTCACAAATTTTATTTATTTTCAACACTTGGAAAATATCCAATATACTTAAATCGAGATTAAGTATATATTTCATTCTTTAAGGAAATCATTCTCTTTAACATATTTATTTGGGCCAAAACGAATGTTGCGTAAAACATCGTTACGACAACCCAAAATCACTAGTATAGGGATTCGAATTTTAAGATAGATATATAAATCCCAATACTATACAAAACATTTCCTTTCGGAAATCATTTACTATAACAATAGTGTTATAGTCCACCATTTCCTTCGATTTCTCGAAAACATCTATTTCAACAATAAATGTTGAAATCTATGGTTTCGAATCTTAACACCTTTTAAAACATCGTTAGATCGTTTTAATTCAGTTCAAAATATCACATTCTAAACAATCTCTTTAACATACTATTCACTATTCAAAAACGTGAATATACTACGTTAACAAATATCATCATTTCCATTCATTTTATTTCAAAGGGTTATTCACTGTCAAAAACGTGAATATAACTTCATTTATAGGTTTCAACAATTTACTTATCAAAATAAGTCATTTGCGAATTTATAAAACAACGTTTATAAATCCCATTCCTAATTATTTTATAACAACTTCCTTTTATAAATTTTCTTTATTAACCTATTCGATTTATAACTCAATTATAAACTAAAGGTTCATATTATAAGTTAAATACTTATAATTTATTCGTTCACAAAAATCGTTCCTTTGAACTTCATAATTATAAATCTTATAACTTATAAGATTCAATTATTTATCCAAAACCATTCTTTTAATGACTTTATAAATTTTATAAACCTACTGTTTATAAAATTCCATTTATAATTTCACCGTTTATAATTCTATAAATTTCGTTCAATTTATGAAATTCATTTTCACTTCATTCAAACACTTATAAAAACTCGTTTTATAATTTCAATATTTCAATTTATAAATATCCATTTATAAATCTCTTAATATAATTCAATTTATATTATTCTTTTAAAACGTCTTTAATCTCCTTTATTATTTCACCATTTTGATTCATAAAATAATTAAATTTTATAAATCCTATATTTAAACTTTTTACAATAAATTCAAAAATCCAATTTAAACTATTTTATAAAATCATTAACCCTTATTTCTCAAAAATCAGCTTTTAACTATATTTCACAAAAACCATAATTTTATAACTTTGAAAATTATAACGTTTATTTATTTAACATGGATCAATTCCAAAAATATAGTATATTTTCAAAAATCACTTTTAAAAATCATTTTAAAATTCCAAAGTTTGGTCCAATGATGCTACATACCAAATAGTCAATCACGACAACAACGATATCATATATCGATATGAAAATCCATCAAATATCAAAATATCTGAAATCAAATAAATACTGTTGAGGAATCCAGTTGGATCTCTCCAACCTGTTTTCCTTCATTCACAAACATTAGCACAATACCAATTTCGCTCCAGTCCGAAATTATCGCGGTATATGTTTTTATTAAATATTATCCGCTTAATAGACGGCGCAATAGGGTCTCATCCGCTAAAAAATACGGGAAATCAACAACTGCAATATATACATATGCCAATATATATATATTGCTATTATATATAATACCAATTTCACTGTTTATGAAATATTCGCGGTATATGTTTTTAATAAATAACATCCGCTTACTAACGGCGTATAATGTCTATTTTAACAATCAATAGATAACAATCATCATTCAAACATGCATTCAAATATTTTAAATCTAACTATTTAAAATAAAATCGAAACTGATTCGATTGAGTGAGAAGTTCTCACCTTGATTTTAAATTCCGTTTTAGCGATTTATTTCGAATAAAATTAAACGCGCGTTTAATTCTACCCAAAATTCTCACTAACTCCAAACGACTCCAATCCAATTTCATCGCGTAGTGCTCGTCCATACGATTCCAACGCAACTGGTTTCGCGCGTTTTCGACCTCGTATGAAAAAGTTATGAATTTATGAAGTTACACGATTTTTGATATATAAATTACAACTTAAATTTTCTATTTATAAACCTACATCTAATTCAGGCCGTTAGATCCAAGCAAATCCATCAGGGCCGCACGCACGTCTTCCCTTCCCCTTCTTCATCTTGCACGCACTCAACATGTACAGACCGAAGAAAACCCAATGCATGAAACTAGGGTTCCATCTTCGAGCCTCCACGTTCAACTTTAGGTCGATCAACTAGTGCCATTGCAAAGCCCCACTCCCATACTACACTCGGCCAGAGCACGGCTAGGCTCGGCCACCCCCCTAGCACGCAAATCGAAGTCGAACTGCTGGTCTTTGCAGCCAATTTGTCGATGAACCATAGCTCCATTTACGATCTCACCCGTTGGATTTGTAGAGCTCGTGATGCTCTACATCTTTGATGTTGGAGGATTTTCAAATTGAATTGTGGATTGGGAGAAAATTGGAGAAGAAGCTCGTGAATTTCTGGCCGTGGGTTGAGGGGGGTGGCGGCTGCGTTTATAATTAGGGTTTTATTTTTTATTTTAATTTAGAGAGAGAGGGGTGTCTATTTATAGAATTTCGAACGACACTATTCATCCCGGAAATTCCAAACTCCGATTTACGCACCGTAACCAGCGTTTCTAGGGTTTACCCCGCGTTCCGGACACAATGGAATAGGTTTCGAAAGCTAATTCGGACATCTGTGCGAGTTATGGCAACAAACGTTCAATTTAAATTAAACCGATTTAAACGATTTTCTAGGCGTTTTAATTTGTACCGGAAAAACGGTAAATCCAATTGACACGAAATTTGAAACCATACAATAATATCACATTACGGATCCGATGAAACCGGTTTCGTCGAAATCCGAGACTTTTTGAAAAATGGCTATTTTAACTCGCCAAATTAATATTAAAAATAATTCGATGCGTTTCGAGCTGTCACGCTCAAACGATAACTCCGATTGACACGAAAATTGAAATCCGGTAATTACTAACTATTACGGATCCAATGGAACTGGTTTCGTTCAATTCTGAGACTGTTCAAAAATTGACTATTTTCACTAGTCGATTTTAATATTAAAATATTCAATTTTCACAAATTAACTTTTAATTTGATTTTAAAAGTTCTAAAATATCATTCTAACTTCAATATGATAAAATAAAATTTTACAAATCATTTTCAATCATATTTAACTAAATTTTCAATTATTTCCATAATTTAACGTATTAAATTATCGATTTAATTATCCAATTAAATCCAATAATTCAAATTAAATTTATTTGACTTATAAATTTCACTTATTAATATTTAAAATAAATTAAATATTCAAATTTTAATTAATAAAATTCCTGGGTCGTTACAATAAATAACTAACGTGATACATCTATTCAATTCTTCAGTTTGCAACTAATAATAGTTTCATTAACTACCAGATTTACTTTACTGTAAAACTTCGGAATTCGATTTCACTGTAATTCACAAATTCTCTTAATACCGTAAAAATTTAAGTTCTATTTATTTATTATTATTATTATCTTTTATATGAATCAAAATTTTTTAGAGCAAAAAGAGAAACCCATACCAAAGCTATCCAACCCGGCCGCACATGAATCTTCTCTTCCCAAATCGCCTTCGACGATTGCATCACCACATTCCTGCTCGAACTCCCTTCAGGTAGTCCATATCCCCACGTCGCCATCACCGAAACCGACCCCAAAACTCGAAGCTGAACCCCTCATCGCGCAGCCTCCCCAAAACTCGAACCCTAGTTCGCGACCTCGTACTTCCTCGCGCCGCAACTCCACCTCCAGCGCATATACGAGCTTCCATCTCCAAAATCTTAGCCTCAGCAACACGCGACCCTCCCCCATCGCGTCGCCCCAAACATCTCGATCTGATTGCGGTAGAGAGGGCTCGCGATTTGGATTCGATTTCGTTGTAATTTTTTTTTTTTTGAGTTCGATTTCGAGGATGCCATGATTCGAGATTCTGAAGAGAACAAGGGGGGTCGCGGCTATTTTTTTATTTGTTTATTTTAGTTTGAGATGTAGAGGCTTCGGCCATTTTTTTTACAAAGAAGGTTGCACGATTTAATAAGCAGAAGGAAAAAAGGAGGGTTCGAGATAATTACCAATTTAACAGCTTGTTGAGGAAGACAATAGTTTTAAATAAAAATAAAATCATTTATCCACCGTAAGTCAAAAATCAAAGGGTCCTGTAATATATAAAAAAAAACGATGAACGTGATTATTACGTGTTCAACTGTGCTATGACATGGGAAAATAATGCAAAAGAAAAGACAGGCTTTTGGACCGATTATAAATTTGAATTTCCGATTTAATTTTCAGCGCGATTACTTATCGTATGCTCACACAAAAACTCCGAATGCTATGAAAATTGAAATCCATTAATAATTCAATATTGCGGACCCAATGGAACTGGTTTCGTCTAATTCCGAGACTGTGCCTCAGAAGATTATTTTTAAATTCAATTTAAACGATAAAATTTTAAAACTGAACAAATTACTGTTAATTTCAATTTTACAACTTCTATTATTTTCAGTTTCATCAATATATATTTTACAAGCCTTCAAATTATATTTAACAGGCTCAATATTCTAGATTCAATAATTTACCCAACTTCTAATTATTAAATGCTATTATTTAATCATCAAATAAATTGAGATATATGAGATTCAAGTTAAAAAAAATTAACTTTTAATATTTTAAATAAATTTAATATTCCAATTTTAAATGCTTAAAAATTCCGGGTCGTCACATTCCTCCCCCCTTAAAAGAATTTCGTCCCCGAAATTACTAGTTAGGAAGAATGGTCCAATACCCGTTTATTATTTTTCCCTAAAACCAAACAGTTTTAACAATGCAACATCTTACTAACTATCTTTTATAAAGATCCATTACCATTCTCACTAACTTCCCAAATTCCCTCACAATTTGCAAACAATCCTATTTGCCCAACCATTCAAGTTTTAATCATAAAACCAAATTTTGAATTATCAAAATTTTCCCAAAATTTTTTCTAACTCTCTAAATTTCCGAAATTTTTTGCCAGCGTCTCCTTTGCGCGGCTAGCTCGGTACAACTACAAAATGGCTCTACGGCCTCCCAAATCCAAAAACAAAACAAAAAGCCAAGTGGCTCAATTCAAATCCAAATCCCAATCAAATTTCATACCAAATTTAAATACATACCTTTTTGTCGAGCATTTCAAATTTATCTTCTTGAAATCAAAGTCCAATTTCCTTTCCCTTTTATAATACCTGTATATCCTGCTTAGCACTAATATCCATTCACAACATTCCAAAACATTTTATCCACTTCTTCACAAAATGCCAATATCTATTCATCCAAATATTAACTTGGAATATATTTACATTATCAATTCCCAATTAAGAAATTCTCCATTCCTTACTTAAGCTAACATAAGCATTCTATATGTTTCTTACATTTATTTTCACTTTACCACTTTAATTTATATCCATCTATTCAAATCGATTCTTTCATTTCCATATGAATTCAACTTATCTTTAACTCTGAATATTTAAATTTTATTTTCATTAATAACTAATTCATATCATTACTTCAAATTGGTTTCCTTTACTGATTTATTTTATTTTCAAATTTGGATTTGTTAGTCGTTAACACTATTTTCCAAAATTTTCAAAAATTTTCTAACTCCCAAAATTCCCGAAATTTTTTGGCAGAGTCTCCTTTGTACGGAGGAGCTTTTGCAATTTGACAAAAGATATAAATATATCTAGGAGAGCATTCATTTCCCTATCAATGCCAAACTGCATAGCACCGCCTAGTATCCTACCTAGAATTGAGCCAATATGATCCAAAGGGATGCCCCCAAGTCCAAAGGCTGCTCCTGATGGCTCCACTCTATCCCATATCCTGGTTGCTCTGTTTCCTTGGTTCTGATTTTGGACTTCCTCTGCTCCTGCTGCTCCAACTTCATGATCCACATTTGTAGTATTTCCTGCTACTCCATTCCCTTAGTTTTGCACTCCAGCTTGTCCAATCTGTTGGAGTAGGTTTTGCATCATGTCCTCCTGCCTTTTCAGCATCCTTTCCATCTCGTCTCTAGTATTATAGATTTAGGTCTGATTAGCTCCCGAGGAAGCTTCCTGACTTCCTTCACAATGGCTCTTTTCTGTTCTATGTCTCCTTGTTAATTGCTTAACCATTGCTTCCTAAGTCTGAGCTCCTAAGTTTTCAAATCCAAGCTCCAAAATTACAAATCCCCAAGCGCAAGCTTTTTCAGTGAAAGCACCAAAATGTTGGGGTCAAAATTGGCCACCAACACCCAATTGTAAGCGAAAGCACCATTATCCAATCACAAATCACAGATAGAATATATGTAGAGAATCAAATATGAAGAATAACCAAAATTAAAATGAAAGCAAGTAAAAAAGACAAGATTTATAGTGCTTTGATTAACTCTGGCCTATGTCTACTTCAGAAAAATCCTTTTTATTATCGAAAATTTGATTACAGTTACAATCGAGAATTCCTGAATAAAAATGGCAAAGTAGCCTCTAGGTTAAAGAACGAAGAGAAGTAGAATTAATCACTTTTTCTAAAGCCAAACCTGCTGTTTTATAGGGGAAATCTCGGCTACAGGGCCTCCTCACCTACATGGCCCACCATAACGATTGCCGAGCCCAACTCATCCGCCTATGCTGACCTAAAGTAGTTTGTGTGCTGACCCTAAGAAAATTCAACGCCGACCCAAAGCAAACTTGATTCTGACTCGAAGTAACACATATGCCGACCCGAGCTTGATCTTCCTCTACCGACCCGAAGATGAAGCTATGTCGACTGTGACAACCCGGAATTTCGAGCAATATCAATTTAATAATCTGCATTAAAAATTAAATTGATTTGATATATCTTTGTTAATTAGATCTGAATTGATACTTTTTTTTAATAAATACCTAATTGGTAAAATTTTATCTGTTAAAAATTAATTGATTGTTTTCTATTTATAAATGTATATATTTGTATACATTGTAAATAGTTGAGCTTTGTTTTAAAGTTTAACTAATAAGTTATGTTTCAAATTCTAATATACATTTTAGTGAATTGGAAATTATGATTTATTTAATATAAACTTTTCAAAGCTAATTAAATAAATATGTGATTTTAAATACATAGGATAAATGCTTGAATAGTTTGAAACTTATTTTAACTTAAGTTTAGATTTAAATTTATTAACAAAAAGATTTGTTTTCTTTTCTTTTTAGTATAGCTTGATAAAAACATGGATTTAAAATTATATATGAGTTTCAATGCAATTTTTGTCAAATGGCACATTAATAAAATAAGCAGTTTATAACAAAAAGATAATTTCTTTTATAAATCATTTCAAATTGATAATGTGTTTTACAATATAAATAAAATAAGAATGTACATATAGGGATACAAGATCTTAAGTAATAAGTTAAACATAGAAATAAAACAAAATATACATAAAGCTATAGATTATAAGTTAAAATACTGTATGTAATAAGTTAAAATAAGAAGTAAACATATAGCATAAATTTATAGATTATAAAGCTAAATATAGAACTTCACAAAATAATAACAAGATAGCAATTAAACTAGAAACAAATAATCTTCAAGTTGTAAACTAACATAAGAAAACTACAGCATATACAAGTTTAGAACAAACAAGGATGAATAAGTGTGCAGGCTGAGATCAAAAAGGCAATATAAATAAATTAAAGACAATAACATTTAATGCTTGCCTCAATGTTCTTGTCTCAGCCACTAAAATAAAAATAAGAATATTTGTAGGCTTGCATACTTAATATACTCTAATGTGATAGGCATGAACCTGAAAATAAAAGACAGTAACAATATATATATATATATATATATATATACTAGAATGTATAGGATAGGTATGCAAACAAGACAAGCATCATGTGTTAGCTGCAATATTTTTTTGTATCAGCCCCAAAAGCTAAGTGAATTATTCTTAGGTATCGTACAAGTGTACACAGTCTTGTACAATAATAAAAAACATTGAAATATAAAAATAGGTACCCTGTTTTCTTTCTTTTCCACATATCTTCATATCAGTTCGAATATAATCTGAGAAGCAAGATTAAAAAAAAATATAAATCATGTGAAGGCTTGCTAGGGAAGACAGTGTTATGTATTCTTAAACAAACAAACAAAAGTAATTAATGTAAATCTTTCTAGCACACAATGTATTTCATATCAGCCTCCATTATAAAATATCTCTGTTTTAAATCTGTACAAACAAAGATTATATGCTGTATTGTACAAATATTGTCACAATTGTATGAAACATAATAATATATCTTGTCTACCATCCTTTTCTATATCCCTGTCTTCTTTCTTTCCTATAAATCATCATATCAGTTCGAGCTAAGTAAAGGCTAAAATAAACTTCATTAAAAACCTATTTCAAACTAAAACAAAGATAAATCAAGATGCAATCCATCAGAGGATCAAGATGAAGAAGTTTAGCCTGAGAATTTTCAATCCTGTGTCCTTTTGAAGGCTCTGTTCTTTTTACCAGTGAGTAACATTTTTCTTATTTATCATTATTCAATTATAACTTAAGTTAAAATGGTTGTATGTGTTTTCTGTGATGATATGTATGGCAAACATACAAGTATATGCTACTGTGAATCATCTGAATGTAGATATATACATTGTGCACTGTTGTCAAATTTGAGAAACCCTGTTCTAGTTTTCAAGCCCAAACTTGGTTCAAAAATTCATCTGATATTGTTCCAATCCATGTTAAGGCTTAAGCCTTGAATAAAATATATTTGTCACACTATAAACTTTTGTTTAAAAATTTGTTTTAAGTAAATAAATTTGTGTTGTCACTGGAAAGGCTTAAACAACAGAACCATCTTCAAACATGTAAAAAATTCGAGTTTATTAAATTACAAATTCATGAATATAAATTGAATTCGTATACAAAAATATGATTTTTAAGGTAGGTTTGGGAATTTTTAATGGTGTGATTCGAGAGCAGCTTGTGTTTTTCTGTTTGGGGCATTTCGAGTCGCCGTGGGCGATCACGTTGATCTGGAGGGTCGAGCTTCTGTCTGGGGGTGGAGGAGTCTACCGGGGGTCAGGGAAAAATGGTAGGCGGCGGCGCAGTGGGTCGTGGAAGCGGCGGCGTGGGTTTAAAATTTTTAAACCTAAGTTTTTCTGTGCTTTGAGTTTTGATCACCACGTCCTGTTCAAGCGTTCGAGTGACGCGCGGTTTTGAGGGGAGGTAGATGGGAGATGGACGATGTTGCGGCCGGAGTTTGGTGGCCTCCGATGGTCAAAGTATCGTACACGTGACGTTGCCAGGTTTGAGAGGATGAGGGGTTGTGTTTCCAGGTTTGTATCGAGTTCGTTTTTTTTATTTTCGATGATGGGCGTGGTTCTGATGGTGGTGGATGGACCGATGAGTGGTAGTCGACTTGTGAGGGAGAGTCGGCGATGGACGGAGCCTCGCCGTGGACGGTGCACGTGCACCGTGCATATTGAAGTCTGGGGTTTCTTTTTGGGTTGTGCAGTTTTCCTCGGGTTTCACTCGAGTCTTTGGGATATTGACTCGAAGCAATGGGTGGTTTTTCTCGAAGTAAACAAGGGGGGGTGCTGGGGTTGTTGTTGTTCAGAAAAAGACAAGATTTATAGTGCTTTGATTAACTCTGGCCTATGTCTACTTCAGAAAAATCCTTTTTATTATCGAAAATTTGATTACAGTTACAATCGAGAATTCCTGAATAAAAATGGCAAAGTAGCCTCTAGGTTAAAGACGAAGAGAAGCAAAATTAATCACTTTTTCTAAAGCCAAACCTGCTGTTTTATAGGGGAAATCTCGGCTACAGGGCCTCCTCACCTACATGGCCCACCATAACGATTGCCGAGCCCAACTCATCCGCCTATGCTGACCTAAAGTAGTTTGTGTGCTGACCCTAAGAAAATTCAACGCCGACCCAAAGCAAACTTGATTCTGACTCGAAGTAACACATATGCCGACCCGAGCTTGATCTTCCTCTACCGACCCGAAGATGAAGCTATGTCGACTGTGACAAACCGGAATTTTCGAGCAATATCAATTTAATAATCTGCATTAAAAATTAAATTGATTTGATATATCTTTGTTAATTAGATCTGAATTGATACTTTTTTTAATAAATACCTAATTGGTAAAATTTTATCTGTTAAAAATTAATTGATTGTTTTCTATTTATAAATGTATATATTTGTATACATTGTAAATAGTTGAGCATTGTTTTAAAGTTTAACTAATAAGTTATGTTTCAAATTCTAATATACATTTTAGTGAATTGGAAATTATGATTTATTTAATATAAACTTTTCAAAGCTAATTAAATAAATAAATATGTGATTTTAAATACATAGGATAAATGCTTAAATAGTTTGAAACTTATTTTAACTTAAGTTTAGATTTAAATTTATTAACAAAAAGATTTGTTTTCTTTTCTTTTTAGTATAGCTTGATAAAAATATGGATTTAAAATTATATATGAGTTTCAATGCAATTTTTGTCAAATGGCACATTAATAAAATAAGCAGTTTATAACAAAAGGATAATTTCTTTTATAAATCATTTCAAATTGATAATGTGTTTTATAATATAAATAAAATAAGAATGTACATATAGGGATACAAGATCTTAAGTAATAAGTTAAACATAGAAATAAAACAAAATATACATAAAGCTATAGATTATAAGTTAAAATACTGTATGTAATAAGTTAAAATAAGAAGTAAACATATAGCATAAATTTATAGATTATAAAGCTAAATATAGAACTTCACAAAATAATAACAAGACAGCAATTAAATTAGAAACAAATAATCTTCAAGTTGTAAACTAACATAAGAAAACTGCAGCATATACAAGTTTAGAACAAACAAGGATGAATAAGTGTGCAGGCTGAGATCAAAAAGGAAATATAAATAAATTAAAGACAATAACATTTAATGCTTGCCTCAATGTTCTTGTCTCAGCCACTAAAATAAAAATAAGAATATTTGTAGGCTTGCATACGTAATATACTCTAATGTGATAGGCATGAACCTGAAAATAAAAGACAGTAACAAAATATATATATATATATACACACACACACACACACACACACACACTAGAATGTATAGGATAGGTATGCAAACAAGACAAGCATCATGTGTTAGCTGCAATATTTTTTTTGTATCAGCCCCAAAAGCTAAGTGAATTATTCTTAGGTATCGTACGAGTGTACACAATCTTGTAAAATAATAAAAAACATTGAAATATAAAAATAGGTACCCTGTTTTCTTTCTTTTCCACATATCTTCATATCAGTTCGAATATAATCTGAGAAGCAAGATAAAAAAAAAATATAAATCATGTGAAGGCTTGCTAGGGAAGACAGTGTTATGTATTCTTAAACAAACAAACAAAAGTAATTAATGTAAATCTTTCTAGCACACAATGTATTTCATATCAGCCTCCATTATAAAATATCTCTGTTTTAAATCTATACAAACAAAGATTATATGCTATATTGTACAAATATTGTCACAATTGTATGAAACATAATAATATATCCTGTCTACCATCCTTTCTATATCCCTGTCTTCTTTCTTTCCTATAAATCATCATATCAGTTCGAGCTAAGTAAAGGCTAAAATAAACTTCATTAAAAACCTATTTCAAACTAAAAGAAAGATAAATCAAGATGCAATCCAACAGAGGATCAAGATGAAGAAGTTTAGCCTGAGAATTTTCAATCCTGTGTCCTTTTGAAGGCTCTGTTCTTTTTACCAGTGAGTAACATTTTTCTTATTTATTATTATTCAATTATAACTTAAGTTAAAATGGTTGTATGTGTTTTCTGTGATGATATGTATGGTAAACATACAAGTATATGCTGCTGTGAATCATCTGAATGTAGATATATACATTGTGCACTGCTGTCAAATTTGAGAAACCCTGTTCTAGTTTTCAAGCCCAAACTTGGTTCAAAA
The DNA here is from genome assembly GCA_030765085.1 of Allium cepa. Classification (NCBI taxonomy): domain Eukaryota; kingdom Viridiplantae; phylum Streptophyta; class Magnoliopsida; order Asparagales; family Amaryllidaceae; genus Allium; species Allium cepa. The sequence continues at coordinate 785,164,999 of CM060938.1, forward strand.
ATTCATCTGATCTTGTTCCAATCCATGTTAAGGCTTAAGCCTTGAATAAAATATATTTGTTACACTATAAACTTTTGTTTAAAAATTTGTTTTAAGTAAATAAATTTGTGTTGTCACTGGAAAGGCTTAAACAACAGAACCATCTTCAAACATGTAAAAAATTCGAGTTTATTAAATTACAAATTCATGAATATAAATTGAATTCGTATACAAAAATATGATTTTTAAGGTAGGTTTGGGAATTTTTAATGGTGTGATTCGAGAGCAGCTTGTGTTTTTCTGTTTGGGGCATTTCGAGTCGCCGTGGGCGATCACGTTGATCTGGAGGGTCGAACTTCTGTCTGGGGGTGGAGGAGTCTACCGGGGGTCAGGGAAAAATGGTAGGCGGCGGCGCAGTGGGTCGTGGAAGCGGCGGCGTGGGTTTAAAATTTTTAAACCTAAGTTTTTCTGTGCTTTGAGTTTTGATCACCACGTCCTGTTCAAGCGTTCGAGTGACGCGCGGTTTTGAGGGGAGGTAGATGGGAGATGGACGATGTTGCGGTCGGAGTTTGGTGGCCTCCGATGGTCAGAGTATCATACACGTGACGTTGCCAGGTTTGAGAGGATGTGGGGTTGTGCTTCCAGGTTTGTATCGAGTTCGTTTTTTATTTTCGATGATGGGCGTGGTTCTGATGGTGGTGGATGGACCGGTGAGTGGTAGTCAACTTGTAGGGGAGAGTCGGCGATGGACGGAGCCTCGCCGTGGACGATGCACGTGCACCGTGCATATTGAAGTCTGGGGTTTCTTTTTGGGTTGTGTAGTTTTCCTCGGGTTTCACTCGAGTCTTTGGGATATTGACTCGAAGCAATGGGGGGTTTTTCTCGAAGTAAACAAGGGGGTGCTCGGGTTGTTGTTGTTTAGGCTTTAGAACCTGTAACAGTTTTTAACAGTTTTGAATTTTTGTTTTAAATTTAAATCAAAGTTAAACCTAGTTTTAAAACAAGTTTAAATGGTGAATTTAAGTTTGTTTGAAATAGAGTTGGAAATAATAAAGTTCCATAACTTAAATTATTTTAACAACTTAAAAGTGCTTAATGTTTAAGTGTATTCAAAAGGGAGTTGAATTCAAAGATGAGATATAAATTGTTAAGGGAAGATTTAAACAAAGTTAACACCTAAATTGAAATCAGGACTTAAAATTGAAATTCTAGATTTGGAAATAAAATAAAGTTTTATAAATTTAATTGATTTAAATAAGTTTTAAATGTTAAAATATGCTATTAAACATGTGAGTATAAAAGGGTTTGAAATTTTAGTTTTAAACTTTATTAAGGATAAAAATTGGGATTTATTTAGAAAGTAAATTGAAATAAATTTTTTAAACATATTGAAAGTGGAAATTTAATCAATTATAAGAATAGTTTACTTTAAGTAATGAAGACTTAGAATTTATATTCATTAACCTTTAAGTTAATTAAGTATGAATAATTAATGATTGATATTAATTAAATTAGTAATTATAAGTTTAAATGTAGTAATTAAAGTTAAATAATGAATGAATTAATTAATATGTAATTAAGAGCCATAGATTAGATTTTTATTTAAATTAATAAATTTTAATGGTTAATCAAACTTATAATTAATAATGATTAATATAAGTTAATTATTTTAGAATAAAATAATTAAATAAGTGTTAATGAAGATCATTAACTAGATTATTTTATAATTAATTAATGTGACTGATTTTTAATAAATTAATTGGATTAATTAATTTAATAATAATCATTGTAATAGTTTAAATGTAATTATTTATTTAGAAAGTAATTAAGAAATTAATTACTTATTAATTATGTAAATTAATTTAATTTGAGTTAATTAATTTAGTTTAATTAACTGATACTTTGAAAGTAAATTACTTAGTGAAGTAATTGATGAAATTATTGGATGATGTTGTTAATGGAAGTAACTGGAATATAATCACTTGAAATTAATCAAGGGATTAATTAAGCTTGTTATTGAAAAGTAATTAATTTAGGACAGTTAATTACAGTATGTATTAATCAAGAGGGTTAATATATGTGATTTGAAGATTTGTATTCTTAATATAATTAATAAAATAACAAGTGAAAAATGTAATTGGAAATTGATTTATTTGGGAATAATAAATCAACAAGATAATTAAACGGTAATAAATCGGTATAAATGTAATTAATTAATGATTTATTCAAAGATTAATCTTTGTAAATAAATTAAGGAAACATCTGGAATGTAGCAAAGGTTATTTAAATCAAGATGATTAATTGGAATATATAAGCAATTGATGATAAGATTTAAATTAAGTTAATTAATTTTAATTAATTTAAGAAATCATTTGATGATTTGGTATGTGTAATTACTTAGTGTAATTAATAGAGTATAACTACTTAGAAAAGTAATTAGATGATAATTACTTGATGAAATTAATACAAGATGATTTGTAAGTGAAGTAATTTCGGTAATTTCTTTTGTAATTAATCAAAGGATTAATTTATGGAATTAATTAATCATGGAATGACTAATAAGTAATTAAGGGTAGTTAATTACTGGTTTGTTATTAATCAAGGGTGATTAATAATTGTGTTTAAATAGAGATTTATCACTTAATGTAATTAATTTAAATAAAGTAATTTAATATAAATTAGAGGTCATTAATTAATATAATTAATGATGTAATTAAGAATTGTTAATTAAGGAATAATTAATAGGGAAGTAATTAAATGTTAATTGCTATGAATGATTTAGAATAATTCATTTGAGAAATTAATTAAAGACTAAATTATTTCTTGAATTAGAGAATGATTAATTAATTTGATTTATAATTAATTAATGATTGTGAGAGCAGGATTTATGAAATGAGTAATCAATTTAATTTATTTTAAATTAATTAAAGATAGAAGTAGTTAATTTAATTCATTTTAAATTAATTGTATATTGTGATTCATAAATCATTGCTTATGAATGATATTGATATTTCAATGATTGATTGTGATCTCAGATATGAGATGAGTAATACCTATGTGATATGGATGTATGGTTTAAGTATGATAATATTTAATTAACTGTTTGGATGATGATATTAATTATCGATTTATGATGATAATGTGATTATCTATTATGAGATGTGAATTATCTATCTGTGTATATTGATAATATTGAATTAACTGTTATGACTAAATAGACAACTTGGCCTTAAAAGATATGTTTTGCATTTCGATGAGACCGGGATCGGATTTTCCATATTGGACATCCGAAAACCACATCGACCCAAATTAACGATAGGTCGTGAATCTGAAGTAAAGATAAAGATTCAGAATGCAAGGATTATCGTCGTTAACTCTGAGGGTGATTCCAAAACGAGTGTAACGAGATGATGCCTTCGGTTTTGTTCGAACCCGGAACGAACTTGTATGGATTGAATGCTTTCAACACATCGTCAGGTAGGCGATGAGCATTCTAAGAGATATGTTCTATAAAGGTAATCGTAACCTCAAGCCTCATCAACCGGGAATGGCTAAAACAGGGGAGGTGCAGCAAGGTTAGGTGGGTCATGCCCAAGCAGGACAAGATTTTCCCCTGTCTAGATGTCTCTTTTTATTCGGCTGTGTGGGCAGTTGGTCTGCAGCCAACTGCGGGGTTATCTTATTCGGGACTGTTTAGTAAGAAGTGGTTCCGGCCTTGTGTTGCAGGGGGTCGGGAGTGATCCTCGGTACGTTGATCTAGGCCACGTACTGTGAAGGGCGGTACTCCAGTAGCCCTGCCATTGTATGGAATCCACAATTCAATAAGTGCCAACGGTTTTGATTGTATTACCCACTTTTGTGGCTAGTAGCTGGGATTTAATGAATGTAACAATTTCAGCTATTTTATATTTACTTGAAAACCCTAGACCTATTATAATATCACTGGATTCCCTATCAAATGTTTTGGTTAGCGTAAGGTAAAAACTTTTCCATGTTTATGTGTGGGAAGTCTTACGTGATACCTTTTGTTTTCAAAGGATTTTTGTAAATTAAGCAACTTTAACCTGTTACTCACACCAGACCCATGTCTGAACCGGAGTTTATTTTTTATTTTCATAAACTCTCGGGTACCCAAATTTTTTCGGGTAGCCAAGGGATTCAGGTTAGCTTTGACAAATTCTGGACGAGTAATGGAGCAGGAGGCTTCAGTGTTGTAGATATATATATATATATATATATATATATATAGTCCGCTGTGTTGGTATCTCTGAGTCATATTGATTGAGTTGTATTAACTAGACAGGTGTTTATAACTGTCTAGTATGTGATGTATTATCTGTATAACTCTGATTGATGTTGTATATTATAAAGATACTTATGTGATTATTATAATTTATTCGTTCCGCTGTGAGATTCTGATGTTGTTGTTCTTTCTTCTCTATCTTTTCTATTTTCTCACCCTTTTCTTTCTTAAGAACGATACGTCTTCCTGGGCGTAGGAAGTCGGGTCGTTACATCGACCCGAAGCCAAGTCCTTATTCCAAGTGCCCTACATTGTTCATCCATCGACCATGCTTAATCTTGGCTCCATATTCATATTAATTATCCGTAATTGATCATCCACCCATCCATTCGAACCAAGCCCATAATATTCTAGCCTCGATAATCGTGAAGTCTATTGGGTTAAATCCCCTGTATATTGCCTTGCCAAAAGGTGGGTTAACAATACTTAAATGTCAGGAACATATTTTATCCATGTAATAAAATTATCGTGTGACTTTGATACTCGTAGAGTTAGGGGTATGCCCTAAGGGAAATTATGCAATTTGTTACATATATCTAACTCGATAACCAATCTTGTTCGAAATAAAAGGCATTTTCTTTCTATTATATATTTCATATAATGTGTTATATTAACTAATTAATTTAATTAAAGTATATTTAATAGAAAATCCATAATGGTATGTTTTGTGATAGTAGTTACAAAGTGTTGTAACCTTGAGTAATTTATCACAATGAAAACAAATATACCATTTTAAATATTTCTAGTCAAGATGCAATGAGAGTGGATGTCGATGTATTCTTGAGACTAGAGTATGTAACGCTCTCCAAATGTTGCACAGTTGGCTGTGCACCAAAAGATCATGTACTGGTAGTTATTGGATAACTATGGAACGACTTAGTCGATAGTTTTCTATTAATTGATATAACTAAGGCCAAATGAAAAAATATCGATGTGACTGATTTACACAATTCTCTTGACCTGAGCATACTATTAATCATCAATATGAAAGCTCCTCTTTGATTATAGTCAAATCATGACATGACATTCCATCGAATGACTATAGTTGGGTCGAGTGGAAGTATTGGAAGTGAGCACTGTTCAAGAGAGGATTCGTCTCCTCAGTTATATGGGTTCGACATCATGGCCAACTCAAGTCAACTCAAAGTCTCTGACCAGAGAATTTCAATTAATGATAATTATTACTATTAAACCAAGGATTTTAAGTTTACATTATAGAGTTAAATATGGACGATGTTGGATTTTTGACCATTACCAAAATCCATAAGTCCAAAAGTGATATAGTTTTGATGAAGAGAATTAGTGTACATAAATATCACAACCCGGTAATGCTTATTAAACTAAAATTGGATTTTACCAAAACTGAGAAAGCGATAAATTTGGCCATAATGCCACACCTCCTGCTAAGTATCGTGTGAACATTAACATTCGAATAGTTTAGTGTTAATCATTGACCGAATTTACAACCAAGAGTTACACAACTGAAATAATGAATTTTTTTTGACCAAATGATTTAATTAGTTTATAATTGTCAAAAATTAATTTAATTAATTAATTTTAATGAAATATTAAATATAATAGCTAAATATGATTTGAGAAATTAATATTGTTATATATATATACATATATATATTTATAATAGTTATAAATATATTGACCGATATGAGATATCGATAACAAATTAAATTGTATTTAATTAAAAAAATTTAATTTAGGTTAAATAGGCTATTAGCCCGTGTTGTTATAGGCTTAATTGGGCTGCAATAACAAGGCATAGAGGCGGCTAAAAAGAGGAAACAGCCTTTTGAAATGAATGGTTGAGATTAAGTGAGAAAGAGTATGAGATACATCCTACTTTCTCTCTTATTCAACCAATATATAATCATCTCAAAACCTAACTTGAATGTAACATCCCGCCTTTTTGTACTATTTAGGCAAACACAAATGCCGACTCAAACAATACAGAAGGGCGGATTGTTATTTGGGTGAATAAGAAAAAGAAGAGAAAGAAGAAAAAACAAAACAGAATCTTGCAGCGGAATGACAAAGTATAATAATAAAATAAACAGTTCATGAAGCTGTTTTACAAAACATTTGATTTTACTTATACAACACAGGTCAGAGTTACCCAGACCAAAGAATAATAAAAATGCAGCGGAACAGTATGAATGCAGTGGAATAATAGAATAAATAATAATGGTACAATTTTCGTCTTCGTTCTCCAAAGATAAGGTCTTCAATTCCTGAAATGCTCAGGCTGACCCGAGCGAATTGAAAATACAAAACACTCGAGTCAAAACAAAAAGATCTTATGTAAGTTAAATCAACGGTAATAAATATGAGTGTAAACGGCGTCGGAGATGTTTACGTGGTTTGACATCTCATATTCAGTGTCTAACGTGAGTGCAATAAGTTAAGAGATGTTCAGCATTCACATCTCCTAAGGATACGTTAAACTATCTACTATGTAGTACAATACGCTATTATGCCTACAGTAAAGTAAATTATTAAAATAGCGTTAAGGCATTACCCATATCCCCCTTAACACATTTTTATATATTCTCATGGTCTATACAGTACCATAATTCCTCCGTAAACTGAAGGGCTATCAGATAACACTCCATAGATATGGTACAAAGCAAACTCGTAGAAGATGCGCTAGGGCATGTGAACACGACACACTAGGAAATGCTAGGGTAGATATACCGTTTGCAGATCCGGACTGGTGGTAATGCATAACAGCTACTACTGCCTACCTCGTAACACACTCCCAAATCAAAATCGAAGGGTGGCCACCAAAATAATCAAAAATCAGAATATGGTATCGAAGAAGTGTATCCGATAGGAGGAATGATCTAACTTGGCCCGGCATAGCTCCTGATTTTATTCACATCTAAGCTGACTCACGGGAGTCAGGGTCACGTCATACCTTACAGAAATCGTTCACCAAACCTTCCTACTTCATTTCTAGATTCTCCACCACGTACAAGGTTATTAAAGTGATTTTCGGTATTGGGAGAGAGTATGACAATATCTGATCCCGGTCTTTTTAACAACCAATCGCTTATTAAACACCGGATGGTTCTTTTACATTTTAAAGGTCAGTTCACAATTAATATCAAAATTTCATATTCTCAAAACCATAGTACTTTCAAATCATATTTACTTTCAATTCATATTCACTTTAAAATCCCCATTCACTTTCAAATCATATCGTTTTTAAAATCATAATTTCTTCCAAAATCATATTTCCAAAACAAGTTAAATTCTTACTTCAAAATCATCATATTTAATCAATTATAACATTAAAATCATAACTTAGGTTATAACATCATTTACCCTTATTTCCTTTTAAACCAATAAATTTGGAATATAAGCACTTCCCTTTTACTTAGTCTGAAAATTTTAAAAATAGTTTAAATGGTTATAAATAGCTAAAACAGTTATAAATAGTTTAATAATAGGTTAAAACACTTTTAACTTGATTTAAGATAGTTAAATGGATTTAAATTAGATTAACTATAATTAATATAGATTAAATAGCTTTAAAATAGATTAATTATATTTAAACACACTAAAATGGTTTAAAACAGATCAAAATAATTTTATAAAGTTAATATTAGTTAAATATTTTAATAAATTTGAAAGATCTGAATAATTAGAAAATTTAAAATAATATTCTTTTAAATAGTTTGCATTAAAATATAAGTCTGGAATTTATATCCAATTAAACTATTCATATCATTTCAACACATTTAGACCAATTTCAGTTTTCAAATCAACAAATCAAATTTCCCTTTTCAACATAAACTTGATTTTCCAAAAATACTTCAATTTATATAAATCAAATTTTACATTAAGGTATCATTTAATTCCATTCAAAAATAAAGTATTTTAAATTCATTTAATTTAACCAATTCGGTCTCCGCATTTTCTGTACCCTTGGGTCAAGTGATACGGATTTTTATCATTTCAATCTGCAATTTAATATCTTACAGTTATATATAACTTGGAGAAGTGGTGTATAAATGCGGGCCAGGGATTCCTTTTATTAAAACAAAGTGTGTGCTAATCCTTAGGCGTACGCCACATGTTGGAGATGGAAAGCTTGTGGTCCTACCACCATTACATAACACCATAGGCTCTGGAACAACACCTTGATTATCAGTAGTAATTATACCTGATGAGGTAGGAGTGCAGTCAAGAATCGGAGCTATGGAGAGTGGGCAAACCTTTTTCACTATAATCTGCCTTGGTGCATTCTATGTCAATGATCTACTTGGGTCTCTTCTTTTTGAAGATGAAAATCGGTGATTGCATGCTTATTTGAGGCCGCAGAAATGTTATCTGACTGGACAGTGGAATGGGATTTAGCAGCATTTGTACGATTAGATATTGATTCTATAATGATGTTTTTCGATAAGTGTCTTTTGTACTTAAAACATGCTTCTTTAGAAAGTGGAACTGAGGAAGTAAAGTATCGTGTTATTGGATCCCCAAAATTACTGTCTACATTGTTGATTATCGTATCTCTATGTGTGCTTGATTCTAAAACCACATTTGAAGGATAAGTTGTGTTGTCTGAATTATTCTCTAAGTTAGCATTAGGAAGTGCTTCACTGCAGTTTTTATCTTTGTTAAAATCTTTCCCAACTATTTGCTGAAATCTTATATTTGTACTGGTATTTTATGTTGGAATTCCTAGTGTAAATGAAATACACTTGTCCCACATCGCCAAATTTGCAAAGCCATTCCAAGATATATATATATATGGCTTTGCAATGAAGGTGTTGGGGTCTAGGGGCACTCAAATGTATGCTTCGTTGTGAGGAGGGAGATCATGCATCACCACCACACACGCGCCAGCCGCCGCCGCCGCCGCCGGCCGTCCGACCGAACCGAACCGGGCCGGGCTCGGGTACGGGTATGGGTCTAAAATGACCATTCTTTTTACTAGGCCACTGTTTAACAGTTTTGGGCTTCGTCTGAAACTGGGCTGGGCCTGGAATTTGAAGGGAAGCGGGCGAAGACGGATGCGGGGTTTTTGCCTGAGGAGATGCGACTGTTCGTAAGCGAACAGTAGCGGGTGCGACCCGTTAGAAGCAAACAGGTGCGGCCAAACGCGAGCAGGTGCGACCCAACTGAAGCGGTACAAGCGAAACAGTACCAGGCGGCATGAGCGGGTGCGACCCGATTGAAGTGGCGCGGGCAGACGGGTGCGGCTGTACGAAGTGGTACGGATGCAACTGTTTGAGCGAACGGGTGTAGACACGACCGTTCGGAAGAGATACGGACCAACTATTAAATAAGAAGGAAAACTGATCACTTTCCTAACTCATTTTTCAGAATCCGAATCTTCTTCTTCACTTCTACTGCCATACTCTAAATCACAGAGTGATATACTCATTACAATCTCGTGCAGATTACGTCTGTTGTATCTTGGAAGAATTTTGAAATAAAATTCTTAAGGAAATCGTTACGACGAGCCTCAGACGGAATTTCCTTTATATACTGGTTAGATTCACTGTAATCTTTCCCGTTTATAAGTTGTACTATTTCTTACAATAGTATAACGTTGCTGTTGTAATATATTTACAACGTAACTTATTGTTACACTTATCTAATACAGAATTCCAGCGTAGTGGAATTCTAATTAATAAACTTGTGCGACGAGTTTATTTTAGCGTGCTATCTGTTTTAGTACACTAGACAAATAACATCTTAAGAATTTTACTGTTTTACACTAAAACAAAGATGTTAACAGTTGACAACATGAAAATGGATAAGTCCAACTTTTCAGCGGTTATTTCTGAATGCAATTTGATTCAGAACCCTAACCAATGGTGGGTTGACACAGGAGCTACTCGTCATGTTTGCTCTGAAAAATCCATGTTTTCAACATACCAGAAATTCGATCAGAAAGAAAGACTCTACAAGGGTAATTCTGCAGTTTCCATGATCGAAGGCAGTGGCACAGTTATCCTCAAGTTCACTTCTGGAAAAACTGTCAAATTGAATGATGTGCTTCACGTTCCAGACATACGCAAGAATCTCATCTCTGGTGCAGTCCTATCAAAGAAGGGATTCAAGATGGTGTTTGAGTCAGACAAGATGGTTCTGTCCAAAGCTGGAATGTATATCGGAAGGGGATATTTATGTGATGGCCTATTTAAGGCAAATGTAGCCGTTACCGGCAATAAATCTATGTATTCTGATTGTGCTATTAATAAAATTGAAGTCTCTTACTTGCTTGAGCACGAAATTTTACTATGGCACGATAGATTAGGACACATAAACTTCCGAAAAATGAAGAAATTATCAAACTTGGGATTGATTCCAAATTTCCAAGTAGATAAGAACTACAAATGTGAGACATGTGTAGAAGCAAAAATGGTCAAACAACCATTTACATCTGTTGGCAGAAGCACCGAACCATTAGGTTTGGTACATACGGATTTATGTGATTTTAAATCACTACCTACAAGAGGTGGGAAAAAGTATTTTATTACTTTTATTGACGATTATACGCGATATTGCTATGTATATCTTTTAAATAGTAAGGATGAAGCAATAATCGCGTTTATAAAATACAAGGCTGAGGTAGAAAATCAGTTAAATAAAAAGATCAAGATATTGAGATCTGATCGAGGTGGAGAATATGAATCACCATTTGAACAGTTCTGTACCGAAAATGGTATAATTCATCAAACAACAGCTCCATATTCACCACAACAAAATGGTGTAGCCGAGAGGAAGAACAGAACGTTAAAAGACATGATTACTTCCATGCTTTTAACTTCTGGTCTACCGACGAACTTGTGGGGGAAGCCTTAAATATGTCTAATCACATATTAAACAAAGTTCCTCACAATAAAACGGGAACAATTCCATATGAGATATGGAAAGGACACAAACCAAGCTTTAAATACCTCAAAGTGTGGGGGTGCTTGGCAAAAGTTCCAGTTCCGCCTCCCAAGAGAGTCAAACTTGGACAAAAAACAGTAGATTGTTATTATCTTGGGCCAGCCCAAAATAGTAGTGCCTATAGATTTTTGGTATTCAAGTCTGATATAAATGATATTCATGTAAATACAATCATGGAATCAAGAGATGCCTCGTTCTTTGAAGATGTGTTCCCACATAAAAGAAACGATGGAAATCCTGTCCCAAAAAGGACAAGAGATAACAGAGATGACACATGTGAAGATGAAACTCATCAGGACAACGAGGAGGTTGAACCAAGAAGAAGCGTAAGGGCAAGAACTTCCAAAACATTTGGTTCGGACTTTTTTACATATGTATTAGAGCACGAACCTCAAACGTACAAGGAAGCAATGTCATCTTCTGAATCTTCATGTTGGAAAGAAGCAATTCAAAGTGAGATTGATTCAATTCTCAGTAATAAAACTTGGGAAATTGTTGATATTCCACCAGGAATAAAACCAATTGGCTGCAAATGGATTTTCAAGAAGAAAATGAAAGCAGATGGCTCTATCGACAAGTATAAAGCCAGATTAGTAGCCAAAGGATATCGTCAAAAAGAAGGAGTAGACTTTTTTGATACATATTCGCCGGTAACACGAATAACCTCTATAAGAATGTTAATAGCAATTGCATCCATCTATAATCTAGAGATTCATCAGATGGATGTAAAAACAACATTCTTAAATGGAAATCTCGATGAGGAGATTTACATGGAGCAACCTGAGGGATTTATTTCCAAAGGAAATGAAAACAAAGTCTGTAGATTAGTAAAATCATTATACGGACTAAAACAAGCTCCAAAACAATGGCACGAAAAATTTGATAGTGTCATGATAAGAAATGGTTTTCGTATAAATGAATGCGATAAGTGTGTTTATTATAAACAAATTGGACAAACATATGTGATGATTTGTCTATATGTAGACGATATGCTAATATTTGGTCCAAATACTCAAGTCATAGAGACCATAAAGAAAATGTTAACTAGCAATTTCAATATGAAAGACTTAGGAGTTGTAGATGTTATTTTGGGAATCAAAATAATAAGAACTCCTAATGGAATTGAATTGTCTCAGTCACACTATGTAGACAAAGTGATTGAAAGATTTCAAAATTTTGGAATTAAAGGAGTAAATACACCTTTTAATCCATCAGAAGTACTGCACAAAAACACTAATGAGAGTGTAATGCAACTGGAATATTCTCGTGTAATAGGATGTCTCATGTATCTCATGAATTGCACAAGACCAGATATTGCTTACGCGGTAAGTCGACTAAGCAGGTATACAAGTAATCCAGGGAAGGAACACTGAAAAGCACTAATGAGAGTGTTGGGATATTTAAAGAATACCACTAATTTTTTCTTACATTATGAAAAATATCCTGCCGTCTTAGAAGGATATAGTGATGCAAACTGGATTGCAGATTCAGAGGAATCAAAATCCACAAGTGGTTATGTCTTTACCCTCGCAGGAGCAGCAGTGTCATGGAAATCTACTAAACAAACATGCATAGCTCGATCCACCATGGAATCTGAGTTTATCGCATTAGATAAAGCAGGCGAAGAGGCAGAATGGCTTCGTCAATTCTTAGAAGATATTCCATTTTGGCCAAAACCTGTGACGGCCATATGTATTCACTGCGACAATCAACAGCGCTAAGTAGAGCGAAAAACCTTGTGTATAATGGCAAATCATGACACATACGTCGTCGCCATAACACAGTTAGGCAGTTACTCTCTAATGGAACTATTTCCATAGATTATGTGAGAACAAATGATAACCTAGCGGATCCATTTACTAAAGGTTTATCAAGAGAGAAAATTGACTGCGCATCGAGGGGAATGGGTTTAAAAGCCTAAACCAACAAGAGTTACCTTATATGGAAACCTATCCTAGCGACTGGAGATCCCACGGACTAGGATCAATAGGCAAACCAGTTATGAGTAGCTCAAGAAGTAATGCATTTGTCTGGACTTGGTCCTACTCCATTCCTATGGTGCAAAATATAATGCATGCCTACAGAAGTTTTAAAGGTTAAAACTATGTTTTTTAATGATGACCATATCTTGGAAATAACAAGTGGGGTATATGTAGGATACTCTTAATGGTTGCGATCACCTATGTTAGTGTGAGCTGGGTCGGCTCTATGAGAATATTAAAAGGCTTTTATTCTCTAAAAACACTCGCAGAACCAAAAATATTGTTCAGTTTCAAAATGAACACAACCAAGAGATTGGATGAGAAGGGGATCAATGCTTCGTAAAGCTTATTGTCTGGATATACAATAAAGGCCGACGGTTCAAGATGAAATAATTCACCGATTAGCCAAGTAGATCCGATAAGTTTTAACTAGGGAAAGTTCAAAGTGAAATATCTACTTATCCACGATAAAGAATTATTCCATATGTACTCTGTGATATTTCGCTTTGTGTGGGGGAAAAGTATATTATCATTTATGTGGGGGATTGTTGGAATTCCTAGTGTAAATGAAATACACTTGTCCCACATCGTCAAATTTGCAAAGCCATTCCAAGATATATATGGCTTTGCAATGAAGGTGTTGGGGCCTAGGGGCACCCAAATGTATGCTTCGTTGTGAGGAGGGAGATCATGCATCACCACCACACACGCGCGTGCCGCCGCCGCCGTCCGTCCGACCGAACCGGGCCGGGCTCGGATACGGGTACGGGTCTAAAATGACCATTCCTTTTACTAGGCCACTGTTTAACAGTTTTGGGCTTCGTCTGAAATTGGGCTGGGCCTGGAATTTGAAGGGAGACGGACGCGGGGTTTTTGCCTGAGGAGATGCGACTGTTCGTAAGCGAACAGTAGCGGGTGCGACCCGTTAGAAGCAAACAGGTGCGGCCAAACGCGAGCGGGTGCGACCCGACTGAAGCGGTACAGGCGAAACAGTACCAGGCGGCATGAGCGGGTGCGACCCGATTGAAGTGGCACGGGCAGACGGGTGCGGCTGTACGAAGTGGTACGGACGCAACTGTTTGAGCGAACGGGTGTAGACACGACCGTTCGGAAGAGATACGGACCAACTATAAATAAGAAGGAAAACTGATCACTTTCCTAACTCATTTTACAGAATCCGAATCTTCTTCTTCACTTCTACTGCCATACTCTAAATCACAGAGTGATATACTCATTACAATCTCGTGCAGATTACGTCTGTTGTATCTTGGGAGAATTTTGAAATAAAATTCTTAAGGAAATCGTTACGATGAGCCTCAGACGGAATTTCCTTTATATACTGGTTAGATTCACTGTAATCTTTCCCGTTTATAAGTTGTACTATTTCTTACAATAGTATAACGTTGCTGCTGTAATATATTTACAACGTAACTTATTGTTACACTTATCTAATACATAATTCCAACGTAGTGGAATTCTAATTAATAAACTTGTGCGACGAGTTTATTTTAGCGTGCTATCTGTTTTAGTACACTAGACAAATAACATTTTATCGATAGGATTGCCAATTGATATTGATGCATTCTTAGTGGTCTTGACCCACCATTCTCTCTGTTTTAGACATTGCTCACTAGAATGACCGAAACATACACAGCTTGCACATTTAGGAGGAATCCCCTCATGCATAGTTCTTTGAATAATTATCTCACCATTAGGCAAGGTAACATTTACCTCCTCGGGTAAAACTTCATCGGCCATTATTTCTACTAGCATTCGTGCAAAATTTAATCTTGTTTCTTGATCTTAAAGAATATGACAGAGGTCTTCTATTCATTTCTTGATCTTAAAGAATTGAAGCCCTAGAAAAAGGTTTTCTATAAGAAACTCTTTGAAATCCTTCTTCATTAACATGAGGAGAATTGGAGATGTCAGGAGGCCTGCCCTTAGGAGAAATGGAGGAGTTGGAAAGATCCCCTTACGTGGGGAGCCATCCGCCATTAGAGATTTCAAAAGTTTGCTTTTTACTGGAGAAAATAGTTAACAAGGTATGATAATAACATGCAACTATTTACCAGCTAAAATTGTTGAACAATATGTAAGCTTCAATTCAGATGCCAAAAGGCAATCATTTATATGTCCATATTTAAGACTTTTTCTTTTTCATCCCAACCAGATATTTGGCATGTTACCTGAAACAATCTAGGAAAATTGAAAACTACAGTTGAAGACTTCTCAAACTCAAGTCATGAAAAGGAAAAAATAATAATTTACTCGGTATTATTTACAAGAAAAGTGAATATTTTTTCTAACACAAGAGATTATACACCAGGTTGTGGCTGTTATTTTAGTTGTTTGAGAAATGATGAGATATATGCAGCTTGTTTGAAACATGATTTTCAAACTTGTCAATACTAAAAAAAAGAGATGTAAATTTGGCAAGATAAACAAGAGAAACTTAAACTTACGGAGGTCTTTGAACATGGTATTGAGGAATCACTAAATGATGGGTAAATATTTGATTTAGATTAGCTAAATGATGTTGATAAAATTGAGCTAAGATTTAGATAGAGAGCTTTTCTGTAAATATTTTGTTAATAAATAAGAACATAGAGTACATATGTTTTAACTATTAAGATATTTACTAAAAAGAGTTATTCAAGAAGCGAATTCCATTTTGAGTACAAGTAGATATGACCCAAAAAACAACTAATGTGGCTGCACAACATAACATTAGCCCCTATGTGTAGCCTTGTAGTTCCTTAGAGGGTGTGCATTATGTATGTAAATGCATCAAATAATAAAACATTATAACAAACATGTGACCTTTTTTTTAAACCATTGCATAATGACATAACTAGTTCAGCCACCGTAGGCAAATTCACATAAGGTTAACATGAGTAAATTCCCCTTGGATTTGGTGCAAAATCATAATCAGATCCGACCTCAGGGCAAGGCGAGCAAGACCACCAGCTAGGAAAACTGATCTGGCAGTGGCAACAGTTAGTGAGGATTTTTAATATGATGTTAGTTTTGTGGCAACCCAAGTCCAAATCCTGATAAAATGCTAATCTTTTATTCAATTACTTGAAATCTGGGCTGTCCATCAATTTTTAAACTTATGATGCATCAATATCATCACCACCTATTCAACTAGCCTCTCTTTTCTTTGCCTATGACCTATTTCAGTTCAACTGATTTAGTCATTGTTACACCTTTCTTTTATGTCCATTGATTTTTGAGCTTGGTTTTGTTTAAAGCTTATGGGTCTAGTTGAATCTTATGTCTCTATGTTTCATATTCACAGAACGCCGGATTCAAAAGTCAAGGTACATTTTTAGTTTCTCTTATTTGGGCACTGTTATTATTAGATTCTTTTGTTATATTGTTTGATTCTTCTGTCATTTTGTTGGACTTCAAGTAGAATATTCCTTTCATCTCTAAAATTGATACAATTTACTATAAATGACTGTATATTATAGGAGTGGTTAGTTTGTAATTTGGTTGGGTTAAGATTGGGTATGATCCTTCTACAAACAAATTTGCTATATTTTTAAGGCTCCGTTTAAGATGAGGAATGACCGTCTTTTCAATATTTTTAAAATTGTTAAAAGGAGTATTGAAAAATTTTGTTCATAAGAAAAAAAATGTCATTTTGTTATCACCATATTAGGCAATTTTTTCGATGGACCACCATCATATTATGATTTTTCTTTTGAATAAAATACATTTAAATTTAGTTTTTTATGAACCATCATCATACTTCTTTTCATTTTCCAACGGATTTTGCTGAATTTATTTTAAACGAGCGTAACATGGTAAATCGTTTCATTTGATTCCATACCAAATTTATTTTATGACGGAGTCCTATAAAATTATACCTTTTGTGCAAAACTGGAGTCTCTATAATAACCACTTCTCTTTTATTTACTTCTTATTTCAATAATGAATTCATTTCGAAATAAATTATGTTTCGATGCACATT
This sequence comes from Allium cepa, assembly GCA_030765085.1. Taxonomy (NCBI): domain Eukaryota; kingdom Viridiplantae; phylum Streptophyta; class Magnoliopsida; order Asparagales; family Amaryllidaceae; genus Allium; species Allium cepa. The sequence continues at coordinate 785,182,169 of CM060938.1, forward strand.
ATGTTAAAATAACTAGAATAAATAAATCTACTACTTATACCGGTTTCACTGAATGCGTTGTGTGCATGCAAGGAATATTTGGAAACTTCAACTTGCTTAATTTGGATTTTCCGTAGGACCATTATTATTCTAGTATCCGCGTATTGGCATATAGTTAAAAAGGCAAAAGTATAAAACACAAACATAAATCGATCGACCAAAAATATTGTACCTTTAACCGATGAGGTATGTGGAAGGAGATGGTTCAGGAGAATATTATGAACAGAAATCAGAACTATTGAGGTGGAGACCGTGAACAAAAGAAGCAGAAGCGTTGTTTCTGTTAGTTGAAACTGGAGATAATGATAGGTAGTTGGAGTTGGAGGCATCCATAGGGGTGACACAGGCTTAGGTCAGCAGTGCTTTGGTTATAGTGTAAGGTGTTTAGTGTAATACAACTTGGGCGTTTAGTGCAACCACATGATTGGCTATTTGACTATAAAATTTTGAAGAAAAAATAATAATTAGTTTTTTATTCATTTCAGGTAAACATCAATCGGTTTGACAATTTTAAAATTAAAAGGATATAAAGAGACATTTGTATCGAGAACAGAATAAATAGAATTGAATTGATTTACGAAGACATGTTCTTTTTTTTAGCTTCAAAATATTTGATTTCACAAGCCTATAGCATATAAACCTCCATAATAGTGAGTTATTGTAGGATTTCAAGTTTCGTAACGATCAGACTTGTCGTTTGGCCGTACGAGCTTGAAATGCATAGAATTCAATTTAAATAATTGATTTTGAAAAGCTATCTTCTGCATACGATTGAATTAGGCATCGGACATAGCTCCATTGTGTTCGAAATAGGGGTTAACATTATGAACGCCTAGCGGCACGTTTCATTTGGAGTTCGGAGTTTGGACGCTTATAAGCATGATATTTTCTAATATTATAATATATATATATATATAACAAAAAAAATCAGACCCGTTCATCACGCCCGCTTCTTATCTATTTCCCCATATGCCTTTGTCTCCCCTTATTTCAAATCGAACAGATCTTTACTTAAAAAAACAAAACTAAAGAAAAAAATGAAATCACTTACACGACAAAAAAAAGGTCACGGTTTATAGGGACGCGCGTGCAATTGAAGGAAGGCAGCGCTGACGAGGACACTAACGGTCGAGCGTGGCGCATGTATGCGCTGATGGTGGCCGTCGTTCTTCCTTCACAACCGATTGTCGATTTTGGGTTTTAGGTTTTTGGCTCCGTGCTTTCGTGCGTAGGACGACGTGGCAAAGGTGGCGACTACTCAGCGACAAGGGGTAGCTCAGGCGATGGCGGCGTGGAGGAGCCGACTGCCGATCTGTATAAAAAATGTAGCGAACGAAGAAGGCTGCAAATGGTGGAAACCTGGATCGATGCAGTGAGATAGAATAATGTGTTAATTATTCCTTAAGTGGTAATTAGCTTATTAACTATGTTTTAACTTTAATCGTATATTAATAAAAATCGATATCTTTTGCGTTTGAAGCATGTTTTGGATGAAACGAATTGCAGTGGATCTGTATCAACGTCGTCTACAGCTTGGCATCGAAGTGGCATTTATTTGAAGCTGAATTTTTTTAGTTTCAAATAGAAAGGTGAGTGTTTTTACGCTCACGTTTGTCTATTATATTTTATGTTAGTAAAATTTATATCGTGAAGTAATTTAAATTTATTAGTTGTCGTTTGCTAAGTTTAATTGAAATTTAAATTGACATCTGAATTAATTGATAGAATTTGAATTGACAGTTAAATTGAATTAGAATTTAATTGGCCGTAAAATACCCGATATTGGTAATTATGAAATTGTTGTGAATTCTATTGACTGTTTGGATGATTGTTTATGATGGATGCTATTGATTGTTATTTGAATGTTTATTTATTTTGATACATCATGTTATCATTCTATATATTATTTACAGTATATAAAACTATAAATGGAATTATTTTGAATAAATAAAAAAACAGGCTGAAATGATATATATATATATACCTATGACAGTTATTTTGGAATGAAATGATATATATCCATCCCTAGAATTTAAATTAAACTATCGATTCACATGGACATAGGATGGAGAATTATATACAGATACCGGATTGTTAAATTAAATGACTTTGAAATTTTGATTTGGAATTATTTAAATGATTTGGTTCTAAGAAATAAAAATTAAATTTATGGAAATTAAATTATTTTTGAAATGGAACTCGAAATGCTGAAATTTAAATTTAAAGCAAAATTGTTTAATTAATCGAAGTTGAGATTTTAAGTTATAATCGGAAAATGATGTGAATTTTAGAAAATTGATTTGTTTTAAAAGATTGGACATTTCATTCAAACTTTGAATATTTCTAAGTAAAAGGTGACATAAAATGATATTTTGAAATTAAGACTAGAATTTAATTATATTTGAGATTGGAATTTAAATTGATTTGAGATTGGAATTCAGATAAATTCGAGATTCGAATTTAAATTAATTTGGAATTGGAATTTTTAAATTAATTTGGTAATATTTTGAAATTAATTTGAAATAGAAGTAAAAATCGACTTGAAATCAAAATTGAATCTATTAAATCGAAATGGAAACTGGAAATTTAGAAAGTGAACTGGTTTGACTTTAAAATGAATATTTCTACATGAATATTTTTAGTATAAATGGTTTAAAATATATATTCTTTAGATATTCAAATTATTTTGATTTTTCCAAACTATTTAACTATATGAACCATTTTTAATACCCAAATTATTTTCTATTAAACTATTTTAACTATATAACTATATTTAATCTATTTAAATTATTTTCTTAAAATTCAAACTGGTAAAGAAGGTGGAATGTTTATATTTAAACCTTGGATTTAAATACGATTTGGTTTAAAGGGAAATTATAACCTAAATTTTAATTCGAATCAAGTTTTGAAGTGAAAAAATTGAATTAACATTTCGAAGTAAAATATGATTTTTGAAGTGATGATTTCGAAATGGATTTGTTTTTGAAATAAATATGATATTTTGATATTAAATACGAACTGTTTCGAAATGTAAAGAACAAATCGATGTGTAAAACGATGTTTGGTTGTTAAAGAGACCGGGGCCTCTTATTGAAGTACTCTCTGTCAATATTGAAACCACTTAGACAATTGTGTACATGATGGATGATATCCAAAATGTAATGGTTGAATTGGCGACGTTTACGGGAATGAAGTAAGAGAACATTGATGGATAGCTTTGACAATCGTGTCATAATTAAAAAGACTAAAACATGTGTCCATATCTGGCCAATGAGGTTAGCTACCTCTAACGACGTTGATCCCTCGTATTATTATTGTGATTTTGTATTCGATGGGTGCACCTTTGTTGTTTGGATTGGTTGTCGAGATCGGCCACGTATGGGTTAGGACCAGCCAGAAAGGTTAAATTGGTAGAATCCTACCTTTAGCATTGTCTCACGTGCCTTGTCATATTTATCCTTATACGAGCCCATTAAGACTTTGGTTTTGAACCTATAAAAATGTGTTAAGGAGGATAATGTAATACTTTAACGTTATTTTGATATTTATTTTACTGATAGACATCATCGATTATAGCGTATACTATTATATATAAATAGTTTAATGGAACCTTAGGAGATGGAAAGACATATATCATCTCTTAAGTTATTGCATTCATATTTGTGATATTGATTTGAGTTACATAAGAGTATTTTAATCCCGACTCGAGTGTTTTGTCTTTTCATTACACTCGAGTCAGTCATGAGTTTTTCAGCGTATTGACGACTGTTCTCTGGAGAACAAAGACACGGTTTGTATATTACTATTATTATTATGCCCTACATCATGTTATTATGCTGTATTGATTATTTATCCCTGATTTATATATATAACTCTGGTAAATGTGTATAGATTATAGTCAAATATATAGTAAACGACTTCATGAATTATTTATTAGATTATTATATTTTATCGTTTCCGCTATGAGACTCTGTGTTTTGTTTTCTTCTTCTCTTCTTATTTTTCTTTTTTATTCTCATTGATTATCTATGTTTCGGATTGTTTAAGTCAGACATGTATGGATTATTGTCGATTTAAACCTTTCGAAATGTGGATCGTCATAGTTGGTATCAGAGCCAGGTATAGCGATAACCTTGGCTTTTTGGGGTTTGACTCACTAGAGATAAGGTAGTAATACCCTAAAAAGAGTCTGTTTGAGTGTGTGTATGTGTGAGTATACTTGTTAGTGTTATAAAATATTTTATATTCAGTTTACTTACATGTTGAGTTGTTTATGAATTCTGGTCGATGTGCGGGACGCCGTGTTATCGATAGTGGTTTCTAAACACTTAAACGAGGCAACTGGACATAATATTGTTTTTAAATCGGGTAAATGAAATAATTTTTCCTAGATTATATTATATATATAATGAAATATTAACGAATGTGAGTTGTTAGGCAATGATAATATTTAGTCATCATCGATTATTAGTTGAATTGAAAATAAAACGAATATTTAATGAATTTTATTTTATGGAGCATTTGATAATCAAATTGAAATATAATTGCAATAAGAATTGATTAAAATGACCAAGTTGTAAAATAATGGAATATTTTGATAGTAAGTAAAGGAAATTTGTATAAGTATATTATAGCTTATATATAGAAATGATTTTAAAATTTGAGAATTTTGGAATTTAAAATCCTTTTGTTTTCAAAATTGTTTTTCAAAGCCTTAAAAAATTAATAAACAGTAGTATTTGAAAGAGTTTTGACTAGAAAAAGATTTTGAAGGAAAAAAAGCATTAAACTCGCTTGGTCGCTGGGAAATAATTCTTGGGATAACTGCAGCATCGCTAGTATTTGTTTTTGAGTTTCTAAGTGAAAATTGCTACCAAAAGAAATTTATTTTTTGATTAAAACAAGTTTTGATTATGAAAAATATTCAATGTATGATTTAATAAGTATATGAAAATAGTTTTGAACTTATAATTGAAAATAGTATTTAAGAAATGAGTTTATAACTTATAAATTTAAAATAGTATAGAAAAGAAATAAGTTATAACTTATAAATTTGAATAGGAAAATAAACCAAATTTAAAATGGTTAAATTTTGATTAAGCAAACAAAGGAAAATTTTAAATTTGAGATACAAATAAAGTAATTGCCTTAGCATTGTTAAATTAAATGGAGTTAGTGAAATTAAGTAAATAAAATGAAGTCTAACTCTAGTAGCTTAAATAAAATGAAATGTATTTGAAACGAATTAGATAAAATGAAATAATGAATGAATAAATTTTATAACTTATAGATTTGAGAATAAATAAGCAGAAAACGAATTTAAATATGTTGAATGGGAATGATAAGGAAATTTAACTTAAATAAAATTAAATAAAATGAGTAATGGATTAAAATAAAATGAAGTTTAACTTAATATTAAATAAACTGAATTGGATATTAAGTGAAATTAGATAAATTAGTAAAGTGAATTAATTTCACTTAAACTATAGAATGAATTAATAAAATGAATAGAAATAAAAAATGAAATGTAATTTAAGTGTGTAGAAATTGAATAAAAATAAATGAGTGTAAGTAAAATTAAAATGGTTAATTTAATTTAAATCAAATTGGATACAAATAAATAAATTGCAAGTGGAGTAGTTTAAAAAAAAAATGCTAACCTATATAATATGAATAAGTTATTGGAATAAATTATAAATTGAAGTTAACTTAAGAGAGGTTAAATGAATTGATTGTGAAAGAAAAAAAAGAATTTATTTATATGAATTGAGATATAAAATAAAATTTACTTTAGTAAATTAATAATATGAATTTGAATAAATGAAGTGCATCGATGAATTAATAATAACTTAAGATATGAAGTAATAATAACAAACATGATTGTGTTGTATAAAATATTTATAATACACTTGGATAATTATAAATGATGTTAGTGTAATAAAAAGGAGAATATACTAAGTGGAAATAAAATAAATTTAACTTAAGCAAGGTTAAGTGGAATAATTTTATAAATGATTCACCAATGAATTTACATGAAATAGATTAAACAAAGAATGAAACAAATTGGAATTTCACAAATTGAATTGAATAAAATTGAATATAATGCTTTTGCAACGAATGTTAATAAATTTAAAGAAATCAATGGAATGTAAACCAATTAAATGTGGATGAAACGAATGTAAATAATTGGAAAAAATCGATTGAATGTAAATACATTTAATTGTAATCAATCAAATGTGAATGCAATGAATATTGGTTGATTGAAATAAAATGGATTGAAACCAAATTAGTTGAATGTAAATAAATTAAAAACGAACGAATTGAGTATAAATCCATTGTATGATTAATGGAATGAATATTAATTAGTGAATGTGAATCAATTTAAAATATATGGAATATGGTATGGAATTAAATTACTTAAGTGTAATTTATTATATGAATTATTGAAACGAAATAATGGAAGGAAAAAAGAAAAAAAATGAATGTAACTATAAACACGTGTAAATTAATAGAATGTGAATTCAGTGATGTTGATAAGTGCCTGAAAATCAATTGGAAGTAAATAAATTGAATGAAAAATCAATTGAACGTGAATCTAATTGAATAAAATTTGGTTGAATGTAAATTAATTGAAATGAATCAATTAAAATTTTATTGAAATTAATGTTAAGAAGAAATGAAGGGTATAAATTAAAAATTGGTATCAGATAACGTAAATTCACATGGTTATGAATTAATTGGATTAGCTGAACTGATATTGATGGTTGGATGGTTTCTTTTATTACAAACCATTATTATTACCGTTTTGATTGCATATAGTTGTTGTATGTTGAGTATTTGTGCTTGTATTTATTGTTTGGATTCATAATCCATGTTATATGGTTATTTAGACTTATACATGCTTCCATATTTTCATATGCAGCTAATATCTTAAATTGAGTTGAGATGGGTACATACAAAGATCGTTTGGGCGTATGCGAGGATTTATATGCTTTTGCTTGCTTATAACGAGCGAACTCGCTCGTATTATAAATAATAAGATACGTATCTCGGTTACATACCACGATTTTATATTTTTGCCCTTCGGGATGCCTCATCATTGAGATGAGAGGTATATTTGATATCTATTTGGTATATTTGCGTTATATATTATATTGTAAAAAAATTTCGATCAACCCAAGCAAAGGAGATTCTACCGAAATTTTCCGTAAATCCGGAAGTTAGAAATTTTTTGAGGCTTTAACACTTGTTTTCCTATATAAACTATATTTTTCGTAAAATCAATATCAGAATGACATAGGAGAAGCGTAGTAAAAGTTTTGTAAATAATATGTTTATGTTTTATAAGTTAATTATTTTGTGAAAGTATATCTAATGTTAAATTATCCACTTAGCCTTTTTGAGGACAAAAAGTTTTAAGTTGGGGAGTATGTAACGACCCATATTTTTAACCGTTTTAAATTATAGAATTTGATATTATCAGTGAATAAAAATGGTTAAAAATAAAAATTTATTGATTTTGAGTGTAAGTTATTGGAGATGAACTTGAATAAATTTTGAAATAACTAATTTCGAATTTTTGACGATAACGAGTATTGAAATGAAACTTATATATTAACTGTGTTTATAATAAATAACTGGATTTGAATTATAAATTGTGAATTATTTAAATAGGATAAGACGATGTTGATAACTAAAATTTGGAATTTAATGGTTTATTCATATTAATTTATGGGGTAATTAAATTTGTTTAAAGTTACGTTGCAATTCTTTAAATAATGGAATTCTGGATTAAACGTGAATTAAAATGGCATAGGAAATTGATTCAAATTTTATATAAATATGAATTAAAATCATTTACTTTCAAAATTTGATCTAAAATGTGAATAGTTTGAATTTGAAAATTTTATATTTTAATTAAGGAGTAGAAATAGCAATTCTGGCAACTGTCTCGGATTTCGACAAAACCAGTTTCATCGAATCCGTAATAGTGATTTATTATAGGATTTCAAGTTTTGTAGCGATCAGACTTGTCGTTTGGCCGTGGAATCTTGAAACGCGTAGAATTCAATTTAAATAATTGATTTCTAAAAGCTATCTTCTGCATACGATCGAATTTGACCTTGGAAGTAGTTCTATTGTGTCCGGAATAAGAGTTAAACACTATGAACTCCTAGCGGCATGTTTCATTTGGAGTTCAGAGTTTCGGACGGTTATAAGCATGATGTTTTCTAATATTATATAATAATATATATAACAAAACAAACAAAAAATCAGACCCATTAATCATGCCCTTTCTCTCCCCCTTGTCTCAAATCGGAAAGATTGTTTCTGGAAAAAAAACGAAACCACTTGCACGACAAAAAAAAGGTCGCGGTTTATAGGGACGCGCGTGCGATTGAAGGAAGGCGACATTGACGAGGACATCAGTGGTCGAGCGTGGCGGATGTATGCGCTGATGGTTGCGACCGTTCTTCCTTCACAGTCGATGGTCGATGTTGGGTTTTAGGTTTTTGGCACCCCGCTTGCGTGCATGGAACGACGCGGGGAAGGTGGTGGCTGCACGGTGACAAGAGGTAGCTTAAGCGACGGTGGTGTAAAGAAAGGTGAGTGTTTTTACGCTCACGTTTGTGTATTATATTTTATGTTAGTAAAATTTATATCGTGAAGTAATTTAAATTTATTGATTGTTGTTTGATAAGTTTAATTGATATTTAAATTGACATCTGAATTAATTGATAGAATTTGAATTGACAGTTCAATTGGATTAGAATTTAATTGGCCATAAAATAACCGATATTGGTAATTATGAAATTATTGTGAATTCTATTGACTGTTTGGATGATTATTTATGATGGATGCTATTGGTTGTTATTTGGATGTTTATTTACTTTGATATATCATGCTATCATCTTGTATATTATTTACACTATATAAAACCATAAATGGAATTATTTCGAATAAATTAAGAAACAGGTTGAAATGATATATACATATATATTTATCTATGACATTTATTTTGGATTGAAATGATATATATCCATCCCTGGAATTTAAATTAAAATAATTGATTCACCTGGCCATAGGATAGGGAATTATATACGGACACCAAATTGGTTAAATTAAATGACTTTAAAATTTGATTTGGAATTATTTAAATGATTTGGTTTTAAGAAATAAAAGTCGAATTTATGGAAATCAAATTATTTTCGAATTGGAACTCGAAATGTTGAAATTTGAATTTGAAACGAAATTGTTTAATTAATCAAAGTTGAGATTTTAAGTTATAATCGAAAAATGATGTGAACTTTAGAAATTTGACTTGTTTTAATAATATTCAAACTTTGAATATTTCTAAGTAAAAGGTGATATAAAATGATATTACGAAATTGAGCTTGGAATTTAATTATATTTAAGATTGGAATTTAAAGTAATTTAAGATTGAAATTTAAATAAATTTGAGATTGGAATTTAAATTAATTTGGAATTGGAATTTTTAAATTAATTTGGAATTGGAGTTGAAATTAATTTGGAATCGAAGTGAAATTCGACTTGAAATCGGAATTGTATCGATTAAATCGAAATGGAAATGGAAATTGAAACCGAGTTAAATTGAAAATTTGTAAAGTGAACTGGTTTGACTTTAAAATGAATATTTTTACATGAATATTTTTAGTATAAATGGTTTAAATTCTATATTCTTAGGATATTCAAATTATTTTGATTTTTCCAAACTATTTTACTATAGGAACCATTCTTAATACTCTAATTCTTTTCTATTAAACTATTTTAACTATTTAACTATATTAAAACTATTTTTATTATTTTCTTAAAATTCAAACCGGTAAAGAGGGTTGAATGTTTATATTTAAATCTTGGATTTAAATACGATTTGGTTTAAAGGAATTATAACCTAAATTTTAATTCGAATCAAATTTTGAAGTGAAATTAATATATCGAATTGAATTAACATTTCGAAGTAAAATATGATTTTTGAAGTGAATTTGATGATTTCGAAATGGATTTGTTATCGAAATGAATATGATATTTTGATATCAAATACGAACTGTTTCGAAATGTGAAAGAACAAACCGGTGTGTAAAACGACGATTGGTTATTAAAAAGACCGGGGCCTCTTATTGGCATACTCTCTGTCAATATTGGAACCACTTTGACAACTGTGTATGCGGTGGATGATATCCAGAATGTAGTAGTTGAATTGACGACGTTTACTCGAATGAAGTAAAAGAACGATGATGGATAGCTTTGACACTCATGTCATAATTAAAATGACTAAAATAGGTGCCTATATCTGGTCAATAAAGTTAGCTACTTGATGTTGAAGGATGTAAAGAGACATTAGAAGGATGTAAAGAGACATTTGAAATTAGAAGGATGTAAAGAGACATTTGTATAGAGAAAAGAATAAATAGAATCGAATAGATTTAAGAAGACATGTTCTTTGTTTTTTAGCTTCAAAATATTTGATTTCGCAAGCCTATGGCATAAAAACCTCCCTAACGACCGGTTTATTTACCCTACACTAATACAATCCCACAACAGTCGAAGTCGACTATTCAATTACATAATTTCATAAAAAGATATATCTAGTTTTAGTTTTCACTAATTTTATTTAAGCATCAAGTCATAATATTTTGGGAAAAAGTCTAAAATTAGAGAGATTTAAAGAGATGTCTATGTAGGAAACAAAATAAATAGCATTTGAGAGATTTAAGGAGATAGGTTAAAGACATGTTACTTATTTGTTTGGCTTCACACAATTCGGTTGTGCAAACCTACAGTAAATAAACATTTCTAACGGTCGATTTGATTATTTTGTTTTATTGGAATAGACATTCGAATACTCTACAACATTGGTGATGTAATGAATTTCGATTTTGCAGGAAGTATTAATCAGGAATAAGATACTATCACATTAATCACATATGATTTAACCGTTTACCTTCTTCAATTACTTTTCCAGTTTACCTTTTTATCTTCATCAATCCTCGGTATTATATATAAACTTATATATGTGAATAAGAATTACTCAATATATTGAATTTGTTGTATATAACATCAATTTACCTTTTCTCGTATTTCAAACTATCATGGATGTCCAAACTACTCAAAGGTAGTTTTTAACTTCAATTATTTTGTTTTAGTTAATTTGTTCCATTGGTTTTGAAAATTTAATTTTCATGTGTATAATTAAAATTGCGATACATTAATGTATCACTAAAATCATGATAAATTAATCTATCAACTAAAATATGCCAAGTAAAAAGTATTACAACAATCATGATGCTTACGTATCATTAAAATCATTATGAATAGTTTGAGAATCGTTAAAATAAAAATAATAATATTAACTTTCGAGAGACACACAGCTGCCACCTTTATCGTCAATACTAGATCATTATGAATAGTGGAGTGACAAGCGGTGCAATTATCGTGTTTGTGGTTTGGGAAGAGGAATCTTCGTAGGGAGGGGAAGAAATGGGTGTTGAAGGCATGAATGCAACTAGAGTCTAGAGACAACATGAACGAAACAGTGAGAAGGCGTGCAATTATCATGTGTTCAGTTCAACAAAAAAATGAGAGCAAATCGCCAGATAGATGGGAACTTTTGATGGTAACGGTTTGTTCTACCTAACCACAGTCAACATCTTTGCATACTCTAATCTCTTCGACTTCTCTGTTGATTTGTCAGAACAAATTAGATAACTAATATCACAAATTTGATCAGTTCTCCACCTGTACAAATGTAGCTAGCACCTTTCTGCTTACAAGTCAGTCTTTGATCTCTTCTGTTGCAAAATGTACTATGAATGTGGCAAATGCGTCTAATTTCATTGCTATATCATAACCATAAATTTGAATTTGACATACACAAATTATAAAAGAATTATAAAAAAGAAGGGATCAAGATAACGTCAACAAAAGAGTCGCATAGGCTGCTTTTGTTACAAATCAAGACCTTCATTTTCATCCTAAATGAACTTTTGAACTCCTTTGACAAAGAGTAAAATGGCTATGTACCAGCACATTTACACGAATACTGCAGAGATCGAAGATTGTAAGCACAAAATGACTACTCACTTGAGCTCAATTTTACATAAAACTTGTACTGACAACTCATATCAATTGAACGGTTGCTACTTCTACAAAATATTTGAATGTTCGTCCTATATACAGAGACAAATTTAATAATAATAATAATAAAAGAATGAGGCAGCTTAATTAGCTTGTCTTCTAAACACCATCTTTGGAGAAGCAAGCCTGAATCTTCTGAATATTGTCAGGCATGCATTCAGAGAGAGAGAGAGAGAGAGGGAGACAAGCACTTTGAAAGAATATCATGGCACCAATTATGTAACTTTTGTCTTTGAGTTATCAAAAATGTTGCTAACATTGGTGGATATGGCAATTGTGCTTGTGATCACTGCCAATACTATCATGCTCCCCGCTATCAACTTGTCCTTTCTCTTTGATATTCCATATATATCTTTTACAACTATGGCTCCAGGGAATATCAAGGACATGCTTACCGAAGCGGTCGATCCAATAAACTGGAACAGAACCCAAATATTTGGAATTGCAATTGTTGCCGAGTACACAAGCGCCATCAAGACCAGAGAAACCGTGACAAATCGCACGTTATCAGTCACCAATGGCTTCTTCTTGGGAAATAGCATCTCGTCGACATTTAGCCTCAAAGAGAAATTGAGAAGAGGGAACACCAATATCAAATGCAAAGCGTAGCTCAGTCTAACTATGTCGTTCAACATCGGTCCATAGTTTGTAATTGAGCTTCCGTGATCGAAATTGGAAAGTATATCACACATGGTTGATTCTCCAAACAATAAATACCCGGAAAATCCAACCGTTGAGTAAATGATGGAGCAAAGCATGAGAGATATTCGAACTGCAACTTTCATGTCAGAAGCAAATGCTAACTCTGCACGAACCGGGTGAATGTTGTAGTGAAAGGCGAATGCGACCACAATCACAGGAACTGCAGTGAAAAGTTCGAAAAACGACTGTTTGCTGAAATCAGGGAACAACCTCGGTGGCTTTGCAGTGCCATGATATAACGCATAAAGAGCGAGCCCTGAGGTTATGATGACGAAAACTACAGCAAGAAGAACCGATATTGCCGATGTGTATTTCAGTGAATCAATCTTCTTAAAGAACACAAGCGGCAACAACACCACAACTAGCACCACAAAGAGAGCAATGGCACGTGCGTTCCACCACTCTTCTCCAAACCACTCCGCTAACATACCAACGGATCCTCCTTCAGATCCATTACCCGATATCACATCTCCAATGATCATCAGGTACATAACAAGGCCTCCGAAATTGCTGAACATGATGCACAACTGTGGCATTTTGGATCCGATATTGCCAAAGGATTCGCCCATGAGTTCGGCATACGTAGAAGATGCTCCATATGATGTGTACTTCAACATGAACCCCGCTGACTTGTCACACAAGAAGGCCATGAAAGCAATCAAGAAGAAAGCAGGACCAACTCCAAGTATTCTTAATGTGGCAGGAAGTGACATGATTCCACAACCGATTATGGTTGTGGATAGGTTGAAAACTGCACTGGTTACTGAGGAACCGCCTTCAATGCGACCACTCAGATCACTGGCTTTTGAAGAGGGTAGTAAGGGAGCCTTCATTTTCTTCTTCTTCCTTTTCTACTTCTCTTTCCTTTTCTTTTTTTCCTCTTCTCTTCTCTTTTTTCTTTTGTCCTTGTTCTGGTTGGAAACAATGAGCAAAGCTCTGGGATTAAATAGCAGTCCGACATCTATTCTCTAAGGGCAATTGTGATATTCTGCACACTGAAATATTAAATGAAATATGATTGTATAATGGCAATAATGCAAGTGCTTGGGTTTTTGGAACTTTGTGCTGCAACAATGTAATATAAATATGCATTTGCAAACGTGATTATAGTGGCTTAATGAACCTACCTGGAATCATGACAAAACATTTCATTACTCCAAATGTGACCCATGTCTGCAATCATAAATGAATTTTGTGCTGTGTTCTGATAAATTAATGGAATTGAATATGTTATTAGCATCCATGTATGATTCTTGTATGATTCTTGTACGATTTTGATAAAATGGTGGGATTGAGTATGGTGTTAGGAATATATGAATATACATATATAGACACATATACAATTATCTTCCCGATAAGTACATTCTATGTGTTATAAAATTATAGTAAGAAGAGTCGATTATTTTTATTACATACTGCTTAAGATTTTAGTTGTAAGGAAATTGATATGCATTACTGTATAGTAGCAGAACTGATTAATCAACAAAAACAAGTAGCTAACCGTAATACTAAAAATTAAAAAAGATGAAAATACTGTCTTTTACATCAGAGCGTTTTGATACTCATTTTCCAGACAAATCACAAATCCGAATGCACTTGAAAGGATAGGTGGGCGGTGTATGTTCTTCTGAAATAAAATAAAAAAGAAATCAACTTGACAGACTACTTGCATCAAGGGGTAGAGCTCAGTTGTACATTCTTGAGCTAAAACTAAAATACTTTAAATTATGAATTTTTAACCTTGGCCAAATGCTGTAAAAGGAATTTATGTATCATAGAAGCGGCAGATGTTGTGGGCTTTAAAGAAGATAGAAGTTAAAATAAAAGGAGAGAACCAATGCTAGCTTAAACTTATGATTTGTTCAAACTAATATCGATAACCAGATACTACTTAACTACAGAAACTTGCCTCATTATGCAATCTTAGCTAATGGCGCAATATACATATACATATACATATACATATACATACATACATACATACATACATACATATATATATGTGTGTGTGTGTGTGTGTGTGTGTGTGTGTGTGTGTATATATATGTATATGTATATATGTATATATGTATGTATATATGTATATATGTAACTCAAATATCCAACGATCACTATAGTTAGCCATAAACTTGCAATAAATCTACATATAACTCCATAAAATTACATACCATGAGTTCCTATTTTCACTTGTAAATCACTATGGTTAACCATACATTACATCTTAAACAATCCAATCCAGTCTGTAATATTTTTCAACATAATAATTCAACTTGGGAAGACCAAATTACAATTCCAGCTCATTTTTTCTTTATTTTTTGTTGATAAATTAACTCAAACTACGTGTTAAAACCACACGTGCTGGCACAAGTAAATCCTTAAATAAGAAATTTCAAATGGGGTAGGTTGAGAGTTACTTAGAATAAGTATTGCTCTGATACCCGCATATTGACAAACACTTGAAGGGCGAATTTAAAACACAAAAATAATTCGACTAGCTCAAAACTATGTACCGTAGACCAATGCGATAAGCGCACGGAGATGGTTCAAAAGAACGTGATGTGCAGAAATAACGGTCATCAAGGTGGGGATATTGCAAAATAGAAGAAGAAGCAGCATAGTTTCTGTTGCTCAGAACCGAAGAAAATGAGGTAGCTGGAGTAGGAGGCGGTTGTAGAGTTCCCCAGATTTACGTATGACTTGTTAGGAAATAGAGACTGTTGCCGGGTGGCGATGGAGGTGAAGATCGGCGGCTATAGCGACCTATATTGAAGGGTGTTTTGATTGACGTTATAATGGGGACTAGAGTCACCCTAAACAGAGGCAAATTCTGTTCCTGTGCCATTTTACTACTTTCCCACTTCGCTAATAATTTTGTAATTTATCAAATTATCTCATCCAGCACTGTTAGTATTAGTGGGTAAGTGTTTTGACTTTGGTGCGAGAGGTTATAAGTTCGAAACTTTACATGTTGTCACAGTAATTTATTATATCTAAAATACCATTTCAAAAAAAAAAAAATCGTTTATGCTCAAATGACTGTCGTTTTCTATTCTTTTTATTTTCTTTCTCTTTAATGATAAAATTTTATTGCTAGTGCAAACTTTAAACATGAATTTCTTTTGCTCATGATAGAATATGTGAAGAAGACAATTTCTTGGAAGAAGATGCAGATTTTAAAGAAGAAAATGAAAGTGAATCTTAGGTATTTTGAAAATTCTCATGCTTTTCTAGTGTGAACGTATTTTTTTGTAGGGTTTTCTTCGTATGACCAAAATTTTGTAGCAACCAAGCGTAGGCCTAACTTGGATTGTTAGATACCTAGTGCTTAACACACTTGAATTGCTGTTGAACCAAGTGTGGTGTAATACTGCTTTAAACTTTAACAACTTTTACTTTTTAGATTGCATTGTTGGATGAAAAACAAGAAAAAGAAATTATCATGGACTATGCGAATGAGTTTACCACTTATGATGTATACGTTCTTCCTAAGTCATTAATTTTGTATTATATTAATTATATGATGTATTTTTTTATGATAAATAGATATTTCCTAATAGAGAGAATAAAAGAGTAGATCGATTGCACTGTTGGAAGAGTTGGATTTGTTGTAGTTATTTTAAAATCTGATGTTAATTGCATAAATAGAAATCCAAGAATTTTTATGGCTGTGAACGAAGTGGAGCATACAAAGTGTATAAAAGACAAAAAATCGAATACTTCTAGATTAACAGAAACAAAAAAGTGTAATTGTCCATTTCGACTAAAAGGCGCCAAGCATTTTACAACAAACGAGTGGAGATTAGATGTACAATGTGGCGTGCACAGTCATTATGCACTTTATAGTAGCGAGGGCCATTCTTTTATTGAAAGATTGACAGTAGAAGAAAAGAAAATTGCTATAAAGATGCATAAAAATATGGTAAAATGAAGAGTTATTTTACATACCTTGAAAAAAAATGATCCAACCAATTACACGACAATAAAGACTGTTTATAATGTTTTGTCCAAACAAAAATAAAATTGATGGAGCTGGACATTCACAAGTACAATATCTTTTGAGCAAATTGAAAGAAAATGGATATTATGAGTGGCAGTGTAGTACTTTGGATGGTAGTGACATAATTACTGATTTAGTTTGGGCTCATCTTACCAGTATAGATTTACTGCAGTCATTTTCACATTTCCTTATCATGGATTGTACTTATAGAACAAATAAATATTGAATGCCATTATTGGAAATTGTTGGTGTCACATCTACAAACCAGACTTTTTGTATTGTTATAGCTTATCTCGTTTCCGAACGTGAGAATTATTATATTTGGGTTTTAAAGCATTTGCAATCGGTTGCTTCATTGTGATATCGAAATGCCTGTTGTCATTATTACAGATCGAGTAATAGCTTTGATAAATGTCATCGGTGTTTTTTTTCTTAAACAGCTCAAATTCTATGTAAATGGCATATTCGGAAGAAAAAAATTCTTGCATTCATACAAAGAACAGTCAGGAATATGAAGAAAGAGGTAAAAAATAGTTTTTTTTAACATTGGGCAAATTTATATTGTTCGAAAAACATTGATGTTTTTAGCTCGAATTTACAAGATCTACATACGAAGTATGAACGATATCCCAAGTTAATCGATTATGTACATAAAGCTTGGCTTTATACGTGGAATGATCTTTTCCTTTATGCATGGATTAATAGTTTCATGCATTTTGGAAATTATACTACGAATATGTAACTACTCTCAGTTTTTGTATATTTTAATGTTAAATATTCAATCATTGTAAGCTTTTTTTTTTAATGTTTTTTTAAATTTGTAGAGCCAATGCCGCACACTCTAAATTTAAAAAACATTTGGACACAAGCCAAAGCAGTTTTCAAAGATGTTAGGAGAGTATGCACTCACTATCGGAGCTTTCATTTACAGAACTAAAAGCTTCGTTTGGAACTAGTTCATTGAAAGTAGCACATGTCTATCATAAAAAAGAGTTGAAACATTTGCGTGGTGTTGTTTATCTTTCGACGCTAGACCTTATTCATTCCGAGCTTGTTAGAGTAGCATTTTAATGGAACCTCGTCCATTTTGGGGTAATGCTAACCCGAGAGTTTTCCCTTGTCTCCAGTTTCAACGCACGAAGGAAATAAAATTTCAAAGTGAACATCGGCCGTGGTAACAAATATACCAAACGCTAGGCTTAAACGAGGTTAAACTTAGAACATCGTCCCTACAGGTTGAAGCAAACCCAAGAGTTCCCCACTTCCCTAGCTACATGCAGACAAGGGTGTTACAAGAATCACGTTGATATTCAACGTGGGCGAATCATTTAAATCACTTTTAGCAGGCGTGGTTCAATCAACAAAGTCGTCCACTCCTAGTGAGAAAACTTATATACCCACATTTGAGTGGCTACTGTAACAATAACAAATGCAAACCCAAGCACAGTAGTTTGAATGCATAGTATAATTCAAATGTACACAACAATTGCCAGCATAAAAATGTAAACACACCGATGGATTCAATAGTAATACTCAAAATATATAATGTAAACATTGTGATGGTTTCAACATAACAATGTAAACATACATTGTAAAATACAGACAGTGGATTACACAAACACAATGTAAGCACACATAAGCACACATGAATTCTTTGCATTTGAACACATTACAATAACTTCACTTACTGAACCATAACCCGTACATAAAGGTTTGAACGCATGCAAGCAACAAAATACAATTGCTGAACAAAGAATGGAAACAAAGCTACAAATAACAAAACTAAACTGTAAGTTTGCAAACAAAACTACAAGTAACAAAACTAAACTGTAAGTTTGCAAACAAAACTATAAGTAACGAAACTAAACTAATCATCCTTTTTAATAAACAAGCACAGATCTTTCTTTTCTTACTTATGGCTTTGTAGATTCTATCGAGATGATTCAATCGCAAACTCTCTGGCTGCGGCGAAGCCAAGCTAATTCATTCGCTAAGGACATCATCAAGTTCTTCATAACTCTATAATTTGAATTAAAAAAATATTAGCACCACAAAAGAAAAGTGTAACTATATACATGAAAATTATATTTGCTTGTCACCATGTACAAATAATCGTAGAAAAGTCGAGCTACGTCGAATAATTTGTTCACTAAGCGGATGGACCCTTAACATAGTATGGGTGAAAAACCAATCAAAATAATCATCGGTCATCATTTGATTAGATTCACGTAGAGGAATAGAATGATATTGCTCACCAATAACATGGTTTGGCCACTCATTTCATATATATTCTACAAAATCATAAATAACTTTATAGGTTGAAGTAGTAGCGCCTCTACGAGTCTTTTGGCTTGTTGATTCACTACAAGAAAAACAGTCTTTTATAACTGCATATAGCCGCTATTAAACAGACTTTAGCGGTTTGATAAACGTTGTATGTCGACATGTTACAAAAAAGAATTGCACATTTATAACACAAAAAAAACCGCTATAAAAGAGCATGATTTCATAGCGTATATATACCGCTATAAAATGTGTAGATACAATAATGCTTGTTTGCTGTTATCCTTTGACAGTAACCTCATACATTGCATTATCTTTTTATAACACTAATGTCATATAGTTATAACGCTTTTTAGGAGCTATGCTTTATTTTACTATATATTTGATGCACCCACTATTACATTTTAATAATAACAATCATACTGAATCTTCTTTAGATAGATAACAATTTGAACAATGTATGAACGAAAAAAATATAATAATAAGCAAATGTAACGCATATTCATGACAACAAAATAAAGTATCAACTAACAAAAAATAAGTTCAATACATGAGTTACCAAATTCAATACATATTCATGATAACAAAAGACAACATAGTTCAAAGCTAACGTCTACAAGTACCAAATGCATCACTAAGAACTTGAACTGCTCAAAGCCTTTCTTCATGCATGTCTTTAGTCATTGGTAGTACTTTTTGAAAATTCAGAACAATTTGAAAATAATTATATAAAAGTGATGAAAATTACAGGTTATTGATAGTACCTTCTATTATTAGATGGACGAAAATTTACATAACTTTTTTAAACATAAAATTTTTCTTAGATGGATGAAGATAATATTTTGTTGCATGCTGCATTACAACAACAAAACTATAAAGTGGTTCTCCTTTTGTATTGGTTATTGTTTCATGATCATGGAATACATTCCCATGACCGGTACTTATTTAAATGACTTTAAGAATATTTGAAGTCCATTTCTAAATTATTTGTCATTTTACAACTAAATACCACAATATAAATATATTGAAGACTAGTGGCAATTCATAATTTGAGCATTGAAAGATGTGTTCTATAAGCAACCCCAAGAATTATATGTTCTACATACAACCTAAATTGAAAATGCAGGTGATGTAAGTAACTACTGTTAAGGATGAATTTTCTATGTGCCTGACTATGCCAATGATTTAAGGCTATTTCCCAATGAATCTACAAATTTCCCTCAAAAATCAAAACTTCCCAACGTCATCATGGAGCAAGCACCTAAGAACAAAACCTTATAGTTAATTTATCATTATTGCTATTATAAACTTAGTTAATTTTTATAAAACTTAGCTAACTCGGTTAATACTTTATTATTATTCTAAACTAGTGAATTTTTATGAAACTTGGTTAATTTTTATAAACATGATTTGTATATTGTTATTTTTATTATTATTATGACTGCCATTATCATCATTGTTGTTATTAGTATTGTATTATTATAAACTTAATTAATTTTAATACATTAAGTTAATTTATTATTTTTATTATATGTAAATAAACAAATTTTGTATTTTTTTATAAATTTAGTTAATTTAGTAAGTAATTTATTATGAGTATTAATATTATTATTGTTATTATTTTAAAAATTGTTAATTTTTATAAAATTAGGTTAATTTAATATTGTTGTTGTTATTATGATTATTGTTGTTGTTAACATTGTTATAATAAATATTAATTTATATAAGAAATAGTTGAATTATTATTATTATCAACTTATTTAATTTTTGTAAGCTTATTTAATTTTTATATAACTTAACAAACAAAGTTAATTTTTATAATTTTAGTTAATTTATTGTTGTTGTTATTATCATACAAATCTAGTTAACATTTATAAAATTTCGTTAACATGATTAATATTTTTTTTATGAAACTTAGTTAACTTGGTTGATATTTTATCATCATTACTATTACTGTTACTATTATTATTATAGACTTAAGTAACTTATTATTATTATATAAAAGTTTGGTTAATTTATTATTTTGATTTTGACTATTATTATACGTATTTAGTTAATTTTTATAACATAGTTAATTTTCATAAATATTTTTATACACTTAGTTAGTTTTTATAATAAACTTAGTTAATTTTCATAAACTTTGTTAATATTTTATTATTATTATTATAAACTTATTTAATTTTTATAAATGTTACTTAACAAACAAGGATAGTAATAACTTCCCAAATCAAATTTATTTTATAGTAGCATTTGGTTATACTATGCAGCTTGTAATAGTAGGAAGTAAAAAAATTAAATAATAATACCTCATTTGTTACCATATCTTTTAAATCATCAGTTGCAAGAATGAAGTACTCAAGTGATCCAACAACCAACTCCTCCTGCATTAGCAGAGCAAAAGTTCTTTACTCGATAATAAGCAGTATATGTACTTCGATTGCAAAAATGTGCACAACTGAACAAGCATTTGAGTGTCTTCTTTTTGACAAATATGATTTTGAAATAAAAGCAAACCATAGCATGGCATAAACTTGTTGGTTTTCTTAATTAATTACTTGCAGGTCCAGATTCATTATAACAACTGGATTGCAAAGTATTGGTATACGCCGACCTCCAGCAATATATTCTCGAAGCAGGCATGAAAACCTCACACAAATGATGTATAAAAGTTGATAGCTACAATATAGGAACAGAAATAAATATTGCTCTACTTACAAAAAACGAACAATTTACTGATGTTGTAGGAAACATCATTAATCTATATGTAGAAAAATTAGTGATTAAAAGCACCATATATAGTTTGCATATACGAGGTCCTATGCAAAAACAAAAATGGGAAGTTTCCCGCTTCCTCTATACATCTTAAATTACTTGTTGAAATTTTGTTTATCATCACATGGCTGTCTCGAAATAACTTATACAATTGAAATGACAGAAAAAAGAATACAAAATGCTTCATTCTTGCAATTGTTTTTTAGCTCTATTTGTAATTGCTTTTGCCATTCAAAGTAAGCAGTCAAACTGAATGTGTTTGACTCAAAAGCAGATACAACTTATATGTTAAGTAATACTTTGGTTGTTTGGAGGAAATACATTACAAGAATTTATTAGTTTCATAATTAGGTGTAACCTATGGTATTACTATTACAACAATGGTTTAATTTTGCATACCATCAATAGACTTCTTTGTATCAACTATCATTATCAATAAACAAAGTATTTATAAACAATATGAAATTTCAACATGGAATCGTTCTAAGGAGCATATATATATATTACTTTTAGTTAACCCGGTTAAGCTGATTATATGAGCATGTAGATGATTATTTGAGCATGAAGATGATTATACACATACATCATGTAATGCATCATGTAGCTATTTTAGAGCATGAGTTGATTTTAACATGCACTTGTGTATATAAGCACTTCAATTTTTCTATGATAATTGTACATCCATTTCAAACGTAACAAAGAAAAAAAAATAACAAACTTTCTATTGTTATAATATATGTAAATATAAATAGTGAATATGCTATATATTGCTTTGTATTTAGCCCCACATAGTGGGATTAGTTCTACCCCAAGCTCCTAGGCCTCTATATAAAGGTGCTAATGTAATGTAAATTGATAATCTATTCTCAGGAATAAATAATATGTCTTCTGCCTCTCTCTCTAATGGCTTTCTATTTTCTTTATTCTATAACACGTTATTAGCACGATCTATAAAAAAAATTATGGATCTACAATGTGATAATTCATGAAATCATATCTATTCTTTTCCAGATGCAATTATAGATCTCATAA
Organism: Allium cepa; assembly: GCA_030765085.1. Taxonomy (NCBI): domain Eukaryota; kingdom Viridiplantae; phylum Streptophyta; class Magnoliopsida; order Asparagales; family Amaryllidaceae; genus Allium; species Allium cepa. The sequence continues at coordinate 785,205,150 of CM060938.1, forward strand.
CGGTAAGTCATTTTTCTGATGATTTAATCTTCCAAATCATTTTTTTATATCTCATTCCATTCTAGATCTACTTCTTCAGATCTGAATATGTTGTCTTATTTTTTTAAATTTTATTATATTAGTCTTATAATTTTAGATCTTATATCGATCTACACTTTGAGATCTGATTCTTATTTTGTTAGTTATTATATTTCCGATCTAATTTTTTTTCTATTTTTATTATCTTATTATATTGTAGATCTCAATATCATACTTATTTTTATGTTTTTTTTAGTTCATTTATTTTGAAATGCAAGTTTGAACTTGACAAAATTTGATATTGTTGATTAAAGCAAATTTTTTGAATTTGATTGTATTTAGTTTGGACATGGATTTGAGAAATCAAACATGGTTGGTAAATGGGGTTTTCATTTTGAAAACCTTTTGATTTGATTTAGATTTGAATGAAGACTTTGGAAATTATTTTGATATATGATTTATATTTCCAGAAGAAATATTTTATTGTTTCTAAGAGAAACAAATATAAATATAATACGTATCTAGAAGATCGTATTAAGTGAATGGAAACATTAGTAAAAGCTTACATGACAAGCTTAATATCTTCCAATGTTTCCTTTAAAAAAAAGGGAAAAGGAAATAATAATTGAGAACCTGCAGTTTTCATAAATCAGTAAATTACAAGTTTCCTCAAAATAAAAAACCAGAAGTTCTAACTAAAAAAAAGGATTATATATCAAAACTCAAATATATAAATTTGAGATGTGAAGCTTTGAATTATTAGAAAAACTAATTCAGATTATGGTAAATTTCAATTGCAATCAAACCTGAAGTTTGATAATGAAAATCAAGTTGTACCATTTTGGATCTAAAGTACTAAACAAAGACTTTTTTTAAAGTAAAATTGGAACCTGAAGTTCTAAAAATATTTGTCAATGGTATTAACTACTAAATCAAATAAATGTAAAGAAACTTGTTCACTCCAGAAGTAGTGAAAGTAATATATTAAAAAAAAATCTCCAGAAGAGATTTGTTGATATATTTGGTGTTTTTACAAAACCAAATAAATATATAGAAACATATCTACTCTTCTACTCTCTTTCTTTTTAATTAAAAATAAGGCATTCTAATAGGAAGTTTATTTCCTAATTTTTTTCCTTCTTTCATGCATCCAATCACTTTTCAAAAGGTAAAATATAATAGATCAAATATAATAGATCTGAAATAATCTTAATTTCCTGAATTTCTAAAATAACTTGTGTTGATTTGAAGATTTACATTTTTGTTTTGATATATTTGGTAAAGAATTATGAAGTTAGTTTTCTTATGAAAATAATAATGATTTGGATCTGAGATTTATAGTTATTTATGATTATGAATAATATGGATAGATCTGAGATAATTTTGTTTATTTAGAAATTCTGATTATTGGGAAATAAAGTTTCGCATTAAGATATTCATTTTAATTTTATTATTGAGTAATATTGAACCTATATTTGAGATGAAATTGTGTTACTTTGAGTACTGTTTGTTCAATTAGTTCATATATTTATAATGAAATTATTTTGCTATGACAGTAGTTATATCCTGAACCACATAAAGGTTAATTGTAGTTATTTTTATCACAAATGAATTAATTTCATGTGTTATGGTAATAAATTAAATCATTTATTGTCATAAATGCATTAAATTCATTGATTATTGTAAATTAAATGACGTTGTATGTTCGTGTTTGGAATAAGAATAGACGTATGATTTACTATTTGATGTATTTATTTTGACAAGTAATGTCTGTTATAACGGAAAAAATAGGTTTAACAACTCAAAGGAATTGTTTTAATAGAAGTTGTATAACTCAAAGTCCAAGGCCTGAAGTCTGGAATTATGAAAAGATTTTCTGACAAACTTTACAAGCTCAAATTCTTGTCAGTATTTTTTTAATTTGTCAAAATGTACAAGCTTCTAAAAAAAGGGCAGTTTACACAAAATTTGAGAACCCGAAGTTCATAATAAATTAGTGAACTTGAAGTTCATGAATTAGAAGCCCGAAGCTCTATTGAAATTGTGTAAAATGATAAGGTTGTACATCTTGAAGAAGTTAAAGGAAAATAATATATTATCATATAAGATAATAATGCTGCATTCAAGAGATTACAAAAATCTCCAAATGAGTTATAGCTTACCTTATATCTTCATATTTATATTATATTAACCAAATATCCTGAAGATATTATGTTATATGATATATCAAACATCATTGGATGTGTGTGTATTAATCTCTTGAAAAGATGTTTTAGAGATTTATTTATATTTATATTGCAAAATATAACATCTCAGAAGAGATGTTATAGAAATTTTATTTTTGTTACATTGCAATTCCTTAAAAGGAAATACTATATTCCCCGAAGGAACAATGATATAATTTTTTTTTGAGTAATAACAATAATTTATCGAGAAAAAAAAATGATATTGTATACCAATGTTACACTCCAGAAGTAGTGGTTTTATCTTTCACATCTTACTTTCATTTGGTGCATCTAATTTTGTTACTGTATTTAAAGTCTGATATGTCATTTCAAAGATAGTTACGACAAAATTTTTTTTCCAGTAGGGATGTTTTATGTTATGGTAAAGGTAGTAATTATGTAATTTCTACAAATAGAAACATTGTACATTGATATGACATTCCAATAGTACACACACACACACACATACACACACACACATATATATCTTTAGAAGAGATAAGTTCACTCCAGAAGTAGTGATAATAAAATATCCCTAAAAGAGACTAATAAATTAGGAAATGATAACATATCTCTAGAAGAGATTTGCTTATATGTTTGGTAATTTTATTAAACCAAATAAATGCATAGAAATTCGATTATAAAGGATCCTAATTTAGTTTAGATTAGATCCTAAAAGTTTGAGAGCTATACATACGGTCTTGAGGAAATCTGTATTTGTAATATTCCAAGTATCCAGAAGATACTATTACTATTTTTGCTGTAATTTTTTTTACAGAACTCTCAATAGAGATGTGTAGAAATGTCTATACGCAATTAAAAATTATTCCTTGATAAGTAATCATAATTAGGTCCAAACTGATTTTGAGATATAATTGAGGAATAAAACTTAACAACTTGAAGTTGTGTGTATATTTTATTCGAACCAGAAGTTCGATATGGTTTCAAACCAAATGTTTTGAAAATTATCATGTTGTTTTGACAGGTTTGCATTGACATTGATTTATAAATAGAAATTAATAGTTTGGATCCTTGTAATAGTTTGTTCTAAAAATCACTAACTCAAATGAGAAAGAATATGAAAATTTTATAATATATATGTGATACGTGGACGCACGTATACATCCATATATGTAAATATTTAGCTAACAACCTGAAGTTTGTTATAAGCTCATCTTATAGATTATGCATAGACATTATTTAGTGATTTAAAACACAATCAACATAAATGTTGAATGGCCTGAAGTCATGTATGTATTCAAATGATCTACACAATAAGTAAATTCCTCCAATTGCTTAGATCAATGAATGCGAACAAACTCTAATAATCAATATCAATTGAATGCATCGTATAAAAGAATTATCCTCCTATTATTAATATGTATGATGTATTTGCTAGTAGCAAAATCATATTGGATCAAAATGAGAGTCCAAAAATGATTATTATTTAATGTGACAATGTTTGTCAACATTGAGGGGGAGGATAAAGGGATACAAGCTCATTTTGATCATCAGTGTTAAATATTTATTAAAATATACAATGATGCAAAATATTATCAATATTATCCCTAATAGACTTTCTCTAATATAGATTTGAATCCCTGAAGGATCAAAATTTGTAAACCACATCTGAAATATGGTTCAAAAGTCAGTTCAAAATATTTTTGGAGTAAGTAATAAAGATGCCAAATAAAGGAGGTGAGTATTCTTGAAGAAAGACTTAAGGATGCTCTGAAAGAGATCCATGACATGATTCTCAAATAACCCTAGAAGTGGGTAAGGTACCTAAAACATGATAATTAAAGAGATCTCAATAAATCATGTGTAGAACTGACAAGAAATAATCATCGATAATAAATTTATAAATAATAAAGCGCTTATGTTTATAAATGGATTAAAGATCCTGGATTAGAAAAAAACATAATTGGCCATCATGAAATTATCCTTAATAAGAAATCTGAACTTGTAGCCCGCAAAGTACCAAAAGTACTTGAAATGCTTAATATACCCCGAAGGTATAAATGTGGTTTAAAATCATTTTAAATAATGAAAGTATACAAATTCCTGAAGAATATAAATAACTTTCATTATTATGAAGAATGCAAAGAACAAGGAGAGTAAATTTCAACCTACTTTTAAGTATTGTTGTAATGAAAATCTTGATATAATTCATGATGAGTAGATTACTTCCTATTTTTAAGTATCGTTGTAATGAAACTCTTAATATCCATTGAAGTGATAGTTGCGATATGCAAATACTTATTAAAGTATACAAACTTCTGAAGAATATATATAACTTTTGTAGTTATAAAGAATGAAAAAGACATGAAGTGTAGATTACAAATTTCTTCTAAGTATTGTTGTAATGAAAATCTTGATACATCAAGATGAGTAGATTACTTCCTGCTTTCTGGTAATGTTGTAATGAAATTTTTAATATTCATGAAAGATGTATAGTTGCAATGCGCAAAACTAATTTGAAGCATAAAAATGAAAGCACGTGAAGTGTTTTTCATAAAAGTAGCATACAAATGCATAAAATGCAAACCATATTTCGAAGAAACAATCTTAGAAAATTTGATTGTATCAAAGAAAACTATTAATAAATTGTATAATGAATGAGATACATATTTATGGATCCAGAAGTATCTATAACCAATTTAAGTTATCGAAAGACGAATATGAATTTAGAGGAAAAATTAAAATCCGGGGGAGAATTCATAAGTATTTTATAATGTGCTCTTTTTCCTTAACTAAGATTTTTCCCACTGGGTTTTTATTAGTAAGGTTTTAATGAGGCATTACCTTGATCCAGAAGTATCAACTCCCTAGTAACATTTGAAATAAGTTATAATGTACTCTTTTTTCCTTATTCAAGATTTTTCCCACTGGATTTTTCTTATTAAGGTTTTAATGAGGCATTATCTTGATCTAGAAGAATCAAACGCCTTTTCAAGAAATAACATCTCAAATATGTTATTTAAGTTAAATTATATTTTTATCCTTGACTAAGGTTTTTCCCATCGGGTTTTCCTTTGTAAGGTTTTTACTGACGTATTAAATTGATCCAGAAGTATCAAACTCTATCTGATGCAATAAATTATTGAAATATGACATACTATATTGTACTCTTTTTCCTTCACTAAGATTTTTCCCATAGGGTTTTACTTAGTAAGGTTTTAGTGAGGCATTAGTTTGATCCAGAAGTATCAAGCTTCATTTAAAGAAATAAGAAAATAAAATATGTCATTGACTCTCTTTCCTTGACGAAGATTTTTCCCATTGGATTATTCTTAGTAAGGGTTTAATGAGGCATTATTTTGATCCCGAAGTATCAAACTCTTGAAAGGAATATCATTTTTAGTATGATATCTATAATTTCACAAGTTGCACTCTTTTTCTCTTTCAAGGTTTTTCCCATTGGGTTTTCCTTACAGAGGTTTTTAATGAGGCAACGGACAATATCTATATCGACTGAATGGATAAACGCAAGCAAGATAATAATGAGGGGGAGCAATCATCATACACGTTTCGAACGGACAATTTCTAGTTATCAAAGGATTCAAGATTTTGAAGACGCATATTCAAGGGGGAGAGTTATAATATATGTAAATATAAATAGTGAATATGCTATATACTGTTTTGTATTTAGTCCCACATCGTGGGATTAGTTTTACCCCAAGCTTCCAGGCCTCTATATAAAGGTTCTAATGTAATGTAAATTGATAATCTATTCTCAGGAATAAATTTTTCTATCCCTGTGTGGGTTTATTTCTCCCAAATCCCCTCTGCACTTCAACCGCTGCGTGGTTTGAATTGGCTAGCATGCAATGTTGGAAAATTGATCTGTTTTGACTCTAATACTGTTGCACGAGATAAGCTTGTTTACGCCAAGGCGCTGATTGAGATTTCTCCCCATAGACCACTTCCATCCTCCATTCCTGTCCAGCTTGCTATTGGTCACGTGGTGGAAGTTCGTGTTCGTTATGGTTGGGTCCCTGACATCTGTACCTCCTGTCACTCTTTTGGCCATGTTGTCTCTGCCTGCAAGCACTCTTCTGTCGCTGCTGCTGCGCCTAAGATCCCTCTTCCTAAGCCTCCGCTTAGGCAATGGATTCCCAAAGTTGCTTCTGTCCCTGATGAGCGGCCTGTGTCTCCTATTCCTGCTGCAGTTCCTTCTGTTCTGTCCGCTGAGCCTATCCTCTCTCCGCCTCTAATAGTCTGGGCCGAGACTGAGCATTGTTGGGTTGACAGTCATTCTGCTATGAGATTCAACCCCGTGGACGTTTCCTACTTTAGATATGTTTCTAATGATCCGTTGGACCTTCGATGCCTTTACTACAAAATTTCTGGAGACTCTATGGTCCTTGATTTGGATGGTTCGTACTCTGAGATTAATACTGTTTTACTTACTGATACTGCATGGGATCGATCTTTTATTCACTCTGTTGATGTTGACTGTTTTGTTCCCTCCCTTGCACTTCGTTTCCGCCCCTTTTTTGGACATCAAGGGTGTAGTTCTCTGGATGCTTCAGTGGTTGATGAGCGTGTTGGTGATTCTTCCTCTTCGGAGGAGAACTAGTCTAGTTATTTATATTTGTAGTTGTGACGTGTCTGTCACACTCCAGTTCTGTATTATTTTTCATTCTATCATAGTAGCAAAGGTGTCTCTACCTTTCTCCTGTACTTCAACTTTATTACGTACGTAATAAAAGTGGTCGGTCCACTATAAAACCGTCGGCCTTGCCAAAAAAAAATATGTCTTCTGCCTCTCTCTCTAATGGCTTCCTATTTTCTTTATTCTATAACATCTATTTTTTTTTCTTACTACTTAAGAAAGCACACAAAAGGTCAAATTAGCCAACTTAGGACTTGCATATGCATATGGTACTCGTTCTATAACGCAGCTAATAAACTTAATTTGATGCAGAAAATAAAAAAATTCTGAAGAATCCTACTACATCGAAGCTGAATGCAAGTACGGTAGATGTAACTAACAAAGAAAACAAGACACTTACCAAACTAAGAAAGCAATAACATGCTTGAAAACCTTTTAAGCTACCATTAATCGATCGTGACATACATCCCGTTCCTTTTATCAGACATAAAAAGAAAATACATAATTCCACATAGAAGGAAGCGAAACAAGGTTCTTGCTGTCAAGAAACAATTAGATAGAAAGAAAAAAGCTACTCACTCAATGAGAGCCATCTCCTCCGTTTCAGAAACATCAGTCACCCTAAGATCACAAAACATTGGTCATAATCAAAAATAAATAAAAGTAAAACCACTCAAGAAGAGTATGAAAAAGTTAATTAAATCACGTATTAGCTGTTGTTAGCTTTAATTCCACCATACAATAAAATTATCATGTTACAAATTTACACGTTTTTTGCTCAAGTCATAGAAATAGAAATCTACAAATTATGCATTTAGTGTGGCGTGGAACCTTTTTTTTCTGAAATGAGTACTGATTGCTACATCAAACCGCACTTTTATGGGAAAAGATCTGAAGTAAACAACAACAAAAGAACAATAATATTCAATCTTTAAGAAAAATAATCGCATGAAATACTGAAAATACCATCTTTTAACGTTAATTCTTCTTGTTCCATCATCAAGCGTAAAAGAAGCATCAGTAACCCTCCGTGTTTTATTCATTACAATCCCTATCATTTTTAATCAACCGTTATCTTTACAAGTTAAGGTTGATATGGAACTTTAAAGATTCTGTTACTAGTCGAAATTTCGCAGTATATGCATCGCCTTTAAAAACTATGGAAACAATGGCATTAAAAACTGCAACAGCATCATATAAATATGTCGATATAATTCAATAAGTACAAATTTAATTCTTTGCTTATTACTAAAGCCATTGTTGACATTGTCTTTCATATGACCATTCTATCCATCCTAGGTACAACATAAAAAATAGAGCATTGAATTTATTTATGATACTTAATAGCATGCCATTGAAAAAATATAACACTGCTTCCATATCATCCCGAGCCTTTCCCTTTTGTAAGGTGAAGAACTAAATTCGTGTCTTATTTTTGCGTAAGACCAAAAATGTTTTATTGCCATGTTTTATTGTATTAGTAGATCTAGCAGAGTATGCAATCTGTGCTTTTTGTTGTAAAAATATACATATAAATAGATAATGTAGTTAATTATTTTCCTCTACAGCATTACCTAACCAACGAGGAAAAAATCTCTAAGCTTCTTATCCAAAAAGTAAAAGTTCAATAAATCTAAATTATCAATCAAGTACATGAATCAAATATGAGACAACACAGAGAGAAAGCTAATGAAGGTTTATTTCTGAAAATACAGTTACCAGTATATTAGTCACATCCATTATCTATCAGGGAATGGAGGAATTAATGTACAGATCTAAAGGTTCAATTTTTCGCTTAATTGCTTTACATTAATTAACATAAACCGTTCAAGTGCTAAAAAGTCACTTTCAATTAAATGACCTTACTATATCTTCTCAAATGATGAATACAAATTCCAAATAATCCACTAACTTTGAGCAATGAATTGTTGAAAGTAACAACATACTTACCTTAAGCGAGCGATCTTGAATTCATGAGGTGCTCTTTTGATAACTACAAATAGCAAATAGATAATTAAAATAGTGGAACAATAAGTCATAGTAATATTGCTATTAGGCATCAGACGAATATTTAAAGAAAATAAATAAAGCTAATACTAGCGATTTATATAGATATCGCATTTGCTACAATCAAGAATTAATGATTTTTTGGCATTAAAGTTTAACTTAGCTGGATGAAATGAAATAATGGAGTATCTTACACTAAGCCTTGGACATTAGCATATTTACCTAAAAAAGTAACGTCTTCTAGACACTCATATTATGTATACCCTGCTAATTCTCCAAAGTATACTAGTTTTTCTTTTCAATACTAAATTACATGTAAAAGAAACATAACAACTCGCAGAGGATTCTAACTCATGAGAATATAAACCTAAGGGTGGATGGTTGTAGGATTTGAAGATATTGCAACAATGGCCAGTACTTTCTGCAGCACACGAGTAAAATATAGTGAGAGAAAAATGCTTCATTTATAAATTTTATCAGTTGTAATATTTCTTGTATAAAATTCACATAGACATGTAGAAATTTGCAAGCTTTACTGTATCCTTTTTCAAATGGATAACAAAAGGGCAATGGCTGCAAATGAACATTGCTTGTAAAATTCAATCAGTTTAAATTCTAATCAAATTGAATTCTAGTATATTATATTCCAATTTTCAACGAATGTAAGAAAAGAAAAACTAAGTACCAACAAAGTAGGATAAGACTCAAACTCATACAAAGCCTAAACTTTTCCAGTCAATGGCTCTTGAAGCTGTATAAACGAACAAAATCAATAATAAACATGCATACAAAATTGCAAGAGATGAAACAAATTAAGGAGGGTGTGAAGAATGGTCAGACCTCGAAATGGGGAGTTCAGAAGCCTAAAGAGACACCGTTTGATTCAGTTCTTGCTGCTTTGATTTTGGATTTAATGGCGAGTGACTTGTATAGGGGAGATGATGGAGGGGAAAGGGGAAGAAGAGGAAGAGGTTTGACGGATAAAGTTCTTCGTGGTGAGAGCAAGTGTGAGGTTCCAAGTTGAAAATTGTTGGTTAGGGCATGGATGCTGAAGAGAAAGTAGTGATAGTTGAACTTCCGGGCGACGTCGACTTGCTCCAATATCAGATCTTGATTTTGGGTGCTTAACTCACAAAGAAGGTGTAAAACGATGGGGGATTTTTTACTTCAAGCGAAATTATTTGGCCGTGAGTAGAAGAAGCAGGAGAATTTGAAGAAGAGGGAAATAATTAAAAAAGAGGCAGCCATGGAAACATTTAGAAAGATCCCGCTTTAAAAAGCATTACTTAGTTAATGTTTTTTCTGAATAAAACAAATTAAAAACAAATAATAACGCTATGGAATAATGCGTTATGCATTGGCATTATAAAAAGTAACTTTTCTTGTAGTGATTGAATAATAAGTCTTGGAATATTTTGAACTTTACCAAACTGCCTCAACACACGGATGGGATGATATGGTTCTACTACATCTAGGCATAATATACAACTCGAATACCATGCAATTGTGGAAATGGATTAAAATCTCTTGCATGCATTCAAGGATCAAAAATTATCTAAAATAATGCAACAACAAATGATGATGTTACAATAATTAAAAAAAAACGATATTTTACGATTCAAACCTAGTAACGTACATCATGTTCTTGAATATTATAAAGATATATTCTTAGTTCCTTAAATGATCTGCGACGATCATTTGTTGGATCCCAACAAGCTGCTCTTGGTGAAGTCTCATAGTAAATTTTAGTTGATGGATGCAAACAAATAAAATGCTCATATATCCATGATTCCAACAATTCTAGAAAACTAGCAACTTGTTTCTTTTCGCGCTACTTGCAAGACCAAGCTGTCTATACAACTAACATAAAGCTGCCGAACCCCACGAATAGTTACGAATTTCATCCAAATTACTAATTTGAATTAAATATTGCATGGGCACATTGAATTTTCTTTTATCCGTAAATAGTGTATTTCCTACTACGTATAAAAGATATGCACGAGCAGCTTGTTTGATTTTTTTCTTGTTCCCACTCATCGCAAACACCATTGAAAATTTCATGCAGCTTGGTACAAGTTATTTTCTAACCAACACCATCCTTCATAATATTTTTTGCTTCATTGGCACTTATCCCTAAATTATTAGCAAATAAATTAATTATATCATTTCGGGACCGATCAAATGTTTGTATTGGTAGTCCTTTAACTGGGTATGTAGTATAGATGCAACTCGTCTAATGTTATGGCCATGTCACCAAATAGTAAGTGAAATGTATTTGATTCAAGATGCCAACGCTCAACAAAATAAAATATAAGTAATTTATTGACCGAACTATAACAAGCCTCAATTGGAGGATATAATCCCGAAGATTCCAAATATCCTTTAAAACTTATAACATTAATTGGAATTGATAATTCAAAATCGTCGTGCCATGATTTAACATAGAAGAGTATCAAGTTCCTAGAAAATATTTTAAATTATATTATACTATTTCAATAAACTAATTTATAACATGAAAACATAAGAGGATATACCTTGTCATTCCATATCAACGAAACAAAATGAGTATCATAGTTGCTAATCACATCGATAATCTTTGGTCCTCCAGAAGATGACTGTGTGTTATCTATGGCACTAGATATACCGATACCATCAAGAATGTGTTACTCTTAAATGATTTGACCTTCAATATGTTGCTGCACATTTGCTCCCCCTTTAAAATAACATTTTGCCCAACGAAAACTTGCTCTTCCCGAATTTGTTCTTCCACTTGATTTGTAGTTTTTCTTTCTTGCCTTCACATGTCGTCTTTTTGAAGTAGTTAGTGGATTACATGTTGATTTTTTTAGAACTATTTGCATAAAAAACAGACTTACAGAAAAAATAACGTCCTATATGGATGTTGTTACTGCAAAAACCACGCTCAATTATGGCATAGTTTTGACAATAACCATGTGCAAAATAAACGTTCACCTTAATTAAGGAACAACACAGATACAAATTAGGGTTCGTGCAAATTAGTGTTTTGCAAATTCACTGATAAAGACAAAGAAGAATAGAAAAAGAAAAATAAAAGAAGCGATAAATGGAAAATCGAAGTAGATACCATGTTTGTGTTTGGATCTGATCTCCCCCTCTATTGCTATTCTTTTTTTTAATAAATGCAGTGTTTAACATTGGCAAGAAGCATGGAATGACAAGGAGATGGGTGAGGAAGGGTAGTTGGAAAGTAATGGGGTGGGAAAAGGAAAAAAAAAAGGATGCATGGGTTTTTTTTCTTAAGCGTTGGGGTAGAAAAGGAGGAAATGGGTGTGGTGATAGAAGTTACCTAAAAATAATTAACCGTAAGTGAGGGTGCAACATCCCACATTTTGCTTTTCAATCCCCTAAATTTAATAAAATTATTTAGGCAAATTTGTTCTTAATACTATAGTGGCTTATCACAAATTATGTGAAACAAATCCATGTTTATGAGAAAAGCTGATTAACAAAAAATTAAACTAGGAGCATGTGAAGAAATATAAGAAATTAAGCTCCGTTTGAGTGAAGAAACATAAGAAACCAAACTTGTAGCAAGTAAGGAAGTCTAATAAATTAAGCTTGGATCAAGGAAACCTAATAAACCACGTTCACTAAAAGTATAGTTAACATGGATTTTTCACTAGTACATGGTTTCTTTCGAAATCTTGCTCGTTCCTAACGTGATTAGCGAGGTTTCGTATAATACTTGCTCAGTATGAGCCAGCTTTTGTACAAAACCACGTTAAACCCAAGCATGATATGTATTATATAAAATTGCAATGTTAGAAATATCGAGAAGTATGGCTATTTATGGAATAAAATAAGGGGTTAAAAGAAAATAGCGGGATGTGCAAATTTTTTTTACAAATAAACATGTGGTGGGTGGTTAATAGAGCTAGCCTTACTCCAAATCATGTTCCATATTGCCAGATCTTCATATTACCACCTTCAATAATAACATACCTAAAGTGGCCCATACCAAACTGATGTTACCTATATTTTTTTAGAGAGAATTAACCAATGAATTTCATATAATCTAGTTTAGATTTAGCTCAACAATTTTAAATTTTAAATACAAAAACAAACTTCCTCTCTAAATTCAATTCAACTCTCTTCACCCTCAAATCTCGTTTGACACCTCTAATCCCACAACATGTTGTACCACTATCCATCACTCCACCATACCTCGCCATCCTCGCCTCACTTACCGCTAGCTCCCATATTCATTGTCAACACCCATATCAATTGAAAACAAACACTAACCTTAATTGCCACAAGTTCAGGACGTTGTATCATTGCATCGCATCTTCAAACCTCACCAAAACCCTAATTGACATCGTCGTCACACTTGAAAATCACCCTAAAACATATGGAAAATAATGCTCCATTAAACTAGATTATATGAATATATCAGGTTATATTTATTCTTATAGTTTGGAAATTATTGATTTATACTAGCACCCTGTTAATGTTTATAGTTAAAAAATACTGAATTAAACTAGCACTATAATATATAATGTTATATTCATTTTTACAATATCCAATCATGTTTAACACAAGCATCATGTCATGTGATTGATTATAATGGAAGTATAGTCTAAACATTTAAGATCCAAAATACTCTCATGTCTTAAGAGTACTGCACATCGTTATATAAGATTCTCTATTTTGATTTAACTGTCTTCAACCTATAAAATATTCTCGTTGAATCGTTTTCTGATTGTTTCAAACAACCATAAGTATATAACTCACGGTGTCCCTAATAATCATGAGTAATTCACCCTTCAGCATATAGGCAGTGTTACGTATGCTAGTCTCGATGGAATCATCGATATCCTTTTATCGAAACATCTTGATTAGGAACATTTAAAGATAAATATTTTATATACAAGATTCAATACTTGTGGTTACAAACACATTTCTAATTTCGATCGATTAAATACTTTATATAATGATTTTCTACTTGTATATATCTAGATGTTTCCAAGCGTTACTTATATCATAATAAAATGATACATACAATAGGTAACAAAACTAAAGGCGTACTTTATTTCGAATAGGATTCGTGTATAAGAGTTAATTTATATAGTAAATTGCATTTAGGGCATAACCTTAACTCTATAATTGGTGTTGTTAAACGAGTTTGATTAATTGAGGCGCATATGACCTGTATTTGAGCCCAATTATTGAAGTGTCTTGATAAATGGTCGTCTCGTTGATTGGTTTGCATGACATGCTTTTAGGGACTTTCAAACTCCAATTCTAGTTATACACACTTGTATTAGTCAAGAGTTGCTCCTACTACAGGGCTCATATACTTGGGCTTTCGTGTCTGTTTACATACTCTTGGTTTTTGACCTGGGTTATAATAATGAGTCGCAAAAACTAAAATCATGTGTTAATGTCACCTTGGTTATTGTAAATCGAGCCACATGACTTATAGTTAACACGGAGGTGCTTGGGCTTTCAGTGTTAGCATTTAAGTTTACGATAGAAATCATTTATACAATTATGGATACGAATATATTTGGAATAGAATAGGCATTCAAATTTTAAGAGTCTAACTATCTCAGATAATATTTGTTCGGGTCAAAATAGGCCACCAACCCCCAATTGTAAGTGAGAGCACTAATATCCAATCACAGATCACAAATAAAGTATATGTAGAGAATATAATATGAAGAATAACCAAAATTAAAATGAAAGCAAGTAAAAAAGACAAGATTTATAGTGGTTCGGCTAACTACGGCCTACGTCCACTCTAGAAAAATTCGTTTTATTATCAGTACAGTTACAATCGGGAAATCCTAAATAAAAATGGCAGAGTAGCTTCTAGGTAGAAGATGAAGAGAAGCAGAATCAGTCCCCTTTTTTGAAGCCAAACATGTGGAAATCTCGGCTACAAGGCCTCATCACCTACATGGGCCCACCATAACGATTGTCGAGCCCAACTTGTAACGACCCGCAAATCGATACCCCTTGAGTCAACACTATTCTACAACAATCAACTCAAGTTGCACAGAAATACGAACCATTTGGGTTAAAGAAGAAGAGGTAGAAGAAGAAAATAGAAAACAACAACAGAATCTAACCATCGCAGCGGAATAAAATATAATAGATAATAAATACTCTTTACTCAAACATCAAATATCTTTGTTTATATATTACATCATCAGAGTACATCAGTCACAGCCCAACATCAATGTCATACAAATGGATACACAACAACTCAACACAGCGGAAATATATATATACAAATACGAGAGTACGAATCGTCATCCAGCTCGTCTCCTGAGCTCCACAGCATCATGTCCTGCATCCTATAATACTCGGTCTGACCCGAGCATTATAGTTAAATAACACCCGAGTCAGTCTGGAATACCAGCGTGAGAAAATCACACCCAATTGATTATTAAAGTTTCAAAAATCCTTTGAAAAACAAAAGCATCTCGTAAGACCACGCCACAAATAAACATGTCGTGTTTTTACCTTACGATAGCTAAAACAAAATTTATAGAAATCCTCTGATATTATAATAGGGTCTATATACAAATACTTATAAAATAGCCGAAATTGTTACATTCATTAAATTCCAGCTACTAGCCACAGAGTGGTTAATACAAACAAAACTCGTACAAGGCTCGTAGGGAGAATGGATTTCCAACTAATGACTAGGCAATGGGGTACCACCTGTCACAGTGCGAGGCCTAGATCACCGTACCGAGGAGTACGCCCACTCCCCTGCAACACAAGGCCGGAACTACCCCTTACTGGATAATCCCGAGTGAGATCACTCCGCGGTTGGGATCAACAACCGCCCACTAAGCCGAAAATAAAAAGGGACATCTAGACAGGAATGACCTCACCCTGCTTGGGTGCTACCCACCTAGCCTTGCTGCATATCCCCTGATTTTCAGTCATTCTCATTTAATGAGGCTTGAGGCTAAGCGTTACCTTTTATAGAATACATCCCTTAGAATGCCCATCGTCCGCCTGACGATGTTTCGTAAGCATTCATCCATACAAGTCCGTCCCGGCTTCGAACGGAACCGAAGGCACTATTCCTACTACATCCATTTTGGAAATATCCTCAGGATTAGTAGCGACTAGCCCTTGTACTTCACTGCTCCATCTTCGAATCCAAAATCGTTTTTCCACGAAACGTACAAACCGGATCGAAGTGGTTTTCGAGAAATAAATCTCGATCCCGGTCTCTTCGAAACGATCAACGCATTTGGCCAATATTGATAGTCGGTTATTTAACTATCAATTATATTCACAAAACAATCATCAACCAATAAATAATTTCCTAAGTTATTTATTTATCTCAAAAATATCTTCACAAGATATATTTTCACTTTTCAAATTCCTTTGAAAATAGTTTAAACTATCTGCTTTTCTCAGAATAAATTCCAAGTATTTCTATTTCCACTGGAATCACCAAGCACGAAACTAGATTTTTTTTTAATTAATTTAAAACACTTTACTTTTAAAAATATACTTTAAACATTCCAATTAAAATTCCTTTAATAATTTGTTAAAAATACATACTATATGAATATTTGAAAATAAGGTTACTGAATAAAATATAAAACTAGATTTCTTATTTTAAAACAAAATACTAAGTTACTTCTTTATAATTACTACTAAAATAGATTAAAGAAAATACTTACTTAGACTTTAAATATTAGAAATAATAAATTTTACAAAGCTTGCTTCCTTTAAAAACAACTTTAAAACATTTAATTTATTTTTAAAAATTTACTTTTTTAAAAAAAACATGTACTTGGCTATCCAGAGAAATATACTTCTCTTTACAACCTTTAAAAATAAATCACTATTTATTCTTAAACAATTTTTCTCATTCCTTTAATAAATTCCCACCTTGAATTTATTCTTCCAAATATCCAAGTTCAGACACTTAAATCAATTTCCAAATTGATTTCCAATTTACTTCATTTATTCCAAAATCCTTTAATTTCAGATTTATTCCTTAATTATGATTTAAGATATTTTTAATTGAAATACCCATTTATATTTCTCAATTTACTTCTTATTCCCTTAGATAAATTTAAAACCTTAAGTTTTAAAATAATTCTTTATTCCTTTAAAATAATATCACTTGATTTTACAATTCATTAATTACTGTTTATTCAAACCCCTTTCTTTTCATACTCGAAGTTATTTGTTAGTATTTCATATACTTCTATTTCTTATTCAATTCATTCTAATTTTATTAAATTTTCTAAGATTATTTCGTTTACAACTTTACTTCCTTTATTTTCTTTCCAAAACCAAATTTATATATTTTTGGTAATTCATTATACCCAAATATATCCGGTCAAATCATAACATTCAATATTCCAATATATTCATCATAGAATATCAGGTAATCACAACAGAGAATATTAAATAATAAATGTTGAGGGATCCAGTTGGATCCCTCCAACCTGTTTTCCCTGCATCCACAGATGTTAGCACAATAATATACCAATTCCAGAATATACCATACTATAGCACATCAATCAATTTCAACCATTCAAACTATTATTTAAATTTAATCATTTAAAATTTAAATTTAAATTAACTGAGTGAGATTAACTCACCTTTTCATTTTATTATCATCCATTCCAATCCAGCTTGCCTCCTTCTCAATTTTTAACCTTGTATAAAAAATTTGCAATTTATTAGTATTTGGATTAACCGATCAATTAATTCCTAATACTTTGGTTATAAATCAATTTTCTTTTAGATAAATATTTGAACTAATTGAAAAATCACCGACTATTAAATAACTTAATTAGCTAAGGCTTTAGTTTTAGACTAATTTCTTTATAAATAAAATATTTAACTAAAAATTAACTTTTAGAACTGAATTGAATAAAATAACCTCTTGTAAAAATAATTAAATAAGTGTTATTAAATAAAACTACCTTTAATATATATATATATATATATATATATATATATAAACTGCATTTAAAATCTTTACTAAGATTAAATTTTTATTTTATTTTCTGCTTGCATATTAAAACTGAAACTGCATATCATTATATATTATTTATTTTATTTTTATTTTTTTCTGTTCATCATTAACAAATTATATTTTCAAAAATCCCTTCAATTATATTATATTATTTTATATTTTTTTTCTCGCCAGACTGTAACGAACCAGAGTTTTGAACAATTTAATTTGAAAATATTTAATTAATTTTAAATATTTGAATGATGGTTTGATTTGAATTTCAAATTATCAGAATGAATTTGGCGATTAAATTATAGAATTTAATCTATTGAGAGTTGAATAAAAATTTAAATCTTCAATTTTAAGCCGATTAAAAATATTTCAAAGGCTTGTAAAATTCATATTGTTAATACTGAAGATAATAGAAGCTTCAGAATTGAATTTGAAAGTGAATTGTTCAGTTTTGAAATTATATCGTTTGAATCGATATTTAAAAATAGCCTTCCGAGGCACAGTCTCGGAATTCGACGAAACCAGTTCCATTGGGTCCGTAATATTGAATTATTACCGGATTTCAAATTTCATATTTTTCTGAGTTGATATGTGAGCACACGGTGAGTAAACGCATTGAAATTAAATCGAATTCAATTTGAAATTTAAAATTTAAATTTGGTCAACAGCAGCATCCTAAAATCATGCCTAAAATCACGCAGAAGATCCCGTAGAAAAATCGTGTCTTCTCCTTTGTCTCAGCCGAGTATCACGCCATTGAAATCACGAACAAGATCGTGTAACGCATGCCTCAGCTTATTTTTAAATGCCTTCTCCCTTATCGTTCAAATCAAACGAAGGAAAAAAAAATATAAAAGTAAAACAATGGCCGCGTGAATCCTCCCCAAATCAATTTCACTTTCCTCTCGTTCTTCTCCTCTGGCAAATCACGAGCCTCCCCTTTTGTTTTCAGTTGTTTCGTTCGCAAGTTTCAATCGAAATTCCCCCCTCTTTGAAAACAAAATAAAAAATGGCAAGTCAAAGGGGCGATTGGGCTAGGGCGTGGCCGCGAGCAGGCGACGACAAAGTGGAGGCACGAGGCGGTGGCGTCGCGATTGGTGCTCGCGTGGGGAAGAGCTTGGGCATTGAATCGAATCGTGATCGATTCGATTAGGGGTCGCAAGAATCATCGCGGCGGCGGCGACGCAACTGAGGTGCTCGCGATTGAAGAGGGAGGAGCGGTGTTGGAGTTAGTGGGGTTCGTCGCGACTTCGACTATGGCGATGTGCTCGCGAAGCGGCGGCAACATCGAGGCGCAGGAGGCAGTAACGACACGCGTAGGGGCGCGGCAGTGGGTTCTTCAATTTGCAGTAAGGTATATTCAAATTTTACAGTTAGAAAGATATATCTAAGTTTAAAATTTTGAAGTTGTACATATAACTTGTAAATGAATTTTTACAGTAAATTGAAATATTATATAGGAATTTTATATAGTTATAGAAAGAGAATAAATTTAGTTTAAATGTAAAAAAAATAATTTGTAAAAGAAAATTGGTTAGAAATTTAATTTATTAGATAAAATGAATTATCAAAAGAAATTATTATTTATTATTGGAAAAATGGGTAATTAAGGACTAAAAGATATTGTTTAAAAAAAATAATAGAATTTGTTAGTTAAATAAATTTATCGAAAGAATTTGATTTAAAGATATTAATTTAAAGTAAAATAATTAGTTGATTTAAAATAAAAAGAAATTTAGTTTAATTGGAAATTTCTAGTTAGAATTATTTTAAAAAGGAAAATTAGTTTAAATAAATTTATTTAAGAAGAGATTGGTTTAAACAAAACTATTGATTAATTAAACAATCAAGAATGAAAATTTATTATTCGATCTGTTCGAATATTAATAAATTGTGTAAATATTTATACAAGGTATAAATCAAGAAAATCGAGTCAAGATGGGAAATGGATTGCTAATAAAAGCAAAGGTGAGAACTTCTCACTCAAAAGGATTTATTTAAATTTTAAATAGTTAGATTTAAAATTGTTAGTTGTGTTGATTAAATGCTTGAATGATGATTTTTATATAATATATATATATATATATATATATATAGGATGTGAATAGACCCTATACGCCGTTAGTAAGCGGAGGTTATTTATTACACCCATATACCGCGATATTCCACCTCGAAGTGGAATTGGTATTATATTAGTATATAGCAATATATATATATATTGACATATGTATATATTGCAGTTGATTGATTTTCCGCATTGTATAGCGGATGAGACCCTATTGCGCCGTTAGTAAGCGGATAATATTTTATAAATCCCATATATTGCGATATTCCACCTCGAAGTGGAATGGGTATTGTGCTAATGTCTGTGGATGCAGGGAAACAGGTTGGAGGGATCCAACTGGATTCCTCACAAATATTTATTTGATTTTAAATATTGTGATATTTGATTGTTTATCATATCAATATATGATGTTTGAAAGTCGTGATTGACTATTTGATGTGTTGCATCATCGGATCCAATTTTGAAGTTTAAAAATAACGATTTTTGATTTTTAAGGGATTCCTAAAGTGATTTTTGAAAGTATATGTCTATAAAATATTTTTGGAATTGATTCATCTTAAATAAATAAACATTATAATTTTAATATTATAAAAATTATGATTTTTGAGAAATACAGTTAAAAGTTGATTTTTGAAAATATGGGATTAATGATTTTATAAAATAGTTTAAACTGGGATTTCTGAATTTATTATAAAAAGTTTAAAAGTAGGATTTATGAAATTTGATTATTTTATAAATCAAAAGGATGAAATTATAAAGGAGTTTAAAGACGTTTTAAAAGAATAATATAAATTGATCCATATAAAAGATTTATAAATTGATATTTATAAATTTAAAATGTTGGAATTTTAAAACGAGCTTTTATAAGTGTTAGAATGAATTGTGAATGAATTTCATAAATGAATGAAATTTATAGAATAATAACGGTGAAGTTATAAATGGAATTTTATAAACAGTAGGTTTATAAAATTTATGAAGTTATTTAAAGGAATAGATTTGGATAAATAAATGAATCTTATAAGTTATAAGATTTATAATTATGAAGTTTAAAGGAACGATTTTGTAAACAAATAAATTATAAGCATTTAACTTATAGTATGGACTTTCGGTATATAATTAAGTTATAAATCGAATAGGTTAATAAAGGAGATTTATGAAGGAAATAGTTATAAAATAAATAGAAATCAAATTTATAAACATTGTTTTATAAATCCGCAATGACTTATCTTGATAAGTAAATAGTTGTAATTTATCAATGGAGTTATATTCACATTTTAGACAGTGAATAATTCTTTAAAATAAAAGGAATAGAAATGATGAAATTGGTTAACAAGTATAACCACGTTTTTGAATAGTGAATAATCCTTTAAAATAAAATGAATAGAAATGATAGAAATTGGTTAATAAGTATATTCACGTTTTTGAATAGTGAATAATATATTAAAGAAAATGTTTTGAATGTGATGTTTTAAATAGAATTAAAACGATCTAACGATGTTTTAAATGTATTAAGATTTGAAATCATAGATTTCAACATTCATTGTTGAAATAGACGTTTTCGAGAAATAGAAGGAAATGGTAGATTATAACACTGTTGTTATAATAAATGATTTCCGAAAGGAAATGTTTGTATAGTATTGGGATTTATATATCTATTTTAATTTCGAATCCCTATACTAGTGATTTTGGGTTGTCGTAACGATGTTTTACGCAACATTCGTTTTGGCCCAAATAAATATGTTTAAGAGAATGATTTCCTTAAAGAATGAAATATATACTTAATTTGGATTAGAGTATATTGAATATTTTCCAAGTAAAGAAAATAAAAAGACTTGTGAATTACTTATAAATAAATAAGTATGGAAATGGTTTCCAATAAGAAATGAACGTTTTGAGAATTATCTTTTTAAGATAAATTGAAGGTGAATATTTGAAAACGAATGGAAATCGTATATTCGTAAATATTTTTGGAAATATAAATTCAATATGGAATTTATAAATGAAATTGGAAAATAAGTTTAAAAATAAATATTGATTTATTTTTGAAGAATGGAAAATATATATCTTGTAAAGATATTTTTTTGGAAAATAAATAATTTGGAAAATTATTTGGAATCTGGTGATGTTGTGCATATCCATTGATAGTTCAATAACCGACTATCAATATTTACCTTTAAATAGGTATTTGTTGTGATTTGTTTGAAATTGAATGCCACACTTATTTTTTTTAAAATAAGCGCTCACTATTCGGGTTAACCGAGAAAGGACCTTGGGGTCGTATAACCCATTCCGAATATGTGATACGTCGTTATGAATTGCATTTGAAGATCGGTGTTGAAGACCGGATATCTTCGAAAACGAAAGGGTTTCTTGTTGATTGTCTCTGCACTGGCTGATCTCCGATATAGAGATCTCCATATGTGATGGGAAATTCGGACGTGATTAGAGATTATCCGGATTGCAAGGACTTCTTTGTAAGTGCCTTCGGTTCTGTTCGATCCCGGAACAGACTTGTATGGATTGTATGTCTGACATTACAAATTGAGATATAAAGCCGATTTCTTTCAAATATATTTCTGTTGGTGGCGGAGAATTTATTCTCTTAGCTTAACACCCTTCTCTGAGACGTACGAGCTCAGAGGTTATGTAGTTGAAGGTTATCAGCAATATATTCCCAATTTGGTAATGTGACATGCTGAGTGTTGCTGTGAAATGATCATTGTGTTGATTATTTGAGATAGGATCATTTGTTTGATCGTCTATCTTGGTGGTCATTTCTATGATCATTTGTTGACCCAAAGCATGACTTTGTATAAAGCGTGTTTTTGTGGACGTGACTTCGTCGAGCCTCACACCCCGGAATGGTCAAAACAGGAAAGATGCGGCAAGGTTATGAGGGGTAGCTCCCTTTAGGGTATGTGCATTTCCTTCTGGAAAAGGGTGGTATCATGGTATGGAGCCCAGATGCTTACTCATGTTGAAACACTTATTATTATGGTGTGATGTTGATGACGAGCGCTTGGTTAAAGGTCCCAAAGGACCGGGGGATGGCATACTCGTGTCAGTTGTTACCTAGTTTGAAAGGTAACCCGGCCTTGTGTTGGCAGAGATCCGGTTAGGTTCTCGGGACGTCCTTCCAGAGGCGTTTCCATGTGGCAATGGGAAGTTCCTTGGCCTGACCATTCGTTGGAAATCCAAAGAAACAATACGAGACTTGTACGGTTTTAGTTGTAGAACCTGCCATTTAATATGGTAGCTATAGTAAGCATACTATAATGGTACCTATGCTGGCTAAGATTTATATTCTATTTTCGAAATGTTTCCTACACTATGCACTAGTAATAATATCAAATGTTTCTTTTTAATACGTATCAAGCATCTTTGACTGACATAAGAAGAAATCTCCTCCAAGTCTGCGTTTGCATTGTGTGTGTGGCGGGAGGTCTTATGGTAGTCTCATTTTTAAAAAGCATTGCGAATTAACTTTAAAAATATTCCTATATTTTGATTTTAAAGATAAATAAACTGTTTTGAGTTCCCACACCAGTCACATGACTGAATCGGAGTTTATTGTTTTCCTTCCTAAACTCTGGGTGCCCACCAATTTTCACACGGGCAGTCGAGAGTTAAGGTTTATCAGGATATTCTGGAATTCAGGAGTTGCTGGAGGCAAGCTGGATGGCGTAGCATATTACTAAGTATAGTATTTCTTTTTCTGCTGTTTGTTGTTGTACACTCTGATGATATGATGAAATGTAATGTAATGTAATAATTGATATAGTTCTTTGTTTAAAGATTATTCATTTATCTATTATATGTTGTTCCGCTGCGAATTGTGAGATTCTGATGTTGTTCTGTTATTTCTTTCATGTTCTCCTTTCTATCTTTTCTTTCTTCTTCTACCTCTTTCTTTTTCTTAAACCCTCAGTGTTCGGTTTTTCGGCATCCGACTGAGCGGCATTCGATACAGTGGACGTATTGATGTCGATATTCGGGAGTCGAAGAATCGGGTCCTGACACAGACCATCTATAATTTATTTACCATTTAATAAATTTTAATTTACAAATTTTAAATAAATAAATAACTAACGTGATACATCTATTCAATTCTTCAGTTTGCAACTAATAATAGATTCATTAACTACCAGATTTACTTTACTGTAAAACTTCGGAATTCGATTTCACTGTAATTCACAAATTCTCTTAATACCGTAAAAATTTAAATTCTATTTATTTATTATTATTATTATTATTATTTATACGAATCAAAATTTTTTGGAGCAAAAAGAGAAACCCATACCAAAGCTATCCAACCCGGCCGCACATGAATCTTCTCTTCCCAAATCGCCTTCGACGATTGCATCACCACATTCCTGCTCGAACTCCCTTCAGGTAGTCCATATCCCCACGTCGCCATCACCGAAACCGACCCCAAAACTCGAAGCTGAACCCCTCATCGCGCAGCCTCCCCAAAACTCGAACCCTAGTTCGCGATCTCGTACTTCCTCGCCCCGCAACTCCACCTCCAGCGCGTATACAAGCTTCCATTTCCAAAATCGTAGCCTCAGCAACACGCGACCCTCCCCCATCGCGTCGCCCCAAACATCTCGATCTGATTGCGGTAGAGAGGGATCGCGATTTGGATTCGATTTCGTTGTAAATTTTTTTTTTTTTTTGAGTTCGATTTCGAGGATGCCATGATTCGAGATTCTGAAGAGAACAAGGGGGGTCGCGGCTATTTTTTTATTTGTTTATTTTAGTTTGAGATGTAGAGGCTTCGGCCATTTTTTTTTTTACAAAGAAGGTTGCGCGATTTAATAAGTTGAAGGAAAAAAGGAGGGTTCGAGATAATTACCAATTTAACAGCTTGTTGAGGAAGACAATAGTTTTAAATAAAAATTAAATCATTTATCCACCGTAAGTCAAAAATCAAAGGGTCCTGTAATATAAAAAAAAACGATGAACGTGATTATTACGTGTTCAACTGTGCTATGGCACAGGAAAACAATGCAAAAGAAAAGACAGGCTTTTGGACCGGTTATAAAATTGAATTTCCGATTTAATTTTCAGCGCGATTACTTATCGTATGCTCACACAACAACTCCGAATGCTATGAAAATTGAAATCCGTTAATAATTCAATATTACGGACCCAATGGAACTGGTTTCGTCTAATTCCGAGACCGTGCCTCAAAAGATTATTTTTAAATTCAATTTAAACGATAAAATTTTAAAACCGAACAAATTACTGTTAATTTCAATTTTACAACTTCTATTATTTTCAGTGTCATCAATATAAATTTTACAAGCCTTCAAATTATATTTAACAGGCTCAATATTCTAGATTCAACAATTTACCCAACTTTTAATTATTAAATGCTATTATTAATCATCAAATAAATTGAGATATCTGAGATTCAAGCTAAAAAAATTAACTTTTAAATATTTCAAATAAATTTAATATTCCAATTTTAAATGCTTAAAAATTCCGGGTCGTCACATTCCTCCCCCTTTAAAAGAATTTCGTCCCCAAAATTACTAGTTAGGAAGAATGGTCCAATACCCGTTTATTATTTTTCCCTAAAACCAAACAGTTTTAACAATGCAACATCTTACTAACTATCTTTTATAAAGACCCATTACCATTCTCACCAACTTCCCAAATTCCCTCACAATTTGCAAACAATCCTATTTGCCCAACCATTCAAGTTTTAATCATAAAACCAAATTTTGAATTATCAAAATTTTCCCAAAATTTTTTCTAACTCTCTAAATTTCCGAAATTTTTTGCCAGCGTCTCCTTTGCGCGGCTAGCTCGGTACAACTACAAAATGGCTCTACGGCCTCCCAAATCCAAAAAGAAAACAAAAAGCCAAGTGGCTCAATCCAAATCCAAATCCCATTCAGATTTCATACCAAATTTAAATACATACCTTTTTGTCGAGCATTTCAAATTTATCTTCTTGAAATCAAAGACCAATTTCCTTTCCCTTTTATAATACCTGTATATCCTGCTTAGCACTAATATCCATTCACAACATTCCAAAACATTTTATCCACTTCTTCACAAAATGCCAATATCTATTCATCCAAATATTAACTTGGAATATATTTACATTATCAATTCCCAATTAAGAAATTCTCCATTCCTTACTTAAGTTAACATAAGCATTCTATAAGTTTCTTACATTTATTTTCACTTTACCACTTTAATTTATATCCATTTCTATTCAAATCGATTCTTTCATTTCCATATGAATTCAACTTATCTTTAACTCTGAATATTTAAATTTTATTTTTCATTAATAACTAATTCATATCATTACTTCAAATTGGTTTCCTTTACTAATTTATTTTAGTTTCAAATTTGGATTTGTTAGTCGTTAACACAATTTTCCAAAATTTTCAAAAAATTTCTAACTCCCAAAATTCCCGAATTTTTTTGGCGGAGTCTCCTTTGTACGGAGGAGCTTTTGCAATTTGACAAAAGATATAAATATATATACATCGACCCATACGGCCGGAAAAATCAAAAACAGTTCATATTTCCTATTTTTATTACGTAGGCGTACCTTATTTAGCATTTTAAGCAAGCGGCTTATAATTTTTAGCAACTAGCGCAACTAAATCCAGCCACACAGCTTCCAAGAACCTATACTTACTCAATTTAAACATGTAGGTACAATATATATGAAGTCTAGCAACATTTCACTTATTTGCAATAGTTAAAACATATGAATTCTGAAGGAAATGCCCATTAAACACTTTTTATAAGCAAATTTAAATATTCCAACGTTAATTTTTATTTGCTTACAACCAACCACATATCGTTTCACTTAATCCGAATGGTTAACAACTCACAAATTTACATTTAATTTTTTTTTTAAAGCAAACTGAACTCATATTTAATTCAATTGCTCTCAAATCAATTTATTTTACCCTTATCAACACATATAATTTTAATCACTTCCATTTACATCAAATGACAATATATTCTATGCAATTCGATGAGATCCATGCGAATAAATAAGTACTTATGTTTTATAACCAATTTAAATTGATTTAAATTCAATTTATACTTAATTCTATCCCATTTTTAAATTTATTCCCAATCCATATATTCTCATTTTCATTACATTTCAGATTTGAATCCATCCACTTGCATTTCATTTTATTAACCAACTAGTTTCATTATTCAAACAAGTTCCGTTCAAAATCATTTGATCTAGCTTGACCCATTCATTTACATTTCATTCCATATTTGTTTATTCCAAACTATTTATTTAGCTCGAAGACAATCCAAGCTATTGCATTCCATAACCGTTTCTCAACTTATTTAAACCACGCTTCATTTGATTCTTATTTATTCCATCCATTTATTTTCACTTGATTCAAATTCAAACCAATATCATTAAACTTAGTTTTAAGTTGAATTCAATTCAACTTCTTTCCATCTTTTAGCTTAAGTTTATTCACTCGAATTTTATACTTAACCTCATTTCATTTTGCAAGTAAATTTCTCTTTTCAATTTAACTTGGTTCTATTTTAATCCAATCCCATTTCAAACTACAAATTTATTTGATCAATTATTATATATTTTAACTTTTTAGATTCAGCTCATTCAATTTATTACAAGGCCATTTCCTATTTATTTCCACTTATTTGGATTTTATTTGCAATTCATACCATTACTATTTTAATCCATTTACAGTTTTATTCGATACATTTCAATTATATTTAATTTGTTAACACTTCACGTTAAATTTTAATTAATAACTCAAGTTCTGAATCCACTATCCAATTTCAATTTACCACCAAATTTCATGAACTCATAATTCAGTTACATTTACTTTACTGACAATTCAAGTCGAATTCAATTTTTAACTTGAGTTTTATTTCCAAACTTCATCATAATTTCATGGTTTGGCTTCAATTAAACAACATTACATTCCCATTTACACATTTTATTAACTAATTTATTATAAAATTAGTTCTCTCCTATTTATAGTTCAATACTTGATTTTTAATTTCAAATATCACTTCATTTAATTTTCTTAAGTTCACATTTATTTTATAATTCAAGTTTGGATTTTTATTTTATTTTTAAATTCATCCAACAATATTTATTTTGGATTTGTATTCCATTTTCAATTTTATAAGTCACAACTTATTATTTACACTATTCCATTCATTATAGGCTTGAATATATTCTTCTTTTATTTTTGACTCGAGTTTTACAATTATTTATAACTCAAGCATATTTTCATTCCATGCATTTTTAATTCTTTTATAAGTTATTCTGATTTATTTATTCCAATTCCAAACCTTATCCAATTTATTTTCCATTTATTCAGGTAAGAATTTAATTCCATTTATTAATTCAGTTGAATTCTCATTCCAATTCAATTTTACTTTAACTCAGATTTATTTGATTCGATTCGATTTCAACTTAATTCGAATACAACTGGATATTATTTCAGCTTATTCAATTTATTATAATCCAGTTAAATTTTATTCTCCAATCCAAGTTAATTTCATTTTAACTTTTCACTTTAGATTTATATGCCATTATCCAAAGCTTAAATTTCTTCCTGATTTACAAATCATTTCCATTTATAAGCTTACACTTATCTTATCCAGATTTTTAAACACCCAGCTTTGGTTTCAAATTGTTTTGAAATCTCCAACATCTCAAATCATATTTCTCACAAATTAGACCAATCCTGGTTTTATTCCCAACAAATTTCCTTTGAGATTTTCAAAAACAACTAACTTTTCTGAACAAATCAATATGGCAGCAATCTGTCACTTAGAAACTCGAAAATAAACATCGATGATGCTGCAGTCATCACCGAAAGTATTTTCCAACGACTGAAGTGAATTCAATGCTAAATCTTTTCCCAAAATTTATATGAAACAATTTTCCTTTCAGAAATACCCCAACAACAACAATGCTACTATTTACCTTCAAAATACTTCCAAAATCTTCGGGGTTTTAAAAGTTTCATATTCTATTTTAATAAATTTTACTATAATTCATTTGTACAGTTTCTGCTTATACAGATTTCCATTTGATTGTATTTCAATTCATAAATTACATTTATAATTCATATTTATAAATTGCATTTTATAATGAATTTATTCCCTTAAATTTTTAGTTATATTCAATTTCTAGTTAAATTTTTACTTAATAATGATAATACTTTTAATATTATCATTTTTAACATCCATGCAACCATATATTAGCTAAGTAGTTTTCAAAATCTTTCTTTATATCAAAATATATTTTTGGGTAAAATTATTTCATTTACCTATATTTAAAACAATACCGTGTCAATTGTTCTATTCAAGTGTTTAGAAACCCCTTCAATACAGCTGCGCAGACTGTATCGACGAAGGTTCATATGCCACTCAATAAACCAATCAACATAATATTAAAACAATTTGTATTCACTAACAAATACGCACTCATATCTATTAATACGCTCAAACTCATTATAGAGTACTGCGGACTCTATTTTAAATGAGTAATTCCCACCAGAGCCAAGGTTATCACCAACCTACGCTCTGATACCAACTGTAACGACCCGCAAATCCGTACCCCTTGAGTCAACACTATTCTACAACAATCAACTCAAGTTGCACAGAAATACGAACCATTTGGGTTAAAGAAGAAGATGTAGAAGAAGAAAATAGGAAACAATAACAGAATCTAACCATCGCAGCGGAATAAAATATAATAGATAATAAATACTCTTTACTCAAACATCAAATATCTTTGTTTATATATTACATCATCAGAGTACATCAGTCATAGCCCAACATCAATGTCATACAAATGGATGCACAACAACTCAACACAGCAGAAATATAAATATACAAATACGAGAGTACGAATCATCATCCAGCTCGTCTCCTGAGCTCCACAGCATCATGTCCTGTATCCTATAATACTCGGTCTGACCCGAGCATTATAGTTAAATAACACCCGAGTCAGTCTGGAATACCAGCGTGAGAAAATCACACCCAATTGATTATTAAAGTTTCAAAAATCCTTTGAAAAATAAAAGCATCTCGTAAGACCATGCCACAAATAAACATGCCGGGTTTTTACCTTACGATAGCTAAAACAATTTTTATAGACATCCTCTGATATTATAATAGGGTCTATATACAAATACTTATAAAATAGCCGAAATTTTTACATTCATTAAATTCCAGCTACTAGCCACAGAGTGGGTAATACAAACAAAACTCGTACAAAGCTCGTAGGGAGAATGGATTTCCAACTAATGACTATGCACTGGGGTACCACCTGTCACAGTACGGGGCCTAGATCACCGTACCGAGGAGTACGCCCACTCCCCTGCAACACAAGGCTGGAACTACCCCTTACTGGATAATCCCAAGTGAGATCACTCCGCGGTTGGGATCAACAACCGCCCACTAAGCCGAAAATAAAAGGGGACATCTAGACAGGAATGACCTCACCCTGCTTGGGTACTACACACCTAGCCTTGCTGCATATCCCCTAATTTTCAGTCATTCCCATTTGATGAGGCTTGAGGCTAAGCGTTACCTTTTATAGAATACATCCCTTAGAATGCCCATTGTCCACCTGACGATGTTTCGTAAGCATTCATCCATACAAGTCTGTCCCGGCTTCGAACGGGACCGAAGGCACTATTCCTACTACATCCATTTTGAAAATATCCTCAGGATTAGTAGCGACTAGCCCTTGTACTTCACCGCTCCATCTTCGAATCCAAAATCGTTTTTCCACGAAACGTACAAACCGGATCGAAGTGGTTTTCGAGAAATAAATCTCGATCCCGGTCTCTTCGAAACGATCAACGCATTTGGCCAATATTAATAGTCGGTTATTTAACTATCAATTATATTCACAAAACAACCATGCAACCAATAAATAATTTCCCAAATTATTTATTTATCTCAAAAATATCTTCACAAGATATATTTTCACTTTTCAAATTCCTTTGAAAATAGTTTAAACTATCTGCTTTTCTCAGAATAAATTCCAAGTATTTCTATTTCCACTGGAATCACCAAGCACGAAACTAGATTTTTTTTTAAATTAATTTAAAACACTTTACTTTTAAAAATATACTTTAAACATTCCAATTAAAATTCATTTAATAATTTGTTAAAAATACATACTATATGAATATTTGAAAATAAGGTTACTGAATAAAATATAAAACTAGATTTCTTATTTTAAAACAAAATACTAAGTTACTTCTTAATAATTACTACTAAAATAGATTAAAGAACATACTTACTTAGACTTTAAATATTAGAAATAATAAATTTTACAAAACTTGCTTCCTTTAAAAACAACTTTAAAACATTTAATTTATTTTTAAAAATTTACTTTTTAAAAAAAATGTACTTGGCTATCCAGAGAAATATACTTCTCTTCACAACCTTTAAAAATAAATCACTATTTATTTTTAAACAATTTTTCTCATTCCTTTAATAAATTCCCACCTTGAATTATTTCTTCCAAATATCCAAATTCAGACACTTAAATCAATTTCCAAATTGATTTCCAATTTACTTCATTTATTCCAAAATCCTTTAATTTCAGATTTATTCCTTAATTATGATTTAAGATACTTTTAATTGAAAAACCCATTTATATTTTTGAATTTACTTCTTATTCCCTTAGATAAATTTAAAACTTTAAGTTTTAAAATAATTCTTTATTCCTTTAAAATAATATCACTTGATTTTACAATTCATTAATTACTGTTTATTCAAACCCCTTTCTTTTCATACTCGAAGTTATTTATTAGTATTTCACATACTTCTATTTCTTATTCAATTCATTCTAATTTTATTAAATTAAGATTATTTCGTGTACAACTTTACTTCCTTTATTTTCTTTCCAAAACCCAATTTATATATTTTTGGTAATTCATTATACCCAAATATATCCGGTCAAATCATAACATTCAATATTCCAATATATTCATCATAGAATATCAGGTAATCACAACAAAGAATATTAAATAATAAATGTTGAAGGATCCAGTTGGATCCCTCCAACCTGTTTTCCCTGCATCCACAGACGTTAGCACAATAATATACCAATTCCAGAATATACCATACTATAGCACATCAATCAATTTCAACCATTCAAACTATTATTTAAATTTAATCATTTAAAATTTAAATTTAAATTAACTGAGTGAGATTAACTCACCTTTTCATTTTATTATCATCCATTCCAATCCAGCTTGCCTCCTTCTCAATTTTTAACCTTGTATAAAAAATTTGCAATTTATTAGTATTTGGATTAACCGATCAATTAATTCCTAATACTTTGGTTATAAATCAATTTTCTTTTAAATAAATATTTGAACTAATTGAAAAATCACCGACTATTAAATAACTTAATTAGTTAAGGCTTTAGTTTTAGACTAATTTCTTTATAAATAAAATATTTAACTAAAAATTAACTTTTAGAACTGAATTGAATAAAATAACCTCTTGTAAAAATAATTAAATAAGTGTTATTAAATAAAACTACCTTTATAATATATATATATAAACTGCATTTAAAATCTTTACTAAGATTAAATTTTTATTTTATTTTCTGCTTGCATATTAAAACTGAAACTGCATATCATTATACATTATTTATTTTATTTTTATTTTTTTCTGTTCATCATTAACAAATTATATTTTCAAAAATCCCTTCAATTATATTATATTATTTTATATTTTTTTTCCCGCCAGACCATCTATAATTTATTTACCATTTAATAAATTTTAATTTACAAATTTTAAATAAATAAATAGCTAACGTGATACATCTATTCAATTCTTCAGTTTGCAACTAATAATAGTTTCATTAACTACCAAATTTACTTTACTGTAAAACTTTGGAATTCGATTTCACTGTAATTCACAAATTCTCTTAATACCGTAAAAATTTAAATTCTATTTATTATTATTATTATTATTATTATTTATACGAATCAAAATTTTTTAGAGCAAAAAGAGAAACCCATACCAAAGCTATCCAACCCGGCCGCACATGAAACTTCTCTTCCCAAATCGCCTTCGACGATTGCATCACCACATTCCTGCTCGAACTCCCTTAAGGTAGTCCATATCCCCACGTCGCCATCACCGAAAGCGACCCTAAAACTCGAAGCTGAACCCCTCATCGCGCAGCCTCCCCAAAACTCAAACCCTAGTTCGCGACCTCTTACTTCCTCGCGCCGCAACTCCACCTCCAGCGCGTATACGAGCTTCCATCTTCCAAATCTTAGCCTCAGCAACACGCGACCCTCCCCCATCGCGTCGCCCCAAACATCTCGATCTGATTGCGGTAGAGAGGGCTCGCGATTTGGATTCGATTTCGTTGTAAATTTTTATTTTTATTTTGAGTTCGATTTCGAGGATGCCATGATTCGAGATTCTAAAGAGAATAAGGGGGGTCGTGGCTATTTTTTTATTTGTTTATTTTAGTTTGAGATGTAGAGGCTTCGGCCATATTTTTTTTACAAAGAAGGTTGCGCGATTTAATAAGCTGAAGGAAAAGAGGAGGTACCAATTTAACAGCTTGTTGAGAAAGACAATAGTTTTAAATAAAAATAAAATCATTTATCCACCGTAAGTCAAAAATCAAACGGTCCTGTAATATAAAAAAAAACGATGAACGTGATTATTACGTGTTCAACTGTGCTATGACACAGGAAAACAATGCAAAAGAAAAGGCAGGCTTTTAGACCGGTTATAAAATTGAATTTCCGATTTAATTTTCAGCGCGATTACTTATCGTATGCTCACACAAAAACTCCGAATGCTATGAAAATTGAAATCCGTTAATAATTCAATATTGCGGACCCAATGGAACTGGTTTCGTCTAATTCCGAGATTGTGCCTCAGAAGATTATTTTTAAATTCAATTTAAACGATAAAATTTTAAAACTGAACAAATTACTGTTAATTTCAATTTTACAACTTCTATTATTTTCAGTGTCATCAATATAAATTTTACAAGCCTTCAAATTATATTTAACAGGCTCAATATTCTAGATTCAACAATTTACCCAACTTCTAATTATTAAATGCTATTATTTAATCATCAAATAAATTGAGATATATGAGATTCAAGTTAAAAAAAATTAACTTTTAATATTTCAAATAAATTTAATATTCCAATTTTAAATACTTAAAAATTTCGGGTCGTCACATTCCTCCCCCCTTAAAAGAATTTCGTCCCCGAAATTACTAGTTAGGAAGAATGGTCCAATACCCGTTTATTATTATTCCCTAAAACCAAACAGTTTTAACAATGCAACATCTTACTAACTATCTTTTATAAAGACCCATTACCATTCTCACTAACTTCCCAAATTCCCTCACAATTTGCAAACAATCCTATTTGCCCAACCATTCAAGTTTTAATCATAAAACCAAATTTTGAATTATCAAAATTTTCCCAAAATTTTTTCTAACTCTCTAAATTTCCGAAATTTTTTGCTAGCGTCTCCTTTTCGCGGCTAGCTCGGTACAACTACAAAATGGCTCTACGGCCTCCCAAATCCAAAAAGAAAACAAAAAGCCAAGTGGCTCAATTCAAATCCAAATCCCAATCAAATTTCATACCAAATTTAAATACATACCTTTTTGTCGAGCATTTCAAATTTATCTTCTTGAAATCAAAGACCAATTTCCTTTCCCTTTTATAATACCTGTATATCCTGCTTAGCACTAATATCCATTCACAACATTCCAAAACATTTTATCCACTTCTTCACAAAATGCCAATATCTATTCATCCAAATATTAACTTGGAATATATTTACATTATCAATTCCCAATTAAGAAATTCTCCATTCCTTACTTAAGCTAACATAAGCATTCTATATGTTTCTTACATTTATTTTCACTTTACCACTTTAATTTATATCCATCTATTCAAATCGATTCTTTCATTTCCATATGAATTCAACTTATCTTTAACTCTGAATATTTAAATTTTATTTTTCATTAATAACTAATTCATATCATTACTTCAAATTGGTTTCCTTTACCGATTTATTTTATTTTCAAATTTGGATTTGTTAGTCGTTAACACTATTTTCCAAAATTTTCAAAAAATTTCTAACTCCCAAAATTCCCGAATTTTTTTGGCAGAGTCTCCTTTGTACAGAGGAGATTTTGCAATTTGACAAAAGATATAAATATATCTAGGAGAGCATTCATTTCCCTTTCAATGCCGAACTGCATAGCACCACCTAGTATCCTACCTAGAATTGAGCCAATATGATCCAAAGGGATGCCCCCAAGTCCAAAGGCTGCTCCTGATGGCTCCACTCTATCCCATATCCTGGTTGCTCTGTTTCCTTGGTTCTGATTTTGGACTTCCTCTGCTCCTGCTGCTCCAACTTCATGATCCACATTTGTAGTATTTCCTGCTACTCCATTCCCTTAGTTTTGCACTCCAGCTTGTCCAATCTGTCGGAGTAGGTTTTGCATCATGTCCTCCTGCCTTTTCAGCATCCTTTCCATCTCGTCTCTAGTATTATAGATTTAGGTCTGATTAGCTCCCGAGGAAGCTTCCTGACTTCCTTCACGATGGCTCTTTTCTGTTCTATGTCTCCTTGTTAATTGCTTAACCATTGCTTCCTAAGTCTGAGCTCCTAAGTTTTCAAATCCAAGCTCCAAAATTACAAATCCCCAAGCGCAAGCTTTTTCAGTGAAAGCACCAAAATGTTGGGGTCAAAATTGGCCACCAACACCCAATTGTAAGCGAAAGCACCATTATCCAATCACAAATCACAGATAGAATATATGTAGAGAATCAAATATGAAGAATAACCAAAATTAAAATGAAAGCAAGTAAAAAAGACAAGATTTATAGTGCTTTGATTAACTCTGGCCTATGTCTACTTCAGAAAAATCCTTTTTATTATCGAAAATTTGATTACAGTTACAATCGAGAATTCCTGAATAAAAATGGCAAAGTAGCCTCTAGGTTAAAGAACGAAGAGAAGTAGAATTAATCACTTTTTCTAAAGCCAAACCTGCTGTTTTATAGGGGAAATCTCGGCTACAGGGCC
Source organism: Allium cepa (assembly GCA_030765085.1). Classification (NCBI taxonomy): domain Eukaryota; kingdom Viridiplantae; phylum Streptophyta; class Magnoliopsida; order Asparagales; family Amaryllidaceae; genus Allium; species Allium cepa. The sequence continues at coordinate 785,241,181 of CM060938.1, forward strand.
TCCTCACCTACATGGCCCACCATAACGATTGCCGAGCCCAACTCATCCGCCTATGCTGACCTAAAGTAGTTTGTGTGCTGACCCTAAGAAAATTCAACGCCGACCCAAAGCAAACTTGATTCTGACTCGAAGTAACACATATGCCGACCCGAGCTTGATCTTCCTCTACCGACCCGAAGATGAAGCTATGTCGACTGTGACAACCCGGAATTTCGAGCAATATCAATTTAATAATCTGCATTAAAAATTAAATTGATTTGATATATCTTTGTTAATTAGATCTGAATTGATACTTTTTTTTAATAAATACCTAATTGGTAAAATTTTATCTGTTAAAAATTAATTGATTGTTTTCTATTTATAAATGTATATATTTGTATACATTGTAAATAGTTGAGCTTTGTTTTAAAGTTTAACTAATAAGTTATGTTTCAAATTCTAATATACATTTTAGTGAATTGGAAATTATGATTTATTTAATATAAACTTTTCAAAGCTAATTAAATAAATATGTGATTTTAAATACATAGGATAAATGCTTGAATAGTTTGAAACTTATTTTAACTTAAGTTTAGATTTAAATTTATTAACAAAAAGATTTGTTTTCTTTTCTTTTTAGTATAGCTTGATAAAAATATGGATTTAAAATTATATATGAGTTTCAATGCAATTTTTGTCAAATGGCACATTAATAAAATAAGCAGTTTATAACAAAAAGATAATTTCTTTTATAAATCATTTCAAATTGATAATGTGTTTTATAATATAAATAAAATAAGAATGTACATATAGGGATACAAGATCTTAAGTAATAAGTTAAACATAGAAATAAAACAAAATATACATAAAGCTATAGATTATAAGTTAAAATACTGTATGTAATAAGTTAAAATAAGAAGTAAACATATAGCATAAATTTATAGATTATAAAGCTAAATATAGAACTTCACAAAATAATAACAAGATAGCAATTAAACTAGAAACAAATAATCTTCAAGTTGTAAACTAACATAAGAAAACTACAGCATATACAAGTTTAGAACAAACAAGGATGAATAAGTGTGCAGGCTGAGATCAAAAAGGCAATATAAATAAATTAAAGACAATAACATTTAATGCTTGCCTCAATGTTCTTGTCTCAGCCACTAAAATAAAAATAAGAATATTTGTAGGCTTGCATACTTAATATACTCTAATGTGATAGGCATGAACCTGAAAATAAAAGACAGTAACAATATATATATATATATATATATATATATACTAGAATGTATAGGATAGGTATGCAAACAAGACAAGCATCATGTGTTAGCTGCAATATTTTTTTGTATCAGCCCCAAAAGCTAAGTGAATTATTCTTAGGTATCGTACAAGTGTACACAGTCTTGTACAATAATAAAAAACATTGAAATATAAAAATAGGTACCCTGTTTTCTTTCTTTTCCACATATCTTCATATCAGTTCGAATATAATCTGAGAAGCAAGATAAAAAAAAAATATAAATCATGTGAAGGCTTGCTAGGGAAGACAGTGTTATGTATTCTTAAACAAACAAACAAAAGTAATTAATGTAAATCTTTCTAGCACACAATGTATTTCATATCAGCCTCCATTATAAAATATCTCTGTTTTAAATCTGTACAAACAAAGATTATATGCTGTATTGTACAAATATTGTCACAATTGTATGAAACATAATAATATATCTTGTCTACCATCCTTTTCTATATCCCTGTCTTCTTTCTTTCCTATAAATCATCATATCAGTTCGAGCTAAGTAAAGGCTAAAATAAACTTCATTAAAAACCTATTTCAAACTAAAACAAAGATAAATCAAGATGCAATCCATCAGAGGATCAAGATGAAGAAGTTTAGCCTGAGAATTTTCAATCCTGTGTCCTTTTGAAGGCTCTGTTCTTTTTACCAGTGAGTAACATTTTTCTTATTTATCATTATTCAATTATAACTTAAGTTAAAATGGTTGTATGTGTTTTCTGTGATGATATGTATGGCAAACATACAAGTATATGCTACTGTGAATCATCTGAATGTAGATATATACATTGTGCACTGTTGTCAAATTTGAGAAACCCTGTTCTAGTTTTCAAGCCCAAACTTGGTTCAAAAATTCATCTGATATTGTTCCAATCCATGTTAAGGCTTAAGCCTTGAATAAAATATATTTGTCACACTATAAACTTTTGTTTAAAAATTTGTTTTAAGTAAATAAATTTGTGTTGTCACTGGAAAGGCTTAAACAACAGAACCATCTTCAAACATGTAAAAAATTCGAGTTTATTAAATTACAAATTCATGAATATAAATTGAATTCGTATACAAAAATATGATTTTTAAGGTAGGTTTGGGAATTTTTAATGGTGTGATTCGAGAGCAGCTTGTGTTTTTCTGTTTGGGGCATTTCGAGTCGCCGTGGGCGATCACGTTGATCTGGAGGGTCGAGCTTCTGTCTGGGGGTGGAGGAGTCTACCGGGGGTCAGGGAAAAATGGTAGGCGGCGGCGCAGTGGGTCGTGGAAGCGGCGGCGTGGGTTTAAAATTTTTAAACCTAAGTTTTTCTGTGCTTTGAGTTTTGATCACCACGTCCTGTTCAAGCGTTCGAGTGACGCGCGGTTTTGAGGGGAGGTAGATGGGAGATGGACGATGTTGCGGCCGGAGTTTGGTGGCCTCCGATGGTCAAAGTATCGTACACGTGACGTTGCCAGGTTTGAGAGGATGAGGGGTTGTGTTTCCAGGTTTGTATCGAGTTCGTTTTTTTTATTTTCGATGATGGGCGTGGTTCTGATGGTGGTGGATGGACCGATGAGTGGTAGTCGACTTGTGGGGGAGAGTCGGCGATGGACGGAGCCTCGCCGTGGACGGTGCACGTGCACCGTGCATATTGAAGTCTGGGGTTTCTTTTTGGGTTGTGCAGTTTTCCTCGGGTTTCACTCGAGTCTTTGGGATATTGACTCGAAGCAATGGGGGGTTTTTCTCGAAGTAAACAAGGGGGGGTGCTGGGGTTGTTGTTGTTCAGGCTTTAGAACCTGTAACAGTTTTTAACAGTTTTGAATTTTTGTTTTAAATTTAAATCAAAGTTAAACCTAGTTTTAAAACAAGTTTAAATGGTGAATTTAAGTTAGTTTGAAATAGAGTTGGAAATAATAAAGTTCCATAACTTAAATTATTTTAACAACTTAAAAGTGCTTAATGTTTAAGTGTATTCAAAAGGGAGTTGAATTCAAAGATGGGATATAAATTGTTAAGGGAAGATTTAAACAAAGATAACACCTAAATTGAAATCAGGACTTAAAATTGAAATTCTTGATTTGGAAATAAAATAAAGTTTTATAAATTTAATTGATTTAAATAAGTTTTAAATGTTAAAATATGCTATTAAACATGTGAGTTTAAAAGGGTTTGAAAATTTAGTTTTAAACTTTATTAAGGATAAAAATTGGGATTTATTTAGAAAGTAAATTGAAATAAATGTTTTAAACATATTGAAAGTGGAAATTTAATCAATTATAAGAATAGTTTACTTTAAGTAATGAAGACTTAGAATTTATATTCATTAACCTTTAAGTTAATTAAGTATGAATAATTAATGATTGATATTAATTAAATTAGTAATTATAAGTTTAAATGTAGTAATTAAAGTTAAATAATGAATTAATTAATTAATATGTAATTAAGAGCCATAGATTAGATTTTTATTTAATTTAATAAATTTTAATGGTTAATCAAACTTATAATTAATAATGATTAATATAAGTTAATTATTTTAGAAGAAAATAATCAAATAAGTGTTAATGAAGATCATTAACTAGATTATTTTATAATTAATTAATGTGACTGATTTTTAATAAATTAATTGGATTAATTAATTTAATAATAATCATTGTAATAGTTTAAACGTAATTATTTATTTGGAAAGTAATTAAGAAATTAATTACTTATTAATTGTGTAAATTAATTTAATTTGAGTTAATTAATTTAGTTTAATTAACTGATACTTTGGAAGTAAATTACTTAGTGAAGTAATTGATGAAATTATTGGATGATGTTGTTAATGGAAGTAACTGGAATATAATCACTTGAAATTAATCAAGGGATTAATTAAGCTTGTTATTGAAAAGTAATTAATTTAGGACAGTTAATTACAGTATGTATTAATCAAGAGGGTTAATATATGTGATTTGAAGATTTGTATTCTTAATATAATTAATAAAATAACAAGTGAAAAATGTGATTAGAAATTGATTTATTTGGGAATAATAAATCAACAAGATAATTAAACGGTAATAAATCGGTATAAATGTAATTAATTAACGATTTATTCAAAGATTAATCTTTGTAAATAAATTAAGGAAACATCTGGAATGTAGCAAAGGTTATTTAAATCAAGATGATTAATTGGAATATATAAGCAATTGATGATAAGATTTAAATTAAGTTAATTAATTTTAATTAATTTAAGAAATCATTTGATGATTTGGTATGTGTAATTACTTAGTGTAATTAATAGAGTATAACTACTTAGAAAAGTAATTAGATGATAATTACTTGATGAAATTAATACAAGATGATTTGTAAGTGAAGTAATTTGGGTAATTTCTTTTGTAATTAATCAAAGGATTAATTTATGGAATTAATTAATCATGGAATGACTAATAAGTAATTAAGGGTAGTTAATTACTGGTTTGTTATTAATCAAGGGTGATTAATAATTGTGTTTAAATAGAGATTTATCACTTAATGTAATTAATTTAAATAAAGTAATTTAATATAAATTAGAGGTCATTAATTAATATAATTAATGATGTAATTAAGAATTGTTAATTAAGGAATAATTAATAGGGAAGTAATTAAATGTTAATTGCTATGAATGATTTAGAATAATTCATTTGAGAAATTAATTAAAGACTAAATTATTTCTTGAATTAGAGAATGATTAATTAATTTGATTTATAATTAATTAATGATTGTGAGAGCAGGATTTATGGAATGAGTAATTAATTTAATTTATTTTAAATTAATTAAAGATAGAAGTAGTTAATTTAATTCATTTTAAATTAATTATATATTGTGATTCATAAATCATTGCTTATGAATGATATTGATATTTCAATGATTGATTGTGATCTCAGATATGAGATGAGTAATACCTATGTGATATGGATGTATGGTTTAAGTATGATAATATTTAATTATCTGTTTGGATGATGATATTAATTATCTGTTTATGATGATAATGTGATTATCTATTATGAGATGTGAATTATCTATCTGTGTATATTGATAATATTGAATTAACTGTTAAGACTAAATAGACAACTTGGCCTTAAAAGATATGTTTTGGATTTCGATGAGACCGGGATCGGATTTTCCATATTGGACATCCGAAAACCACATCGACCCAAATTAACGATAGGTCGTGAATCTAAAGTAAAGATAAAGATTCAGAATGCAAGGATTATCGTCGTTAACTCTGAGGGTGATTCCAAAACGAGTGTAACGAGATGATGCCTTCGTTTTTGTTCGAATTCGGAACGAACTTGTATGGATTGAATGCTTTCAACACATCGTCAGGTAAGCGATGAGCATTCTAAGAGATATGTTCTATAAAGGTAATCGTAACCTCAAGCCTCATCAACCGGGAATGGATAAAATAGGGGAGGTGCAGCAAGGTTAGGTAGGTCATGCCCAAGAAGGACAAGATTTTCCCCTGTCTAGATGTCCCTTTTTATTCGGCTGTGTGGGCAGTTGGTCTGCAGCCAACTGCGGGGTTATCTTGTTCGGGACTGTTCAGTAAGAAATGGTTCCGGCCTTGTGTTGTAGGGGGTCGTGAGTGATCCTCGGTACGTTGATCTAGGCCACGTACTGTGACGGGCGGTACCCCAGTAGCCCTGCCATTGTATGGAATCCACAATCCAATAAGTGCCAACGGTTTTGGTTGTATTACCCACTTTTGTGGCTAGTAGCTGGGATTTAATGAATGTAACAATTTCGGCTATTTTCTATTTACTTGAAAACCCTAGACCTATTATAATATCACTGGATTCCCTATCAAATATTTTGGTTAGCGTAAGGTAAAAACTTTTCCATGTTTATGTGTGGGAAGTCTTACGTGATACCTTTTGTTTTCAAAGGACTTTTGTAAATTAAGCAACTTTAACCTGTTACTCACACCAGATCCATGTCTGACCCGGAGTTTATTTTTTGTTTTCATAAACTCTCGGGTACCCAAATTTTTACGGGTAGCCAAGGGATTCAGGTTAGCTTTGACAAATTCTGGACGAGCAATGGAGCAGGAGGCTTCAGTGTTGTAGATATATATATATAGTCCGCTGTGTTGGTATCTCTGAGTCATATTGATTGAGTTGTATCATATTGAGTTGTATTAACTAGACAGGTATTTAAAACTGTCTAGTATGTGATGTATTATCTGTATAACTCTGATTGATGTTGTATATTATAAAGATACTTATGTGATTATTATAATTTATTCGTTCCGCTGTGAGATTCTGATGTTGTTGTTCTTTCTTCTCTATCTTTTCTATTTTCTCACCCTTTTCTTTCTTAAAAACGATACGTCTTCCTAGGCGTAGGAAGTCAGGTCGTTACATCGACCCGAAGCCAAGTCCTTATTCCAAGTGCCCTACATTGTTCATCCATCGACCATGCTTAATCTTGGCTCCATATTCATGTTAATTATCCGTAATTGATCATCCACCCATCCATTCGAACCAAGCCCATAATATTCCAGCCTCGATAATCGTGAAGTCTATTGGGTTAAATCCCCTGTATATTGCCTTGCCAAAAGGTGGGTTAACAATACTTAAATGTCGGGAACATATTTTATCCATGTAATAAAATTATCGTGTGACTTTGATACTCGTAGAGTTAGGGGTATTCCCTAAGGGAAATTATGTAATTTGTTACATATATCTAACTCCATAACCAATCTTATACGAAATAAAAGGCGTTTTCTTTCTATTATATACTTCATATAATGTGTTATATTAACTAATTAATTTAATTAAAGTATATTTAATAGAAAATCCATAATGGTATGTTTTGTGATAGTAGTTACAAAGTGTTGTAACTTTGAGTAATTTATCACAATGAAAACAAATATACCATTTTAAATATTTCTAGTCAAGATGCAATGAGAGTGGATGTCGATGTATTCTTGAGACTAGAGTATGTAACGCTCTTCAAATATTGCACAGTTGGCTGTTGGGGCACCAAAAGATCATGTACTGGTAGTTATTGGATAACTATGGAACGACTTAGTCGATAGTTTTCTATTAATTGATATAACTAAGGTCAAATGAAAAAATATCGATGTGACTGATTTACACAATTCTCTTGACCTGAGCATACTATTAATCATCAATATGAAAGCTCCTCTTTGATAATAGTCAAATCATGACATGACATTCAATCGAATGACTATAGTTGGGTCGAGTGGAAGTATTGGAAGTGAGCACTGTTCAAGAGAGGATTCGTCTCCTCAGTTATATGGGTTCGACATCATGGCCAACTCAAGTCAACTCAAAGTCTCTGACCAGAGCATTTCAATTAATGATAATTATTATTATTAAACCAAGGATTTTAAGTTTACATTATAGAGTTAAATATGGACGATGTTGGATTTTTGACCATTACCAAAATCCATAAGTCCAAAAGTGATATAGTTTTGATGAAGAGAATTAGTGTACATAAATATCACAACCCGGTAATGCTTATTAAACTAAAATTGGATTTTACCAAAACTGAGAAAGCGATAAATTTGGCCATAATGCCACACCTCCTGCTAAGTATCGTGTGAACATTAACATTCGAATAGTTTAGTGTTAATCATTGACCGAATTTACAACCAAGAGTTACACAACTGAAATAATGAATTTTTTTGACCAAATGTTTTAATTAGTTTATAATTGTTAAAAATTAATTTAATTAATTAATTTTTATGAAATATTAAATATAATAGCTAAATATGATTTAAGAAATTAATATTGTTATATATATATATTTATAATAGTTATAAATATATTGACCGATATGAGATATCGATAACAAATTAAATTGTATTTAATTAAACGAATTTAATTTAGGTTAAATAGGCTATTAGCCCATGTTGTTATAGGCTTAATTGGGCTGTAATAATAAGGCATAGAGGCGGCTAAAAAGAGGAAACGGCCTTTTGAAATGAATGGTTGAGATTAAGTGAGAAAGAGTATGAGATACATCCTACTTTCTCTCTTATTCAACCAATATATAATCATCTCAAAACCTAACTTGAATGTAACATCCCGCCTTTTTGTACTATTTAGGCAAACACAAATGCCGACTCAAACAATACAGAAGGGAGGATTGTTATTTGGGTAAATATGAAAAATCAGAGAAAGAAGAAAAACAAAACAGAATCTTGCAGCAGAATGACAAAGTATAATAATCAAATAAACAGTTCATGAAGCTGTTTTACAAAACATTTGATTTTACTTATACAACACAGGTCAGAGTTACCCAGACCAAAGAATAATAAAAATGCAGCGGAACAGTATGAATGCAGTGGAATAATAGAATAAATAATAATGGTACAATCTTCCTCTTCGTCCTCCAGAGATAAGGTCTTCAATTCCTAAAATGCTCAGGCTGACCCGAGCAAATTGAAAATACAAAACACTCGAGTCAGAACAAAAAGATCTTATGTAAGTTAAATCAACGGTAATAAATATGAGTGTAAACGGCGTCGGAGATGTTTACGTGGTTTGACATCTCATATCCAGTGTCTAATGTGAGTGCAATAAGTTAAGAGATGTTCAGCATTCACATCTCCTAAGGATACGTTAAACTATCTACTATGTAGTACAATACGCTATTATGTCTAAAGTAAAGTAAAGTATTAAAATAACGTTAAGGCATTACCCATATCCCCCTTAACACATTTTTATATATTCTCATAGTCTATACAGTACCATAATTCCTCCGTAAACTGAAGGGCTATCAGATAACACTCCATAGATATGGTACAAAGCAAACTCATAGAAGACGCGCTAGGGCATGTGAACACGGCACACTAGGAAATGCTAGGGTAGATATACCGTTTGCAGATCCGGACTAGTGGTAATGCATAGCAGCTACTACTGCCTACCTCGTAACACACTCCCAAATCAAAATCGAAGGGTGGCCACCAAAATAATCAAAAATCAGAATATGGTATCGAAGAAGTGTATCCGATAGGAGGAATGACCTAACTTGGCCCGGCATAGCTCCTGATTTTAGCCACATCTAAGCTGACTCGCGGGAGTCAGGGTCACGTCATACCTTACAGAAATCGTTCACCAAACCTTCCTATTTCATTTCTAGATTCTCCACCACGTACAAGGTTATTAAAGTGATTTTCGGTATTGGCAGAGAGTATGACAATATCCGATCCCGGTCTTTTTAACAACCAATCGCTTATTAAACACCGGATGGTTCTTTTACATTTCAAAGGTCAGTTCACAATTAATATCAAAATTTCATATTCTCAAAACCATAGTACTTTCAAATCATATTTACTTTCAATTCATATTCACTTTAAAATCCCCATTCACTTTCAAATCATATCGTTTTTAAAATCATAATTTCTTCCAAAATCATATTTCCAAAACAAGTTAAATTCTTACTTCAAAATCATCATATTTAATCAATTATAACATTAAAATCATAACTTAGGTTATAACATCATTTACCCTTATTTCCTTTTAAACCAATAAATTTGGAATATAAGCACTTCCCTTTTACATAGTCTGAAAATTTTAAAAATAGTTTAAATGGTTATAAATAGCTAAAACAGTTATAAATAGTTTAATAATAGGTTAAAACACTTTTAACTTGATTTAAGATAGTTAAATGGATTTAAATTAGATTAACTATAATTAATATAGATTAAATAGCTTTAAAATAGATTAATTATATTTAAACACACTAAAATGGTTTAAAACAGATCAAAATAATTTTATAAAGTTAATATTAGTTAAATATTTTAATAAATTTGAAAGATCTGAATAATTAGAAAATTTAAAATAATATATTCTTTAAAATAGTTTGCATTAAAATATAAGTCTGGAATTTATATCCAATTAAACTATTCATATCATTTCAATACATTTAGACCAATTTCAGTTTTCAAATCAACAAATCAAATTTCCCTTTTCAACATAAACTTGATTTTCCAAAAAAACTTCAATTTATATAAATCAAATTTTACATTAAAGTATCATTTAATTCCATTCAAAAATAAAGTATTTTAAATTCATTTAATTTAACCAATTCGGTATCTGCATTTTCTGTACCCTTGGGTCAAGTGATACGGATTTTTATCATTTCAATCTGCAATTTAATATCTTACAGTTATATATAACTTGGAGAAGTGGTGTATAAATGCGGGTCAGGGATTCCTTTTATTAAAACAAAGTGTGTGCTAATCCTTAGGCGTACGCCACATGTTGGAGATGGAAAGCTTGTGGTCCCACCACCATTACATAACACCATAGGCTCTGGAACAACACCTTGATTATCAGTAGTAATTATACCTGATGAGGTAGGAGTGCAGTCAAGAATCGGAGCTACGGAGAGTGGGCAAACCTTTTTCACTATAATCTGCCTTGGTGCATTCTATGTCAATGATCTACTTGGGTCTCTTCTTTTTGAAGATGAAAATCGGTGATTGCATGCTTATTTGAGGCCACAGAAATGTTATCTGACTGGACAGTGGAATGGGATTTAGCAGCATTTGTACGATTAGATATTGATTCTATAATGATGTTTTTCGATAAGTGTCTTTTGTACTTAAAACATGCTTCTTTAGAAAGGGGAACTGAGGAAGTAAAGTATCGTGTAATTGGATCCCCAAAATTACTGTCTACATTGTTGATCATCGTATCTCTGTGTGTGCTTGATTCTAAAACCACATTTGAAGGATAAGTTGTGTTGTCTGAATTGTTCTCAAAGTTAGCATTAGGAAGTGCTTCACTGCAGTTTTTATCTTTGTTAAAATCTTTCCCAACTATTTGCTGAAATCTTATATTTGTACTGGTATTTTATCGATAGGATTTCCAATTGATATTGATGCATTCTCAGTGGTCTTGACCACCATTCTCTCTGTTTTAGACATTGCTCACTAGAATGACCGAAACATACACAGCTTGCACATTTAGGAGGAATCCCCTCATGCATAGTTCTTTGAATAATTATCTCACCATTAGGCAAGGTAACATTTACCTCCTCGGGTAAAACTTCATCGGCCATTATTTCTACTAGCATTCGTGCAAAATTTAATCTTGTTTCTTGATCTTAAAGAATATGACAGAGGTCTTCTATTCATTTCTTGATCTTAAAGAATTGAAGCCCTAGAAAAAGGTTTTCTATAAGAAACTCTTTGAAATCCTTCTTCATTAACATGAGGAGAATTGGAGATGTCAGGAGGCCTGCCCTTAGGAGAAATGGAGGAGTTGGAAAGATCCCCTTACGTGGGGAGCCATCCGCCATTAGAGATTTCAAAAGTTTGCTTTTTACTGGAGAAAATAGTTAACAAGGTATGATAATAACATGAAACTATTTACCAGCTAAAATTGTTGAACAATATGTAAGCTTCAATTCAGATGCCAAAAGGCAATCATTTATATATCCATATTTAAGACTTTTTCTTTTTCATCCCAACCAGATATTTGGCATGTTACCTGAAACAATCTAGGAAAATTGAAAACTACAGTTGAAGACTTCTCAAACTCAAGTCATGAAAAGGAAAAAATAATAATTTACTCGGTATTATTTACAAGAAAAATGAATATTTTTTCTAACACAAGAGATTATACACCAGGTTGTGGCTGTTATTTTAGTTGTTTGAGAAATGATGAGATATATGCAGCTTGTTTGAAACATGATTTTCAAACTTGTCAATACTAAAAAAAAGAGATGTAAATTTGGCAAGATAAACAAGAGAAACTTAAACTTACGGAGGACTTTGAACATGGTATTGAGGAAGCACTAAATGATGGGTAAATATTTGATTTAGATTAGCTAAATGATGTTGATAAAATTGAGCTAAGATTTAGATAGAGAGCTTTTCTGTAAATATTTTGTTAATAAATAAGAACATAGAGTACATATGTTTTAACTATTAAGATATTTACTAAAAAGAGTTATTCAAGAAGCGAATTTCATTTTGAGTACAAGTAGATATGACCCAAAAAACAACTAATGTGGTTGCACAACATAACATTAGCCCCCATGTGTAGCCTTGTAGTTCCTTAAAGGGTGTGCATTATGTATGTAAATGCATCATATAATAAAACATTATAACAAACATGTGACTTTTTTTTAAACCATTACATAATGACAAAACTAGTTCAGCCACCGTAGGCAAATTCACATAAGGTTAACATGAGTAAATTCCTCTTGGATTTGGTGCAAAATCATAATCAGACCCGACCTCAGGGCAAGGCGAGCAAGACCACCAGCTAGGAAAACTGATCTGGCAGTGGCAATAGTTGGTGAGGATTTTTAATATGATGTTAGTTTTGTGGCAACCCAAGTCCAAATCCTGATAAAATGCCAATTTTTTATTCAATTACTTGAAATCTGGCATGTCCATCAATTTTTAAACTTATGATGCATCAATATCATCACCACCTATTCAACTAGCCTCTCTTTTCTTTGCCTATGACCTATTTCAATTCAACTGATTTAGTCATTGTTACACCTTTCTTTTATGTCCATTGATTTTTGAGCTTGGTTTTGTTTAAAGCTTATGGGTCTAGTTGAATCTTATGTCTCTATGTTTCATATTCACAGAACGCCGGATTCAAAAGTCAAGGTACATTTTTAGTTTCTCTTATTTGGGCACTGTTATTATTAGATTCTTTTGTTATATTGTTTGATTCTTCTGTCATTTTGTTGGACTTCAAGTAGAATATTCCTTTCATCTCTAAAATTGATACAATTTACTATAAATGACTGTATATTATAGGAGTGGTTAGTTTGTAATTTGGTTGGGTTAAGATTGGGTATGATCCTTCTACAAACAAATTTGCTATATTTTTAAGGCTCCGTTTAAGATGAGGAATGACCGTCTTTTCAATATTTTTAAAATTGTTAAAAGGAGTATTGAAAAATTTTGTTCATAAGAAAAAAAATGTCATTTTGTTATCACCATATTAGGCAATTTTTTCGATGGACCACCATCATATTATGATTTTTCTTTTGAATAAAATACATTTAAATTTAGTTTTTTATGAACCATCATCATACTTCTTTTCATTTTCCAACAGATTTTGCTGAATTTGTTTTAAACGAGCGTAACATGGTAAATCGTTTCATTTGATTCCATACCAAATTTATTTTATGACGGAGTCCTATAAAATTATACCTTTTGTGCAAAACTGGAGTCTCTATAATAACCACTTCTCTTTTATTTACTTCTTATTTCAATAATGAATTCATTTCGAAATAAATTATGTTTCGATGCACATTATGTTAAAATAACTAGAATAAATAAATCTACTTCTTATAGCGGTTTCACTGAATGCGTTGTGTGCATGCAAAGAATATTTGGAAATTTCAACTTGCTTAATTTGGATTTTCCGTAGGACCATTATTATTCTAGTATCCGCATATTGGCATATAGTTAAAAAGGCAAAAGTATAAAACACAAACATAAATCGATCGACCAAAAATACTGTATCTTTAACCGATGAGGTATGTGGAAGGAGATGGTTCAGGAGAATATTATGAACAGAAATCAGAACTATTGAGGTGGAGACCATGAACACAAGAAGCAGAAGCGTTGTTTCTGTTAGTTGAAACTGGAGATAATGATAGGTAGTTGGAGTTGGAGGCATCCATAGGGGTGACACAGGCTTAGGTCAGCAGTGCTTTGGTTATAGTGTAAGGTGTTTAGTGTAATACAACTTGGTCGTTTAGTACAACCACATAATTGGCTATTTGACTATAAAATTTTGAAGAAAAAATAATAATTAGTTTTTTATTCATTTCAGGTAAACATCAATCGGTTTGACAATTTTAAAATTAAAAGGATATAAAGAGACATTTGTATCGAGAACAGAATAAATAGAATTGAATTGATTTACGAAGACATGTTCTTTTTTTTAGCTTCAAAATATTTGATTTCACAAGCCTATAGCATATAAACCTCCATAATAGTGAGTTATTGTAGGATTTCAAGTTTCGTAACGATCAGACTTGTCGTTTGGCCGTACGAGTTTGAAATGCATAGAATTCAATTTAAATAATTGATTTTGAAAAGCTATCTTCTGCATACGATTGAATTAGGCATCGAACATAGCTGCATTGTGTTCGAAATAGAGGTTAACACTATGAACGCCTAGCGGCACGTTTCATTTGGAGTTCGGAGTTTGGACGCTTATAAGCATGATATTTTCTAATATTATATAATATATATATATATATATATAACAAAAAAAAAAATCAGACCCATTCATCACGCCCGCTTCTTATCTATTTCCCCGTATGCCTTTGTCTCCCCTTATTTCAAATCGAACAGATCTTTACTTAAAAAAAACAAAACTAAAGAAAAAAATGAAATCACTTACACGACAAAAAAAGGTCACGGTTTATAGGGACGCGCGTGCAATTGAAGGAAGGCAGCGCTGACGAGGACATTAACGGTCGAGCGTGGCGCATGTGTGCGCTGATGGTGGCCGTCGTTCTTCCTTCACAACCGATTGTCGATTTTGGGTTTTAGGTTTTTGGCTCCGTGCTTTCGTGCGTAGGACGACGTGGCGAAGGTGGCGACTACTCAGCGACAAGGGGTAGCTCAGGCGATGGCGGCGTGGAGGAGCCGACTGCCGATCCGTATAAAAAATGAAGCGAACGAAGAAGGCTGCAAATGGTGGAAACCTGGATCGATGCAGTGAGATAGAATAATGTGTTAATTATTCCTTAAGTGGTAATTAGCTTATTAACTATGTTTTAACTTTAATCGTATATTAATAAAAATCGATATCTTTTGTGTTTGAAGCCTGTTTTGGATGAAACGAATTGCAGTGGATCTGTATCAACGTCGTCTACAGCTTGGCATCGAAGTGGCATTATTTGAAGCTGAATTTTTTTAGTTTCAGATAGAAAGGTGAGTTTTTTTACGTTCAGGTTTGTCTATTATATTTTATGTTAGTAAAATTTATATCGTGAAGTAATTTAAATTTATTAGTTGTCGTTTGCTAAGTTTAATTGAAATTTAAATTGACATCTGAATTAATTGATAGAATTTGAATTGACAGTTAAATTGAATTAGAATTTAATTGTCCGTAAAATACCCGATATTGGTAATTACGAAATTGTTGTGAATTCTATTGACTGTTTGGATGATTGTTTATTATGGATGCTATTGATTGTTATTTGAATGTTTATTTATTTTGATTCATCATGTTATCATTCTATATATTATTTACAGTATATAAAACTGTAAATGGAATTATTTCGAATAAATCAAAAAACAGGCTGAAATGATATATATATACCTATGACAGTTATTTTGGAATGAAATGATATATATCCATCCCTAGAATTTAAATTAAACTATCGATTCACATGGACATAAGATGGAGAATTATATACAGATACCGGATTGTTAAATTAAATGACTTTGAAATTTTGATTTGGAATTATTTAAATGATTTGGTTCTAAGAAATAAAAATTAAATTTATGGAAATTAAATTATTTTTGAAATGGAACTCGAAATGTTGAAATTTAAATTTAAAGCAAAATTGTTTGATTAATCGAAGTTGAGATTTTAAGTTATAATCGGAAAATGATGTGAATTTTAGAAAATTGATTTGTTTTAAAAGATTGGACATTTTATTCAAACTTTGAATATTTCTAAGTAAAAGGTGACATAAAATGATATTTTGAAATTGAGACTGGAATTTAATTATATTTGAGATTGGAATTTAAATTGATTTGAGATTGGAATTCAGATAAATTTGAGATTCGAATTTAAATTAATTTGGAATTGGAATTTTTAAATAAAATTGGTAATGTTTTGAAATTAATTTGAAATAGAAGTAAAAATCGACTTGAAATCGGAATTGAACCTATTAAATCGAAATGGAAATTGGAACTGATATGGATTGGAAATTTAGAAAGTGAACTGGTTTGACTTTAAAATGAATATTTCTACATGAATATTTTTAGTATAAATGGTTTAAAATATATATTCTTTAGATATTCAAATTATTTTGATTTTTCCAAACTATTTAACTATATGAAACATTTTTAATACTCAAATTATTTTCTATTAAACTATTTTAACTATTTAACTATATTTAATCTATTTAAATTATTTTCTTAAAATTCAAACTGGTAAAGAAGGTGGAATGTTTATATTTAAACCTTGGATTTAAATACGATTTGGTTTAAAGTGAAATTATAACCTAAATTTTAATTCGAATCAAGTTTTGAAGTGAAACAATTGAATTAACATTTCGAAGTAAAATATGATTTTTGAAGTGATGATTTCGAAATGGATTTGTTTTTGAAATGAATATGATATCTTGATATTAAATACGAACTGTTTCGAAACGTAAAAGAACAAATCGATGTGTAAAACGATGTTTGGTTGTTAAAGAGACCGGGGCCTCTTATTGAAGTACTCTCTGCCAATATTGAAACCACTTAGACAATTGTGTACACGATGGATGATATCCAAAATGTAATGGTTAAATTGGCGACGTTTACGGGAATGAAGTAAGAGAACATTGATGGATAGCTTTGACAATCGTGTCATAATTAAAAAGACTAAAACATGTGTCCATATCTGGCCAATGAGGTTAGCTACCTCTAACGACGTTGATCCCTCGTATTATTATTGTGATTTTGTATTCGATGGGTGCACCTTTGTTGTTTGGATTGGTTGTCGAGATCGGCCACGTATGGGTTAGGACCAGCCAGAAAGGTTAAATTGGTAGAATCCTACCTTTAGCATTGCCTCACGTGCCTTGTCATATTTATCCTTATACGAGCCCATTAAGACTTTGGTTTTGAACCTATAAAAATGTGTTAAGGAGGATAATGTAATACTTTAACGCTATTTTGATATTTATTTTACTGATAGACATCATCGATTATAGCGTATACTATTATATATAAATAGTTTAATGGAACCTTAGGAGATGGAAAGACATATAACATCTCTTAAGTTATTGCATTCATATTTGTGATATTGATTTGAATTACATAGGAGTATTTTAATCCCGACTCCAGTGTTTTGTCTTTTCATTACACTCGAGTCAGTCATGAGTTTTTCAACGTATTGACGACTGTTCTCTGGAGAACAAAGACACGGTTTGTATATTACTATTATTATTATGCCCTACATCATGTTATTATGTTGTATTGATTATTTATCCCTGATTTATATATATAACTCTGGTAAATGTGTATAGATTATAGTCAAATATATAGTAAACGACTTCATGAATTATTTATATGATTATTATATTTTATCGTTTCCACTATGAGACTCTGTGTTTTGTTTTCTTCTTCTCTTCTTATTTTTCTTATTTATTCTCATTGATTATCTATGTTTTGGATTGTTTAAGTCAGACATGTATGGATTATTGTCGATTTAAACCTTTCGAAATGTGGATCGTCATAGTTGGTATCAGAGCCAGGTATAGCGATAACCTTGGCTTTTTGGGGTTTGACTCACTAGAGATAAGGTAGTAATACCCCAAAAAGAGTCTGTTTGAGTGTGTGTATGTGTGAGTATACTTGTTAGTGTTATAAAATATTTTATATTCAGTTTACTTACATGTTGAGTTGTTTATGAATTCTGGTCGATGTGCGGGACGCCGTGTTATCGATAGTGGTTTCTAAACACTTAAACGAGGCAACTGGACATAATATTGTTTTTAAATCGGGTAAATGAAATAATTTTTCCTAGATTATATTATATATATAATGAAATATTAACTAATGTGAGTTGTTAGGCAATGATAATATTTAGTAATCATCGATTATTAGTTGAATTGAAAATAAAACGAATATTTAATGAATTTTATTTTATGGAGTATTTGATAATCAAATTGAAATATAATTGCAATAAGAATTGATTAAAATGACCAAGTTGTAAATTAGTGGAATATTTTGATAATAAGTTAAGGAAATTTGTATAAGTATATTATAGCTTATATATAGAAATGATTTTAAAATTTGAGAATTTTGGAATTTAAAATCCTTTTGTTTTCGAAATTATTTTTCAAAGCCTTAAAAAATTAATAAACAGTAGTATTTGACAGAGTTTTGACTAGAAAAAGATTTTGAAGAAAAAAAAGCATTAAACTCGCTTGGTCGCTGGGAAATAATTCTTGGGATAACTGCAGCATCGCTAGTATTTGTTTTCGAGTTTCTAAGTGAAAATTGCTACAAAAAGAAATTTATTTTTCGATTAAAACAAGTTTTGATTATGAAAAATATTCAATGTATGATTTAATAAGTATATGAAAATAGTTTTGAACTTATAATTGAAAATAGTATTTAAGAAATGAGTTTATAACTTATAAATTTAAAATAGTATAGAAAAGAAATAAGTTATAACTTATAAATTTGAATAGGAAAATAAACCAAATTTAAAATGGTTAAATTTTGATTAAGCAAACAAAGGAAAATTTTAAATTTGAGATACAAATAAAGTAATTGGCTTAGCATTGTTAAATTAAATGGAGTTAGTGAAATTAAGTAAATAAAATGAAGTCTAACTCTAGAAGCTTAAATAAAATGAAATGTATTTGAAACGAATTAGATAAAATGAAATAATGAATGAATAAATTTTATAACTTATAGATTTGAGAATAAACAAGCAGAAAACGAATTTAAATATGTTGAATGGGAATGATAAGGAAATTTAACTTAAATAAAATTAAATAAAATGAGTAATGGATTAAAATAAAATGAAGTTTAACTTAATATTAAATAAACTGAATTGGATATTAAGTGAAATTAGATAAATTAGTAAAGTGAATTAATTTCACTTAAACTATAGAATGAATTAATAAAATGAATAGAAATAAAAAATGAAATGTAATTTAAGTGTGTAGAAATTGAATAAAAATAAATGAGTGTAAGTAAAATTAATATGGTTAATTTAATTTAAATCAAATTGGATACAAATAAATAAATTGCAAGTGGAGTAGTTTAAAAAAAAATTAAATGCTAACCTATATAATATGGAATAAGTTATTGGAATAAATTATAAATTGAAGTTAACTTAAGAGAGGTTAAATGAATTGATTGTGAAAGAAAAAAAAAGAATTTATTTATATGAATTGAGATATAAAATAAAATTTACTTTAGTAAATTAATAATATGAATTTGAATAAATGAAGTGCATCGATGAATTAATAATAACTTAAGATATGAAGTAATAATAACAAACATGATTGTGTTGTATAAAATATTTATAATACACTTGGAAAATTATAAATGATGTTAGTGTAATAAAAAGGAGAATATACTAAGTGGAAATAAAATAAATTTAACTTAAGCAAGGTTAAGTGGAATAATTTTATAAATGATTCACCAATGAATTTACATGAAATAGATTAAACAAAGAATGAAACAAATTGGAATTTCACAAATTGAATTGAATAAAATTGAATATAATGCTTTTGCAACGAATGTTAATAAATTTAAAGAAATCAATGGAATGTAAACCAATTAAATGTGGATGAAACGAATGTAAATAATTGGAAAAAATCAATTGAATGTAAATACATTTAATTGTAATCAATCAAATGTGAATGCAATGAATATTGGTTGATTGAAATAAAATGGATTGAAACCAAACTAGTTGAATGTAAATAAATTAAAAACGAATGAATTGAGTATAAATCCATTGTATGATTAATGGAATGAATATTAATTAGTGAATGTGAATCAATTTAAAATATATGTAATATGGTATGGAATTAAATTACTTAAGTGTAATTCATTATATGAATTATTGAAACGAAATAATGGAAGGAAAAAAGAAAAAAAAATGAATGTAACTATAAACAAGTGTAAATTAATAGAATGTGAATTCAGTGATGTTGATAAGTGCCTGAAAATCAATTGGAAGTAAATAAATTGAATGAAAAATCCATTGAACGTGAATCTAATTGAATAAAATTTGGTTGAATGTAAATTAATTGAAATGAATCAATTAAAATTTTATTGAAATGAATGTTAAGAAGAAATGAAGGGTATAAATTAAAAATTGGTATCAGATAACGTAAATTCACATGGTTATGAATTAATTGGATTAGCTGAACTGATATTGATGGTTGGATGGTTTCTTTTATTACAAACCATTATTATTACCGTTTTGATTGCATATAGTTGTTGTATGTTGAGTATTTGTGCTTGTATTTATTGTTTGGATTCATAATCCATGTTATATGGTTATTTAGACTTATACATGCTTCCATATTTTCATATGTAGCTAATATCTTAAATTGAGTTGAGATGGGTACATACGAAGATCGTTTGGGCGTATGCGAGGATTTATATGCTTTTGCTTGCTTATAACGAGCGAACTCGCTCGTATTATAAATAATAAGATACGCATCTCGGTTACAAACCACGATTTTATATTTTTGCCCTTTGGGATGCCTCATCATTGAGATGAGAGGTATATTTGATATCTATTTGGTATATTTGCGTTATATATTATATTGTAAAAAAATTTTGATCAACCCAAGCAAAGGAGGTTCTACCGAAATTTTCCGTAAATCCGGAAGTTAGAAATTTTTTGAGGCTTTAACACTTGTTTTCCTATATAAATTATATTTTCCGTAAAATCAATATCAGAATGACATAGGAGAAGCGTAGTAAAAGTTTTGTAAATAAGATCTTTATGTTTTATAAGTTAATTATTTTGTGAAAGTATATCTAATGTTAAATTATCCACTTAGCCTTTTTGAGGACAAAAGTTTTGAGTTGTGGAGTATGTAACGACCCGTATTTTTAACTGTTTTAAATTATAGAATTTGATATTATCAGTGAATAAAAATGGTTAAAAATAAAAATTTATTGATTTTGAGTGTAAGTTATTGGAGATGAACTTGAATAAATTTTGAAATAACTAATTTCGAATTTTTGACGATAACGAGTATTGAAATGAAACTTATATATTAACTATGTTTATAATAAATAACTGGAGTTGAATTATAAATTATGAATTATTTAAATAGGATAAGACAATGTTGATAAATAAAATTTGGAATTTAATGGTTTATTCATATTAATTTATGGGGTAATTAAATTTGTTTAAAGTTACGTTGCAATTCTTTAAATAATGGAATTCTGGATTAAACGTGAATTAAAATGGCATAGGAAATTGATTCAAATTTTATATAAATATGAATTAAAATCATTTACTTTCAAAATTTGATCTAAAATGTGAATAGTTTGAATTTGAAATTTTTATATTTTAATTAATGAGTATAAATAGCAATTCTGGCAACTGTCTCGGATTTCGACAAAACCAGTTTCTTCAAACCCGTAATAGTGATTTATTATAGGATTTCAAGTTTTGTAGCGATCAGACTTGTCGTTTGGCCGTGGAATCTTGAAACGCGTAGAATTCAATTTCAGAATTCAATTTAAATAATTGATTTCTAAAAGCTATCTTCTACATACGATCGAATTAGACCTCGGAAGTAGTTCTATTGTGTCCGGAATAAGAGTTAAACACTATGAACTCCTATCGGCATGTTTCATTTGGAGTTAAGAGTTTCGGACGGTTATAAGCATGATGTTTTCTAATATTATATAATAATATATATAACAAAACAAACAAAAAATCAGACCCATTAATCATGCCCTTTCTCTCCCCCTTGTCTCAAATCGGAAAGATTGTTTCTGGAAAAAAACGAAACCACTTGCACGACAAAAAAAAGGTCGCGGTTTATAGGGACGCGCGTGCGATTGAAGGAAGGCGACATTGACGAGGACATCGGTGGTCGAGCGTGGCAGATGTATGCGCTGATGGTTGCGACCGTTCTTCCTTCACAGTCGATGGTCGATGTTGGGTTTTAGGTTTTTGGCACCCCGCTTGCGTGCATGGGACGACGCGGGGAAGGTGGTGGCTGCACGGTGACAAGAGGTAGCTTAAGCGACGGTGGTGTAAAGAAAGGTGAGTGTTTTTACGCTCACGTTTGTGTATTATATTTTATGTTAGTAAAATTTGTATCGTGAAGTAATTTAAATTTATTGATTGTTGTTTGATAAGTTTAATTGATATTTAAATTGACATCTGAATTAATTGATAGAATTTGAATTGACAGTTCAATTGGATTAGAATTTAATTGGCCATAAAATAACCGATATTGGTAATTATGAAATTATTGTGAATTCTATTGACTGTTTGGATGATTATTTATGATGGATGCTATTGGTTATTATTTGGATGTTTATTTACTTTGATATATCATGCTATCATCCTGTATATTATTTACACTATATAAAACCATAAATGGAATTATTTCGAACAAATTAAGAAACAGGTTGAAATGATATATACATATATATTTATCTATGACATTTATTTTGGATTGAAATGATATATATCCATCCCTGGAATTTAAATTAAAATAATTGATTCACCTGGCCATAGGATAGGGAATTATATACGGACACCAGATTGGTTAAATTAAATGACTTTAAAATTTGATTTGGAATTATTTAAATGATTTGGTTTTAAGAAATAAAAGTCGAATTTATGGAAATCAAATTATTTTCGAATTGGAACTCGAAATGTTGAAATTTGAATTTGAAACGAAATTGTTTAATTAATCAAAGTTGAGATTTTAAGTTATAATCGAAAAATGATGTGAACTTTAGAAATTTGACTTGTTTTAATAATATTCAAACTTTGAATATTTCTAAGTAAAAGGTGATATAAAATGATATTTCGGAATTGAGCTCGGAATTTAATTATATTTAAGATTGGAATTTAAAGTAATTTAAGATTGAAATTTAAATAAATTTGAGATTGGAATTTAAATTAATTTGGAATTGGAATTTTTAAATTAATTTGGAATTGGAGTTGAAATTAATTTGGAATTGAAGTGAAATTCGACTTGAAATCGGAATTGTATCGATTAAATCGAAATGGAAATGGAAATTGAAACCGAGTTAAATTGAAAATTTGTAAAGTGAACTGGTTTGACATTAAAATGAATATTTTTACATGAATATTTTTAGTATAAATGGTTTAAAATCTATATTCTTAGGATATTCAAATTATTTTGATTTTTCCAAACTATTTTACCATAGGAACCATTCTTAATACTCTAATTCTTTTCTATTAATCTATTTTAACTATTTAACTATATTAAAACAATTTTTATTATTTTCTTAAAATTCAAACCGGTAAAGAGGGTTGAATGTTTATATTTAAATCTTGGATTTAAATACGATTTGGTTTAAATGAATTATAACCTAAATTTTAATTCGAATCAAGTTTTGAAGTGAAATTAATATATCGAATTGAATTAACATTTCGAAGTAAAATATGATTTTTGAAGTGAATTTGATGATTTCGAAATGGATTTGTTATCGAAATGAATATGATATTTTGATATCAAATACGAACTGTTTCGAAATGTCAAAGAACAAGCCGGTGTGTAAAACGACGATTGGTTATTAAAGAGACCGGGGCCTCTTATTGGCATACTCTTTGTCAATATTGGAACCACTTTGACAACTGTGTATGCGGTGGATGATATCCAGAATGTAGTAGTTGAATTGACGACGTTTACTGGAATGAAGTAAAAGAACGATGATGGATAGCTTTGACACTCATGTCATAATTAAAATGACTAAAATAGGTGCCTATATCTGGTCAATAAAGTTAGCTACTTGATGTTGAAGGATGTAAAGAGACATTAGAAGGATGTAAAGAGACATTTGAAATTAGAAGGATGTAAAGAGACATTTGTATAGAGAACAGAATAAATAGAATCGAATAGATTTAAGAAGACATGTTCTTTGTTGTTTAGCTTCAAAATATTTGATTTCGCAAGCCTATGGCATAAAAACCTCCCTAACGACCGGTTTATTTATCCTACACTAATACAATCCCACAACAGTCGAAGTCGACTATTCAATTACATAATTTCATAAAAAGATATGTTTAGTTTTAGTTTTCACTAATTTTATTTAAGCATCAAGTCATAGTATTTTGGGAAAAAGTTTAAAATTAGAGAGATTTAAAGAGATGTCTATGTAGGAAACAAAATAAATAGCATTTGAGAGATTTAAGGAGATAGGTTAAAGACATGTTACTTATTTGTTTGGCTTCACACAATTCGGTTGTGCAAACCTACAGTAAATAAACCTTCCTAACGGTCGATTTGATTATTTTGTTTTATTGGAATAGACATTCGAATACTCTACAACATTGGTGATGTAATGAATTTCGATTTTGCAAGAAGTATTAATCAGGAATAAGATACTATCACATTAATCACATATGATTTAACCGTTTACCTTCTTCAATTACTTTTCCAGTTTACCTTTTTATCTTCATCGATCCTCGGTATTATATATAAACTTATATATGTGAATTAGAATTACTCAATATATTGAATTTGTTGTATATAACATCAATTTACCTTTTCTCGTATTTCAAACTATCATGGATGTCCAAACTACTCAAAGGTAGTTTTTAACTTCAATTATTTTGGTTTTAGTTAATTTGTTCCATTGGTTTTGAAAATTTAATTTTCATGTGTATAATTAAAATTGCGATACATTAATGTATCACTAAAATCATGATAAATTAATCTATCAACTAAAATATGCCAAGTAAAAAGTATTACTACAATCATGATGCTTACGTATCATTAAAATCATTATGAA
This sequence comes from Allium cepa, assembly GCA_030765085.1. Classification (NCBI taxonomy): domain Eukaryota; kingdom Viridiplantae; phylum Streptophyta; class Magnoliopsida; order Asparagales; family Amaryllidaceae; genus Allium; species Allium cepa. The sequence goes on from CM060938.1 coordinate 785,266,117, forward strand.
TAGTTTGAGAATCGTTAAAATAAAAATAATAATATTAACTTTCGAGAGACACACAGCTGCCACCTTTATCGTCAATACTAGATCATTATGAATAGTGGAGTGACAAGCGGTGCAATTATCGTGTTTGTGGTTTGGGAAGAGGAATCTTCGTAGGGAGGGGAAGAAATGGGTGTTGAAGGCATGAATGCAACTAGAGTCTAGAGACAACATGAACGAAACAGTGAGAAGGCGTGCAATTATCATGTGTTCAGTTCAACAAAAAAATGAGAGCAAATCGCCAGATAGATGGGAACTTTTGATGGTAACGGTTTGTTCTACCTAACCACAGTCAACATCTTTGCATACTCTAATCTCTTCGACTTCTCTGTTGATTTGTCAGAACAAATTAGATAACTAATATCACAAATTTGATCAGTTCTCCACCTGTACAAATGTAGCTAGCACCTTTCTGCTTACAAGTCAGTCTTTGATCTCTTCTGTTGCAAAATGTACTATGAATGTGGCAAATGCGTCTAATTTCATTGCTATATCATAACCATAAATTTGAATTTGACATACACAAATTATAAAAGAATTATAAAAAAGAAGGGATCAAGATAACGTCAACAAAAGAGTCGCATAGGCTGCTTTTGTTACAAATCAAGACCTTCATTTTCATCCTAAATGAACTTTTGAACTCCTTTGACAAAGAGTAAAATGGCTATGTACCAGCACATTTACACGAATACTGCAGAGATCGAAGATTGTAAGCACAAAATGACTACTCACTTGAGCTCAATTTTACATAAAACTTGTACTGACAACTCATATCAATTGAACGGTTGCTACTTCTACAAAATATTTGAATGTTCGTCCTATATACAGAGACAAATTTAATAATAATAATAATAAAAGAATGAGGCAGCTTAATTAGCTTGTCTTCTAAACACCATCTTTGGAGAAGCAAGCCTGAATCTTCTGAATATTGTCAGGCATGCATTCAGAGAGAGAGAGAGAGAGAGGGAGACAAGCACTTTGAAAGAATATCATGGCACCAATTATGTAACTTTTGTCTTTGAGTTATCAAAAATGTTGCTAACATTGGTGGATATGGCAATTGTGCTTGTGATCACTGCCAATACTATCATGCTCCCCGCTATCAACTTGTCCTTTCTCTTTGATATTCCATATATATCTTTTACAACTATGGCTCCAGGGAATATCAAGGACATGCTTACCGAAGCGGTCGATCCAATAAACTGGAACAGAACCCAAATATTTGGAATTGCAATTGTTGCCGAGTACACAAGCGCCATCAAGACCAGAGAAACCGTGACAAATCGCACGTTATCAGTCACCAATGGCTTCTTCTTGGGAAATAGCATCTCGTCGACATTTAGCCTCAAAGAGAAATTGAGAAGAGGGAACACCAATATCAAATGCAAAGCGTAGCTCAGTCTAACTATGTCGTTCAACATCGGTCCATAGTTTGTAATTGAGCTTCCGTGATCGAAATTGGAAAGTATATCACACATGGTTGATTCTCCAAACAATAAATACCCGGAAAATCCAACCGTTGAGTAAATGATGGAGCAAAGCATGAGAGATATTCGAACTGCAACTTTCATGTCAGAAGCAAATGCTAACTCTGCACGAACCGGGTGAATGTTGTAGTGAAAGGCGAATGCGACCACAATCACAGGAACTGCAGTGAAAAGTTCGAAAAACGACTGTTTGCTGAAATCAGGGAACAACCTCGGTGGCTTTGCAGTGCCATGATATAACGCATAAAGAGCGAGCCCTGAGGTTATGATGACGAAAACTACAGCAAGAAGAACCGATATTGCCGATGTGTATTTCAGTGAATCAATCTTCTTAAAGAACACAAGCGGCAACAACACCACAACTAGCACCACAAAGAGAGCAATGGCACGTGCGTTCCACCACTCTTCTCCAAACCACTCCGCTAACATACCAACGGATCCTCCTTCAGATCCATTACCCGATATCACATCTCCAATGATCATCAGGTACATAACAAGGCCTCCGAAATTGCTGAACATGATGCACAACTGTGGCATTTTGGATCCGATATTGCCAAAGGATTCGCCCATGAGTTCGGCATACGTAGAAGATGCTCCATATGATGTGTACTTCAACATGAACCCCGCTGACTTGTCACACAAGAAGGCCATGAAAGCAATCAAGAAGAAAGCAGGACCAACTCCAAGTATTCTTAATGTGGCAGGAAGTGACATGATTCCACAACCGATTATGGTTGTGGATAGGTTGAAAACTGCACTGGTTACTGAGGAACCGCCTTCAATGCGACCACTCAGATCACTGGCTTTTGAAGAGGGTAGTAAGGGAGCCTTCATTTTCTTCTTCTTCCTTTTCTACTTCTCTTTCCTTTTCTTTTTTTCCTCTTCTCTTCTCTTTTTTCTTTTGTCCTTGTTCTGGTTGGAAACAATGAGCAAAGCTCTGGGATTAAATAGCAGTCCGACATCTATTCTCTAAGGGCAATTGTGATATTCTGCACACTGAAATATTAAATGAAATATGATTGTATAATGGCAATAATGCAAGTGCTTGGGTTTTTGGAACTTTGTGCTGCAACAATGTAATATAAATATGCATTTGCAAACGTGATTATAGTGGCTTAATGAACCTGCCTGGAATCATGACAAAACATTTCATTACTCCAAATATGACCCATGTCTGCAATCATAAATGAATTTTGTGCTGTGTTCTGATAAATTAATGGAATTGAATATGTTATTAGCATCCATGTATGATTCTTGTACGATTTTGATAAAATGGTGGGATTGAGTATGGTGTTAGGAATATATGAATATATATATATATATATATATATATATATATATATGTATATATGTATATATATATATATATATATATATGTATATATGTATATATATAGACACATACACAATTATCTTCCCGATAAGTACATTCTATGTGTTATAAAATTATAGTAAGAAGAGTCGATTATTTTTATTACATACTGCTTAAGATTTTAGTTGTAAGCAAATTGATATGCATTACTGTATAGTAACACAACTGATTAATCAACAAAAACAAGTATCTAACCGTAATACTAGAAATCAAAAAAGATGAAAATACTGTCTTTTACATCAGAGCGTTTTGATACTCATTTTCCAGACAAATCACAAATCCGAATGCACTTGAAAGGATAGGTGGGAGGTGTATGTTCTTCTGAAATAAAATAAAAAAGAAATCAACTTGACAGACTACTTGCATCAAGGGGTAGAGCTCAGTTGTACATTCTTGAACTAAAACTAAAATACTTTAAATTATGAATTTTTACTCAACGTGCTTCATATCCTATAACATTATAAAATATTTACCATGATCTCATCCATTCTTATTTTAAATTGCACCCGTCAATGTTGTGGGCCTTGTGATAGGTTAGTTGATCTCATCGAAGAAATGAAGCGAGCTGCACTTTTAATATTCAAGGAATTTTCCTTGATGTTATGGACCAATGATGAGACGTAAAGAGTAATCTGCCTGACTGAAACATAATTTTTAACCTTGGCCAATGCTGTAAAAGGGATTTATGTATCATAGAAGCGGCAGATGTTGTGGGCTTTAAAGAAGATAGAAGTTAAAATAAAAGGAGAGAACCAATGCTAGCTTAAACTTATGATTTGTTCAAACTAATATCGATAACCAGATACTACTTAACTACAGAAACTTGCCTCATTATGTAATCTTAGCTAATGGCGCAAAGCTATATATATATATATATATATATATATATATATATATATATATATATATATAAAACTCAAATATCCAACGATCACTATAGTTAGCCATAAACTTGCAATAAATCTACATATAACTCCATAAAATTACATACCATGAGTTCCTATTTTCACTTGTAAATCACTATGGTTAACCATACATTACATCTTAAACAATCCAATCCAGTCTGTAATATTTTTCAACATAATAATTCAACTTGGGAAGACCAAATTACAATTCCAGCTCATTTTTTCTTTATTTTTTGTTGATAAATTAACTCAAACTACGTGTTAAAACCACACGTGCTGGCACAAGTAAATCCTTAAATAAGAAATTTCAAATGGGGTAGGTTGAGAGTTACTTAGAATAAGTATTGCTCTGATACCCGCATATTGACAAACACTTGAAGGGCGAATTTAAAACACAAAAATAATTCGACTAGCTCAAAACTATGTACCGTAGACCAATGCGATAAGCGCACGGAGATGGTTCAAAAGAACGTGATGTGCAGAAATAACGGTCATCAAGGTGGGGATATTGCAAAATAGAAGAAGAAGCAGCATAGTTTCTGTTGCTCAGAACCGAAGAAAATGAGGTAGCTGGAGTAGGAGGCGGTTGTAGAGTTCCCCAGATTTACGTATGACTTGTTAGGAAATAGAGACTGTTGCCGGGTGGCGATGGAGGTGAAGATCGGCGGCTATAGCGACCTATATTGAAGGGTGTTTTGATTGACGTTATAATGGGGACTAGAGTCACCCTAAACAGAGGCAAATTCTGTTCCTGTGCCATTTTACTACTTTCCCACTTTGCTAATAATTTTGTAATTTATCAAATTATCTAATCCAGCACTGTTAGTATTAGTGGTTAAGTGCTTTGACTTTGGTGCGAGAGGTTATAAGTTCGAAACTTTACATGTTGTCACAGTAATTTATTATATCTAAAATACCATTTCAAAAAAAAAAAAAAAATCGTTTATGCTCAAATGACTGTCGTTTTCTATTCTTTTTATTTTCTTTCTCTTTAATGATAAAATTTTATTGCTAGTGCAAACTTTAAACATGAATTTCTTTTGCTCATGATAGAATATGTGAAGAAGACAATTTCTTGGAAGAAGATGCAGATTTTAAAGAAGAAAATGAAAATGAATCTTAGGTATTTTGAAAATTCTCATGCTTTTCTAGTGTGAACGTATTTTTTTGTAGGGTTTTCTTCGTATGACCAAAATTTTGTAGCAACCAAGCGTAGGCCTAACTTGGATTGTTAGGTACCTAGTGCTTAACACACTTGAATTGCTGTTGAACCAAGTGTGGTGTAATACTGCTTTAAACTTTAACAACTTTTACTTTTTAGATTGCATTGTTGGATGAAAAACAAGAAGAAGAAATTATCATGGACTATGCGAATGAGTTTACCACTTATGATGTATACGTTCTTCCTAAGTCATTAATTTTGTATTATATTAATTATATGATGTATTTTTTTATGATAAATAGATATTTCCTAATAGAGAGAAAATAAAAGAGTAGATAGGTTGCACTGCTGGAAGAGTTGGATTTGTTGTAGTTATTTTAAAATCTGATGTTAATTGCATAAATAGAAATCCAAGAATTTTTATGGTTGTGAACGAAGTGGAGCATACAAAGTGTATAAAAGACAAAAAATCGAATACTTCTAGATTAACAGAAACAAAAAAGTGTAATTGTCCATTTCGATTAAAAGGCGCCAAGCTTTTTACAACAAACGAGTGGAGATTAGATGTACAATGTGGCGTGCACAGTCATTATGCACTTTATAGTAGCGAGGGCCACTCTTTTATTGGAAGATTGACAGTAGAAGAAAAGAAAATTGCTATAAAGATGCATAAAAATATGGTAAAATGAAGAGTTATTTTACATACCTTGAAAAAAAATGATCCAACCAATTGCACGACAATAAAGACTGTTTATAATGTTTTGTCCAAACAAAAATAAAATTGATGGAGCTGGACATTCACAAATACAATATCTTTTGAGCAAATTGAAAGAAAATGGATATTATGAGTGGCACTGTAGTACTTTGGATGGTAGTGACATAATTACTGATTTAGTTTGGGCTCATCTTACCAGTATAGATTTACTGCAGTCATTTTCACATTTCCTTATCATGGATTATACTTATAGAACAAATAAATATTGAATGCCATTATTGGAAATTTTTGGTGTCACATCTACAAACCAGACTTTTTGTATTGTTATAGCTTATCTCGTTTCCGAACGTGAGAATTATTATATTTGGGTTTTAAAGCATTTGCAATCGGTAATGCTACATTGTGATATCGAAATGCCTGTTGTCATTATTACAGATCGAGTAATAGCTTTGATAAATGTCATCGATGTTGTTTTTTCTTAAACAGCTCAAATTCTATGTAAATGGCATATTCAGAAAAACATTCTTGCATTCATACAAAGAACAGTCAGGAATATGAAGAAAGAGGTAAAAAATAGTTTTTTTTAACATTGGGCAAATTTATATTGTTCGAAATACATTGATGTTTTTAGCTCGAATTTGCAAGATCTACATACGAAGTATGAACGATATCCCAAACACCCAAGTTAGCTCGAATTTACATTGATGTTAGGAGAGTATGCACTCACTATCGGAGCTTTCATTTACAGAACTAAAAGCTTCGTTTGGAACTAGTTCATTGAAAGTAGCACATGTCTATCATAAAAAAGAGTTGAAACATTTGCGTGGTGTTGTTTATCTTTCGGCGCTAGATCTTATTCATTCCGAGCTTGTTAGAGTAACATTTTAATGGAACCTCGTCCACTTTAATAGGAGGGGTGATCAATCCCTCTCAGCAGAAAAATAGGATCTTGCAATTTGGCATGATAGAACAAACAGATCATTATAGATCACAGAAAAAAAAAATATAGAGACATATTCGCCAGGTGTAGTAAAATGTCTTCTAATACCGCGTTGTCTACAGTAGTCGAGGAACTCTTTGGAGACATATTCGCCACCATTATCGGATCTAAGAATCTTCAATTTCTTTCCTGTTTGGTTTTCAACAAGAGCTAATCAAACCTTAAAATTCTGAAATACTTCCGACTTAGCTTTCATTACATACACCCAAACCTTGCACGAGTAGTCATCAATGAATGAAACAAAATAATAAGCTCCACCAATGGAAGCAGTAGGGTATGGCCCCCAAACATCTGAATGTACATAATCAAGTACACTCTTAGAAGTATGCATACCGTCACCAAAAGAGACTCTGGTTTGCTTTGCCAATACACACTCCTTGCAAAAGTTCAACTTGTTGAAGATTTCTCTCTTGATCTTTTTCTTCTTACGAAGCAACTCTAAGTTCTTCTCCGAAATATGACCTAGTCTCATATGCCAAAGCTTGGTAGCATCCAAACTTTTAGAACTATCAACTCCAACACATAATTCTCCATGAACAGTGGTACCCATCAGCAAATACAGATTTCTTACCATAACACCCTTCATCAATACAAGTGCCTCTCTAGAAACTCTCAAACCATCTTTGACAATGGTTATCTTGCATCCCAATGATGCCAATTGGCCTAATGATATCAATGACTTCCGAAGACCAGGAACATAGCGAACATCTGAAAGTGTGCGAACAATCCCATCATACATGCGAATGCGAACTGAACCAACTCCCATAGACTTACATGTAGCATCGTTTCCCATAAGGATGGAACTTCCTTCTTTAGCATCAAAGGAAGAAAAATAATCCTTATTAGGAGTCATGAGAAATGATGCTCCAGAATCTAATACCCAGTGGTCTGCAACATCTGATACAACCGCTGTCAATAAATCGTTATCATCTTTCTCCATCGCAATAGATGAAGAACCTTCAGTCTTCTTCTCCAGATCTGGGCAGTCTCTTCTCTAATGGCCTGATTTCTTACAATGATGACACCTTCCATCTTTTGACTTACTCCGCCAATGAGGCTTCCTAGAATTGGAACGCCCCCTATAATTCTTCACTTTCTTCTCTGCTCTACCTTTCTCAACAAATAAACCTGAACTGCTATTACTTCCTCCCCTACTATCACCAACACCAAACTCTTTCATCTGATCTCTCAACTCCTCACTGAGAAAACCTGTCTTCACATCATCTAATGTCAATGTATCTCTACCATAGATAAGGCTGTTAGCGAAACCAGTGTATCGTTCTGGAAGCGAACACAACAGAATCATTGCTTTCTGTTCTTCATCAACTTTCAACTCAACAGACTTCATCTTCATCAACAGGACATCAAACACACTTAGGTGTGTTTTAATTGAAGAACCTTCTATCATTTTATAAGTGAAAAAAGTCTTCAATAGGATCAGACAGTTAGTTAGGGATTTCTTCATGTAGAGGTCCTCCAACTTCTTCCAAATGCCTTTGCCTGTGGTTTTCTGACTGATTTCAGAAATTACATTCTTTCCCATAGCAAGCTGGAGAGTAGTAAAGGCCCATTCTTCCATCTCTTCTAATTCCACTGATGAAATATCAGCAGGCAGTGTCTCTGTATCAAATACTATTCGACGAACGCGATTTCTCCTCAAAACTGCTTTCATCATCCATTGCCATTTTTCAAAATCTCCTTCACCATTCCACTTCTCTATCGTCAACTGTGATCCTGAAGCCACATAGGATCCTCTGACGTATGGAGAAACTAATGGCGCTAAAGTACTATTTGTACTATTTTCATCTCCTCCTGCCATTCTACCAAAACACCTTCTTTGCGAATCTAGCTCTGATACCAGTTGTAAGGGGGAGGGGTGATCAATCCCTCTCAGCAGAAAAATAGGATCTTGCAATTTGGCGTGATAGAACAAACAGATAATTATAGATCACAGAAAAAAAAAATAGAGACAAGAGAGAACACACAGATTTATAGTGGTTCCACTATCGCGAGATAGTGTACGTCCACTTTAATGGGGAAGAGTTTTATTACTATTTGAAGAGGTTACAGAGTAAAGAAATGAAGAAAAAATAAAACAAGAGATTATTCTCTCACATCTGATATCTTAACATTCTTTATGCCTCTCTTTATATATATAAAGAAAAGTTACTTAGGGATGAAGCAATTGATTTATATAAATAAATCAATTCATGGAATAATAATATTCCCATTAATTGCCTTGCCATGTAATTGATTGATAATATTCCATTTTCTCCATCAATCAATTATTTCCCTATTTGATTCCTTTTGTTCCTCCTTTTATAAAATATGGCAATCAAATATATATGGCAAATATCTCCAAATCCCTATCTCTTTAATTTCTCTTTCCATTTCCTTCATGCACAAAACGGGTAACTAAATACCGAGAATATCTCCAAAATCTATTAATTTTGGAAATATTGTATCACCAAAAAAAATCCTAATAGATCTTATTCATTCCGAGATTGTTAGAGTAACATTTTAATGGAACCTCGTCCATTTTAGGGTAATGCTAACCCGAGAGTTTTCCCTTGTCTCCAGTTTCAACGCACGAAGGAAATAAAATTTCAAAGTGAACATCGGCCGTGGTAACAAATATACCAAACGCTAGGCTTGAACGAGGTTAAACTTAGAACATCGTCCCTACAGGTTGAAGCAAACCCGAGAGTTCCCCACTTCCCTAGCTACATGCTGACGAGGGTGTTACAAGAATCACGTTGATTTTCAACGTGGGCGAATCATTTAAATCACTTTTAGCAGGCGTGGTTCAATCAACAAAGTCGTCCACTCTTAGTGAGAAAACTTATATACCCACATTTGAGTAGCTACTGTAACAATAACAAATGCAAACCCAAGCACAGTAGTTTGAATGCATAGTATAATTCAAATGTACACAACAATTGCAAGCATAAAAATGTAAACACACCGATGGATTCAATAGTAATACTCAAAATATATAATGTAAACATTGTGATGGTTTTAGCATAACAATGTAAACATACATTGTAAAATACAGACAGTGGATTACACAAACACAATGTAAACACACATAAGCACACATGAATTCTTTGCATTTGAACACATTACAATAACTTCACTTACTGAACCATAACCGGTACATAAAGGTTTGAACGCATGCAAGCAACAAAATACAATTGATGAACAAAGAATGGAAACAAAACTACAAATAACAAAACTAAACTGTAAGTTTGCAAACAAAACTATAAGTAACAAAACTAAACTGTAAGTTTGCAAACAAAACTACAAGTAACGAAACTAAACTAATCATCCTTTTTAATAAACAAGCACATATCTTTCTTTCTTTACTTATGGCTTTGTAGATTCTATCGAGATGAGTCAATCGCAAACTCTCTGGCTGCGGCAAAGCCAAGCTAATTCATTCGCTAAGGACATCATCAAGTTCTTCATAACTCTATAGTTTGAATTAAAAAAATATTAGCACCACAAAAGAAAAGTGTAATTATATACATGAAAATTATATTTGCTTGTCACCATGTACAAATAATCGTAGAAAAGTCGAGCTACGTCGAATAATTTGTTCACTAAGCGGATGGACCCTTAACATAGTATGGGTGAAAAACCAATCAAAATAATCATCGGTCATCATTTGATTAGATTCACGTAGAGGAATAGAATGATATTACTCACCAACAACATGGTTTAGCCACTCATTTCATATATATTCTACAAAATCATAAATAACTTTATAGGTTGAAGTAGTAGCGCCTCTATGAGTCTTTTGGCTTGTTGATTCACTACAAGAAAAACAGTCTTTTATAACTGCATATAGCCGCTATTAAACAGACTTTAGCGGTTTGATAAACGTTGTATGTCGACATGTTACAAAAAAGAATTGCACATTTATAACACAAAAAAACCGCTATAAAAGAGCATGATTTCATAGCATATATATACCGCTATAAAATGCGTAGATACAATAATGCTTGTTTGCTGTTATCCTTTGACAGTAACCTCATACATTGCATTATCTTTTTATAACACTAATGTCATATAGTTATAACACTTTTTAGGAGCTATGCTTTATTTTACTATATATTTGATGCACCCCACTATTGCATTTTAATAATAACAATCATACTATTTGAACAATGTATGAACGAAAAAAAATATAATAATAAGCAAATGTAACGCATATTCATGACAACAAAATAAAGTATCAACTAACAAAAAATAAGTTCAATACATGAGTTACCAAATTCAATACATATTCATGATAAAAAAAGACAACATAGTTCAAAGCTAACGTCTACAAGTACCAAATGCATCACTAAGAACTTGAACTGCTCAAAGCCTTTCTTCATACATGTCTTCAGTCATTGGTAGTACTTTCTGAAAATTCAGAACAATTTGAAAATAATTATATAAAAGTGATGAAAATTACAGGTTATTGATAGTACCTTCTATTATTAGATGGACGAAAATTTACATAACTTTTTTAAACATAAAATTTTTCTTAGATGGATGAAGATAATATTTTGTTGCATGCTGCATTACAACAACAAAACTATAAAGTGGTTCTCCTTTTGTATTGGTTTTTGTTTCATGATCATGGAATGCATTCCTATGACCGGTATATATTTAACTAACTATAAGAATATTTGAAGTCCATTTCTAAATTATTTGTCATTTTACAACTAAATACCACAATATAAATATATTGAAGACTAGTGGCAATTCATAATTTGAGCATTGAAAGATGTGTTCTATAAGCAACCCCAAGAATTATATGTTCTACATACAACCTAAATTGAAAATGTAGGTGATGTAAGTAACTACTGTTAAGGATGAATTTTCTATGTGCCTGACTATGCCAATGATTTAAGGCTATTTCCCAATGAATCTATAAATTTCCCTCAAAAATCAAAACTTTTCAACGTCATCATGAAGCAAGCACCTAAGAACAAAACCTTATAGTTAATTTATCATTATTGCTATTATAAACTTAGTTAATTTTTATAAAACTTAGCTAACTCGGTTAATACTTTATTATTATTCTAAACTAGTGAATTTTTACGAAACTTGGTTAATTTTTATAAACATGATTTGTATATTGTTATTTTTATTATTATTATGACTGCCATTATCATCATTGTTGTTATTAGTATTGTATTATTATAAACTTAATTAATTTTAATACATTAAGTTAATTTATTATTTTTATTATATGTAAATAAATAAATTTTGTTATTTTTTTATAAATTTAGTTAATTTAGTAAGTAATTTATTATGAGTATTAATATTATTATTGTTATTATTTTAAACATTGTTAATTTTTATAAAATTAGGTTAATCTAATATTATTGTTGTTATTATGATTATTGTTGTTGTTAACATTGTTATAATAAATATTAATTTATATAAGAAATAGTTGAATTATTATTATTATCAACTTATTTAATTTTTTAAGCTTATTTAATTTTTATATAAATTAACAAACAAAGTTAATTTTTATATTTTTAGTTAATTTATTGTTGTTGTTATTATCATACAAATCTAGTTAACATTTATAAAATTTCGTTAACATGATTAATATTTTATAAGTTATTATTATTATTATTGTCCAAAATTTAGTTAATTGTTATCAAACTTAATTAAATTTTAAAACTTAATTATGTTATTATTTTTATTATCAACTTAGTTACTTTTTATATGCTTATTTTAACTATTATGATTATTGGTGTTGTTATTGTCATTGTTATTACTAGTATTATTATAAACTTAATTAATTTTTATACACGTAGTTAATTTATTATTATTATTATTATTATTATTATTATTATTATTATTATATAAATTTGTTATTTTTTTATGAAACTTAGTTAACTTGGTTGATATTTTATCATCATTACTATTACTATTACTATTATTATTATTATAGACTTAAGTAATTTATTATTATTATATAAAAGTTTGGTTAATTTATTATTTTGATTTTGACTATTATTATACGTATTTAGTTAATTTTTATAACATAGTTAATTTTCATAAATTATTTTTATACACTTAGTTAGTTTTTATAATAAACTTAGTTAATTTTCATAAACTTTGTTAATATTTTATTATTATTATTATAAACTTATTTAATTTTTATAAATGTTACTTAACAAACAAGGATAGTAATAGCTTCCCAAATCAAATTTATTTTATAGTAGCATTTGATTATACTATGCAGCTTGTAATAGTAGAAAGTAAAAAAATTAAATAATAATACGTCATTTGTTACCATATCTTATAAATCATCAGTTGCAAGAATGAAGTACTCAAGTGATCCAACAACCAACTCCTCCTGCATTAGCAGAACAAAAGTTCTTTACTCGATAATAAGCATTATATGTACCTCGATTGCAAAAATGTGCACAACTGAATAAGCATTTGAGTGTCTTCTTTTTGACAAATACGATTTTGAAATAAAAGCAAACCATAGCATGGCATAAACTTGTTAGTTTTCTTAATTAATTACTTGCAGGTCCAGATTCATTATAACAACTGGATTGCAAAGTATTGGTATATGCAGACCTCCAGCAATATATTCTCGAACCAGGCATGAAAACCTCACACAAATGATGTATAAAAGTTGATAGCTACAATATAGGAACATAAATAAATATTGCTCTACTTACAAAAAACGAACAATTTACTGATGTTGTAGGAAACAATCATTAATCTATATGTAGTAAAATTAGTGATTAAAAGCACCATATATAGTTTGCATATACGTGGTCCTATGAAAAAAAACAAAAATGCGAAGTTTCCCGCTTCCTATGTACATCTCAAATTACTTGTTGAAATTTTGTTTATCATCACATGGCTGTCTCGAAATAACTTATACAATTAAAATGACAGAAAAAAGAATACAAAATGCTTCATTCTTGCAATTGTTTTTTTTATCTCTATTTGGTGTTTTTACTAAACCAAATAAATATATAGAAATATATCTACTCTTCTACTCTCTTTCTTTTTAATTAAAAATAAGGCATTCTAATAGGAAGTTTATTTCCTAATTTTTTTCCTTCTTCCATGCATCCAATCACTTTTCAAAAGGTAAAATATAATAGATCAAATATAATAGATCTGAAATAATCTTAATTTTCTAAATTTCTAAAATAACTTGTGTTGATTTGAAGATTTACATTTTTGTTTTGATATATTTGGTAAAGAATTATGAAGTTAGTTTTCTTATGAAAATAATAATGATTTAGATCTGAGATTTATAGTTATTTATGATTATGAATAATATGGATAGATCTGAGATAATTTTGTTTATTTAGAAATTCTGATTATTGGGAAATAAAGTTTTGCTTTAAGATATTCATTTTAATTTTATTATTGAGTAATATTGAACCTATATTTGAGATGAAATTTTTCTACTTTGAGTACTGTTTGTTCAATTAGTTCATATATTTATAATGAAATTATTTTGCTATGACAGTAGTTATATCCTGAACCACATAAAGGTTAATTGTAGTTATTTTTATCACAAATGAATTAATTTCAAGTGTTATGGTAATAAATTAAATCATTTATTGTCATAAATGCATTAAATGCATTGATTATTGTAAATTAAATGACGTTGTATGTTTGTGTTTGGAATAAGAATAGACGTATGGTTTACTATTTGATGTATTTATTTTGACAAGTAATGTCTGTTATAACGGAAAAAATAGGTTTAACAACTCAAAGGAATTATTTTAATAGAAGTTGTATAACTCAAAGTCCAAGGCCTGAAGTATAGAATTATGAAAAGATTTTCTGACAAACTTTACAAGCTCAAATTCTTGTCAGTATTTTTTTTAATTTGTCAAAATGTACAAGCTTCTAAAAAAAAGGGCTACACAAAATTTGAGAACCCGAAGTTCATAATAAATTAGTGAACTTGAAGTTCATGAATTAGAAGCCCGAAGCTCTATTGAAATTGTGTAAAATGATAAGGTTGTACTTCTTGAAGAAGTTAAAGGAAAATAATATATTATCATATGAGATAATAATGCTGCATTCAAGAGATTACAAAAATCTCCAAATGAGTTATACCTTACCTTATATCTTCATATTTATATTATATTAACCAAATATCCTGAAGATAATATGTTATATGATATATCAAACATCATTGGATGTGTGTGTATTAATCTCTTGAAAAGATGTTTTAGAGATTTATTTATATTTATATTGCAAAATATAACATCCCAGAAGAGATGTTATAGAAATTTTATTTTTGTTACATTGCAATTCCTTAAAAGGAATACTATATTCCCCGAAGGAATAATGATATAATTTTTTTTGAGTAATAACAATAATTTATCGAGAAAGAAAATGATATTGTATACCAATGTTACACTCCAGAAGTAGTGGTTTTATCTTTCGCATCTTACTTTCATTTAGTGCATCTAACTTTGTTACTGTATTTAAAGTCTGATATGTCATTTCAAAGATAGTTACAACAACAAAAATTTCCAATAGGGATGTTTTATGTTATGGTAAAGGTAGTAATTATGTAATTTCTACAAATAGAAACATTGTACATTGATATGACATTCCAATAGTGTATATATATATATATCTTTAGAAGAGATAAGTTCACTCCAGAAGTAGTGATAATAAAATATCCCTAAAAGAGACTAATAAATTAGGAAATGATAACATATCTCTAGAAGAGATTTGCTTATATGATTGGTAATTTTATTAAACCAAATAAATGCATAGAAATTTGATTATAAAGGATCCTAATTTAGCTTAGATGAGATCCTAAAAGTTTGAGAGCTATACATACGGTCCTGAGGAAATATGTATCTGTAACATTCCAAGTATCCAGAAGATACTATTATTATTTTTGCTGTAATTTTTTTTTACAGAACTCTCAATAGAGATGTGTAGAAATGTCTATACGCAATTAAAAATTATTCCTTGATAAGTAATCATAATTAGGTTCAAAACTGATATTTGAGATATAATTGAGGAATAAAACTTAACAACTTGAAGTTGTGTGTATATTTTATTCGAACCAGAAGTTCGATATGGTTTCAAACCAAATGTTTTGAAAATTATCATGTTGTTTTGACAGGTTTGCATTGACATTGATTTATAAATAGAAATTAATAGTTTGGATCCTTGTAATAGTTTGTTCTAAAAATCACTAACTCAAATGAGAAAGAATATGAAAATTTTATAATATATATGTGATACGTGGACGCACATATACATCCATATATGTAAATATTTAGCTAAGAACCTGAAGTTTGTTATAAGCTCATCTTATAGATTATGCATAGACATTATTTAGTGATTTAAAACACAATCAACATAAATGTTGAATGACCTAAAGTCATGTATGTATTCAAATGATCTACACAATAAGTAAATTCCTCCAATTGCTTAGATCAATGAATGCGAACAAACTCTAATAATCAATATCAATTGAATGCATCTTATAAAAGAATTATCCTCCTATTATTAATATGTATGATGTATTTGCTAGTAGCAAAATCATAATGGATCAAAATGAGAGTCCAAAAATGATTATTATTTAATGTGACAATGTTTGTCAACATTGAGGGGGAGGATAAAGGGATACAAGCTCATTTTGATCATCAGTGTTAAATATTTATTAAAATATACAATGATGCAAAATATTATCAATATTATCCCTAGTAGACTTTCTCCAATATAGATTTGAATCCCTGAAGGATCAAAATTTGTAAACCACGTCTGAAATATGGTTCAAAAGTCAGTTCAAAATATTTTTGGAGTAAGTAATAAAGATGCCAAATAAAGGAGGTGAGTATTCTTGAAGAAAGACTTAAGGATGCTCTGAAAGAGATCCATGACATGATTCTCAAATAACCCTAGAAGTGGGTAAGGTACCTAAAACATGATAATTAAAGAGATCTCAATAAATCATGTCTAGAACTGACAAGAAGTAATCATCGATAATAAATTTATAAATAATAAAGCGCTTATGTTTATAAATGGATTAAAGATCCTGGATTAGAGAAAAACATGATTGGCCATCATGAAATTCTCCTTAATAAGAAATTTGAACTTGTAGTCCGCAAAGTACCAAAAGTACTTGAAATGCTTAATATACCCCGAAGGTATAAATGTGGTTTAAAATCATATTAAATAATGAAAGAATGCAAATTCCTGAAGAATATAAATAACTTTCATTATTATGAAGAATGCAAAGAACAAGGAGAGTAAATTTCAACCTACTTTTAAGTATTGTTGTAATGAAAATCTTGATATAATTCATGATGAGTAGATTACTTCCTATTTTTAAGTATCGTTGTAATGAAACTCTTAATATCCATTGAAGTGATTGTGATATCCCGGAAATTTTGACAATAACAATTTAATAATTTATGTCAAAATTTGATTGATTTGACAATATTGTTAATAATAAAGTTGAATTAAATTTAATAATCTTCTTTAAAATAAATATTTAAACTGATAATCTATCTTTAAAGGCTAATAAATTGTTTTATATCTGTAATGTATACATATCTGTTAAGATTAATTTGATTTCATTTTAAATATTAAATTTAAAATGAAAATTTAAAAGTAAATGTAAATTAAATTGTTTTAAATACCTTATTAATGATAAATTGATCATTAAATAGAAAAAGGTTTTAAAGACTTAAGGATTTGTGATTATTAAGTGGATAATTAATGACTAGAATTAATTAACTTAGAAATTAAGAGTTTAAATTTATTTAAATAAGATATAAGTTAATTAAATTAAGGTAAATCAATTGGTAATTAAGAAATCATTGATTTAATAAGGTTTAATTTTTAAATTAATGATTAGCAATCAATTAATGAATTAAGTGAGGAATAATTAATGAGTTATTAATATTAATAAAAATGTAATAGATAATAAATTTTAGCTAATTACTTTAGGAAAAGTAATTAAAGAATTGTAAATAGTTAATGAAGGTCATTAACTAAGATTGTGAAATAATCAATTAATGGGATTAATTTTAATAATTAATTAAATTTAAAATAAGCAATTGTGAATTGTCAAGTAATGGAAGTAATTAAGGAATTAATTACTCATTGTAATTGATTCAGTTTAATATGAATTGTTTAAGTTAATTAATTAAGTTTAATTAATTTAAATAATCATATGATGATGAGATAAGTATAATTATTTAGGGAAGTAATTAATGATAATTACTGGATGTAATTACCAAGATTGATTAATAGTGAAAGTAATTTGAGTATAATTACTTTGTATAATTAATCAGGGGATTAATTAGAGAAAATTAATTGAGGAGTAATTAATTTATTTGACGGAGTAATTAAAGATAGTTAATTACTAAATGATATTAATCAGAGGTGATTAATAAATGTGGTTTAATTGAAGATTAATTACTTAAGGTAATTAATTTAAATAGGGAATTAATTAAAATGTAATTAAAAATCATTAATTAATATAATTAATGATGTAATTAAGGGATGATCAATTTAGATTAATTAATCAATAATAAGTAATTTAAGAGTAATTAATTAGGGTAATTAAGAAATAATGTAATGTTTGTAATTTAAGGTTAATTTCTATATTTGGGTAAGATAATTAATTTGTGAAAATAATTTAAGGATGATTATTTGAATATAATTAAATGTTAATTAATCAAGTGTGATTAATTGAAACGAATAATTAGTGAATGATTTATTAATTGATTGATAATTGATTAATAATGATATAAGCAAGATTTAAAATGGTGAAGTAATTAATTTAATTTACTTTAAATTAATTAGAGATGTAAGTAATTAATTTAATTCATTTTAAATTAATTATAGCTGATGTGCTTATTTATGGATGGATGATATGGTTTGCCTTGAATGGATTGAGATCTCAAATATGAGGTTAATGAATCCTATGTGATAGGTATGCTCTGATTTAAATATGATGATAATATGGATTATCTGTTGTGATGATAATATAGATTATCTGTTTATGTTGATGTTGATTATCTATTATGATATTGTGAATTATCTATCTGTGGGTATATGGATAATTGAACTGAATTGTTTTAAACTTTAAAACAACTTGGCCTTAAAAGACACGTTTTGGATTTCGATGAGACCGGGATCGGGTTTTCCATATTTGGAAGTCCGAAAACCACATTGATCCAAATTAACGGTAGGTCGTGAATTTGAAGATGAAGATTCAGAATGCAAGGGTTATCGTCGTTAACTCTGAGGGTGATTCCAAAATGAGTGTAACGAGATAATGCCTTCGGTTTTGTTCGAACCCGGAACGAACTTGTATGGATTGAATGCTTACAAACCATCGTCAGGTGGGCGATGAGCATTCTAAGAGATGTGTTCTTTAAACGTAATCGCAGCCTCAAGCCTCATCAACCGGGAATGGCTAAAACAGGGGAGGTGCAGCAAGGTTAGGTGGGTCATGCCCAAGCAGGACAAAATTTTCACCTGTCTAGATGTCCCTTTTTATTTCGGCTGTGTGGACAGTTGTGAGCTCCAACTGTCAGGGTTGTCTTGTTCGGGACTGTTCAGTAAGGAATGGTTCCGGCCTTGTGTTGTAGGGGTTCGGGAGTGATCCTCGGTACGTTGATCTGGGCCACGTACTGTGACGGGCGGTACCCCAGTAGCCCTGCCATTTTATGGAATCCAAAATCCAATAAGTGCCAACAGTTTTGATTGTATTACCCACTTTTGTAGCTAGTAGCTGGAATTTAATAGATGTAACAATTTCGGCTATTTTCTATTTACTTGAAAACCCTAGACCTATTATAATATCACAGAATTACCTATTAAATGTTTTGGTTAGCGTAAGGTAAAAACTTACCCATGTTTATTTGTGGGGAGTCTTACGTGATACCTTTTGTTTTCAAATATTTTCAAAATTAAGCGACTTTAACCTGTTACTCATAACAGACCCATGTCTGACTCGGAGTTTATTTTTGTTTTTCATAAACTCTCGGGTACTCAAATTTTTACGAGTAGCCAAGGGTTTCAGGTAGGCTTTGACGCGTTCTGGAGGAGCAATGGAGCAGGAGGCTTCGGCGTCATAGATATATATATTTCCGCTGTGTTGGTATCTCTGTGTTGTATTGTATATTGACTTGTATAACTAGACAGGTGTTTATAGCTGTCTAGTATGTGTTGTATGATCTGTATAACTCTGATAGATGTAAAATTATGTAATAGTTATGTGATCTATTATATTTTGTTCCATTCCGTTGTGAGATTCTGATGTTGTTGTTCTTTCTTCTCTATCTTTTCTATTTTCTCATCCCTTTCTTTCTTCAAGACGAAACGGATTTCTGTGGTCAGAAGCCCCAGGTCGTCACAGTTGGTATCAGAGCGCTAGGTTGAGTGAATACCTAGGCTCTTGGATGATTTCTTTCTTGAGAGAGCGTATTTGTAATTTTGTAATATATATATATATATATATATATATATATATATATATATTTCTACCTATTTATTTGGGTTACCTGTCCGGGTTTTCCAATATAAGTTATAAAGGTGGATAGGGTAGTGGTGTGTGTAACACGACTACCAATGGTTGGAGTTTGAATATTTGAGGTTGGAAGTGTATCTGTCGAGACTGTGGACCTAATACCGTCTCGAGTAAGCTTTCCAGTGATGAAAGATTTCATCAATCTCTGAAGGAAACCTGTTAAGGTTCGGAGTTCATTTTTGAAGCGTAAGTTTGGATGAGCTAGAGTTTGGACCTATCGGTTTGGCATGAGCAAGTCCGGATATCTTACCTCAGGATGTAGTAGCTGTGCGATGTGACACGGTGACTTTGGAAGTCTTCGAAAATGTTTCTGTTAGTTGGAGGTCCGAGTTTCTTGAAGAGCTCCGGATTAGGAATTTCTTGGCATTGGTGTGTTGGCAAGGAAGTTTTTGACTTCTGCATCAGTAGTGGAGTTCAGAAGCAGCAGTGTAGTTTCGTTTCTTTGATGGATTGGCTAATTAAGCCTAGGCTGTTCTGTTTGGTAAAGTGAGAACAGTTTTTCTTGGTAGTGGGCTAGATTGTTCGCAAAAGTGACTTGCGGTTGCTTGAGTGTTCTCTTGGGTTATCTGATTTTTCTGGATGTGAGTTTTGTCCATGTCTGAAGATTGAATTTGATATCGAATGGATTCCAGGAGTGGTACCGATGGTTCAGCTTAGTAGTAAGATGATTTTTGGAGAATGAGTTGGTGAAGCAGCTTGGGTTTTGGAGGAATTTCTGAGTTTCTTTTAAAGGATCTGTTGAACCATAGTTCTAAGATATGTTGTCCAGTTTGTCCTCGAGATCACCATCAGCATTTTCATCTGCTCAGTCAGAGTAGCGCAGTGGAAGCATGGTGGCAGCTGTTTGGTGTGGAAACAACTGGAATTTGCAGTATTTTGGATTAGAGAGTTTTTACTGGAAAATTTTCAGGATCTTAAGACCCGATTGGAATGCATCTGTATTATCTTTCCATATGAGAGAAGTAAGATCAGTCTGCTGATTTTGGAATGGAGCTTGTATTCTGAGTTTTGGCCGATCTTGGAAAGATCATTTTGTTGGATTGTTTTTGGTTCAACTTGTTTCTGAGGGTAACAACAAGGTTGAGCTGATCAGTAAGGGTGTAGGCAGCCCAGGATCGTCAGAAGAGTATTGTGAATAAAAGACGGAGATTCGTAGTTAGAGACTTTGTTGTTGGGGTTTTCTTCGATCTATGGGAACTATAAGATTGGATAAGATGGGGAGGCTAGCTCCGAGATATTTGGATCTTTTTCTGTTGTTCTTCTCAGATTTAGTAATTGGTCTTCAAGAGTGGATTGCCAGTTTGGATAACTGGAATTCGGAGTGTTTCATGTATCTCTGAGGGAGTACGTGTAAGATCTATCTCTGATTGTAGAACCAGCAGTTCAGGGAATTTTGGTTGTTGAGTCAGACTTGAGTTTGGTCTGATATTTTAATTTGTTTTGTAGACCCAGATGAGTAGAACTTAGTAGCTTAGCAATATTGATTGTTTGGATTCTCTAAAGAGAGTATCCCAATATTTATACTTGGGAAAACTCGAGAAAATTCTATTTAGAATTTTATCTGGACAATTAGATTTGTAGATTGGATGAATGGGTTGCTATGGTTGCTAGCATATGATTGATATATGCCTGTGTTTTAAAATTAAATCTGTAATTAGATTATTAAATTACCTTTGTTTTAATTTCAGGGACGAAATTCATTTAAGGGTGGAGGAATTTGATATCCCGGAAATTTTGACAATAACAATTTAATAATTTATGTCAAAATTGATTGATTTGACAATATTGTTAATAATAAAGTTGAATTAAATTTAATAATCTTCTTTAAAATAAATATTTAAACTGATAATCTATCTTTAAAGGCTAATAAATTGTTTTATATTTGTAATGTATACATATTTGTATATATTATAAATAAAAATCTTTGTTTTAAATTTAATAGACATAGGCATGTTTTCTTATTTCAATACTTTTGATAAATTAAAAATCGGATTTAATTTGATATTAAGCTATTAAATAAATAACCGTATGATTTTAATACTCAAGATAAAAACTTGATTATCTAAAATTGATTTTAGCTTAAGTTTAAAATTTAAATAAAAAGGTTTGTTTTGTTTTTATGTAGCTAATAAAATAAGTAATTTATTAGATAAGAAGACAAATTCTTTTATGAATTATTTTAATTTAATAATGAGTTATATTTAAACTATATTTATAATGTAATATTTTTACAAATGGATTTTTAATATAAATAAAAATTGTTATCTTAAATTTATATTTGTGTATTTTGATAGGAAAGCTATGATTTGTAAATTTGAAATAACATCTTTCAAACATGTTTAAAATAAAACAAATCTTAAATATATTAAACACAAACATAAGTCAAATGTATGGTATTAAAATGAGTATAAATACATAAACATCTATGGTGTAAGCATAAGTATAAAAATAGATAGTAAGTAAATTAAGTATTTAATAGTTAAAGTTTAAAAACAAAAGAGAAGTAAAAATAAGCATAGAACTAAATACTTAAGTTAAAATTATAACAAATGACTTAAACAACTTCCTATAAAAATAAAGTAAAACCAGGCTTGAAATGTTTGTAATCTGTAAACTAACTAGGCAAGACAAAAGTATATAGGCAAGTACAAGTAAGAAAAGTTACAAACCAAGCAAGCAAAAGGAAACATCAACATATAAAAGAAGATAAGCATTGAAATAAGACAAAAGAAAAGAAAATGAATCATAAACTGGCAAAATAATATGTATGAAACATGAAATAGTATGCTAGGCAAAATATAAACAAAGTAAAAATGTGTAGGCCTGTTAAGTATAAGGACAAAGGAAAATAAAATATGTTTATAAAATAAAAGAGATGTGCCAGGCTTTGTATATATGTAGCTGTAAGATTTGATTTGCAGGCAAGTGAAATGTCTATGTATGAAGTATAAAAACAAAACAGGCAAGAATCTTATATAGGAAGTTACATATGCTGCTAAATAGAAAATATCTTTAGACACAAAAATGATATAAGTGAAACATAAAGTACCATTGCATTAAATGCTTCCTTTTCTCGGCATACAAACAAAGTCATTTCGAATTGTATAAAGATCATTTCAGCCTCCATTTGGAAATATCCCTGATCAAAGACAATACCTAACCAGTAAACACCTTCTTAATACAAACCTGTCTGCTTATTTATATATGCAATGTTTTTTCTTTAGTTCGTTCAACACAGCTAAACCAGAAAACATAAGTAAGCTTTTCTTTTTACAAATTTAAACAACAATCAAACATGCAAAGCAATTTTCAATTTAAAGCCTGCCTGTGGAACCTGAAATCAAGCATCTCCCAAACAACAATTGGTTTCAAGGTTAAAAGAGTTTTTAGTGAAAACCTTCAAACTTCCGAGCATTTCAATTTTTAAGAAATCAGGTCTTAAAACATCTCAACAATTCAAGCTCTCAATAACAATTGCAAGTTCCAGGATCAACCTTAAGAATCTAGTCTGTTTATTTTCAGGTGAGTAACAATCATAAATTAAATAGTTTAAATTTATAAATTTTTGTTGCATACTCATCTATGAGAATGTGTTTGTGATGTTTATGTATAAATAGGCCCCTATATATATATGTGTGCAATACTATGATTTTGCTTGTGTCTGCAATGTTTCCCAGGTTAAAAATTTCAATTAAAATTCCTATCACATGATCTTGTTCATGATAAGATCTGGTTATCAAAACAATATTGTTTGATTCAAATAGAATATTGTTTAAATATAAGATTAGTTAAAAATTGAGTTGTTTGTCTCTGGAAAGATTACAAACAACTGAGTATACTAAATATAATTAAACTCAAACTATTTAAATTATAACTCTATTACAAATCGAAAACTTTATACAAAATATGATTTTTAACATAAGAATTAGGATTTATAGTTTAGGATTGAAGGCGGGGTTTGAGTTTTTACTGGTAGTGTATTTCTGGGTTTACCTCGTGATCAGAGGATGGGTGAGCTCGTGGACTTTCCTAGACATGGAGGACCGATCATCGAAGTGGGGAAAATTAGTATAAGGTCCAGCAGAGGGACGTGGTGGCGCCGGCGACGTTTTCTTCTCTGTAGCCCTAAATTTTTGTCAAGTTGAACTTCGATTCGTTCTCCCTATTGGTGCGATCGAGCGTTACGTGCTCTTGAGGGGAGGTAGAGGGGACATAGACGTGGTGATGGCCAAAATTTTAGCGTCTCTGGTGGACGAGGTGGCGAGGACGGCGAACTTCCAGGTTTTGGATTGTGGGTTGTCTGTGTTTTCAGGTTTGTGGTTTGAACCTTCATTCTTGATTTGGTGTTGGAATTGTCGTGTTGATGCTTGCGAGGGAGTGTTGGGGTGATGGATGGTGTGGAAGGATCATCGAAGATTATCAGCGGCGACCATCGACATCGTGCATATGCACGGTGCACTGTGTTGTGCCTGGAGGAGTTTGTTGAAGGGGGGTACTCGAGTCTTTAAGGAATCGACTCGGGGAAGCTTCACGTCGAACTCGAAGCGCGTTCGAATTTGACCCGAAGTAAACGAGTTTTGCCTCAGGTTGATATTTGTTACTGTAACCTGTTTTCCTGTTTAAACTTTAAAGTAAATCTAAAGCTAAGTTCAAGTGAAAAGCAGAGATTAAAATGAGATTTAAACCCAAGATTTATTTGGTTCAAGTTAGTTTTGAACTTTAATTTAAAATAAATAAAGTTTTTATTTAAATTGTTGTAACTACATATAAAAAGAAAAGCTTGAGTAGTTGGATTTTAAAGTGAAGCTTTAAATTGTAGGTTGAGTTTAAAATTAAAGATTTAAATCTAGATTCAATATAAATTTGAATCTTAAATTAGAAATAAAAAGGAGATTTTAAATTGTTTTGATAAAGTGATTTTTTTTAAATTTGATTTGAATTCAAAATGGAATCGTGTTTAAATTCCTTTAATCTTCTATTTTAAGATAATTATTCTTTAAGTTGTAAAATAAAAAGGAGTTTGGAATTGTTTTAAACTTGTTAAGATTAATTTGATTTCATTTTAAATCTTAAATTTAAAATGAAAATTTAAAAGTAAATGTAAATTAAATTGTTTTAAATACCTTATTAATGATAAATTGATCATTAAATAGAAAAAGGTCTTAAAGAGTTAAGGATTTGTAATTATTAAGTGGATAATTAATGAATAGAATTAATTAGCTTAGAAATTAAGAGTTTAAATTTATTTAAATAAGATATAAGTTAATTAAATTAAGGTAAATCAATTGGTAATTAAGAAATCATTGATTTAATAAGGTTTAATTTTTAAATTAATGATTAGCAATCAATTAATGAATTAAGTGAGGAATAATTAATGAGTTATTAAGATTAATAAAAATGTAATAGATAATAAATTTTAGCTAATTACTTTAGGAAAAGCAATTAAAGAATTGTAAATAGTTAATGAAGGTCATTAACTAAGATTATGAAATAATCAATTAATGGGATTAATTTTAATAATTAATTAAATTTAAAATAAGCAATTGTGAATTGTCAAGTAATGGAAGTAATTAAGGAATTAATTACTCATTGTAATTGATTCAGTTTAATATGAATTGTTTAAGTTAATTAATTAAGTTTAATTAATTTAAATAATCATACGATGATGAGATAAGTATAATTACTTAGGGAAGTAATTAATGATAATTACTGGATGTAATTACCAAGAATGATTAATAGTGAAAGTAATTTGAGTATAATTACTTTGTATAATTAATCAGGGGATTAATTAGAGAAAATTAATTAAGGAGTAATTTATTTATTTGACGGAGTAATTAAAGATAGTTAATTACTAAATGATATTAATCAGAGGTGATTAATAAATGTGGTTTAATTGAAGATTAATTACTTAAGGTAATTAATTTAAACAGGGAATTAATTAAAATGTAATTAAAAATCATTAATTAATATAATTAATGATGTAATTAAGGGATGATCAATTTAGATTAATTAATCAATAATAAGTAATTTAAGAGTAATTAATTAGGGTAATTAAGAAGTAATGTAATGTTTGTAATTTAAGGTTAATTTCTATATTTGGGTAAGATAATTAATTTGTGAAAATAATTTAAGGATGATTATTTGAATATAATTAAATGTTAATTAATCAAGTGTGATTAATTGAAACGAATAATTAGTGAATGATTTATTAATTGATTGATAATTGATTAATAATGATATAAACAAGATTTAAAATGGTGAAGTAATTAATTTAATTTACTTTAAATTAATTAGAGATGTAAGTAATTAATTTAATTCATTTTAAATTAATTATAGCTAATGTGATTGCTTATGTATGGATGGATGATATGGTTTGCCTTGAATGGATTGAGATCTCAAATATGAGGTTAATGAATGCTATGTGATAGGTATGCTCTGATTTAAATATGATGATAATATGGATTATCTGTTGTGATGATATTATAGATTATATGTTAATGTTGATGTTGATTATCTATTATGATATTGTGAATTATCTATCTGTGTGTATATGGATAATTGAACTGAATTGTTTTAAACTTTAAAACAACTTGACCTTAAAAGACACGTTTTGGATTTCGATGAGACCGGGATCGGGTTTTCCATATTTGGAAGTCCGAAAACCACATCGATCCAAATTAACGATAGGTCGTGAATTTGAAGATGAAGATTCAGAATGCAAGGGTTATCGTCGTTAACTCTGAGGGTGATTCCAAAATGAGTGTAACGAGATAATGCCTTCGGTTTCGTTCGAACCCGGAACGAACTTGTATGGATTGAATGCTTACAAACCATCGTCAGGTGGGCGATGAGCATTCTAAGAGATGTGTTCTTTAAAGGTAATCGCAGCCTCAAGCCTCATCAACCGGGAATGGCTAAAACAGGGGAGGTGCAACAAGGTTAGGTGGTTCATGCCCAAGCAGGACAAGATTTTCCCCTGTCTAGATGTCCCTTTTTATTTCGGCTGTGTGGTAGTTGTGAGCTCCAACTGTCGAGGTTGTCTTGTTCGGGACTGTTCAGTAAGGAATGGTTCCGGCCTTGTGTTGTAGAGGGTCGGGAGTGATCCTCGGTACGTTGATCTAGGCCACGTACTGTGACGGGCGGTACTCCAGTAGCCCTGCCATTGTATGGAATCCAAAATCCAATAAGTGCCAACGGTTTTGATTGTATTACCCACTTTTGTAGCTAGTAGCTGGAATTTAATAGATATAACAATTTCGGCTATTTTCTATTTACTTGAAAACCCTAGACCTATTATAATATCACAAAATTTCCTATTAAATTTTTTGGTTAGCGTAAGGTAAAAACTTACCCATGTTTATTTGTGGGGAGTCTTACGTGATACCTTTTGTTTTCAAATATTTTCAAAGTTAAGCAACTTTAACCTGTTACTCACACCAGACCCATATCTGACCCGGGGTTTATTTTTTTTTTCATAAACTCTCGGGTACTCAAATTTTTACGAGTAGCCAAGGGTTTCAGGTAGGCTTTGACGAGTTCTGGAGGAGCAATGGAGCAGGAGGCTTCGGCGTCATAGATATATATATATTTCCGCTGTGTTGGTATCTCTGTGTTGTATTGTATATTGACTTGTATAACTAGACAGGTGTTTATAACTGTCTAGTATGTGTTGTATGATCTGTATAACTCTGATAGATGTAAAATTATGTAATAGTTATGTGATCTATTATATTTTGTTTCATTCCGCTGTGAGATTCTCATGTTGTTGTTCTTTCTTCTCTATCTTTTCTATTTTCTCATCCCTTTCTTTCTTCAAGACGAAACAGATTTCTGTGGTCATAAACCCCGGGTCGTCGCAGTGATAGTTGCGATATGCAAATACTTATTAAAGTATACAAACTTCTGAAGAATATATATAACTTTTGTAGTTATAAAGAATGAAAAAGACATGAAGTATAGATTTCAAATTTCTTCTAAGTATTGTTGTAATGAAAATCTTGATACATCAAGATGAGTAGATTACTTCCTGCTTTCTAGTAATGTTGTATTGAAATTTTTAATATTCATGAAAGATGTATAGTCGCAATGCGCAAAACTAATTTGAAGCATAAAAATGAAAGCACATGAAGTGTTTTTCATAAAAGTAGCATACAAATGCATAAAATGCAAACCATATTTGGAAGAAACAATCTTAGAAAATTTGATTGTATCAAAGAAAACTATTAATAAATTGTATTATGAATGAGATACATATTTATGGATCCAGAAGTATCTATAACCAATTTAAGTTATCGAAAGACGAATATGAATTTAGAGGAAAAATTAAAATCAGGGGGAGAATTCATAAGTATTTTATAATGCACTCTTTTTCCTTAACTAAGATTTTTCCCACTGGGTTTTTATTAGTAAGGTTTTAATGAGGCATCACCTTGATCCAGATGTATCAACTCCCTAGTAACATTTGAAATAACCTACTCTTTTTTCCTTATTTAAGATTTTTCTCACTGGATTTTTCTTATTAAGGTTATAATGAGGCATTATCTTGATCTAGAAGAATCAAACGTCTTTCCAAGAAATAACATCTCAAATATGTTATTTAAGTTAAATTATATTTTTATCCTTGACTAAGGTTTTTCCCATCGGGTTTTCCTTTGTAAGGTTTTTACTGACGTATTAAATTGATCTAGAAGTATCAAACTCTATCTGATGCAATAAATTATTGAAATATGACATACTATATTGTACTCTTTTTCCTTCACTAAGATTTTTCCCATAGGGTTTTACTTAGTAAGGTTTTAATGAGGCATTAGTTTGATCCAGAAGTATCAAGCTTCATTTAAAGAAATAAGAAAATAAAATATGTCATCGTACTCTCTTTCCTTGACGAAAATTTTTCCCATTGGGTTTTTCTTAGTAAGGGTTTAATGAGGCATTATTTTGATCCCGAAGTATCAAACTCTTAGAAGGAATATCAATTTTTAGCATGATATCTATAATTTCACAAGTTGCACTCTTTTCCTCTTTCAAGGTTTTTCCCATTGGGTTTTCCTTACAGGGGTTTTTAATGAGGCAACGGACAATATCTATATCGACTGAATGGATAAACGCAAGCAAGATAATAACGAGGGGGAGCAATCATCATACACGTTTCGAAACGGACAATTTCTAGTTATCAGAGGATTCAAGATTTTGAAGACGCATATTCAAGGGGGAGTGTTATAATATATGTAAATATAAATAGTGAATACGCTATATACTGTTTTGTATTTAGTCCCACATCGTGGGATTAGTTCTACCCCAAGCTCCTAGGCCTCTATATAAAGGTGCTAATGTAATATAAATTGATAATCTATTCTCAGGAATAAATAATATGTCTTCTGCCTCTCTCTCTAATGGCTTCCTATTTTCTTTATTCTATAACATCTATTAGTTTTTTTCTTACTACTTAATAAAGCACACAAAAGGTCAAATTAGCCAACTTAGTACTTGCATATGCATATGGTACTCGTTCTATAACGCAGCTAATAAACTTAATTTGATGCAGAAAATAAAAAAATTCTGAAGAATCCTACTACATCGAAGCTGAATGCAAGCACGGTAGATGTAACAAACAAAGAAAACAAGACACTTACCAAACTAAGAAAGCAATAACATGCTTGAAAACCTTTTAAGCTACCATTAATCGATCGTGACATACATCCCATTCCTTTTATCAGACATAAAAAGAAAATACATAATTCCACATAGAAGGAAGCGAAACAAGGTTCTTGCAGTCAAGAAACAATTAGATAGAAAGAAAAAAGCTACTCACTCAATGAGAGCCATCTCCTCCGTTTCAGAAACATCAGTCACCCTAAGATCACAAAACATTGGTCATAATCAAAAATAAATAAAAGAAAAACCACTTAAGAAAAGTATGAAAAAGTTAATTAAATCACGTATTAGCTTGTTGTTAGCTTTAATTCCACCATACGATAAAATTACCATGTTACAAATTTACACGTTTTTTGCTCAAGTCATAGAAACATAAATCTACAAATTATGCATTTAGTGTGGCGTGGAACCTTTTTTTTCCGAAATGAGTACTGATTGCTACATCAAACGCACTTTTATGGGAAAAGATCTGTAGTAAACAACAATAAAAGATCAATAATATTCAATCTTTAAGAAAAATAATCACATGAAATATTGAAAATACCATCTTTTAACGTTAATTCTTCTTGTTCCATCATCAAGCGTAAAAGAAGCATCAGTAACCCTCCGTGCTTTATTCATTACAATCCCTATCATTTTTAATCAATCATTATCTTTACAAGTTAAGGTTGATATGGAACTTTAAAGATTCTATTACTAGTTGAAATTTCGTAGTATATGCATCACCTTTAAAAACTATGGAAACAATGGCATTAAAAACTGCAACAGCATCATATAAATACGTCGATATAATTCAATAAGTACATATTTAATCCTTTGTTTATTACTAAAGCCATTGTTGACATTGTCTTTCATATGACCATTCTATCCATCCTAGGTACAACATAAAAAAATAGAGCATTGAATTTATTTATGATACTTAATAGCATGCCATTGAATAAATATAACACTGCTTCCATATCATCCCGAGCCTTTCCCTTTTGTAAGGTGAAGAATTAAATTCATGTCTTATTTTTGCGTAAGACCAAAAATGTTTTATTTCCATGTTTTATTGTATTAGTAGATCTAGCAGAGTATGCAATCTGTGCTTTTTGTTGTAAAAATATACATATAAATAGATAATGTAGTTAATTATTTTCCTCTACAGCATTACCTAACCAACGAGGAAAAAATCTCTAAGCTGCTTATCCAAAAAGTAAAAGTTCAATAAATCTAAATTATCAATCAAGTACATGAATCAAATATGAGACAACACAGAGAGCAAGCTAATGAAGGTTTATTTCTGAAAATACAGTTACCAGTATATTAGTCACATCCATTATCTATCAGGGAATGGAGGAATTAATGTACAGATCTAAAGGTTCAATTTTTCGCTTAATTGCTTTACATTAATTAACATAAACCGTTCAAGTGCTAAAAAGTCACTTTCAATTAAATGACCTTACTATATCTGCTCAAATGATGAATACAAGTTCCAAATAATCCACTAACTTTGAGCAATGAATTGTTGAAAGTAACAACATACTTACCTTAAGCAAGCGATCTTGAATTCATGAGGTGCTCTTTTGATAACTACAAATAGCAAATAGATAATTAAAATAGTGGAACAATAAGTTATAGTAATATTGCTATTAGGCATCAGACGAATATTTAAAGAAAATAAATAAAGCTAGTACTAGCGATTTATATAGATATCACATTTGCTACAATCAAGAATTAATGATTTTTTGGCATTAAAGTTTAACTTAGCTGGATGAAATGAAATAATGGAGTATCTTACACTAAGCCTTGGACATTAGCATATTTACCCAAAAAAGTAATGTCTTCTAGACACTCATATTATGTATATCCTGCTAATTCTCCAGAGTATACTAGTTTTTCTTTTCAATACTAAATTACATGTAAAAGAAACATAACAACTCGCAGAGGATTCTAACTCATGAGAATATAAACCTAAGGGTGGATGGTTGTAGGATTTGAAGATATTGCAACAATGGCCAGTACTTTCTACAGCACACGAGTAAAATATAGTGAGAAAAAAATGCTTCATTTATAAATTTTATCAGTTGTGATATTTCTTGTATAAAATTCACACACAGACATGTAGAAATTTGCAAGCTTTACTGTATCCTTTTTCAAATGGATAACAAAAGGGCAATGGCTGCAAATGAACATTGCCTGTAAAATTCAATCAGTTTAAATTCTAATCAAATTGAATTCTAGTATATTATATTCCAATTTTCAACGAATGTAAGAAAAGCAAAACTAAGTACCAACAAAGTAGGATAAGACTCAAACTCATACAAAGCCTAAACTTTTCCAGTCAATGGCTCTTGAAGCTGTATAAATGAACAAAATCAATAATAAACATGCGTACAAAATTACAAGAGATGAAACGAATTAAGGAGGGTGTGAAGAATGGTCAGACCTCGAAATGGGGAGTTCAGAAGCCTAAAGAGACACCGTTTGATTCAGTTCTTGCTGCTTTTATTTTGGATTTAATGGCGAGTGACTTGTATGGGGGAGATGATGGAAGGGAAAGGGGAAGAAGAGGAAGAGGTTTGACGGATAAAGTTCTTCGTGGTGAGAGCAAGTGTGAGGTTCCAAGTTGAAAATTGTTGGTTAGGGCATGGATGCCGAAGAGAAAGTAGTGATAGTTGAACTTCCGGGCGACGTCGACTTTCTCCAATATCAGATCTTGATTTTGGGTGCTTAACTCACAAAGAAGATGTAAAACGATGGGGGATTTTTTACTTCAAGTGAAGTTATTTGGCTGTGAGTAGAAGAAGCAGGAGAATTTGAAGAAGAGGGAAATAATTAAAAAAGAGGTGGCCATGGAAACATTTAGAAAGATCCCGCTTTAAAAAGCATTACTTAGTTAATGTTTTTTCTGAATAAAACAAATTAAAAACAAATAATAACGCTATGGAATAATGCGTTATGCATTGGCATTATAAAAAGTAACTTTTCTTGTAGTGATTGAATAATAAGTCTTGGAATATTTTGAACTTTACCAAATTGCCTCAACACACGAGTGGGATGATATGGTTCTACTACATCTAGGCATAATAAACAACTCGAATACCATGCAATTGTGGAAATGGATTAAAATCTCTTGCATGCATTCAAGGATCAAAAATTATCTAAAATAATGCAACAACAAATGATGATGTTACAATAATTTAAAAAAAACAATATTTTACGATTCAAACCTAGTAACGTACATCATGTTCTTGAATATTATAAAGATAAATTCTTAGTTCCTTAAATGATCTGCGACGATCATTTGTTGGATCCCAACAAGCTGCTCTTGGTGAAGTCTCATAGTAAATTTTAGTTGATGGATGCAAACAAATAAAATGCTCATATATCCATGATTCCAACAATTCTAGAAAACCAGCAACTTGTTTCTTTTCGCGCTACTTGCAAGACCAAGCTGTCTATACAACTAACATAAAGCTGCCGAACCCCACGAATAGTTACGAATTTCATCCAAATTACTAATTTGAATTAAATTTGCATGGGCACATTGAATTTTCTTTTATCCGTAAATATTGTATTTCCTACTACGTATAAAAGATATGCACGAGCAGCTTGTTTGATTTTTTTCTTCTTCCCACTCATCGCAAACACCATTGAAAATTTCATGCAGCTTGGTACAAGTTATTTTCTAACCAACACCATCCTTCATAATATTTTTTGCTTCATTGGCACTTATCCCTAAATTATTAGCAAATAAATTAATTATATCATTTCGGGACCGATCAAATGTTTGTATTGGTAGTCCTTTAACTGGGATATGTAGTATAGATGCAACTCGTCTAATGTTATGGCCATGTCACCAAATAGTAAGTGAAATGTATTTGATTCAAGGTGCCAACGCTCAACAAAATAAAATATAAGTAATGTATTGACCGAACTATAACAACCCTCAATTGGAGGATATAATCCCGAAGATTCCAAATATCCTTTAAAACTTATAACATTAATTGGAATTGATAATTCAAAATCGTCGTGCCATGATTTACACATAGAAGAGTATCAAGTTCCTAGAAAATATTTTAAATTATATTATACTATTTCGATAAAATAATTTATAACATGAAAACATAAGAGGATATACCTTGTCATTCCATATCAACGAAACAAAATGAGTATCATAGCTGCTAATTACATCGATAATCTTTGGTCCTCCAGAAGATGACTGTGTGTTATCTATGCCACTAGATATACCGATACCATCAAGAATGTGTTAGTCTTCAATGATTCGACCTTCAATATGTTGCTGCACATTTACTCCCCCTTTAAAATAACATTTTGCCCAACGAAAACTTGCTCTTCCCGAATTTGTTCTTCCACTTGATTTGTAGTTTTTCTTTCTTGCCTTCACATGTCGTTGTCTTTTCGAAGTAGTTAGTGGATTACATGTTGATTTTTTTAGAACGATTTGCATAAAAAACAGACTTACAGAAAAAATAACGTCCTATATGGATGTCGTTACTGCAAAAACCACGCTCAATTATGGCATAGTTTTGACAATAACCATGTGCAAAATAAACGTTCACCTTAATTAAGGAACAACACAGACACAAATTAGGGTTCGTGAAAATTAGTGTTTTGCAAATTCACTGATAAAGACAAAGAAGAATAGAAGAAGAAAAATAAAAGAAGTGATAAATGGAAAATCGAAGTAGATACCATGCTTGTGTTTGGATCTGATCTCCCCCTCTATTGCTATTCATTTTTTTTAATAAATGCAGTGTTTAACAGCAGCAAGAAGCATGGAATGACAAGGAGATGGGTGAGGAAGGGTAGTTGGAAAGTAATGGGGGTGGGAAAAGGAAAAAAAAGGATGCATGGGTTTTTTTCTTAAGCGTTGGGGTAGAAAAGGAGGAAATGGGTGTGGTGATAGAAATTACCTAAAAATAATTAACCGTAAGTGAGGGTGTAACATCCCACATTTTGCTTTTCAATCCCCCAAATTTAATAAAATTATTTAGGAAAATTTGTTCTTAATACTATAGCGGCTTATCACAAATTATGTGAAACAAATCCATGTTTATGAGAAAAGCTGATTAACAAAAAATTATACTAGGAGCATGTGAAGAAATATAAGAAATTAGGCTCCGTTTGAGTGAAGAAACATAAGAAACCAAACTTGTAGCAAGTAAGGAAGTCTAACAAATTAAGCTTGGATCAAGGAAACCTAATAAACCACGTTCACTAAAAGTATAGTTAACATGGATTTTTCACTAGTACATGGTTTCTTTCAAAATCTTGCTCGTTCCTAACGTGATTAGCGAGGTTTCGTATAATACTTGCTCAGTATGAGCCAGCTTTTATACAAAACCACGTTAAACCCAAGCATGATATGTATTATATAAAATTGCAATGTTAGAAATATCGGGAAGTATGACTATTTATGGAATAAAATAGGGGGTTAAAAGAAAATAGCGGGATGTGCAAATTTTTTTTACAAATAAACATGTGGTGGATGGTTAATAGAGCTGGCCTTACTCCAAATCATGTTCCATATTGCATGATCTTCATATTACCACCTTCAAAAGAATAACATACCTAAAGTGGCCCATACCAAACTGATGTTACCTATATTTTTTTAGAGAGAATTAACCAATGAATTTCATATAATCTAGTTTAGATTTAGCTCAACAGTTTTAAATTTTAAATACAAAAACAAACTTCCTCTCTAAATTCAATTCAACTCTCTTCACCCTCAAATCTCGTTGGACACCTCTAATCCCACAACATGTTGTTGTACCACTATCCATCACTCCACCATACCTCGCCATCCTCGCCTCACTTACCGCTAGCTCCCATATTCATTGTCAACACCCATATCAATTGAAAACAAACACAAACCTTAATTGCCACAAGTTCAGGACATTGTATCATTGCATCGCATCTTCAAACCTCACCAAAACCCTAATTGACATCGTCGTCACACTTGAAAATCACCCTAAAACATATGGAAAATAATGCTCCATTAAACTAGATTATATGAATATATCATGTTATATTTATTCTTATAGTTTGGAAATTATTGATTTATACTAGCACCCTGTTAATGTTTATAGTTAAAAAATACTGAATTAAACTAGCACTATAATATATAATGTTATATTCATTTTTACAATATCCAATCATGTTTGACACAAGCATCATGTCATGTGATTGATTATAATGGAATTATAGTTTAAACATTTAAGATTCAAAATACTCTCATGTCTTAAGAGTACTGCACATCGTTATATAAGATTCTCTATTTTGATTTAACTGTCTTCAACCTATAAAATATTCTCGTTGAATCGTTTTTTGATTGTTTCAAACAACCATAAGTATATAACTCATCGGTGTCCCTAATAATCATGAGTAATTCACCCTTCAGCATATAGACAGTGTTACGTATGCTAGTCTCGATGGAATCATCGATATCCTTTTATCGAAACATCTTGATTAGGAACACTTAAAGATAAATATTTTATATACAAGATTCAATACTTGTGGTTACAAACACATTTCTAATTTCGATCGATTAAATACTTTATATAATGATTTTCTACTTGTATATATCTAGATGTTTCCAAGCGTTACTTATATCATAATAAAATGATACATACAATAGGTAACAAAACTAAAGGCGTACTTTATTTCGAATAGGATTCGTGTATAAGAGTTAATTTATATAGTAAATTGCATTTAGGGCATAACCTTAACTCTATAATTGTTAACTTGTTAGTGTTGTTAAAAGATTTTGATTAATTGAGGCGTATATGACCTGTATTTGAGCCCAATTATTGAAGTGTCTTGATAAATGGTCGTCTCGTTGATTGGTTTACATGACATGCTTTTAGGGACTTTCAAACTCCAATTCTAGTTATACACACTTGTATTAGTCAACAGTTGCTCCTACTACAGGGCTCATATACTTGGGCTTTCGTGTATGTTTACATACTCTTGGTTTTTGACCTGGGTTATAATAATGAGTCGCAAAAACTAAAATCATGTGTTAATGTCACCTTGGTTGTTGTAAATCGAGCCACATGAGTTATAGTTAACACGGAGGTGCTTGAGCTTTCAGTGTTAGCATTTAAGTTTACGATAGAAATCATTTATACAATTATGGATACGAATATATTTGGAATAGAATAGGCATTCAAATTTTAAGAGTCTAACTATCTCAGATAATATTTGTTCGGGTCAAAATAGGCCACCAACCCCCAATTGTAAGTGAGAGCACTAATATCCAATCACAGATCACAAATAGAGTATATGTAGAGAATATAATATGAAGAATAACCAAAATTAAAATAAAAGCAAGTAAAAAAGACAAGATTTATAGTGGTTCGGCTAACTGCGGCCTACGTCCACTCTAGAAAAATTCTTTTTATTATCGGTACAGTTACAATCGGGAAATCCTAAATAAAAATGGCAGAGTAGCTTCTAGGTAGAAGATGAAGAGAAGCGGAATCAGTCCCCTTTTTTGAAGCCAAACATGTGGAAATCTCGGCTACAAGGCCTCATCACCTACATGGGCCCACCATAACGATTGCCGAGCCCAACTCGTCCATTCTATGCTGACCCAAAGTAGTTCGTGTGAAACCCGAAGAAAACTCAATGCCAACCCGAAGCAAACTTAAATGTTAGATTTAACATACGAATGAGGCTTATAATTGAAATATCCAACTAACAAAATCAAGTCCAGATACAAAGAAGAGAAATAAAAGCAAAACTAAAACATCAAAGTGCATGCATCTTCGGGTGTGACGGTTCATTGTCATCTCAGAGCATGCCTGAGGACCGTTCGTTGTCCCGTGCATGTGCAAGTGACTTAGCCATTTTATTGCGAGGTTTATTACTTATTCTTTGCCATTTCGATCAATTGATGACAAGTTGATGCCTCGATCCAGGACTATTCTCGTTTAATGCGGATAGTAGTCGTTCTTGTTCCACTGCGGCTGCTTGCCTTTTTACGTATTGTAACGGCTCACCGTTTCGGATATGTCCCTCGAGCTTATCATTCAAGTGCCTGTAATTGTTTGTACTACGATTGCCTAGCTTTTTGGAACAAGCAATATTTGTTTGATTTCCTTTCATTATTGGTGGGCTCCCTCCTAACTGGCCTTCGATAAGGAATCTTCCCCTACTGTCGAGATATATCCATTATAAGGTTTCAGTCAATTATGTATAAGAGGTGAATCTTGGTTCCTTTCACGACCGCTTCGGTCCATCAAAGCTATTTTCTGCTCTTCGTTTTCCCTTATCCTTGTTTGAATCTTTCTCGGGCGGATCTCTGCCTTTGACCGCATAAACTTAACTTCCTCTCCTTCCTCTCTATCAGTTTTTGCGTCTTCCCATCGCAGAAACATTTTTGCTTCATGGTAAAACTCTCCTAAATCAATAGGTGGATCCTGTATTAATGAATCCTTGAATTTCGTGCCATCAACAATTCCAGATACAGCTGCCATCAAAACCACGGATGGATCTAGATGATCCACCGATGCCGCTGCAACATTAAATTGTGTTAGAAAACTCCTCAAAGACTCTCCAGTCCTCTGCTTCAGTGTTGCCAAACTCATCACATTCTCGGGTCTCGAGATGTGAACTCTAAACTGCCTCGTAAACCTTTCGATAAGTTCTATCCACGTTCCAATAGAGCGGCTTTCTAATAGTTTGGACAAAAGTGCTGCTACATCCGTCAAATACAAAGGGAAACACCGTGCCATGACCTCCTCCGATGTCCCCTAGTACTTCCATGTGCCTCATAAACCTTGTCAGATGAACAGAGGGATCCGTCCTTCCTTCATATGTCTCCAGCGTTGGTAGTTTGAATTTCGATGGATTCGTAGCTTGCCTAATTGTAGGAGCGAAGGGGCTCCTATTCGCATCCTCAAAATCTCTATTCACCAATCCTCCTCTCATGGCCCGTCTGACCATTTCCGCCAACCTATCATTATCACAAATTGTAGTCTTTATCTGTTGTCTCTAACCGGCACCCTGAGTCTACGAGGGAATCCTGAAATCTGTTCTTCTAGGCGAGCATTCATTTCCCTATCAATGCCAAACTGCATAGCACCGCCTAGTATCCTACCTAGAATTGAGCCAATATGATCCAAAGGGATGCCCCCAAGTCCAAAGGCTGCTCCTGATGGCTCTACTCTCTCCCGTATCCTGGTTGCTCCGTTTCCTTGGTTCTGATTTTGGACTTCCTTTGCTCCTGCTTCTCCAACTTCATGATCCACATTTGTAGTATTTCCTGCTACTCCATTCCCTTGGTTTTGCACTCCAGCTTGTCCAATCTATCGGAGTAGGTTTTGCATCATGTCCTCCTGCCTTTTCAGCATCCTTTCCATCTCGTCTCTAGTATTATAGATTTAGGTCTGATTAGCTCCCGAGGAAGCTTCCTGACTTCCTTCACGATGGCTCTTTTCTGTTCTATGTCTCCTTGTTGATTGCTTAACCATTGCTTCCTAGTCTGAGCTCCTAAGTTTTAAAATCCAAGCTCCAAAATTACAAATCCCTAAGCGCAAGCTTTTTCAGTGAAAGCACCAAAATGTTGGAGTCAAATTGGCCACCAACACCCAATTGTAAGCGAAAGCACCATTATCCAATCACAAATCACAGATAGAGTATATGTAGAGAATCAAATATGAAGAATAACCAAAATTAAAATGAAAGCAAGTAAAAAAGACAAGATTTATAGTGCTTTGATTAACTCTGGCCTATGTCTACTTCAGAAAAATCCTTTTTATTATCGAAAATTTGATTACAGTTACAATCAAGAATTCCTGAATAAAAATGGCAAAGTAGCCTCTAGGTTAAAGACGAAGAGAAGCAGAATTAATCACTTTTTCTAAAGCCAAACCTGCTGTTTTATAGGGGAAATCTCGGCTACAGGGCCTCCTCACCTACATGGCCCACCATAACGATTGCCGAGCCCAACTCATCCGCCTATGCTGACCTAAAGTAGTTCGTGTGCTGACCCTAAGAAAATTCAACGCCGACCCAATGCAAACCTGATTCTAACTCGAAGTAACACATATGCCGACCCGAGCTTGATCTTCCTCTACCGACCTGAAGATGAAGCTATGTCGACCCGAAGCCAAGTCCTTATTCCAAATGCCCTACATTGTTCATCCATCGACCATGCTTAATCTTGGCTCCATATTCATGTTAATTATCCGTAATTGATCATCCACCCATCCATTCAAACCAAGCCCATAATATTCCAGCCTCGATAATC
The DNA here is from genome assembly GCA_030765085.1 of Allium cepa. Lineage (NCBI taxonomy): Eukaryota > Viridiplantae > Streptophyta > Magnoliopsida > Asparagales > Amaryllidaceae > Allium > Allium cepa. The sequence continues at coordinate 785,306,276 of CM060938.1, forward strand.
GTGAAGTCTATTGGGTTAAATCCCCTGTATATTGCCTTGCCAAAAGGTGGTTAACAATACTTAAATGTCGGAAACATATTTTATCCATGTAATAAAATTATCGTGTGACTTTGATACTGATAGAGTTAGGGGTATGCCCTAAGGGAAATTATGTAATTTGTTACATATATCTAACTCGATAACTAATCTTGTTCGAAATAAAAGGCGTTTTCTTTCTATTATATACTTTATATAATGTGTTATATTAACTAATTAATTTAATTAAAGTATATTTAATAGAAAATCCATAATGGTATGTTTTGTGATAGTAGTTACAAAGTGTTGTAACCTTGAGTAATTTATCACAATGAAAACAAATATACCATTTTAAATATTTCTAGTCAAGATGCAATGAGAGTGGATGTCGATGTATTCTTGAGACTAGAGTATATAACGCTCTCCAAATGTTGCACAGTTGGCTGTTGGGGCACCAAAAGATCATGTACTGGGAGTTGTTGGATAACTATGGAACGACTTATTCGATAGTTTTCTATTAATTGATATAACTAAGGTCAAATGAAAAAATATCGATGTGACTGATTTACACAATTCTCTTGACCTGAGCATATTATTGATCATCAATATGAAAGCTCCTCTTTGATTATAGTCAAATCATGACATGACATTCCATCGAATGACTATAGTTGGGTCGAGTGGAAGTATTGGAAGTGAGCACTGTTCAAGAGAGGATTCGTCTCCTCAGTTATATGGGTTCGACATCATGGCCAACTCAAGTCAACTCAAAGTCTCTGACCAGAGCATTTCAATTAATGATAATTATTATTATTAAACCAAGGATTTTAAGTTTACATTATAGAGTTAAATATGGATGATGTTGGATTTTTGACCATTACCAAAATCCATAAGTCCAAAAGTGATATAGTTTTGATGAAGAGAATTAGTGTAGATAAATATCACAACCCGGTAATGCTTATTAAACTAAAACTGGATTTTACCAAAACTAAGAAAGTGATAAATTTGGCCATAATGCCACACCTCCTGCTAAGTATCGTGTGAGCATTAACATTCGAATAGTTTAGTGTTAATCATTGACCGAATTTACAACCAAGAGTTACAAAACTGAAATAATGAATTATTTTTTGACCAAATGATTTAATTAGTTTATAATTGTTAAAAATTAATTTATTTAATTAATTTTTATGAAATATTAAATATAGTAGCTAAATATGATTTGAGAAATTAATATTGTTATATATATATTTATAATAGTTATAAATATATTGACCGATATGAGATATCGATAACAAATTAAATTGTATTTAATTAAACAAATTTAATTTAGGTTAAATAGGATATTAGCCCATGTTGTTATAGGCTTAATTGGGCTGCAATAACAAGGCATAGAGGCGGCTAAAAAGAGGAAACGACCCTTTGAAATGAATGGTTGAGATTAAGTGAGAAAGAGTATGAGATACATCCTACTTTCTCTCTTATTCAACCAATATATAATCATCTCAAAACCTAACTTGAATGTAACATCCCGCCTTTTTGTACTATTTAGGCAAACACAAATGCCGACTCAAACAATACAGAAGGGCGGATTGTTATTTGGGTGAATAAGAAAAAGCAGAGAAAGAAGAAAAACAAAACAGAATCTTACAGCGGAATGACAAAGTATAATAATCAAATAAACAGTTCATGAAGCTGTTTTACAAAACATTTGATTTTACTTATACAACACAGGTCAGAGTTACCCATACCAAAGAATAATAAAAATGCAACGGAACAGTATGAATGCAGTGGAATAATAGAATAAATAATAATAGTACAATCTTCCTCTTCGTCCTCCAGGGATAAGGTCTTCAATTCCTGAAATGCTCAGGCTGACCCGAGGGAATTGAAAATACAAAACACTCGAGTCAGAACAAAAAGATCTTATGTAAGTTAAATCAGCGGTAATAAATATGAGTGTAAACGGCGTCGGAGATGTTTACGTGGTTTGACATCTCCTATCCAGTGTCTAACGTGAGTGCAATAAGTTAAGAGATGTTCAACATTCACATCTTCTAAGGATACGTTAAACTATCTACTATGTAGTACAATACGCTATTATAATAGTGTCTACGGTAAAGTAAAGTATTAAAATAGCGTTAAGGCATTACCCATATCCCTCTTAATACATTTTTATATATTCTCATAGTCTATACAGTACCATAATTCCTCCGTAAACTGAAGGGCTATCAGATAACACTCCATAGATATGGTACAAAGCAAACTCATAGAAGACGCGCTAGGGCATGTGAACACGGCACACTAGGAAATGCTAGGGTAGATATACCGTTTGCAGATCCGGACTAGTGGTAATGCATAGCAGCTACTACCGCCTACCTCGTAACACACTCCCAAATCAAAATCGAAGGGTGGCCACCAAAATAATCACAAATCAGAATATAGTATCGAAGAAGTGTATCTGATAGGAGGAATGACCTAACTTGGCCCGGCGTAGCTCCTGATTTTAGTCACATCTAAGCTGACTCACGGGAGTCAGGGTCACGTCATACCTTACAGAAATCGTTCACCAAACCTTCCTACTTCATTTCTAGATTCTTCACCACGTACAAGGTTATTAAAGTGATTTTCGATATTGGTAGAGAGTATGACAATATCCGATTCCGGTCTTTTTAACAACCAATCGCTTATTAAACACCGGATGGTTCTTTTACATTTCAAAGGTCAGTTCACAATTAATATCAAAATTTCATATTCTCAAAACCATAATACTTTCAAATCATATTTACTTTCAATTCATATTCACTTTAAAATCCCCATTCACTTTCAAATCATATCGTTTTTAAAATCATAATTTCTTCCAAAATCATATTTCCAAAACAAGTTAAATTCTTACTTCAAAATCATCATATTTAATCAATTATAACATTAGAATCATAACTTAGGTTATAACATCATTTACCCTTATTTCCTTTTAAACCAATAAATTTGGAATATAAGCACTTCCCTTTTACTTAGTCTGAAAATTTTAAAAATAGTTTAAATGGTTATAAATAGCTAATACAGTTATAAATAGTTTAATAATAGGTTAAAACACTTTTAACTTGATTTAAGATAGTTAAATGGATTTAAATTAGATTAACTATAATTAATATAGATTAAATAGCTTTAAAATAGATTAATTATATCTAAACACACTAAAATGGTTTAAAACAGATCAAAATAATTTTATAAAGTTAATATTAGTTAAATATTTTAATAAATTTGAAAGATCTGAATAATAAGAAAATTTAAAATAATATATTCTTTAAAATAGTTTGCATTAAAATATAAGTTTGGAATTTATATCCAATTAAACTATTCATATCATTTCAACACATTTAGACCAATTTCAGTTTTCAAATCAACAAATCAAATTTCCCTTTTCAACATAAACTTGATTTTCCAAAAATACTTCAATTTATATAAATCAAATTTTACATTAAAGTATCATTTAATTCCATTCAAAAATAAAGTATTTTAAATTCATTTAATTTAACCAATTCGGTCTCCGCATTTTCTGTACCCTAGGGTCAAGTGATACAGATTTTTATCATTTCAATCTGCAATTTAATATCTTACAGTTATATATAACTTGGAGAAGTGGTGTATAAATGCAGGTCAGGGATTCCTTTTATTAAAACAAAGTGTGTGCTAATCCTTAGGCGTACGCCACATGTTGGAGATGGAAAGCTTGTGGTCCCACCACCATTACATAACACCATAGGCTCTGGAACAACACCTTGATTATCAGTAGTAATTATACCTGATGAGGTAGGAGTGCAGTCAAGAATCGGAGCTACGGAGAGTGGGCAAACCTTTTTCACTATAATCTGCCTTGGTGCATTCTATGTCAATGATCTACTTGGGTCTCTTCTTTTTGAAGATGAAAATCGGTGATTGCATGCTTATTTGAGGCCGCAGAAATGTTATCTGACTGGACAGTGGAATGGGATTTAGCAGCATTTGTAGGATTAGATATTGATTCTATAATGATGTTTTTCGATAAGTGTCTTTTGTACTAAAAACATGCTTCTTTAGAAAGGGGAACTGAGGAAGTAAAGTATCGTGTTATTGGATCCCCAAAATTACTGTCTACATTGTTGATTATCGTATCTCTGCGTGTGCTTGATTCTAAAACCACATTTGAAGGATAAGTTGTGTTGTCTGAATTGTTCTCAAAGTTAGCATTAGGAAGTGCTTCACTGCAGTTTTTATCTTTGTTAAAATCTTTCCCAACTATTTGCTGAAATCTTATATTTGTACTGGTATTTTATCGATAGGATTGCCAATTGATATTGATGCATTCTCAGTGGTCCTGACCCACCATTCTCTCTGTTTTAGACATTGCTCACTAGAATGACCGAAACATACACCATTTAGGAGGAATCCCCTCATGCATAGTTCTTTGAATAATTATCTCACCATTAGGCAAGGTAACATTTTCCTCCTCAGGTAAAACTTCATCGGCCATTATTTCTACTAGCATTCGTGCAAAATTTAATCTTGTTTCTTGATCTTAAAGAATATGACAGAGGTCTTCTATTCATTTCTTGATCTTAAAGAATTGAAGCCCTAGAAAAAGGTTTTCTATAAGAAACTCTTTGAAATCCTTCTTCATTAACATGAGGAGAATTGGAGATGTCAGGAGGCCTGCCCTTAGGAGAAATGGAGGAGTTGGAAAGATCCCCTTATGTGGGGAGCCATCCGCCATTAGAGATTTCAAAAGTTTGCTTTTTACTGGAGAAAATAGTTAACAAGGTATGATAATAACATGCAACTATTTACCAGCTAAAATTGTTGAACAATATGTAAGCTTCAATTCAGATGCCAAAAGGCAATCATTTATATGTCCATATTTAAGACTTTTTCTTTTTCATCCCAACTAGATATTTGGCATGTTACCTGAAACAATCTTGGAAAATTGAAAACTACAGTTGAAGACTTCTCAAACTCAAGTCATGAAAAGGAAAAAATAATAATTTACTCGGTATTATTTACAAGAAAAATGAATATTTTTTCTAACACAAGAGATTATACACCAGGTTGTGGCTGTTATTTTAGTTGTTTGAGAAATGATGAGATATATGCAGCTTGTTTGAAACATGATTTTCAAACTTGTCAATACTAAAAAAAAGAGATGTAAATTTGGCAAGATAAACAAGAGAAACTTAAACTTACGGAGGACTTTGAACATGGTATTGAGGAAGCACTACATGATGGGTAAATATTTGATTTAGATTAGCTAAATGATGTTGATAAAATAGAGCTAAGATTTAGATAGAGAGCTTCTGTAAATATTTTGTTAATAAATAAGAACATAAAGTACATATGTTTTAACTATTAAGATATTTACTAAAAAGAGTTATTCAAGAAGCGAATTTCATTTTGAGTACAAGTAGATATGACCCAAAAAACAACTAATGTGGCTGCACAACATAACATTAGCCCCCATGTGTAGCCTTGTAGTTCCTTAGAGGGTGTGCATTATGTGTGTAAATGCATCATATAATAAAACATTATAACAGACATGTGACCTTTTTTTTAAACCATTACATAATGACATAACTAGTTCAGCCACCGTAGGCAAATTCACATAAGGTTAACATGAGTAAATTCCCCTTGGATTTGGTGCAAAATCATAATCAGACCCGACCTCAGGGCAAGGCGAGCAAGACCACCAGCTAGGAAATCTGATCTGGCAGTGGCAACAGTTGGTGAGGATTTTTAATATGATGTTAGTTTTGTGGCAACCCAAGTCCAAATCCTGATAAAATGCCAATTTTTTATTCAATTACTTGAAATCTGGGCTGTCCATCAATTTTTAAACTTATGATGCATCAATATCATCACCACCTATTCAACTAGCCTCTCTTTTCTTTGCCTATGACCTATTTCAATTCAACTGATTTAGTCATTGTTACACCTTTCTTTTATGTCCATTGATTTTTGAGCTTGGTTTTGTTTAAAGCTTATGGGTCTAGTTGAATCTTATGTCTCTATGTTTCATATTCACAGAACGCCGGATTCAAAAGTCAAGGTACATTTTTAGTTTCTCTTATTTGGGCACTGTTATTGTTAGATTCTTTTGTTATATTGTTTGATTCTTCTGTCATTGTGTTGGACTTCAAGTAGAATATTCCTTTCATCTCTAAAATCGATACAATTTACTATAAATGACTGTATATTATAGGAGTGGTTAGTTTGTAATTTGGTTGGGTTAAGATTGGGTATGATCCTTCCACAAACAAATTTGCTATATTTTTAAGGCTCCGTTTAAGATGAGGAATGACCGTCTTTTCAATATTTTTAAAATTGTTAAAAGGAGTATTGAAAAATTTTGTTCATAAGAAAAAAAAATGTCATTTTGTTATCACCATATTAGGCAATTTTTTCATGGACCACCATCATATTATGATTTTTCTTTTGAATAAAATACATTTAAATTTAGTTTTTTATGAACCATCATCATACTTCTTTTCATTTTCCAACGGATTTTGCTGAATTTGTTTTAAACGAGCGTAACATGGTAAATCATTTCATTTGATTCCATACCAAATTTATTTTATGACGGAGTCTTCTAAAATTATACCTTTTGTGCAAAACTGGAGTCTCTATAAGAACCACTTCTCTTTTGTTTACTTCTTATTTCAATAATGAATTCATTTCGAAATAAATTATGTTTCGATGCACATTATGTTAAAATAACTAGAATAAATAAATCTACTACTTATAGCGGTTTCACTGAATGCGTTGTGTGCATGCAAAGAATATTTGGAAATTTCAACTTGCTTAATTTGGATTTTCCGTAGGACCATTATTATTCTAGTATCCGCATATTGGCATATAGTTAAAAAGGCAAAAGTATAAAACACAAACATAAATCAATCGACCAAAAATACTGTACCTTTAACCGATGAGGGATGTGGAAGGAGATGGTTCAGGAGAATATTATGAACAGAAATCAGAACTATTGAGGTGGAGACCGTGAACACAAGAAGCAGAAGCGTTGTTTCTGTTAGTTGAAACTGGAGATAATGATAGGTAGTTGGAGTTGGAGGCATTCATGGGGTGACACAGGATTAGGTCAGCAGTGCTTTGGTTATAGTGTAAGGTGTTTAGTGTAATACAACTTGGGCGTTTAGTACAACCACATAATCGGCTATTTGACTATAAAATTTTGAAGAAAAAATAATAATTAGTTTTTTATTCATTTCAGGTAAACATCAATCAGTTTGACAATTTTAAAATTAAAAGGATATAAAGAGACATTTGTATCGAGAACAAAATAAATAGAATTGAATTGATTTACGAAGACATGTTCTTTTTTTTTAGCTTCAAAATATTTGATTTCACAAGCCTATAGCATATAAACCTCCATAATAGTGAGTTATTGTACGATTTCAAGTTTCGTAACGATCAAACTTGTCGTTTGGCCGTACGAGCTTGAAATGCATAGAATTCAATTTAAATAATTGATTTTGAAAAGCTATCTTCTGCATACGATTGAATTAGGCATCGGACATAGCTTCATTGTGTTCGAAATAGGGGTTAACACTATGAACGCCTAGCGGCACGTTTCATTTGGAGTTCGGAGTTTGGACGCTTATAAGCATGATATTTTCTAATATTATATATATATATATATATATATATATAACAAAAAAAAAACAGACCCGTTCATCACGCCCGCTTCTTATCTATTTCCCCGTATGCCTTTGTCTCCCCTTATTTCAAATCGAACAGATCTTTACTTAAAAAAAAAACAAAACTAAAGAAAAAAATGAAATCACTTACACGACAAAAAAAAGATCACGGTTTATAGGGACGCGCGTGCAATTGAAGGAAGGCAGCGCTGACGAGGACACTAACGGTCGAGCGTGGCGCATGTGTGCGCTGATGGTGGCCGTCGTTCTTCCTTCACAACCGATTGTCGATTTTGGGTTTTAGGTTTTTGGCTCTGTGCTTTCGTGCGTAGGACGATGTGGCGAAGGTAGCGACTACTCAGCGACAAGGGGTAGCTCAGGCGATGGCGGCGTGGAGGAGCCGACTGTCAATCTGTATAAAAAATGAAGCGAACGAAGAAGGCTGCAAATGGTGGAAACCTGGATCGATGCAGTGAGATAGGATAATGTGTTAATTATTCCTTAAGTGGTAATTAGCTTATTAACTATGTTTTAGCTTTAATCGTATATTAATAAAAATCGATATCTTTTGCGTTTGAAGCCTGTTTTGGATGAAACGAATTGCAGTGGATCTGTATCAACGTCGTCTACAGCTTGGCATCGAAGTGGCATTTATTTGAAGCTGAATTTTTTTAGTTTCAAATAGAAAGGTGAGTGTTTTTACGCTCACGTTTGTCTATTATATTTTATGTTAGAAAATTTATATCGTGAAATAATTTAAATTTATTAGTTGTCGTTTGCTAAGTTTAATTGAAATTTAAATTGACATCTGAATTAATTGATAGAATTTGAATTGACAGTTAAATTGAATTAGAATTTAATTGGCCGTAAAATACCCGATATTGGTAATTATGAAATTGTTGTGAATTCTATTGACTGTTTGGATGATTGTTTATGATGGATGCTATTGATTGTTATTTGAATGTTTATTTATTTTGATACATCATGTTATCATTCTATATATTATTTACAGTATATAAAACTGTAAATGGAATTATTTCGAATAAATCAAAAAACAGGCTGAAATGATATATGTATATATATATACATATGACAGTTATTTTGGAATGAAATGATATATATCCATCCCTAGAATTTAAATTAAACTATCGATTCACATGGACATAGGATGGAGAATTATATACAGATACCGGATTGTTAAATTAAATGACTTTGAAATTTTGATTTGGAATTATTTAAATGATTTGGTTCTAAGAAATAAAAATTAAATTTATGGAAATTAAACTATTTTTGAAATGGAACTCGAAATGTTGAAATTTAAATTTAAAGCAAAATTGTTTAATTAATCGAAGTTGAGATTTTAAGTTATAATCGAAAAATGATGTGAATTTTAGAAAATTGATTTGTTTTAAAAGATTGGACATTTTATTCAAACTTTGAATATTTCTAAGTAAAAGGTGACATAAAATGATATTTTGAAATTGAGATTGGAATTTAACTATATTTGAGATTGGAATTTAAATTGATTTGAGATTGGAATTCAGATAAATTTGAGATTTGAATTTAAATTAATTTGGAATTGGAATTTTTAAATTAATTTGGTAATATTTTGAAATTAATTTGAAATAGAAGTAAAAATCGACTTGAAATCGAAATTGAATCTATTAAATCGAAATGGAAATTGGAACTGATATGGATTGGAAATTTAGAAAGTGAACTGGTTTGACTTTACAATGAATATTTCTACATGAATATTTTTAGTATAAACGGTTTAAAATATATATTCTTTAGATATTCAAATTATTTTGATTTTTCCAAACTATTTAACTATATGAACCATTTTTAATACTCAAATTATTTTCTATTAAACTATTTTAACTATTTAACTATATTTAATCTATTTAAATTATTTTCTTAAAATTCAAACTGGTAAAGAAGGTGGAATGTTTATATTTAAAGCTTGGATTTAAATACGATTTGGTTTAAAGTGAAATTATAACCTAAATTTTAATTCGAATCAAGTTTTGAAGTGAAACAATATAAAGATTGAATTAACATTTCGAAGTAAAATATGATTTTTGAAGTGATGATTTCGAAATGCATTTGTTTTTGAAATGAATATGATATTTTGATATTAAATACGAACTGTTTCGAAACGTAAAAGAACAAACCGATGTGTAAAACGATGTTTGGTTGTTAAAGAGACCGGGGCCTCTTATTGAAGTACTCTCTGTCAATATTGAAACCACTTAGACAATTGTGTACACGATGGATGATATCCAAAATGTAGTGGTTGAATTGGCGACGTTTACGGGAATGAAGTAAGAGAACATTGATGGATAGCTTTGACAATCGTGTCATAATTAAAAAGACTAAAACATGTGTCCATATCTGGCCAATGAGGTTAGCTACCTCTAACGACGTTGATCCCTCGTATTATTATTGTGATTTTGTATTCGATGGGTGCACCTTTGTTGTTTGGATTGGTTGTCGAGATCGGCCACGTATGGGTTAGCACCAGCCAGAAAGGTTAAATTGGTAGAATCCTACCTTTAGCGTTGTCTCACGTGCCTTGTCATATTTATCCTTATACGAGCCCATTAAGACTTTGGTTTTGAACCTATAAAAATGTGTTAAGGAGGATAATGTAATACTTTAACGCTATTTTGATATTTATTTTACTGATAGACATCATCGATTATAGCGTATACTATTATATATAAATAGTTTAATGGAACCTTAGGAGATGGAAAGACATATAACATCTCTTAAGTTATTGCATTCATATTTGTGATATTGATTTGAGTTACATAAGAGTATTTTAATCCCGACTCGAGTGTTTTGTCTTTTCATTACACTCGAGTCAGTCATGAGTTTTTCAGCGTATTGACGACTGTTCTCTGGAGAACAAAGACACGGTTTGTATATTACTATTATTATTATGCCCTACATCATGTTATTCTGCTGTATTGATTATTTATCCCTGATTTATATATATAACTCTGGTAAATGTGTATAGATTATAGTCAAATATATAGTAAACGACTTCATGAATTATTTATTTGATTATTATATTTTATCGTTTCCGCTATGAGACTCTGTGTTTTGTTTTCTTCTTCTCTTCTTATTTTTCTTATTTATTCTCATTGATTATCTATATTTCAGATTGTTTAAGTCAGACATGTATGAATTATTGTCGATTTAAACATTTCGAAATGTGGATCGTCATAGTTGGTATCAGAGCCAGGTATAGCGATAACCTTGGCTTTTTGGGGTTTGACTCACTAGAGATAAGGTAGTAATACCCTAAAAAGAGTCTGTTTGAGTGTGTGAGTATACTTGTTAGTGTTATAAAATATTTTATATTCAGTTTACTTACATGTTGAGTTGTTTATGAATTCTGGTCGATGTGCGGGACGCCGTGTTATCGATAGTGGTTTCTAAACACTTAAACGAGGCAACTGGACATAATATTGTTTTTAAATCGGGTAAATGAAATAATTTTTCCTAGATTATATTATATATAATGAAATATTAACGAATGTGAGTTGTTAGGCAATGATAATATTTAGTCATCATCGATTATTAGTTGAATTGAAAATAAAACGAATATTTAATGAATTTTATTTTATGGAGCATTTGATAATCAAATTGAAATATAATTGCAATAAGAATTGATTAAAATGACCAAGTTGTAAATTAATGGAATATTTTGATAATAAGTTAAGGAAATTTGTATAAGTATATTATAGCTTATATATAGAAATGATTTTAAAATTTGAGAATTTTGGAATTTAAAATCCTTTTGTTTTCAAAATTGTTTTTCAAAGCCTTAAAAAATTAATAAACAGTAGTATTTGAAAGAGTTTTGACTAGAAAAAGATTTTGAAAAGATTTTGAAGAAGAAAAAGCATTAAACTCGCTTGGTCGCTGGAAAATAATTCTTGGGATAACTGCAGCATCGCTAGTATTTGTTTTCGAGTTTCTAAGTGAAAATTGCTACCAAAAGAAATTTATTTTTCGATTAAAACAAGTTTTGATTATGAAAAATATTCAATGTATGATTTAATAAGTATATGAAAATAGTTTTGAACTTATAATTGAAAATAGTATTTAAGAAATGAGTTTGTAACTTATAAATTTAAAATAGTATAGAAAAGAAATAAGTTATAACATAAATTTGAATAGGAAAATAAACCAAATTTAAAATGGTTAAATTTTGATTAAGCAAACAAAGGAAATTTTTAAATTTGAGATACAAATAAAGTAATTGGCTTAGCATTGTTAAATTAAATGGAGTTAGTGAAATTAAGTAAATAAAATGAAGTCTAACTCTAGAAGCTTAAATAAAATGAAATGTATTTGAAATGAATTAGATAAAATGAAATAATGAACGAATAAATTTTATAACTTATAGATTTGAGAATAAACAAGCAGAAAACGAATTTAAATATGTTGAATGGGAATGGTAAGGAAATTTAACTTAAATAAAATTAAATAAAATGAGTAATGGATTAAAATAAAATGAAGTTTAACTTAATATTAAATAAACTGAATTGGATATTAAGTGAAATTAGATAAATTAGTAAAGTGAATTAATTTCACTTAAATTATAGAATGAATTAATAAAATGAATAGAAATAAAAAATGAAATGTAATTTAAGTGTGTAGAAATTGAATAAAAATAAATGAGTGTAAGTAAAATTAATATGGTTAATTTAATTTAAATCAAATTGGATACGAATAAATAAATTGCAAGTGGAGTAGTTTAAAAAAAAATTAAATGCTAACCTATATAATATAGAATAAGTTATTGGAATAAATTATAAATTGAAGTTAACTTAAGAGAGGTTAAATGAATTGATTGTGAAAGAAAAAAAGAATTTATTTATATGAATTGAGATATAAAATAAAATTTACTTTAGTAAATTAATAATATGAATTTGAATAAATGAAGTGCATCGATGAATTAATAATAACTTAAGATATGAAGTAATAATAACAAACGTGATTGTGTTGTATAAAATATTTATAATACGCTTGGATAATTATAAATGATGTTAGTGTAATAAAAAGGAGAATATACTAAGTGTAAATAAAATAAATTTAACTTAAGCAAGGTTAAGTGGAATAATTTTATAAATGATTCACCAATGAATTTACATGAAATAGATTAAACAAAGAATGAAACAAATTGGAATTTCACAAATTGAATTGAATAAAATTGAATATAATGCTTTTGCAACGAATGTTAATAAATTAAAAGAAATCAATGGAATGTAAACCAATTAAATGTGGATGAAACGAATGTAAATAATTGGAAAAAATCGATTGAATGTAAATACATTTAATTGTAATCAATCAAATGTGAATGTAATGAATATTGGTTGATTGAAATAAAATGGATTGAAACCAAATTAGTTGGATGTAAATAAATTAAAAACGAATGAATTGAGTATAAATCCATTGTATGATTAATGGAATGAATATTAATTAGTGAATGTGAATCAATTTAAAATATATGGAATATGGTATGGAATTAAATTACTTAAGTGTAATTTATTATATGAATTATTGAAACGAAATAATGGAAGGAAAAAAGAAAAAAAATGAATGTAACTATAAACAAGTGTAAATTAATAGAATGTGAATTCAGTGATGTTGATAAGTGCCTGAAAATCAATTGGAAGTAAATAAATTGAATGAAAAATCAATTGAACGTGAATCTAATTGAATAAAATTTGGTTGAATGTAAATTAATTGAAATGAATCAATTAAAATTTTATTGAAATGAATGTTAATAAGAAATGAAGGGTATAAATTAAAAATTGGTATCAGATAACGTAAATTCACATGGTTATGAATTAATTAGATTAGCTGAACTGATATTGATGGTTGGATGGTTTCTTTTATTACAAACCATTATTATTACCGTTTTGATTGCATATAGTTGTTGTATGTTGAGTATTTGTGCTTGTATTTATTGTTTGGATTCATAATCCATGTTATATGGTTATTTAGACTTATACATGCTTCCATATTTTCATATGCAGCTAATATCTTAAATTGAGTTGAGATGGGTACATACGAAGATCATTTGGGCGTATGCGAGGATTTATATGCTTTTGCTTGCTTATAACGAGCGAACTCGCCCGTATTATAAATAATAAGATACGCATCTCGGTTACATACCACGATTTTATATTTTTGCCCTTCGGGATGCCTCATCATTGAGATGAGAGGTATATTTGATATCTATTTGGTATATTTGCGTTATATATTATATTGTAAAAAAATTTCGATCACCCAAGCAAAGGAGATTCTACCGAAATTTTCCGTAAATCCGAAAGTTGGAAATTTTTTGAGGCTTTAACACTTGTTTTCCTATATAAATTATATTTTCCGTAAAATCAATATCAGAATGGCATAGGAGAAGCGTAGTAAAAGTTTTGTAAATAAGATGTTTATGTTTTATAAGTTAATTATTTTGTGAAAGTATATCTAATGTTAAATTATCCACTTAGCCTTTTTGAGGACAAAAAGTTTTGAGTTGGGGAGTATGTAACGACCCGTATTTTTAACTGTTTTAAATTATAGAATTTGATATTATCAGTGAATAAAAATGGTTAAAAATAAAAATTTATTGATTTTGAGTGTAAGTTATTGGAGATGAACTTGAATAAATTTTGAAATAACTAATTTCGAATTTTTGACGATAACGAGTATTGAAATGAAACTTATATATTAACTGTGTTTATAATAAATAACTGGAGTTGAATTATAAATTGTGAATTATTTAAATAGGATAAGACAATGTTGATAACTAAAATTTGGAATTTAATGGTTTATTCATATTAATTTATGGGGTAATTAAATTTTTTTGAAGTTACGTTGCAATTATTTAAATAATGGAATTCTGGATTAAACGTGAATTAAAATGGCTTAGGAAATTGATTCAAATTTTATATAAATATGAATTAAAATCATTTACTTTCAAAATTTGATCTAAAATGTGAATAGTTTGAATTTGAAAATTTTATATTTTAATTAATGAGTAGAAATAGCAATTCTGGCAACTGTCTCGGATTTCGACAAAACCAGTTTCATCGAATCCGTAATAGTGATTTATTATAGGATTTCATGTTTTGTAGCGATCAGACTTGTCGTTTGGCCGTGGAATCTTGAAACGCGTAGAATTCAATTTCAGAATTCAATTTAAATAATTGATTTCTAAAAGCTATCTTCTGCATACAATCGAATTAGACCTCGGAAGTAGTTCTATTGTGTCCGGAATAAGAGTTAAACACTATGAACTCCTAGCGGCATGTTTCATTTGGAGTTAAGAGTTTCGGACGGTTATAAGCATGATGTTTTCTAATATTATATAATAATATATATAACAAAACAAACAAAAAATCAGACCCGTTAATCATGCCCTCTTCTGATCTATTTCCCCGTATCCCTTTCTCTCCCCTTGTCTCAAATCGGAAAGATTGTTTCTGAAAAAAAAACGAAATCACTTGCACGACAAAAAAAAAAGGTCGCGGTTTATAGGGACGCGCGTGCGATTGAAGGAAGGCGACATTGACGAGGACATCGGTGGTCGAGCGTGGCGGATGTATGCACTGATGATTGCGACCGTTCTTCCTTCACAGTCGATGGTCGATGTTGGGTTTTAGGTTTTTGGCACCCCGCTTGCGTGCATGGGACGACGCAGGGAAGGTGGTGGCTGCACGGTGACAAGAGGTAGCTTAAGCGACGGTGGTGTAAAGAAAGGTGAGTGTTTTTACGCTCACGTTTGTGTATTATATTTTATGTTAGTAAAATTTATATCGTGAAGTAATTTAAATTTATTGATTGTTGTTTGATAAGTTTAATTGATATTTAAATTTACATCTGAATTAATTGATAGAATTTGAATTGACGGTTCAATTGGATTAGAATTTAATTGGCCATAAAATACCCGATATTGGTAATTATGAAATTATTGTGAATTCTATTGACTGTTTGGATGATTATTTATGATGGATGCTATTGGTTGTTATTTGGATGTTTATTTACTTTGATATATCATGCTATCATCTTGTATATTATTTACACTATATAAAACCATAAATGGAATTATTTCGAATAAATTAAGAGACAGATTGAAATGATATATACATATATATTTATCTATGACATTTATTTTGGATTGAAATGATATATATCCATCCCTGGAATTTAAATTAAAATAATTGATTCACCTGGCCATAGGATAGGAAATTATATACGGACACCAGATTGGTTAAATTAAATGACTTTAAAATTTGATTTGGAATTATTTAAATGATTTGGTTTTAAGAAATAAAAGTCGAATTTATGAAAATCAAATTATTTTCGAATTGGAACTCGAAATGTTGAAATTTGAATTTGAAACGAAATTGTTTAATTAATCAAAGTTGAGATTTTAAGT
This sequence comes from Allium cepa, assembly GCA_030765085.1. NCBI lineage: Eukaryota > Viridiplantae > Streptophyta > Magnoliopsida > Asparagales > Amaryllidaceae > Allium > Allium cepa. The sequence goes on from CM060938.1 coordinate 785,322,425, forward strand.
TATAATCGAAAAATGATGTGAACTTTAAAAATTTGACTTGTTTTAATAATATTCAAACTTTGAATATTTCTAAGTAAAATGTGATATAAAATGATATTTCGAAATTGAGCTTGGAATTTAATTATATTTAAGATTGGAATTTAAAGCAATTTAAGATTGAAATTTAAATAAATTTGAGATTGGAATTTAAATTAATTTGGAATTGGAATTTTTAAATTAATTTGGAATTGGAGTTGAAATTAATTTGGAATCGAAGTGAAATTCGACTTGAAATCGGAATTGTATCGATTAAATCGAAATGGAAATTGAAACCGAGTTAAATTGAAAATTTGTAAAATGAACTGGTTTGACTTTAAAATGAATATTTTTACATGAATATTTTTAGTATAAATGGTTTAAAATCTATATTCTTAGGATATTCAAATTATTTTGATTTTTCGAAACTATTTTACTATAGGAACCATTCTTAATACTCTAATTCTTTTCTATTAAACTATTTAACTATATTAAAACTATTTTTATTATTTTCTTAAAATTCAAACCGGTAAAGGGGGTTGAATGTCTATATTTAAATCTTGGATTTAAATACGATTTGGTTTAAAGGAATTATAACCTAAATTTTAATTCGAATCAAGTTTTGAATTGAAATTAATATATCGAATTGAATTAACATTTCGAAGTAAAATATGATTTTTGAAGTGAATTTGATAATTTCGAAATGGATTTGTTATCGAAATAAATATGATATTTTGATATCAAATACGAACTATTTGAAATGTCAAAGAACAAACCGGTGTGTAAAACGACGATTGGTTATTAAAGAGACCGGGGCCTCTTATTGGCATGCTCTCTGTCAATATTGGAACCACTTTGACAACTGTGTATGCGGTGGATGATATCCAGAATGTAGTAGTTGAATTGACGACGTTTACTGGAATGAAGTAAAAGAACGATGATGGATAGCTTTGACACTCGTGTCGTAATTAAAATGACTAAAATAGGTGCCTATATCTGGTCAATAAAGTTAGCTACTTGATGTTGAAGGATGTAAAGAGACATTAGAAGGATGTAAAGAGACATTTGAAATTAGAAGGATGTAAAGAGACATTTGTATAGAGAACGGAATAAATAGAATCGAATAGATTTAAGAAGACATGTTCTTTGTTTTTTAGCTTCAAAATATTTGATTTCGCAAGCCTATGGCATAAAAACCTCCCTAACGACCGGTTTATTTACCCTACACTAATACAATCCCACAACAGTCGAAGTCGACTATTCAATTACATAATTTCATAAAAAGATATATTTAGTTTTAGTTTTCACTAATTTTATTTAAGCATCAAGTCATAGTATTTTGGGAAAAAGTCTAAAATTAGAGAGATTTAAAGAGATGTCTATGTAGGAAACAAAATAAATAGCATTTGAGAGATTTAAGGAGATAGGTTAAAGACATGTTACTTATTTGTTTGTCTTCACACAATATGGTTGTGCAACTGTACAGTAAATAAACCTTCCTAACGGTCGATTTGATTATTTTGTTTTATTGGAATAGACATTCGAATACTCTACAACATTGGTGATGTAATGAATTTCGATTTTTCAGGAAGTATTAATCAGGAATAAGATACTATCACATTAAGCACATATGATTTAACCGTTTACCTTCTTCAATTACTTTTCCAGTTTACCTTTATATCTTCATCAATCCTCGGTATTATATATAAACTTACATATGTGAATTAGAATTACTCAATATATTGAATTTGTTGTATATAACATCAATTTACCTTTTCTCGTATTTCAAACTATCATGGATGTCCAAACTACTCAAAGGTAGTTTTTAACTTCAATTATTTTGTTTTTAGTTAATTTGTTCCATTGGTTTTGAAAATTTAATTTTCATGTGTATAATTAAAATTGCGATACATTAATGTATCACTAAAATCATGATAAATTAATCTATCAACTAAAATATGCCAAGTAAAAAGTATTACTACAATCATGATACTTACGTATCATTAAAATCATTATGAATAGTTTGAGAATCGTTAAAATAAAAATAATAATATTAACTTTCGAGAGACACACAGCTGCCACCCTTATCGTCAATACTAGATCATTATGAATAGTGGAGTGACAAGCGGTGCAATTATCGTGTTTGTGGTTTGGGAAGAGGAATCTTTGTAGGGAGGGGAAGAAATGGGAAATAGCATCTCGTCAACATTTAGCCTCAAAGAGAAATTGAGAAGAGGGAACACCAATATCAAATGCAAAGCGTAGCTCAGTCTAACTATGTCGTTCAACATCGGTCCATAGTTTGTAATTGAGCTTCCGTGATCGAAATTGGAAAGTATATCACACATGGTTGACTCTCCGAACAATAAATACCCGGAAAATCCAACTGTTGAGTAAATGATGGAGCAAAGTATGAGAGATATTCGAACTGCAACTTTCATGTCTGAAGCAAATGCTAACTCTGCACGAACCGGGTGAATGTTGTAGTGAAAGGCGAATGCGACCACAATCACAGGAACTGCAGTGAAAAGTTCGAAAAACGACTGTTTGCTGAAATCAGGGAACAACCTCGGTGGCTTTGCAGTGCCATGATATAACGCATAAAGAGCGAGCCCTGAGGTTATGATGACGAAAACTACAGCAAGAAGAACCGATATTGCCGATGTGTATTTCAGTGAATCAATCTTCTTAAAGAACACAAGCGGCAACAACACCACAACTAGCACCACAAACAGAGCAATGGCACGTGCGTTCCACCACTCTTCTCCAAACCACTCCGCTAACATACCAACGGATCCTCCTTCAGATCCATTACCCGATATCACATCTCCAATGATCATCAGATACATAACAAGGCCTCCGAAATTGCTGAACATGATGCACAACTGTAGCATTTTGGATCCGATATTGCCAAAGGATTCGCCCATGAGTTCGGCATACGTAGAAGATGCTCCATATGATGTGTACTTCAACATGAACCCGGCTGACTTGTCACACAAGAAGGCCATGAAAGCAATCAAGAAGAAAGCAGGACCAACTCCAAGTATTCTTAATGTGGCAGGAAGTGACATGATGCCACAACCGATTATGGTTGTTGATAGGTTGAAAACTGCACTGGTTACCGAGGATCCGCCTTCAGTCTGAGCACTCAGATCACTGGCTTTTGAAGAGGGTAGTAAGGGAGTCTTCATTTTCTTCTTCTTCCTTTTCTACTTCTCTTTCTTTTTCTTCTTTTCTCCTCTTCTCTTTTTTCTTTTGTTCTTGTTCTGGTTGGAAACAATGAGCAAAGCCCTAGGATTAAATAGCAGTCCGACATCTATTCTCTAAGGGCAATTGTGATATTCTGCACACTGAAATATTAAATGAAATATGATTGTATAATGGCAATAATGCAAGTGCTTGGGTTTTTGGAACTTTGTGCTGCAGCGATGTAATATAAATATGCATTTGCAAACGTGATTATAGTGGCTAAATGAACCTACCTGGAATCATGACAAAACATTTCATTACTCCAAATGTGTCCCATGTCTGCAACCATCCATGTATGATTCTTGTACGATTTTGATAAAATGGTGGGATTAAGCATGGTATTAGGAATATATATATACACACACACGCGCGCGAGTGTATATGCATGCCCGGGTGGGCCTGCAAATCAAAATATGCATGCATTTATAATTATACCACTAAAAGTGAATTTGACATACATAAACTGAATCTAAAGCAACATTTGAGAAGACCAAAACAACTGAAAAACAATTTGAACCAATGATGGGTAGTTGAGAATGGATGGTGGTGGATTTTGCAAACCGGTGATAGATTTCTGTTGATGGATAAGGGTATTTTCGGAATTTCAAAAAGACAACGTGGAAATGGTAGGCATTGAATTCTTTTTATTAGTGGTAAAGATAAAGATGGGTTTTAACATATACAAAGATAGTAAACATATTAAATTTCATGTTTTATTTGATCATAACTTCAAGAATAAGACAAATATGCATTTGTAGAATATATTAGATAAAGCATTATTTCAAGTACAACCTATTGTTAAAAAATGACGTTTTGAAGTACATTACTTTTGAGTTTTATACGAAGGTGACAATAGTTTATTATCACAATGAGGAGTTTATGGCATCAGTTTTCAGACATAAGCATATCATGGTACAAACCTAAAGTGCCTAATCTAACATTTCCAGTGAGATGATTGAAATATTATTACAAAACTGGTGCATGGAAATGAGTAAAATTATAGTATTTATGATCTTAGTTTAAAATTTTAAACAATTGATTATTAGAACAAATTAAATTGAACATTAAAGCAGTTGCCATTTTGGATCATCTGCTTGAACAGCTCAGGTATCACTACAACAATTTGGACTTTTAATAGCGTTTAAAAAACGCTGTTAAAAGCTTTTATAGCGTTTTTATGAAGGCTGTATATCAACATGTTGTTATAAGTCTTAAGTCTGTGACCTATAATAGCAACACAAAAACGCTATAAATGAGTTCTTTTAACAGCGTTTGGGAAACGCTGTTAAAAGCTTTTATAGCGTTTTTACGAACGTCGTATATCAACATGTTGTTATAAGTCTGTGACCTATGATAGCAACACAAAAACGCTATAAATGAGTTCTTTTAATAGTCTGTGACCTATTACAGCGTTTTACAAACGCTATTTTTACCTTTTATAGCATTTTTTATTACTTCCATCTTATTGCTTAAGATTTTTTGTGCTTCTTTTTGACGTTTCAATGCATATATGTATGAAGAAATTAAATATCACTAAGATCACATTTGATTACCAATACGTTATATGTAAACAAATAAAATTACACCAAAACAACATGTGTTCATTATATCTCATAACTACGTATGAAGAGTACAAACGCAAATAAACAAAACAAATATTATACGCAAGCAATCTTACCAAAATGACACATAGAAGTATTCAAATACTAAAGATACACAGAACACCATATATTACTTGAAACACCACTATTGATATCAATACCCTAGTAAATGTCCCGCTTCCAAATATTCCTCTGAACACGTTATTTTCTCCATCTCTCTGCTGTTTATTTGATTGAATACCTACATAACCAAACAACAAACCTTAGTTACACCATTATTACACCACTTACTATATATACATAGTATAATATATACCTGGCAAAAAACAAAAGGGTTGAATATGAGAGTATCGATGACAGCATCGGAGTTTGGGCCCTAATCTTGAGAAGGCGTTTGCCATCGAACATGAGAATCCCAAGTACAACTAGTTGATACGCGCTCTGACCATCGAACATGCTCGCCTTGACAACTTATATATGTGATTCAAATCATTAATTAAGTATTACTGACTAGTTAGGTAAACTTTGAGATATGCGATGGATGCAGTGGAGTTCTATGGATAAATCCTGAACCTGTAACAAGACCAGGGCACAATGTGACTAGCATTATATCTCTTCCATGAGCTGCCTTCCATGCTGCTTTTCTGCCATTGTCTTCCCCAATGCATAATGTATATGCTGATTTAATGGAATTTAGCTGAATTAACGTTAGTTTTTAATCATGATCCAAGTTGTTAAATATGTGGAATTGTATCGAGGTAACCTTCTTGTCCTTGCAAATGCTTTCTTTGCTCCAACTATTCTGTCGACTATTATGGGCTGCAGGCTTTGATTCCGATCAAAACATTGCCAAATGCAGGATAAAAGAGAGGATATGAATACACATTTCCTTACTGATTCAAATATAATGCTCACAGTTATAAAACATTTAGACATAGTACTCGAAGTTCCTCCCTTGTAATACACTATGTTGTTTGATTCTTTACCATGTCAGATGGAGATGGTTGAATGTCATTATCTTAGATATCCAATCCACCCGTGCCAAACAAGAAGCTAGAGTTTCTATTTGCTATATGATGCTTTCATGTATGTGATCAGCCATTACCAGTGGTTTCTAAATTGTTCAGCAAAAATATAGTAGATCTGCCTTTGTCAAAATAAATATAAAAGAATTTTTGCAAGTTACCTTGTGGAATAAATCCTTTGTGTAAGCAGCGACACCCTCCTTGAGAGGCCTTTTGTATCAAGCATGATAAGCCTTCTCCGCCAAAAGAAGCTCATCCAAGCTCCTAGTGCAGGCAATCTCAATAAATGTCCTGTCAACAGCATGCCATTAAAAGCTCATGAAAATAATATTTGTTGAATAACATTATTTGATCCGACAACATTTTAACTTTAAGATAAAAGTAAGAATTAATGACCGAGAAAAGTATAACTACATGTATATGGTCCAGGAATATATATAACATATGCAATGAGGCTACAGAACCTACTTTGTTATCTAGCCTCATATAAATCAAAAAAATTACCTGGAAAATTAACAAATTACGGGATATGGAAATACTATTGAACATATGTAGCGTATGTGAACATATATAACTGTTGTGAGGTAGAATACGTCCACTTTGTGCTAAAGGAGTCTGCCTTCCAAATCAAGATCCAAACATCACATGGGAGATTAATGTCAACATAGGCTGCAACCCATCAAATTATCAAAATACAATAAAAAAGAAGCATAATTTTTTAACTTGTCTGTTTTGTAAGGCAATTTCATACATGTTAGGTTCGTATAAGTTTTAATGCCTATTAGGTTACTTACGAATTTTAATTTGATTAGTCTACTCGTGATTCTTCTATATAAATTGTTTCGTTTTATTTATTGGGCATTGGAGCAAATTACAGTGAATAAAATATTATAACCATGAGTCTGAATGTTTGTATAAGTTATCTGTTATTCATTTAGTTTTATAAACTATGAGCCTGATATAACCGTGGTGTGCTTTCAAGTAGCACATGGGGTAGTTATTGGCGGTATATGATGCTGAAAATATTGCTTAGTCTGATATATAGTATATATGTCGCTTAGTTTGATATAGTAGACATAGCAAGATAAGTGGATGGTTCTAGTGGTGCAGAATTTTGAACGATAGATTTCGAATTAAAGTGAAAGTATTTTTCATTTGAAAACGATGTCCATTGCGCACATAGCTTTATACAGGGCAATTAACTATATAACTTAACATCTATATAAAAAGTCACATCATGCTAAACACACATCTACAGGGACATTTGGATATAAAACAAACAATATGACCACAAGTACAAAACCAAAAATTTGTTTTCATCACAAGGTAAGCTAAGAATGATGGCCACCGTAAGAGTTCTCATGCTTGTCCAACTTTTATTTTTAAATTGAAGAACCCATATTGTCATACTCTTAATGCCAATTTTTTTACAAGAAAATAATAATAATTCATAATGCACATATTTAGGTGTTCTTAGACATGTTCCTGTAACACATATAAGAAAGAATAGTAAACAATATCAGAATGTAAAAGCGGTAAAGTTCCCACAGTTCGTAATGAAACAAATAAAATATATCAATATAATATGCAAGCTGTGTTATAGACAATTCATAATATGAATATAATAAGTCATCATTGAAGTTATTGTTTTTCAAAATTACTTTTCATGCATGATTCATCAAACAGTAGCTATGAAAATCAAACTCCATAAAACAAGAAAAAGCAATCCAATCATACCTATGCCAATTTTCAGCAAATTCCACAAAAGGCTAGTTTAATCAGGAGTACCACATGATTTATATGTATAGCAACAGGGATATATATACAACATTCCTAAAAGTTACATCCACGGACACAGTAGACATAAATATACAAAACCCTGAATCTGCTATGTCGAATATAGCTCTACTTACGTTAAAGTATATAGCTCTACTTATATTAAAGTATAGCATCGTGTTTATTAAACCAACGAAACAGGTTCGGTAAAAAGCAAATAGTAAATAGTCACAACAGGCAAATGAGTTTATAAATCCGGGAAATATAGAAATAGTCGATAAAAAATACACCATACAGTTCGATTTTTGTACAGTTAAAAATAATGGACAAATTATATGTTCTTGTAAAGATATGGAAATAATTTTGAACAGGATTTTTATTACTAATTAAATATTTACCTGGAAAATTAACAAATTACGAGAATATGATAACTTTTTCTACTAGTATCCTAAATGGTAAGGAATATAATTTGAGTTGATGTTAGTTAAGTTCAAAAAAAAGCAAGGAAGTTTATCATATGAATCGGTTATCTTAGAAAGATGAGAGTGTATATTAATCATGAACACATATATATACTACTTCCGATACTATTTACAAACGGTCATGAATTTTCATTATATAATTTTCTCAACATATAAAACTCTGAAATACTATTTCCTAATGAATACAAACTCTTGATGAACTCACACTTGCACAAGGAACTTACTAAGCATGTACATAAATAACTGAATGAACGCAAGGGACTTAAGGGAAGAACATGTCTGCCTAGTCAAAGCAGAATTATCGATTTGTCATGCATATGTTGTGTTTTAAACTGAAAACTGCAGTGAGGGTTTTCCAAGTGAGGGTTTTTTACTTCTATCTATAAATTTTACTTTGAACAAAAAATGTCTACATCCTGGAAATACAAAAGTGATATAGCAAAAATGATATTTCAATATGATCAATCCTAATTTATGATTGAATTGATAGTTCCATGACTTATACAGAAATACAAAATATCAAAGATAAGAAAAGAACGATATTTAGTAGCTGGGAAATTTAGATGACAAGTTTACGCTTTATAGTACATAAACGTTGATATTGTGCCTCTATACCAGACTGGTTTAAATAATAAATTGGATGTAATTTGTGTGTGCGCGAACAAAAATATCACCGTTATCCAAAACATGTAGCCTAATAAAAGAAAGTACTCATGTGAGTTAGGCATACGGGCCATTTGACCCAAAAATAGTTAAAGAAATTTGGAGAGGATGGAACGGAGGAGAAGGACAAGCATACATAATTAATTGACAGGCAATTCTTTTATTGCTTCATAAGATTTCAAACCTTGAGGAGGATTGAAATCTGAAATTAGCTACTCCTATCAAGTATTAAACATTTTTAAGTTTTCGGAAACAAATGGAAAATCACCTTTTTATGCATTTGCTTGGAAACCATACCTTCTGAACATGTGCTAGAAGATGGGTCAGATTGCTCTTCAAGCCGCATACTCTCTCCAGATTTTTGGTGTTAACTTCCATAGCTAGCTCATCCAGTACAGGATACACCTCTCTCTCTAAGTCAGAAACATTTGAATCCTAGTAGGAACATACCACTTCAAGTGCAATCTCTAACACCTAAAATTCAAATGGGAGGTCGTTTTCACCATCAATTCTTCACTTATATTGATTTCATGTGGACCCTTGTGAGCAATTTTCCTCCTAAGTTGATTGACAAAATGAAGAACTTGACAAAGAGGATCAAGAAGCAGAATTTCCTCAGCGATGACTATTGCCGTTACAAATTCCAAGTCGATGAGAATAACTCTCTCTCCTGCTGAAATTGATAACCAAGAGAAAATTAGAAGTAAAAATTTTAGAAGACTATAATTGTTATGAAAGTCAACCTTAAAATTTTAATTTTTAATTAATTTTTTTTCTTGGTGAACTACAACTTCAGACCTAATTTCAATTCAATATCTTATAGTTCAATATCTAACACGGATTTTTTTCTTGCTGAAATATCTAAAAAAAAATCTTGCTGAAATCAAACGTAGATCATCATACAATCAAACACAGATTTTGAATCAAAATCCTAGTTAATAAAATCGATTAGCAAAAGACCGTGGATTTTAATGTAAAATTAACATCGATTGAGATTAAACAAAACTACTATACCTGAAAGAGTGACAGAACTCGCAATGATACAGAGAGACGACTTTGGAGTGTAGGATTCTAAGAAAGACAGATTCGAACGCGTAAGGTTTTGATTGTTTTGATGAGCGATGAAAATGGGGAGCTTTCCATGATATAGGGTTTTGAAGCAGTGAAAATGGAATTTCGTGGTAATGAAAATTGGAGGGAGGGAAATAATACGGACTGCCCATTTTTTCGTTTTGACGCAGGAAACTTTAACAGCGTGGATAATGCATTGTATTCAACGCTAAGAAACTAATAATTAAACAAAGACAGCAATATATATTCCAACGCTGTCTATTCTTGCAATAAATATACCATTTTCTTGTAGTGTATCATGTTAATTAGTATAATTTTAAGTGCTGTGGCCAAAACAAATGGCTATTCATTAAGGCTAAGAGAGAAAATTACAAATGTCCTTGCAAGGAATGGAATATAGAAAGTTATGAAGCCTAAACGACTTTAATTATACTATGTATTACTTATAGTATCTTATGCATTTCCATCAACTCTGCCATGAGCCTTCTAAATTTGACTGATCTTGACTTGTTTTCCTGTATAACATTTAAAGAAAAAAGTAAGTCAAACAAAGTTACACAATAACACAACTAAAGAATTAGAACCACAACAAAATACAATGAGAGAACAAAAGTATAATATAAGAGGGTATAATATGTTTAACAAATAGCTAACCTAGAAAGTATTGATAAACTATGCATTAGAAAAAAAATTAGATAGCTTTGTCCTATCAGTTTATAAACCAAGCAGTTATCCATGACTGAAATGTCTTGTAATGTACAAAAATAATATAATTAGAAGAAATATATAACTTCTAGAAGAAAAGTACTCAGTTGTACCTTCATAGACACCCAAACTAATTACAATTATGCTATTCAGGAATGCTTTATACAACATTATATTCCAAACAGTTAATGAATACTGTATGAAACATATATGTATCAGGCAGTGAAACGAAATAAATCAGACCATTCGAACAAATTGTCAAAACATATAGGGACGTGAAGAGAAGAAAAGCCAATTCTAAATATATCAGAAATTTCATGCTTCAGTATACTAAAAATTTCTTGCTATAATAATATTTTATGTTAATTTTCATTTTTTGCAGTATGTAAAAGCACTTATTCACATTCACTAAAATATTATTATAGCAAGGATGATGATCAGACCTAAAAACACCAATATTTTAGTAGCCTCATAGGATTTGCACAAAAGATATAGTTGAAAAATTGTTACTCACCTTTCTTTTATTTCAGTGAATCTTCCAGGAGTGGACTGATAACATAGACCATAATATACCCTGCAACTGCAAATGCAACTATAGTTTTGAATCTTAATATTATAAAGTGGAAAACCCGAGCTTTATGCGGATGTAAATTTATATAGGATGATATTTTCATTTTTGAGATTTTGTTTTTATTTTTGAGGTATTTTTTTTCAGCGATTTTTTTAGAACGCTACTAAAAGTTTTCTAAATATATGAAATCTTCGTCTTAATGGGACCTTGTTAATCGCACTTCTAACTTTTAAAACTCGCTTGAATCATGAGAACTTCTAACATCAATATGCAATACCATTAAATTTTTATATTTAATTTTCTAGATTATATATATCTATATATTTCAACCAAGGGATTTTCACTTCAAGGTTTTATTTGTGCAGGGTAATAAGTTTAAAGACACTACTTCTGAAAAATTAGTTTTAAGGACATTTGACAGGAAAAATATAAAAGAATTTATCATTTTCAGTTATATTAAAATAATGATAAAATAACTTATCATTTTCCTGTATAATTTAAAAAGATTAATGAATTTATCATTATCCTATAATTTGTCCTTAAAACTTATTTAACAAATGTTAGAACCAAATTAGTGGTGAGAGAGTATTGTTTTTGGGTGAACAATAAATTTTAGTGAATGTGAATGAGAATGCATTATCATAGAAAGGCATTATTAAGTATTTTGGGTGAACAATAAATTTTCTATGAGTTGCTGAGGCAAAGAAACCTTTAAGTTAGTATTGTTTTTTACTGAATGGAAGTAACACATCAGATTATTAACTCTCCACTAAACAAAATGAAGACCTTCCTTATGTAAGTAAAACCGAGAATATAAAATGCATCAAACATAGTATAATGGGAACTGACAAAGGAGTTAAACCCAAAATCCTGAGTAGGTAATAAATATTTGCTGTAGATAAAAACTAATTAAAAATATACGGCATTTAGGATAGCTAGCCAGAATTATTATATCTAATTCATGCAGGTTGTATAGCCAACTTTCTATTAATCATCAGGCGCACAAATTTTCTTTTTGTACAAATTACCTCTTTTATACCAAATTATCTTTGCCTATGTCTGAGGTTAAAAAGTTTGAAATTAAAATTGGTAATCGATTAAAACAAAACCTATAAAGATAATTCTTAGAGTTGAAAATGTGAAACCATGACAGAGTAAATGGGATAGAATGCCATCTCCTTTAGAAAGTGAAGTTTGAGAAGCATCACTGATGATTACCAAAGCTATACACAATCTTAGCCATGTGTCGTGCAACCATGTGACCAAAGACTATATTATATGAGCTGATGTACAACTCTATAAAAAGATCCGCACAACATAAAATAACTTACGTTTCTGTTCCTGTGTGGCCACTCAAAGCTGTAACCTACAGAATAACATAATGTTCAATACAGCTATATGTAGTAAACTTAATAAGTAAGCAATTCTTTTGTAAACCTAAGTCTTGGATATGTGTGTGTGTACACACACACACCATTTTCATCATTTGGTTACTGAATAATTCAAACAGCCAAAAACAAAATTGCTCTAATTTGACACATACATGTAGAGAGAAATGTGGTTATATTATATCAGAGGCAACATTCATTGTAAGAGCCAATTCCAAAGAGTAATAAGTAATCCAGTATGTAATCTAATCTCTTGTATAGTGCATGTATATCAAGGAGTTTCAGGAAATATAAGCATATTTCTTGCTATAGAGTTGCATATAACAAAGATAAGAAAGCATGACCATGTTTTACATGAATTTGTTAAAAAGGTGAGACTATTTTCAATGCTGTGTTATTTCCAACTCAAATATAAAATGAATTATAGATAGAAGTAACAGATCCTGTTAGTTGTGCTAAAAATAAAATTAAAAATAGTTCATGCATGAATTAAATTACAATAAAGCTCCTTAATGTTTTTATATAACTTAACGCCAAATATTTTCGTTGCAATTTCTGAATACTAAAAATTAAAGATGAAACTAAGAGTTAACTTAACCTTATGTGGTCAACCTATTTATATATATGCTGCAAGCTATGAATGTCCTGACGTACAAACCTCCATGCAAACTCAAATATTTTTATTTATGTTCATATGCGCCCATCCAAAGCTGTATACAATAAAAAAACATAATTTTCAGTTTCAGCCATTTCTAGTAAACTGCACAATGATATGCAGGCTCAATGCATTCTTAGATAACTCAAACTTAGGCACATGTATAAAAATACTTGTGTAGCAGATATAAACACGTGTCATTTTCAAAATTCAAAAAAATGTAAATCCATTAAAATATAATCAATTTTTTCACATGAATATCACAAATTTGAAAAACCCATAATACTCGGTTAATGTAAATCACATTAACATGTAGGTTAAGAAGGATGTGTAGAAATGAGTTCACACTAAAAGGAGCTTCTAGGTTTCTGAAAAAGTGAGCATAAACGAAAAATTGAGAAAAAGGATAAGGACTATGTAAGATGGATGATCATATGCAGTAATTAACTTAAAAGGTGGATAGATTTAATAACTGCTTACCAAATATTACTAACTAACCAAAAGATAAGAAACATTAGATTTCATTTTCTTCATCTTAGATCTTAGACTGCATTTGGTTTTGTTGAATTTTATGATTTGTTCATTAGGTTTTACTTTGTACTTAATCAATTTGATGTAGTGTGTAGTAACTTAAAAATATTTATCATAATTCAGCAAATCCTTTTAACAACTTTGAAGCTTCATTTTATAATTAGAATAGTCTTTTGTGCGTGTGTGTTGTGTACAACAAACTGATTAACACTTGAACATTAGACTTTTTGAAACCACTTTAAAAATTCATGGGCATAGTCTTATAGTTCAAGAAAATTTAACGCGGTTATATTTTCACTTAAATTCTTTTATTATATTTTAGTTAATTCTTTCAGTTATATTGAGTGGATAAAAAATATTTGTAAATAAAGCCATGTAAAGCTGGAAAATAATAATTAAACCCATGTAAACTAACAATTTCTCTATTTATTGGACATATCCATCCATATGTAAACAATGCATACGATTTTTTAGTTATCAGATAAATTCGACGTACATTAACAACATTTTCGAAATTTTACCTATAGAGATACATGCAACAACATAGTGAGGTAAAGTTATCTACCCTGGCATGCGTTTGTAATTTATCTTTTTTTATTTCTAAAAATAATAATATAGTAATTTCTAGAGAGAGTATTTTAAGGATTGTATAATGAATTCCCATTGAATTCATAAGATGTATTTGCCTTACATTTCATAATTATAAATTATAATTAGACATAATATATCGTGCAATTTTTTTCAGCAATTGGTATAATTGTGTTAAAATTTATGAGATTTCCAAAACTTTGGTCTTGCAACCGAGAAGAGTAAGGACTTTCTATCTTTAAACATGATATTAATTTTAAAGCCATTTTTGAACTTCAAAGTTCAAACCTCACAACCATTTGGATTTGCTTTATATATATTTTTCATTAATAGATGATGATACTTTGGAAATAGCAACGATGGATGGTATATGTCTTGCCGGAGAAGGTGACACAGACAATGATTATGTTTGGATAGGGGCATACTCTCTTGTATTCATAATGGAAAAAGGCATAGATCTGTTTACCATGAAATTTTACTCTGAGCGTCAGTAGAATGCAACAACCACTTTCAACACAAAAAGCAACCTCAGTTCTGATAACATCCCTGCACAAAAAGCATATTAAAATGCACGAATAAAATCATATATTCGGTTACAGAAAACAAATTTCAATGATTACCTTTACAATTCCCTTTCTCAAGAAACATAATCAGGTTACCTCCCTCGAAACTCAGGCTAAAATAATCATATCAGCTTGGGTAAAAAACAAAACGATGTTTCTATAACAAAACCGACTTCAACTTGCCTAGCATTAGGTTCAGTTATGCTCCCATGTTTGAAAGAGATGAACCCGGGAAGCAAATAATTAATCTGAAAATTAACATTGTAACAATGACAGTAAATAAAAGCAGTAAATCCAGTATTAATAAATCTAACCTTATCATTTCATTTCGAAGCGAACAAAGAAGTAATAATAAACAAATGAGTTTCCAAATTAATAGTTAATGAGAAAAACTTTCCAATCAAATTCAAAAACTAAGATGTTGAATAACAAATATTAAAATTAATTGAATACTTAATGCATAAACCATTTCTGAGATAAAACAAATAATCACTTGTAACCATCCAACGTCCATTCAAACAAACATGGAATCTGTACAGTAGTGTGTAGGCAAGCATAATTAGTATTATAAGTGTCACGTGTTCAAAACATGCAAAGGAAAATAACTGTTACAAATAGAATGTCATTCACGTTTGATAGGATAGATTAGTATGAAAAACAGCACATGTTCCACACATGTAAGGGAAATTTTTATGAATGAAATGCATATGGTTCCCTAATCGTTCAAACAATAAATAATTTGCACAGGAAAGTTTTACCCACCAATTCAATTAGACATACGTTACTCCAGTAGGTGGACAAACCTTTTTTAAACTATTAAATTATTGATGCAACATTTATATACTCTTCTTATTTTTACCAAGAGGAGACCGACATGGCTGGCAAGTAAATGGCAGAGTTAAAAATATTTTTGACTGGGATAATCTATATTGCTAATACCTTTTGTACTACATTTTGTGTCCAATTTTTTTAAACCCATTTACTTAACTTGTGTAAGTGCAATATTTACGAACATTCAAAATATCTTGTTATCGCTATAAATGTTTGCTTTCAAAATTCACAATAAGTAAGTGTGAACAATTATAGGAGTATCTTAACCAATTTCATTTGGATATGAATACTATTACCGGTAAGGAAATAATCAAACTCATGCAAATTAGACAATAAATGAGATACAAAGGTAAATCAAATATAAATGATAACGATAAAGTATATCTTATGGTGGTTTCAAAAACTATTAAATAATGGTGTTATTTTTGAAATTTTATAACAAAATATTTTATGATGATAGTTAAATTTGCCAAGATTTATTCAGGTCGGTATACATATAGCCATAAATTAAAGAATTAATGGTTGATTGCATCAATTAATCATTAGAGACGGTTGATTTTATTCTCCTTTTGTCAAAGTAAATTGCTCTTCCAAAAATTGTTTAACAAACATTACAGATTTTATTGGAAGTTTATTAAAAGTAAATTTATAACAATACTTTATGAACATTATACTTATATTTATGGAGTGTATGGAGTAAGTGTAACAATTCATGGAAGCTAAAAAAGTGTTACATTAGTGAACAAAAAGAGGTAACTGAAGGGAATAACTTAAGGGAGTATTAACGTGGTCTATATATAGGAAAGACAACAACGAACTTTCTATACATTTTGAAACCTAACACAACATGCAACTGCACACTTGTTTATCCACTACTCCACCTAGTTCTTTCTTTTACTTTCTCATGTATTTGTCTTCGACCAAGTAGAATTTGCTTCCAACCGTGAACCAAGAAAAAGGGTAGACCTGCATGTGATGTCGAAAAAGAGTTATAATGAGATTTATGAAAATAATACCTTTTGTCTTAATGCAAATATTAAAAATGATAGTTCTTTCAATATTAAAATTACTATAGGTGCATGTCATTTAAGCAACAATTTCATACTATGATGATAATTTAGCATTTCATTGTTTATTCACATGGATACATCCGTGATACAAAGAATTTCACTTTAATGCTTTATTACAAATATCCATAGTCTTACCAAATGAGTGCAACAGTGGACAAATTATGAAAACCAATTTAAAAATCCACAAATAATAATTTGGATAGAAATCAAAAGTTGATAGGATTCTTTTTCTAATAAAATGTATGTAAATTTATATAATAATAAAACTTGTATAAAATTGAATTGATTAGATAACTAAATTTTATAACAACTTTTTATTCAAATTTGAACCGTGAAAACTCAACTTAACTATAAAAAGACCAAAGCAAACTCTATGTTATCAGATTTTTTTTTTTGCTCATTAGATAAATCTATATGTAATACTAACCCTAAACATAAGAATATCATTTGTAAAAGTAAAAAATCTGTATAAGTTTATTTCCAATAAAGTGATTATTTAATTTGTATGCCAATGTTTTTCAACCTAAGCCGAATTTCTCTATGCTAAGTTTCTATTTTTTTGGAAAGTAATAAATTACCTTTTTATGTCAACTGCTCTATTCAAACTTGAACTGTGAAAAGTCAAATATAAGAAAACCAAACCACTCTCTATTCATTGGAATTTTTTTGCTCGTTGGATACATATACATATAATACCAACCTGCAAACATATGAATGTCATTTATAAAAGAAAAAAAGTATATAAATTTGTTTCCAATAAAGTCATTATTTAATTTCTTATGCTTATACTTTTCAACCCAACCTAAGTTTCACTAAATCAAGCTACCATTTTTTTGAAAAGTATTAAATGACCTATTTTTTGGTCAAATGCTTTGTGTGTAAAGTAGGATAGTATTTTTATATAACATTAAATTTGCTAATAAAACACTACTGCTTTTAGAGCATCGATTATTGGAATCATCCACATTACAAACTTTTGTAAATGTATATGACCAAAAAAAAATATTAAAATGTTTTCAAATAGTTACAAAATAGTCATAAATTCAGATTGTTCCTTAGACATGCATAAATGGACAAAGTATACAACCATCAATGGTGAGTGCAAACAAAATAAATCGAGTGATTGTAAGCAGATATGGCTATCAAAGAAAAAGGCTTGAATATTTGCTCACCTTGTGTCTAATTTCCTATGCTCATTCTCAGGAACAATTTTAAAAAGGGGCAAATATGAATAATTAGAGAACCCACTGATGATTCAAATATTTGAGAAAATACCGAATACATATATGTATAGTTAATATTGGGGCATAATTATCTCTCTAAAATACAAAAATTAACATACACACACATGCATACTGTATATGTGTGTGTATTGAGCAATACACTATGATTTTAAATTACAGTAAAGAAACCCGAATAACTTGTATCACTTTGACAAAATAATAGGAAAGAACAAAAATGAAGTCAAGTTGGCAGTGGAGAAGAAGTTAAGATGCATTAGTTTTTAACGAATGATATCTATTGTCATTGTTCTCGCTTGATTATCTTATTTACTAAAGTTTAAGATGTGTAAATGTTCTGAATGATACAATAATGTAAAACCTGCATAACCTAAATCACTTTGAAAAACTAATGGGAAAGAACAAAAATAAAATTAAGTTGGCAGTGGAAAATAAGTTAAGATGCATTACTATTTAAACATATTGTTTATCTATTATCATTGTTCTCGCTTGATTATCTTACTTCCTAGAGTTTAAGATGTGTAAATGTTCTGAATGATACGATGATGTCAAATTGAATGCTAAACATACCAAAGTTAAAATTAATGCCATCAAATCAAAAATGGAAATGATCTTTCATTTTTTTAAGTTATTTGAAAGATAATTATACCATAATCTAACTAATGGATTTAACACGATAATCTAATGAAATGAATTCAATTAATACCATAATGCGGTTAATTTTCTCCAATTTTCGAAAAAAGGTGAAAGCAGATTAAACATGTCATAGCATAAATATAAACATTTGCATATAAAGTGGATAAAATTGAGTAACAATTTTTGATAATTAAAGCTAAACAAAAAATCATGGAAACATAAGAAAACATACGGTAATGAAATCACGAAGGACAACCAAAAGTAAGCATTTGAACAAAAAAAGCATAAATTTCAAATTAAAATGAATAGAATTACACTTACCCAAACCTCTACTGTCATACTTCAACTCAGTCTTATAAACAAACATAAATTCAAGCTTTCTACTTCAATATATCATTAAAATATAAGACAATATAAAATTTGTACATTGGTTGTTGCTACCTCAACGGTAAGCAAGTACATTGGCTGTTGCTGAATCAAGGAAGACAAAAGCTACATGATATAAAATTCGTTTTGCAGCATAATGACAGTAAGTACCGTGTTCTTCTGATATCCAATGTACAAAAAGACCAAACTTTTATCATAGTAGTCCAACATATATGTAAGTACAGTATTTTACTTCTATATTCATAATTCATCTCAACATTTTAATTTTTTTGTTTTATTCCTCAAAATAATCACGGGTTAGTCCAACCAGGTTAGCTTTCACATAACTTTTGAGTATTCAAAATAATCAAACAATCTTTACTACTAACAAAACCCCATGTACTATAGATTGATTTATTAGTTATGACTAATTTCTTTTTACACCTAAAATTGACCAAATAACATTATAATTCTTAGAGTCCAAGATTTATCTGCTAAATTATTTCTCATGACGAAAATAAAACAAAAACAAAAGAAAAAGGATTAAAAAGTAAATTAACAGCTTGTAGCTAGCCTGATTGAATGAAAAGCTAAAAAAAGGCAGTAAACATATACTTTTGCTAATTCCACATCCAGGCCTAAGTCAATCATGAAAGACACTAATGAATTAAGAAGCAAATTGCCACCACTAAACATAGAGGTACATCATATCCTTTTATATACAAAACAACAGTTTTCTTTTAATACACGTAAGATTAATGGGCAGATTTCTACAATGTAACCTTAAACGTTGTGATTATGATATTTAAGGTTATGACATATATAAAATCCAAAGGAAGAGACGTCATGCATAACATTCAGTTGATATAAACAACCCATTATCAACAATCTAGCTCAATCTCAATAGCTTCGTGCCTAACCAAGGAGCCCATGTTATCTGATAATATTTTATGTAATTCAAGGAGCCCATGTTATCCACCAAAATAAATTCAAACAAAATTGAAAAAAGCTCAAAGTTATCAATCAATAGCAACAAAAATAGCACAAATTTAATTGTAATTCATACATTGTTAAGGAACTCGAATTCTACTTAAAATTCGAAGAAATTATTGAAAATCAACGGGTACTTACCTGAAATTAAAGTTTAATGGATAATGGATAAAAAATGATTGAGCTTAATTATTTATCTGCATTGAATAAGTAAATCCAAGCTAATGTTTTGCTTAGTCGATTGGTCAACAATTGTATTTCGAGAAGATATTAGATCAGGAATTGCAGTTTAACGGACTGACTCGATAATCTGTAATCGATAATTAAAGTTTGAGAAGACATTAGATCTGGAATAACAGATCCACCAACATAGATTCAAACAAAATTGAAAAAAAGCTCAAAGTTATCAAGCAATAGCAACAAAAATAGCACGAATTTAATTGTAATTCATACATTGTTAAGGAACTCGAATTCTACTTAGAATTCGAAGAAATTATTGAAAATCAACTGGTACTTACCTGAAATTGAGTTGTCGGATCGACGAAAAGTATGCTCTGGATGGGATGTCGGGTGAGGTCGAGTTTGAGGTCGACTTTCGCATTAAAGATCGATGTAGGAAAGTTAACTGGAAGCTACGTCAGTGGTGAGATTGAATTTGTAGATGAATCGAAGCAAGAACTTTGAGGACAAATTTGGGAAGAGGAGAATTAGGTCGTAAGACGGAAGAAGGAGAATGATAGAACATACGTGGTGGGAAGGAAGCGAATGAGTGCGGATCGGCCGACGTGGGAAATAAGTGTATATTTGGAATTACAAAAAGACGCCGAGTAAATCTATTGAATGAATTCTCTTTATTAGTAGTAAAGATAAAGATATATAGACGCGCACATAATTATCTTCACGATAAGTACATTCTATGTGTTATACAATTATAGTAAGAAGAGTCGATTGTTTTTATTACATACTGCTTAAGATTTTAGCTGTAAGCAAATTGATATGCATTACTGTATAGTAGCAGAACTGATTAATCAACAAAAACAAGTATCTAACCGTAATACTAAAAATTAAAAAAGATGAAAATACTGTCTTTTACATCAGAGCGTTTTGATACTCAATTTTCCAGACAAATCACAAATCCGAATGCACTTGAAAGGATAGGTGGGCGGTGTATGTTCTTCTGAAACAAAATAAAAAAGAAATCAACTTGACAGACTACTTGCATCAAGGGGTAGAGCTCAGTTGTACATTCTTGAACTAAAACTAAAATACTTTAAATTATGAATTTTTACTCAACGTGCTTCATATCCTATAACATTATAAAATATCTACCATGATCTCATCCATTCTTATTTTAAATTGTACTCATCAATGTTGTGGGCCTTGTGATAGGTTAGTTGATCTCATCGAAGAAATGAAGTGAGCTGCACTTCTGATATTCAAGGAATTTTCCTTGATGTTATGGACCAACGATGAAACTTAAAGAGTAATCTGCCTGACTGAAACATAATTTTTAACCTTGGCCAATGCTGTAAAAGGGATTTATGTATCATAGAAGAGGCAGATGTTGTGGGCTTTAAAGAAGTTAAAATAAAAGGAGAGAACCAATGCTAGCTTAAACTTATAATTTGTTCAAACTAATATCGAGAATCAGATACTACTTAACTACATAAACTTGCCTCATTATGCAATCTTAGCTAATGGGGCAAAGCAAAATATATATGTAACTCAAATATCCAACGATCACTATAGTTAGCCATAAACTTGCAATAAATCTACATATAACTCCATAAAATTGCATACCATGAGTCCCTATTTTCACTTGTAAATCACAAAGGTTAACCATACATTATATCTTAAACAATCCAATCCAGTCTGTAATATTTTTCAACATAATAATTCAACTTGGGAAGACCAAATTACAATTCCAGCTCATTTTTTCTTTATTTTTTGTTGATAAATTAACTCAAACTACGTGTTAAAACCACACGTGCTGGCACAAGTAAATCCTTAAATAAGAAATTTCAAATGGGGTAGGTTGAGAGTTACTTAGAATAAGTATTGCTCTGATACCCGCATATTGACAAACACTTGAAGGGCGAATTTAAAACACAAAAATAATTCGACTAGCTCAAAACTATGTACCGTAGACCAATGCGATAAGCGCACGGAGATGGTTCAAAAGAACGTGATGTGCAGAAATAACGGTCATCAAGGTGGGGATATTGCAAAATAGAAGAAGAAGCAGCATAGTTTCTGTTGCTCAGAACCGAAGAAAATGAGGTAGTTGGAGTCGGAGGCGGTGGTAGAGTTCCCCAGATTTACGTATGACTTGTTAGAAAACAGAGACTGTTGCCGGGTGGCGATGGAGGTGAAGATCGGCGGCTATAGCGACCAATATTGAAGGGTGTTTTGATTGACGTTATAATGGGGACTAGAGCACCCTAAACAGAGGCAAATTCTGTTCCTAGGCCATTTTCCTACTTTCCCACTTCACTAATAATTTTGTAATTTATTAAATTATCTCTATAATCCTTTATACTTAAATGACTCTGTCTGTTTCTATTCTTTCTATTTTCTTTCTATTTAATGATAAAATTTTATTGCTAGTGCAAACTTTAAACATGAATTTCTCTGCTGATGAAAGAATATGTTCCAAGATACAGATTTTGATGCTCACATATTTTGAAAATTCTCATGCTTTTCTAAGTGTGGACGTATTTTTTTTGTAGGATTTTCTTCAGATGACCAGAATTTTATAGCAACCAAGCGTAGACCTAACTTGGATTGTTAGGTATCTAGTGCCTAACACACTTGAATTGCTATTGAACCTAGTGTGGTATAATACTGCTTTAAACTTTAACACCTTTTACTTTTTAGATTGCATTGTTGGATGACGAACAAGAAGAAGAAATTATCATAGACTATACGAATGAGTTTACCACTTATGACGTATACGTTCTTCCTAAGTTATTAATTTTGTATTATATTAGTTATATAATGTATTTATTATGACAAATAGATATTTCGTAATAGGAAGAAAATAAAAGAGTAGATCGATTGCACTGCTAGAAGAGTTGGATTTGTTATAGTTATTTTGATATCTGATATTAATTGCATAAATAGAAATCCAAGAATTTTTATGGTTGTGAACAGAGTGGAACATACAAAGAGTATAAAGGAAAAAAAAAATTGAATAATCCAAGATTAATAAAAACAAAAAAGTGTAGTTGTCCATTTCGATTAAAAGGCGTCAAGCTTTCTACAACAAACGAGTGGAGATTAGATATACAATGTGGTGTGCATAATCACTATGCACTTTATAGTAACGAGGGTCGTTCTTTTATTGGAAGATTGACAGCAGAAGAAAAGAAAATAGCTATAAAGATGCATAAAAATATGGTAAAACCAAGAGCTATTTTACATATCTTGAAAAAAAATGATCCATCCAATTGCACGACAATAAAGACTGTTTATAATGTTTTGTCCAAACAAAAATAAAATTGATGGAGCCGGATATTCACAAATATAATATCTTTTGAGTAAATTGAAAGAAAATGTATATTATGAATGGCACCGTGGTACTTTGGATGGTAGTGACATAATTACTAATTTATTTTGGGCTCACCTTACCAGTATAGATTTACTGTGGACATTTTCACATTTTCTTATCATGGATTGCACTTATAGAACAAATAAATATTGAATGCCATTATTGAAAATTGTTGATGTCACATCTACAAACCTGATCTTTTGTATTGCTATAGCTTATCTCGTTTCCAAACGTGAGAATTATTATATTTGGGCTTTAAAGCATTTGCAATTGGTAATGCTTGATTGTGATATCGAAATGCCTGATGTCATTGTTACGGATCGAGGAATGGTTTTGATAAATGTCATCGGTATTGTTTTTTCTTAAACGGCTCATATTCTATGTAAATGACATATTCAGAAAATCATTCTTGCATTCATACAAATAACAATCAGGAATATGAAGAAAGAGGTAAAAAATAGTTTGTTTTTGACATTGGGCAAATTTATGTTGTTCGAAAAACATTGATGTTTTTAGCTCGAATTTACAAGATCTACATACGAAGTATGAATGATATCCCAAGTTAATCGATTATGTACATAAAGCTTGGCTTTATACGTGGAATGATCATTTTCTTTGTGCATGGATTAATAATTTCATGCATTTTGGAAACTATACTACGAATATGTAACCTCTCTCAATTTTTTTATATTTTAATGTTAAATATTCACTCATTGTAAGCTATTTTTTTAATGTTTTTTTTTAATTTGTAGAGCCAAGGCCGCACACTCTAAATTGAAAAAACATTCGGCCACAAGCCAAAGCAATTTTCAAAGATGTTGGGAGAGTGCACTCGCGATCGGAGCTTTCATTTACCGAACTAAAAGCTTCGGTTGGAACTAGTTTATGGAAAGTAGCACATGTCTATTACAAAAAAGAGTTCAAACATTTGCGTGGTGTTGTTCATCTTTCGGCGCTAGAGATTATTCATTCCGAGCTTGTTAGAGTAACATTTTAATAGAACCTCGTCCCTTTCAAGGTAGTGCTAACCCGAGAGTTTTCCCTTGTCTCCAGTTTCAACGCACGAGGGTAATAAAATTTCAAAGTGAACATTGGCCGTAGTAACAAATGTACCCAACGCTAGGCTTAAACGAGGTTAAACTTAGAACATCGTCCCTACGGGGTGAAGCAAACCCGAGAGTTCCCCACATCCCCAACTACATACGGACGAGGGTGTTACAAGAACCGCGTTCATATTCAACGTGGACAAATCATTTAAATCGCTTTTAACAGGCGTGGTTCAATCAACAAAATCATCCACTCTTTGTTAGGAAACTTATATACCCACATTTGAGTGGCTATTTTAACAATAACGAATGCAAGCACAAACCCAGTAATGAATGCAAACCCAAGCACAGTAGTTTGAATGCACGGTATAATTCAAATGTACACAACGATTACAAGCATAAAAATGTAAACACACCGATGGATTCAATAGTAATACTCAAAATGTATAATGTAAACATTGTGATGGATTCAACATAACTATGTGAACATACATTCTAAACTATAGATAGTGGATTAAACACAATGTAAACTCACATAAGCACATGAATTCTTTGCACTTTGAACACATTACAATTATTTCACTTACTGAACCACAACCGGTACATAAAGGTTTGAACGCATGCAAGCAACAAAATACACTTATTGAACAAAGAATGTAAACAAAACTACAAGTAACAAAACTACAAGTAACAAAACTAAACTGTAAGTTTGCAAACAAAACTACAAGTAACAAAACTAAACTGTAAGTTTGCAAACAAAACTAAACTGTAAATTTACAAACAAAACTACAAGTAACTAAGCTAAACTAATCATCTTTTTTAATAAAATAAGCACAGATCTTTCTTTCTTTACTTATGGCTTTGTAGATTCTATCGAGATGAGTCAATCGCAAACTACTCTGGCTGCGGCGAAGCCAAGCTAATTCTTTCTCTAAGCACATCATCAAGTTCTTCAAAACTTTATAATTCGAACTAAAACAATATTAGCACCACAAAAGAAAAGTGTAGCTATATACATGAAAATTATATTTGCTTGTCACCATGTATAAATGATCGCAAGAAAGTCGAGTTCTAAGTCTAATAATTTGTTCACTAATCGGACGGACCCATAACATAGTACGGGCAAAATACCAATCAAAATAATCATCAGCCATCGTTTGATTAGATTCATGTAGAGGAACAGAATGATATTGCTCACTAACAACATGGTTTGACCACTTATTCCATATATTTTCTACAAAATCATAAATAACTTTATAGGTTGAAGTAGTAGCTCCTCTATGAGTCTTTGGCTTGTTGATTCACTATAAGAAAAAACGTCTTTTATAGCGGCATATAGCCGCTATTAAACACAACTATAGCGGTTTGATAAACGATGTATGTCGACATGTTACAAAAAAGAATTGCACATTTATAACATGGAAAAAACCGCAATAAAAGAGCATGATTTCATAGCATATATATACCGCTTTAAAATGTGCAGATACAATAACGCCTATTTGTTGCTATCATTTGACAGTAACCTCATACATTATATTATCTTTTTATAGCACTAATGTCATATAGTTATAACGCTTTTTAGGAGCTATGCTTTATTTTACTATATATTTGATGCACCCCACTATTACATTTTAATAATAACAATCAAGCTGAATTTTCTTTAAATAGATAACAATTTGAACAATGTATGAATGAAAAAATATAATAATAAGCAAATGTAACGCATATTCATGATAACAAAATAAAGTACCAACTAACAGAAAAACAAGTTCAATACATGAGTTATCAAACTTGATACATTTTCATGATAACGAAAGACAGTTCAAAGTTAATTTCTACAAGTACCAAATGCATCATTAAAAACTTGAACTGCTCAAAGCCTTTCTTCATGCATGTCTTCGGTCATTGGTAGTACTTCCGGAAAATTCAGAACAATTTGAAGATAATTATAAAAAATTATGATGAAAATTACAGGTTATTGATAATACCTTCTGTTATTAGATGGATGAAGATTTACATAACTTTTTTAAACATCAAATTTTCTTGGATGGATGAAGATAATGTTCTTGTTGCATGTTGCATGTTGCATTACAACAACAAAACTATAAAGTGGTTCTCCTTTTGTATTGGTTTTTGTTTAATGATCATGGAATACATTCCCATGGTCGGTATTTATTTAACTGATAGGTCTTTAAGAATATTTAAAGTCCATTCTAAATTATTTGTCCGTTAACATTTAAATACCACAATATAAATATATTGAAGACCAGTGGCAATTCATAATCTAAGCACTGAAAGATGTGTTCTACGAGCAACCCCAAGAATTGTATGTTCTATATACAACCTGGATTGAAAATGTAGGTGGTGTAAGTAACTACTATGAAGGATGAATTTTCTATGTGCCGGACTATGCCAATGATTTAAGGCTATTTCCCAATGAATCTATAAATTTCCCTTAAAAATCAAAACTTTCCAGCGTCATCATGGAGCAAGCACCTAAGAACAAAAACTTATAGTTAATTTATTATTATTGTTATTATATACTTAGTTAATTTTTGTAAAAATTAGCTAACTCGGTTAATACTTTATTATTATTCTAAACTAGTTAATCGTTATGAATCTTGGTTAATTTTTATAAACATGATTTGTATATTGTTATTTTTATTATTATTATGGCTGCTATTGTCATCATTGTTGTTATTAGTATTGTATTATTATAAACTTAATTAATTCTAATACACTAAGTTAATTTATTATTTTTATTATTATATAAATAAATAAATATAGTTATTTTTTTACAAATTTAGTTAATTTAGTAAGTAATTTGTTATGAGTATTAATATTATTATTGTTATTATTTTAAACATTCTTAATTTTTATAAAACTAGGTTAATTTATTGTTATTGTTGTATTATGATTGTTGTTGTTGTTAATATTGTTATAATAACAATATTAATTTGTATAAAAAATAGTTGAATTATTATTATTATCAACTTAATTTTTGTAAGCTTATTTAATTTTTATATAACTTAACAAACGAAGTTAATTTTTACAATTTTAGTTAATTTACTGTTGTTGCTATTATCATACAATCTGCTTAACATTTACAAAATTTAGTTAACATGGTTAATATTTTATAAGTTATTATTATTGTTGTTGTTGTTATTGTTCAAAATTTAGTTAATTGTTATCAAACTTAATTAAATTTTAAAACTTAATTATGTTATTATTTTTATTATCAACTTTGTTAATATTTATATATGCTTATTTTAACTATTATGATTATTGGTGTTGTTATTGTCGTTGTCCATGTTATTACTAGTATTATTATTATAACCATAATTAATTTTTATAAACTTAGTTAATATATTACTATTATATAAATTTGTTATTTTTTTATGGAACTTAATTAATTTGGTTGATATTTTATCAATATTATTATTATTACTACTATTATTACTATTACTAGTATTATACAGACTTAAGTAATTTATTATTATTATATAAAACTTGGTTAATTTATTATTTTGATTTTGACTATTATTATACGTATTTAGTTAATTTTTATAAAATTTAGTTAACTTGGTTAATATTTTATAATTTATTATTAATATTATTGTTATTAATACTACTACTATTATACACTTAGTTTATTTTTATAATAAACTTAGTTAATTTTCATAAATTATTATTATACACTTAGTTAGTTTTTATAATAAATTTAGTTAATTTTCATAAACTTTGTTAAAGTTTTATTGTTATTATTATAAACTTATTTAATTTTTATAAATGTTACTTAACGAACAAGGATAGTAACAGCTTCCCAAATCAAATTTATTTTATAGTAGCAATTGATTATACTATGCAGCTTGTGATAGTAGAAAGTAAAAAAAAAATACCTTATTTGATACCACATCCTATAAATCATCGGTTCCAAGAATGAAGTACTCAAGTGATCCAACAACCACCTCCTCCTACATTAGCAGAATAAAAGTTCTTTACTCACAAAACTTACTCGATAATAAACAGTATATGCACTCCGATTTGGGAAAAAATGTACACAACTGAATAAGCATTTGAGTGTCTTCCTTTTGACAAATACAATTTCGAAAGAAAAGAAAATTATAGCATGGAATAAACTTGTTAGTTTTCTTAATTAATTACTTGCAGGTCCAGATTCATTATAACAACTAGATTGCAAAGTATTGGTATATGCAGACCTCCGACAATATATTCTCGAACTAGGCATGAAAACCTTATACAAATGATGTATAAAAGTTGACAGCTACAATATAGGAAAATAAATAAATATTGCTCTACTTACAAAAAAAGAACAATTTACTGATGTTGTAGGAAACAATCATTAATCTATATGTAGAAAAATTAGTGATTTAAAGCACCATATATAGTTTGCATATACGAGGTCCTATGAAAAAACAAAAATGGGAAGTTTCCCACTTCCTCTTTTCATCTCAAATTGCTTGTTGAAATTTTTTTTATCATCACATTGCTGTCCCGAAATAACTTGTAAATTAAAATGACAGAAAAAGGAATATAAAATGCTTCATTCTTGTAATTGTTTTTTAGTTCTATTCGTAATTGCTTTTGCCATTCAAAGTAAGCAGTCAAACTGAATGTGTTTGACTCAAAAGTAGATACAACTTATATGTTAAGTAATACTTTGGTTGTTTAGAGAAAATACATTACAAGAATTTATTAGTTTCATAATTGGGTGTAACCTATGGTATTACTATTACAACAATGGTTTAATTTTGCATACCATTAACAGACTTCTATGTATCAACTATCATTATCAATAAACAAAGTATTTATAAACAATATGAATTTTCAACATGGAATCATTCTAAGGCGCATGTATGTATGTATGTATGTATATGTATGTGTATGATACATAAATCAAATTTTCTTTTAGTTGACCGTGAAGCTGATTATACACATACATCATGTAATGCATCATATAGCTATTTTAGGGCATGAGCTGATTTTAACATGCACTTGTGTATATAAGCGCTTCAATTTTTTATGATAGTTGTACATCCATTTCAAAGGCAACAAAGAAAAAAAACAAAGTCCCTATTAGTTCTTTTCTTACTACTTAAGAGAGCACACAAAAGGTCAAATTAGCCAACTTAGGACTTGCATATGCATATGGTACTCATTCTATAACGTAGCTAATAAAATTAATTTTATGTAGAAAATAAAAAAATTCTGAAGAATCCTACTACATCGAAACTGAATGCAAGTAAGGTAGATGTAACTAATAAAGGAAACAAGACACTTACCGAACTAAGAAAGCAATAACATGTTTTTTTCCTTGAAAACCTTTTAAGCTACCATTGATCGATCGTGACATGCATCCCATTCCTTTTATCAGACATAGAAAGAAAATACATAATTCCACATAGAAGGAAGCGAAACAGGGTTCTTACAGTCAAGAAACAATTAGATAGAAAGAAAAAAGCTATCAATGAGAGCCATCTCCTCCGTTTCAGAAACTTCAGTCACCCTAAGATCACAAAACATTGGTCATAATAAAAAATACATAAAAGAAAAACCAGTCAAGAAAAGTATGAAAAAGTTAATTAAATCACGTATTAGCTTGCTGTTAGCTTTAATTCCACCTATGATAAAATTATCATGTTACAAATTTACATGTTTTTTGCTCAAGTCATAGAAACAGAAATCTACAAATTATGCATTTAGAGTAGTGTGGAAGCTTTTTTTTCCGGAATGAGTACTGATTGCTACATCAAACACACTTTTATGGGAAAAGATCTAAAATAAACAACAACAAAGGAACAGAGTATGCAACATAAAGCCATTGTTGACATTTTTTTCATATGACCATTCTATCTATCCTAGGTACAACATAAAAAAACAGAGCATGGAATTTATTTGTGATACTTAATAGCATGCCATTGAATAAATATAACATTGCTTCCATATCATCCCGAGCCTTACCCTTTTGTAAGGTGAAGAACTAAATTCGTGTCTTAATTTTGCGTAAGACCAAAAATGTTTTATGGCCATGTTTTATTGTATTAGTAGATCTAGCAGAGTATGCAATCTGTGCTTTTTGTTGTAAAAATATACATATAAATAGATAATGTAGTTAATTATTTTCCTCTACAGCAATGCCTAGCCAACAAGGAAAAAATCTCTAAGTTGCTTGTCCAAAAAGTAAAAGTTCAATAAATCTAAATTATCAATCAAGTACATGAATCAAATATGAGACAACATAAAGAGCAAGCTAATGAAGGTTTATTTCTGAAAATACAGTTACCAGTATATTGGTCACATCCATTATCTATCAAGGAACAGAGGAATTTATGTACAGATCTAAAGGTTCAATTTTCCACTTAATTGCTTTATATTAATTAGCATAAACTGTTCAAGTGCTAAAAAGTCACTTTTAATTAAATGAACTTACTATATCTGCTCAAATGATGAATACAAATTCCAAATGATCTACTAACTTTGAGCAATAAATTGTTGAAATTAATAACATACTTACGTTTAAGCAAGCGATCTTGAATTTATGAGGTGCTCTTTTGATAACTACAAATAGAAAATAGATAATTAGAATAGAGGAACAATAAGTCATAGTAATATTGCTATTAGGCATCAGACGAATATTTAAAGAAAACAAATAAAGCTAGTACATGCAATTTATATAGATATCACATTTGCTAGAACCAAGAATTAATGATGTTTTGGCATTAAAGTTTAATTTAGCTGGATGAAATGAAATAATGGAGTATCTTACACTAAGCTTCGGACACTAGCATATTTACCCAAAAAATTAATGTCTTCTAGACACTCATATTATGTATACCCTGCTAATTCTCCAGAGTATACTAGTTTTTCTTTTCAATACTAAATTACATGTAAAAGAAACATAACAGATCGCAAATGATTCTAACTCATGAGAATATAAACATAAGGGTAGGTGATTGTAGGGTTTGAAGATATTGCAACAATGGCCAGTCCTTTCTACAACACACAAGTAAAATACAGTAAGAAAAAGATGCTTCATTTATACATTTTATCAGTTGTATCATTTCTTGCATAAAATTCGCATACAGACATGTAGAAATTCGCAAGCTTTACTATATCCTTTTTCAAATGGATAACAAAAGGGCAATGGCTGCAAATGAACATTGCCTGTAAAATTCAATTAGTTTAAATTCTAATCAAATTGAATTCTAGCATATTATCTTCCAATTTTCAATGAATCTAAGAAAAGCAAAACTAAGTACCAACAAAGCAGGATAAGACTCAAACTCATACAAAGTCCAAACTTTTCCAATCGGTGGCTCTTGAAGCTGCATAAATGAACAAAATCAATAATAAACATGCGTACAAAATTGCAAGCGATGAAACAAATTGAGGGTGTGAAGAATGGTCAGACCTCGAAATGGGGAGTTCGGAAGCCTAAAGAGACACCGGTTGATTCAATTCTTGCTGCTTTGATTTTTGGATTAATAGTGGGTGACTTGTATGGGGGAAAGGGGAAGAAGAGGAAGAGGTTTGATGGATAAAGTTCTTCATGGTGAGAGCAAGCGTCAGGTTCCAAGTTAAAAATTGTTGGTTAGGGCATGGATGCCGAAGAGCTAGTTGTGACAGTTGAACTTCCAGGCGACGTCGACTTGCTCCAATATCAGATCTCGATTTTGGGTGCTTAACTCACAAAGAAGATGTCAAAAGATGGGGGGGATTTTTTTCTTTAAGTGAAGTTATTTGGCCGTGAGTGGAAGAAGCATGAGAATTCGAAGAAGAGGGAAATAATTAAAAAAAGGCGGCCATGGAAATATTTAGAAAGAGCCCGCTTTTAAAAACGTTACTTAGTTAATGCCTTTTCTGAATAAAACAAATTAAAAAAATAGTAACTCTATGGAATAATGCATTATGTATTATCATTATAAAAAGTTAATTTCCTTGTAGTGATTGAATAATAAGTCTATGAATATTTTGAACATTACCAAACTGCCTCAACACACGGGTGGGGTGATATGGTTCTACTACATCTAGGTATAATAAACAACTCGAATACTATGCAATTTGTGGAAATGGATGAAAATCTCTTCCATGCATGTAAGGATCAAAAATTATCTAAAATAATGCAACAATAAATGATGATGTTATAATAATTTAAAAAGACAAAATTTTACGATTCAAACCTAGTAACGTACATCATGTTCTTGAATATTATAAAGATAAATTCTTAGTTCCTTAAATGATATACGATGGTCATTTATTGGATCCCAACAAGCTGCTCTTGGTAAAGTCCCATAGTAAATTTTAGTTAATGGATGCAAACAAATAAAATGCTCATATATCCATGATTCCAAAAATTCTAGAAAACCAGCAACTTGTTTTCTTTTCACTCTACTTGCAAGACCAAGCTGTCTATACAACTAACATAAAGCTGTCGAATCCCAAGAATAGTTACGAATTTTATCCAAATTACCAATTTGAATTAAATATTGCATGGACACATGGAATTTTCTTTTATCCATAAATAGTGTATTTCCTACTACGTATAAAAGATATGCATGAGCAGCTTGTTTGATTTTTTCTTCTTCCCACTCATCGCAAACACCATTGAAAATTTCATGCAGCTTGGTATAGGTTATTTTATAACCAACACCATCCTTCATAATATTTTTTGCTTCGTTGGAACTTATCCCTAAATTATTAACAACTAAATTAATTATATCATTTAGGGATCGATCAAATGTTTGTATCGGTAGTCCTTTAACTGGGATATGTAGTATAGATGCAACATCGTCTAATGTTATGGTCATTTCACCAAACAGTAAGTGAAATGTATTTGATTCAAGATGCCAATGCTCAACAAAATAAAATATGAGTAATTTATTGACCAAACTACAACAAGCCTCAATTGGAGGATACAATCCCGAAGGTTCAAATATCCTTTAAAAATTATAGCGTTAATAGGAACTTGACAATTCAAAATCGTCGTGCCATGATTTACACACAGAAGAGTATCAAGTTCCTAGAAAATATTTTAAATTATATTATACTATTTCAATAAAATAATTTATAACATGAAAATATAAGAGGATATACCTTGTCATTCCATATCAACGAAACAACATGAGTATCATAGCTGCAAATCACATCGATAATCTTTGGTCCTCCAGAAGATGACTATGTGTTACATATGCCACTAGATATACCGATACCATCAAGAACGTGTTACTCTTCAATGATTTGACCTTCAATTTGTTGCTCCACATTTGCTCCCCCTTTAAAATAACATTTTGCCCAACGAAAACTTGCTCTTTTCGAATTTGTTCTTCCACTTGATTTGTAGTTTTTTTTTCTTGCCTTCAGATGTCGTTGTCTTTTCGAAGCAGTTAGTGGGTTACATGTTGATTTTTTAGAATGATTTGCATAAAAAAGACTTAAAGAAAAACAATATAATGTCCTATATGGATGTTGTTACTGCAAAACCCACGCTTAATTATTGCATAGTTTTGACAATAACCATGTGCAAAATAGACGTTCACCTTAATTAGGGAACGACACAAATTAGGGTTCGTGCAAATTAGGGTTTTGCAAATTCACTGACAAAGATGAAGAAGAATAGAAGAAGAAGAATAAGAGAAGTGATAAATGGAAAATCAAAGTGGATACCTTGTTTGTGTTTGGATCTGATCTTCCCCTCTATTGCTAATCATTTTTTAACAAATGCAGTGTTTAATAACGGCAAGGAACATGGAATGACAAGGAGATGGGTGAGGAAGGGTGGTTGGGAAGTAACAGGAGTGAGAAAAGGAAAAAAGTATGCTTGTGTTTTTTCTTAAGTGTTGGGGTAGAAAAGGAGGAAATGGGTGTGGTAATAGAAGTTACCTAAAAAGAATTAACTGTAAGTGAGGGTGTAACATCGCACATTTTGCTTCTCAACCCCCTAAATTTAAAAAATATTGAGGCAAATTTGTTCTTAATACTATAGTGGCTTATCATAAATTATGTGAAACAAATCCAGGTTTATGAGAAAAGCTGATTAACAAAAACTAAACTAGGAGCAAGTGAAGAAATATAAGAAATTAGGCTCCGTTTGAGAGAAGAAACATAAGAAACCAAACTTGAAGTAAGTAAGGAAGTCTAACAAACTAAGCTTGGATCAAGGAAACCTAATAAACCACGTTCACTAAAAATATAGTTAACATGGATTTTTCACTAGTACATGGTTGCTTTCAAAATCTTGCTCATTCCTAACGAGGTTAGCGAGGTTTCATATAATACTTGCTCAGTCTGAGCTAGGTTTTATGCAAAAGCACGTTAAACCCAAGTGTGATCTGTATTATAGAAAATTGCAATGTTAGAAATGTTGAAAAGTATGACTATTTATGGAATAAAATAGGGGGTTAAAAGAAAATTGCGGGATGTGCAATTTTTTTA
This sequence comes from Allium cepa, assembly GCA_030765085.1. Lineage (NCBI taxonomy): Eukaryota > Viridiplantae > Streptophyta > Magnoliopsida > Asparagales > Amaryllidaceae > Allium > Allium cepa. The sequence continues at coordinate 785,357,490 of CM060938.1, forward strand.
CAAATAAACATGTCGTGGGTGGTTAATAGATCTAGCCTTACTCCAAATCATATTCCATATTGCCAGATCTTCATATTACCACCTTCAAAACAATAACATACCTAAAGTGGCCCATACCAAAACTAATGTTACCTATATTTTTTTAGATAGAATTAACCAATGAATTTAATATAATCTAGTTTAGATTTAGCTAAAAAGTTTTAAATTTTAAATACAACAAAAAACCTCCTCTCTAAATTCAATTCAACTCTCTTCACCCTCAAATCTCGTTTGACACCTCCAAACCTGCAACTTGTTGTTGTGCCACTACCCATCACTTCACCATACCTCGCCATCCTCGCCTCATTTACCGCTTGCTCCCACATTCATTGTCAACACCCATATTAATTGAAAACAAATACAACCCTTAATTTCCACAAGTTCAGGACGTTGCATCATTGCATCGCATCTTCACACCTCACCAAAATCCTAATTGACATCATCGTCACACCTTAAAATCACCCTAAAACATATGGAAAATAATGCTCAATTAAACTAGATTATATGAATATATCATATTATATTTATTCTTATAGTTTGGAAATTATCGATTTATACTGGCACCCTTTTAATGTTTATAGTTAAAAAATACTAAATTAAACTAGCAATATAAGTATATAATGTTATATTCATTTTTACAATATCCAACCATGTTCCTAACACAAGCATCAGGTCATGTGATTGATTATAATGGAAGTATAGTCTAAACATTTAAGATCTAAAATACTCTCATGTCTTAAGAGTACTGCACATCGTTATATAAGATTCTCTATTTTGATTTAACTGTCTTTAACCTATTGAATCATTTTTTGATTGTTTCAAACAACCATAAGTATATAACTCATCGGTGTCCCTAATGATCATGAGTAATTCACCCTTCATCATATGGATAGTGTTAGGTATGCTAGTCTCGATGGAATCATCGATATCCTTTTATCGAAACATCTCGATTAGGAACATTTAAAGATAAATATTTTATATACATGATTCAATACTTGTGGTTACAAACACATTTACAACTTCAATCGATTAAATACTTTATATAATGATTTTCTACTTATATATATCTAAATGTTTCCAAGCGTTACTTATATCACAATATAATGATACATACAATAGGTAACAAAACTAAAAGCGTACTTTATTTCGAATAGGATTCGTGTATAAGAGTTAATTTATATAGTAAATTGCATTCAGGGCATAACCTTAACTCTATAATTGTTAACTTGTTAAAAGATGTCGTAGCACATTTGCTTGAGATATGTGTTAAGTTCCGGTGTTGTTAAACGAGTTTGATTAATTGAGGCGCATATGACCTGTATTTGAGCCCAATTATTGAAGTGTCTTGATACATGGTCGTTTCGTTGATTGGTCTACATGACATGCTTTTAGGGACTTTCAAACTCCAATTCTAGTTATACACACTTGTATTACTCAAGAGTTGCTACAACTACAGGGCTCATATACTTGGGCTTTCGTGTTTATTTACACACTCTTGGTATTTGACATGGGTTATAATAACGAGCTGCAAAAACTAAAATCATATGTTAATGTCACCTTGGTTGTTGTAGATCGAGTCACATGAGTTATAGTTAACACGGAGGTGCTTGGGCTTTTAGTGTTAGCATTTAAGATTAAGATAGAAATCATTTATACACTTATGGCTTCGAATATATTTGGAATAGAATAAGCATTCAAATTTTAAGAGTAAAACTATCTTAGATAATACTTGTTGGGGTCAAAATTGGACACCAACACCCAATTATAAGTGAAAGCACCAATATCCAGTCACAGATCACAGACAGAGCATGTGTAGAGAATATAATATGAAGAATAACCAAAATTAAAATGGAAGCAACTAAAAAAGACAAGATTTATACTGGTTCGGCTAACTCCAGCCTACGTCCACTCTAGAAAAATCCTTTTTATTATCAGAAATTTAATTATAGTTATAATCGGGAATTCCTAAATAAAAATGGCAGAGTAGCTTCTAGGTAGAAGATGAAGAGAAGCAGAATCAGTCCCCTTTTTATAAAGTCAAACATGTTGTATTTATAGGGGAAATCTAGGCTACAGGGCCTCCTCACCTACATGGGCCCACCATAACGATTTCCGAGCCCAACTCGTCCATTCTATGCTGACTGTCATGACCCGTCTATTACCTCCTAGAAAGACGTATCATGAGTAAGAAAGAAAGGGAGAGAGAAGAGAAAGATAGAGAAGAAAGAAGGAAAAACAACATCGGAATCTCAACAGCGGAACGAATAAATTATATTAATAACATAAGTATTTCATAGTATACAACCATTATCAGAGTTACACAGATTATACTTAACATACTAGAAAGTTATAAACACCTATCTAGTTATTACAACTCAATACAACACAAACAAATGACTCAGAGAACACATAGCGGAACACTATAAATATCTACAACGCTGAAGCCTCCGGCTCCATTGCTCCTCCGGCTCCATTGCTCCTCCACAATTCGTCAAAGCTAACCTGAATCCCTTGACTACTCGTAAAAATTTGAGTACCCAAGAGTTTAAGAAAACAGAAGATAAACTCCGGGTCAGACATGGGTCTGGTGTGAGTAACGGGTTAAAATTGCTTAACTTTGAAAATTCTTTGAAAACAAAAGGTATCACGTAAGACTCCCCACACATAAACATGGGTAAGTTTTTACCTTACGCTAACTAAAACATTTGATAGGAAATCCAGTGATATTATAATAGGGTCTAGGGTTTTCAAGTAAATAGAAAATAACTGAAATTGTTGCGTTCATTAAATTCCAGCTACTAGCCACAAAAGTGGGTAATACAATCAAAACCGTAAGGGCACATAGGAAGAATGGGTTTTCATCAATGGCAGGGCTACTGGGGTACCGCCCGTCATAGTACAGGCCTAGATCACCGTACCGAGGATTACTCCCAATCCCCTGCAACACAAGGCCGGAACCGTCCCTTACTGGACAGTCCCGAACAAGACAACCCCGTAGTTGGCCGCGACCCAACTGCCCACACAGCCGAATAATAAGGGACTTCTAGACAGGGGAAAATCTCGTCCTACTTGGGCATGACCCACTGAGCCTTGCTGCACCTCTCCTGTTTTAGCCATTTTCGGTTGATGAGGCTCGAGGCTGCGATTACCTTTAGAGAACACATCTCTTAGAATGCTCATCGTCCACCTGACGATGTTCTGAAAGCATTCAATCCATACAAGTTCGTTCCGGGTTCAAACGAAACCGAAGGCATTATTTCATTACACTCATTTTGGAATCACCCTCAGAGTTAACGACGATAATCCTTGCACTCTGAATCTTCATCTTCACTTGAGATTCATGACCTATCGTTAATTTGGATGTGGTTTTCGGATATCCAAATATGGAAACCCGATCCGGGTCTCATCGAAATCCAAAACGCCATCTTTTAGGTCCAAGTTGTTTTAAAATTTAAAACAATTCAATTCCATTATCTATATACACACAGATAGATAATTCACATATCATAATATATAATCCATATTATCATCGTAACCAGACAACCCATATTATCATCATAAACAGATAATCCATATTATCATCACAATAGATAATTCACATTATCATCACGCTTCAACCAAAGCAGCCATATCACACAGCATTACTTATCTCATATCTGAGATCTCAAACCATTCAAGGCCAATCAATATCATCCATCCATACATAAGCAAGGATTTAACCACTATAATTAATTTCAAATGAATTAAATTAATTACTTCATCTCTAACTAATTTAAAGTAAATTAAATTAATTACTTTCATTCTATAAATACTGCTTATAATCATTAATTAATTACAAATCAATTAATTAATTATCCATCTTAATTAATCACCCTTGATTAATTATCTTTAATTACATTCAAGTAATTATCCTTTAATTAATTACATAAATTAATTAGCCTTAACCAAATACAGTAATTAACCTTTAATTACTTCATTAATTAATTAACTATAATTAATTACATTAATCCTTGTCTATTACTCTTTAATCACTTATTATTGATTAATTAATCTTAATTAATCAACCTTAACTACATCATTAATTATATTAATTAGTGGTCTCAAATTACTTCTTTAATTATTTATTACTCTATTTAAGTTAATTACAATTAGTAGTTAATCATTAATTAAACCACAATTATTAATCACCCTTGATTAATCTCATCCAGTAATTAACTACCCTTAATTACTTCATTAAATTAATTAAGTGCTCCTTAATTAATTATCTTTAATTAATCCCTTGATTAATTACATAAAGTAATTAAACTCAAATTACTTTCACCAACAAATCACCATTCAATTAATTACATCCAGTAATTATCCATTAATTACTTCACTAAGTAATTATACTTTATTAATTATATTAAGTAATTACTTATCAAACCTTCCAATGATTATTCTAAATTAATTAAAACTAATTAATTAACTTAAACTAATCAAACTTATTTAATTAATTACCTTGTGTAATTAATACCTTTAATTACTTCCATAAAGTAATTATACTCACCCAAATTCCATAAATGATTATCTAAATTAATTAATCCAATTAATTGTCAAAATTAATCACATTAATTAATTGTTAAATAATCTCAAGTTAATGACCTTCATTAACTATTAATAATTCTTTAATTACTTTTTCTTAAGTAATTAACTTAGATTAATTATTATTAATTGCTAATTAATTAATCTTTAATAATCAATTAATTAATCACTAATTATTTAATTAATTAAGTGTTTAACTTAATTAATCTTAATTAGTTGATAAATTAATTTCTAATCATAAATCAAAAGCCTAATTTATCTAATTAATGATCTTATTTCCAAATTAATTACTCTTAATTAGTTAACTTCCACCTTAATTAATTAATTAATTCAAATCCTTAACCATTTATAAATTAATTAATTAATTATCCATATTAATTTACCTTAATAATTTAATGAATCACAAATCATTAAATCCTTATTATATTTTAAATGGAAACATTTTCTTATAAATGATTTTATTATCATTCACAAACACATTTGAAAACATTTTACTCTAAATTTTTATTTCAAATATGAAATTTAAAACGAAAACAATTTTGACTTTAAGAAAGTATAAAAACCATTTACAACTTTTAAAATCATATGTTAAACACATACTCATCTTATAAAAGAAACTTGAAGAATTTAAACCAAATTTACTTTTAAATTCTTACCGTTTAAAATACACTTTAAACAATTTAAGTTGTTAAACAATTTCATTTATAAAACTTAATTTGAATTTTAAAACTAGGGTACAAACTCAGTTTTGAATCCATACTTTAAATTGCGTTTTAAATTTTGTTTTAAAACTTGCTTTCAAATTTAAAATCAAATTTAAAATTGAAAACAGACAGGTTTCCAAAGAAACCTGTAACAACCATTATACTCGAACCCCCTCTAAAATGCTTCGAGCAAAATATTACACCACTTCGAGCTAAAACTCAAATTACTCGAGTATTACCCGAGTCCAAAATCCTGCAACCCCCAATCTTCACCTGACACAATCACTGCACCGTGCATATGCACGGTGGCTTCGACCCTCTCCGGTCATCACCTATGGCGTCACCACATCAACGAATTTCCACCCAACCCATCACGATCATCAGATCGTGACCATCAACTCGAAATTGAATTCGAGTGTTTTATTCAAACCTGGAACTACAAGAGCAACACCTGAAAACCACTCGTCAACTCATCTCCGACCATCAGAGTGATAGTTCCTCCGGCCACGACTTCGTCTATACTCCAGCTACCCTATCCCAAAGTTCCATCGAACTCGATCAACCAAAGGATCCGCGATGATCCAAAACTCCTGAACTACTCAAAACTAGGTTTAAAAACTTTAATCGGTCGCCGCCGCCGCCGCCGCCGCCTTTCCTTGACCGCCTCCCTGATAATTTTCCCATCATCACTGATCATCCCACTATCACCAGAAGAAACCTCGACCTCCCTGACCTTCGAGAACATCAGAGAACCCTCAAATACCAATTTCTAGTAAAACCAGAACTGCTCATTCAATTTACTATTAAAATTTGCGATTTCATTTTAAAAAATCATGATTTTGTATAAGTATTCAGATTTTAATCCTGAATCAATGAATTCGAGTGTTTGAATTTCTTACCAAAACTTAAACTTCCCTATTCATTTTGGTTTCCAGGGCAATATCCAATTTATTTCCACTCAAATAAATTTTTAAACTTTGATTTAAGATTAAACATTCAATTTTTATTTATAACATAAATCCTAACAGTAACTAGATCCAGAGATAAAGAATTTTAAATCAAAGCTTGAGGTTTTTTTAAAAAAAACTGGGAACAGAGATGTTTACTAATATTCACAAACATGCATATATCATACATCCAAAAATGCACAGAAATTCAACAATATACATTCACACAAAACATACTTATTTTCAGAGGGGAACATGCAACAGGATCATATACATAATCTTTTAATTAGTGAAGTTACTCACCTGATTAAAGAAGGCAGAATAGAGCACCAAATTTGAAGTTGCTTTTGAAACTTTTAAACCTGATATGCCATATCTTCTTTGAATCTGATTAAAAACTTGAGTGTTTGCTTGCTATAGAAACTTGCAGACAACTTCATTGATTTCCAGATTCAACTTGCTTTGAATTTAATCTTGAATTACATATTTCTTTTTTTATATATACAGGTTGAAAGATGAATGTAGGCGGGCTTACTTTTTGAAACCTGATTCTGGTTTGAGTAATGATGTTTTGCATATTGTTATGGTCTTTGAAAATGTACGTGATTTGAAAAAAAAGAAGGCTTTTGATTGAATAAGGGTTTGCATGCTTGAATTGAAATTCTGGTTTTGTGAGGAGTTTGAGTATTGTACATCAGATTTGAACATGTACAAATTTTGTTTGAGAAATGGATTGAGTTCAGATTTGGTTTTGAATAAATTTTCAGCTGAATTTTTTTTTTAGCTTTTGAAAAATGAAGATTAGAAGAGAAATGAGAAAGAAGAAACCATGTTTTATAAGTATAAATGATTTATTTAAAAGAAAAATTAAAAACAAAATGACACTTGTCTAATGTCACAACATTTGTCATATACATTTATTCATTTTATTACACATGTCATTATGGTTATTTAATATTTTAACACTTGTTAATTAAACATTTAATACTTATTTTAAATGTTAATAAAAGTATTTATTTAATTTATTTATCCTTATGTAAATGTATATGTGAATTTCTTTTTAAAGGAAATGAAATAAAACAAATTATATATAAATGGAAGCTTATCCAAATATTTTAAAAATGTTTATTCTTTTGAATTTTAAAACTAATTCAAATTCAAATCCAACTTAAATTTAAAAATCCAATTTAAAGTCAATTTATAACAACATATTCAATTTAAAAATAGCAATTCCATTGTCTTTAAAACCTATCTATATGTATACATTTATTAATATTATTTGAAAATAACACATTTATCAAATCTAAATAATTTATAAAAGAGATTATAAATTACTTATCTTCTTATATGAATTAATGTTTAATATGTAAATTGTATTTTAAACTTATATATACATTTTCAAATCATAATTATCAAGTAATATTTAAAAAAAAAAATAAACTTAAGCTAAAATAAATTTAAACAATTTTACATTTACCTTAAAGTATTTAAAACCATATAGTTATTGTTAAATAGCTTTAAAAGGTTATATATTAAATTTCCAAATTATCAAAAATATATTAGAATTTTAAAGCAAGATTTTATTTATTATTAAATTTCAAACCAAAGCTTATCTATTTACAATATATACATATATATACATTATAAATAGAAAACAATTTATAAGCTTTTAAAAGATGAAGTTCACCAATTAAATATTTATTAAAGGAAGATTATTAAATTAAATTCAAATTTATTAAGAAAGATTATCAAACCAATTTAAATTTTAAATACAGATTATTAAATTGTTATTGCCTAAAATTCTGGGTCATCACAATCCTCCCCCCTTAAAAGAATTTCGTCCCTGAAATTTAAAAGCAAAGGTTATTTAATAATCTCATTAAATATTTTAATTTATATCACAAGCATATATTATCAACCATATGCTAACAACCATATCAACCAAATCGCTCAATCAAACAATCTAACTATCTAGACAAAATTCTGGATAGAACTTCCGAGAGTTTCTTAAGGTATAAATACCGGAATACTCGCTCTATAGAATCCAAACAATCAATACTACTAAGCTACAGAGCTCCTACTCATCTAGATCTACAAAACTAAACAGGAAATCAGACTACACTCAAGTTTGACTCAACAACCAAATCTTCCTGAACTACTGGTTCTAAAATCAGAGATGGATCATACACGTATTCCCTCAGAGATATGTGAAACACATCAAATCCCAGTTATCCAAACTGGCAATTCAACTCCTAAAAACCAAGGCACTTATCCTTACAAGAATATAGAAAAGATCCAAAACACCTCGGAGCTAGCTTCCCAGCCTTACTAAAGCTTATAGCTCCTTTTGATCGGAGAAGACTTGTCTAAAATCAAATCTCCGATTTCGGAATCCAAATTCCTTCTTCTCTTATCCACAAAACTCTTCGGACGATCCTGGGCTGCCTACATCCTTACTGATCAGCTCAACCTTCGCTGATGCTGTTAGAAACAAACAGGACCAAAAACAACCCAACAAAACGATCCTCTCAACATCTTCTAAAATCAGGAACAAACTCTACTCCTTAAACTTCAGAAGACTGAACTTACTTCTCCTGTCCGTAAAAGATAAAGCAGATGCACTCTCAAACTACTTCTGCTGCAAAACTCTGATTTGGAGTATATAAGGATGCTGATGATGAACATAAGCACAAACTGGACAACTCATCACATAAATATGGTTCCACAGATCCATAAAAGAAAACTCAAAAGTTCCACCAAAATCCGAGCTGCTTCACCAACCTCTATCTCTTGGAACCATCCTTCAACTAGCTGAACCACCGAAATCATTCCTGGAATCCATTCGATAAGAAAACTCAATCTCCAGATGCTAGGGCAAACCTTTAACTTCCCTGAGGACATCCAGAAAATCTCTAATAACCCAAGAGAACACTCAGCTATCGCAAGTCACTTTTGCGATCAATCCCAGACTAAATCCAAAGAAACTACTCTCTTTACCAAACAGAACAGCTCACACTTATCTAGCCAATCCATCGAAGAAATGGATCCACTCTGCTGCTTCTGAACTCCACCTCAGAAAACTGCTAACCAGAAGACCTTCTTGCTGGCACACAGAATACTCCGAGCTGCACTGCTGACACAGATGCTCAAAGACTTCCTAATCCATAACCTCTTCGAGAAACTCAGGCCTCAAAGCCAACAAACAACTAGCTGAACTCAGCCTCAACACCGAAGCAGACCTACTTCCTTAACTTGTTCCAAAGAAACATCTTTGGAAACAATCCATAGTCGGTGCGTCTCATCACACATCTACTACTTCCTGAGGTATCAAGATACCATCGCTCGCTTCTGCCCGCCCGACAGATCCAAACTCTACTTATCCAAACTGCACTTCAAAAATGGACTCCAAACCTTTAAAAGGTTTCCTTCAGAGATCGATGCAATCCCTACACCAAGCTGCAAATCTCACTCGAGACGGTATTAGGTCCTCAGTATCGACAAATAAACTTCCAACCTCAAACATTCAAACTCTAACCATTTGTAGTTGTGTTACACACACCAATACCCTACCTACCTTTATAACTTATATTGGGAAACCCGAACAGATAACCCAACAAATAGGTAGAAATATATATATATATATATATATATATATAGTTATATATAAAAATTACAAGTACGCTCTCTCAAGAAAGACACCACTCCAAAGCCTAGGTATTCACTCAACCAAGCGCTCTGATACCAACTGTCGCGACCCGTCTTTCACCTCTCAGAAAGACGTATCATGAGTAAGAAAGAAAGGGATAGAGAAGAGAAAGATAGAGAAGAAAGAAGGGAAAACAACATCAGAATCTCAACAGCGGAACGAATAAATTATATTAATAACATAAGTATTACATAGTATACAACCATTATCAGAGTTACACAGATTATACATCACATACTAGACAGTTATAAACACCTGTCTAGTTATTACAACTCAATACAACACAAACAAATGACTCAGAGAACACATAGCGGAACACTATAAATATCTACAACGCTGAAGCCTCTTGCTCCATTGCTCCTCCACAATTCGTCAAATCTAACCTGAATCTCTTGGCAAGTCGTAAAAATTTGAGTACCCAAAAGTTTAAGAAAACAGAAGATAAACTCCGGGTCAGACATGAGTCTGGTGTGAGTAACAGGTTAAAGTTGCTTAACTTTGAAAATTCTTTGAAAACAAAAGGTATCACGTAAGACTTCCCACACATAAACATGGGTAAGTTTTTACCTTGCGCTAACCAAAACATTTGATAGAAAATCCAGTAATATTATAATAGGGTCTAGGGTTTTCAAGTAAATAGAAAATAGCCGAAATTGTTACATTCATTAAATTCCAGCTACTAGCCACAAAATTGGGTAATACAATCAAAACCGTAAGGGCACGTAGGAAGAATGAGTTTCCATCAATGGTAGGCCTACTGGGTACCGCCCGTCACAGTACGGGGCCTAGATCATCATACCGAGGATAACTTCCAATCCCCTGCAACACAAGGCCGGAACCATCCCTTACTGGACAGTCCCGAACAAGACAACCCTGCAGCTGGCCGCGACCCAACTGCCCACATAGCCGAATAATAAGGGACTTATAGACAGGGAAAAATCTCGTCCTACTTGGGCATGACCCACTTAGCCTTGCTGCACCTCCCCTTTTTTAGCCATTCCCGGTTGATGAGGCTTGAGGCTGCAATTACCTTTAGAGAACACATCTCTTAGAATGCTCATCGTCCACCTGACGATGTTCTGAAAGCATTCAATCCATACAAGTTCGTTTTGGGTTCGAACGAAACCGAAGGCATTATCTCGTTACACTCATTTTGGAATCACCCTTAGAGTTAACGACGACAAACCTTACACTCTGAATCTTCATCTTCACTTGAGATTCACGACCTATCGTTAATTTGGATCGATGTGGTTTTCGGATGTCCAAATATGGAAACCCGATCCCGGTCTTATCGAAATCTAAAACACCATCTTTTAGGTCCAAGTTGTTTTAAAGTTTAAAACAATTTAATTCCATTATCTATATACACACAGGTAGATAATTCATATATCATAAAAGATAATCCATATTATCATCATAAACAGATAACCCATATTATCATCACAAACAGATAATCCATATTATCATCACAATTGATAATTCACATTATCATCACACTTCAACCAAAGCAGCCATATCACACGGCATTACTTATCTCATATCTGAGATCTCAAACCATTCAAGGGCAATCAATATCATCCATCCATACATAGGCAAGGATTTAATCACACTATAATTAATTTAAAATGAATTAAATTAATTACTTCATCTCTAATTAATTTAAAGTAAATTAAATTAATTACTTTCATTATAAATCCTTCTTATAATCATTAATTAATTACAAATCAATTAATTAATTATCCATCTTAATTAATCACCCTTGATTAATTATCCTTTAATTACATTCAAGTAATTATCCTTTAATTAATTACAAAATTAATTATCCTTAACCAAATACAGTAATTAACCTTTAATCACTTCATTAATTAATGAACTATAATTAATTACATTAATCCTTAATTAATTACATTAATTAATTACTCTTTAATCACTTATTAATGATTAATTAATCTTAATTAGTCAACCTTAATTACATCATTAATTATATTAATTAATGATCTCAAATTACTTCTTTAATTATTTATTACTCTATTTATTACTCTATTTAAATTAATTACATTTAGTAATTAATCGTTAATTAAACCACAATCATTAATCACCCTTGATTAATCTCATCCAATAATTAACCACCCTTAATTTCTTCATTAAATTAATTAATTACTTCTTAATTAATTATCTTTAATTAATCCCTTGATTAATTACATAAAGTAGTTAAACTCAAATTACTTTCATTAATAAATCACCATTCAATTAATTACATCCAGTAATTATCCATCAATTACTTCACTAAGTAATTATACTTTAGTAATTACATTAGGTAATTACTTATCAAACCTTCCAATGATTATTCTAAATTAGTTAAACCTAATTAATTAACTCAAACTAAACAAATTTATTTAATTAATTACCTTGAGTAATTAATACCTTTAATTACTTCCATAAAGTAACTATACTTAACCAAATTCCATAAATGATTATCTAAATTAATTAATCCAATTAATTATCTAAATTAATCACATTAATTAATTGTTAAATAATCTCAAGTTAATGACCTTCATTAACTATTAACAATTCTTTAATTACTTTTTCTTAAGTAATTAACTTAGATTAATTATTATTAATTACTAATTAATTAATCTTTAATAATCAATTAATTAATCAATCACTAATTATTTAATTAATTAAGTGTTTAACTTAATTAATCTTAATTACTTGATAAATTAATTTCAAATCATAAATTAAAATCTTAACTTATCTAATTAATTATCTTATTTCCAAATTAATTAATCTTAATTAACTATCTTCCACCTTAATTAATTAATTCAAATCCTTAACCATTTATAAATTAATTAATTAATTATCCATATTAATTTACCTTAATAATTTAATGAATCGCAAATCATTAAATCCTTATTATCTTTAAAATGAAAACATTTTCTTATAAATGATTTTATTATCATTTACAAACACGTTTGAAAACATTTTACTTTAAATTTTTATTTCAAATATAAAATTTAAAACTAAAATAATTTTGACTGTAACGAAGTATAAAAACCAATTACGACTTTTAAAATCATATGTTAAACACATACTCATCTTATAAAAGAAACTTGAAGAATTCAAACCAAATTTACTTTTAAATTCTTACCTTTCAAAATACACTTTAAACAATTTAAGTTGTTAAAACAATTTCATTTATAAAACTTAATTTAAATTTTAAAACTAGGATACAAACTCAGTTTTGAATCCATACTTTAAATTGGGTTTTAAATTTTGTTTTAAAACTTGCTTTCAAATTTAAATTTGAAAACAGATAGGTTTCCAAAGAAACCTGTAACAACCATTGTACTTGAACCCTCTCTAAAATGCTTCGAGCAAAATATAACATCACTTCGAGCTAAAACTCGAATTACTCGAGAATTACCTGAGTCCAAAATCCTGCAACCCCCAATCTTCACCCGACACAATCACTGCATCGTGCATATGCACGGTGGCTTCTACCCTCTCCGGTCATTACCTATGGCGTCAACACATCAACGAACTTCCACGCAACCCATCATGATCATCAGATCGTGACCATCAACTCGAAATCGAATTAGAGTGTTTTATCCAAACCTGGAACCACAAGAGCAACACCTGAAAACTACTCGTCAACTCATTTCCAACCATCAGAGTGACAAGGCCTCCGGCCATGACTTCGTCTATACTCCACCTACCTATCCTAGAGTTCCATCGAACTCGATCAACCAAAGGATCCGCAATGATCAAAAACTCCTGAACTACTCAAAACTAGGTTTAAAAACTTTAATCGGTCGCCGCCGCCGCCGCCTTTCCTTGATCGCCTCCCTGACAATTTTCCCATCATCACTGATCATCCTACTATCACCAGAAGAAACCTCGACCTCCCTAACCTTCAAGAACATCGGAGAACCCTCAAATACCAATTTCTAGTAAAACCAGAACTGCTCATTCAATTTACTATTAAAATTTGCGATTTCATTTTTAGAAATCATGATTTTGTATAAGTATTCAGATTTTAATCCTGAATCAGTTAATTCGAGTGTTTGAATTTTTTCCCAAAACTTAGACTTCCCTATTCATTTTGGTTTCCAGGGCAATATCCAATTCATTTCCACTCAAATAGATTTTTAAACTTTGATTTAAGATTAAACATTCAATTTTTGTTTATAACATAAATCCTAACAGTCACTAGATGCAGAGATAAAGAATTTTAAATCAAAGCTTGAGTTTTTTTGAAAAAAAACTGGGAACAGAGATGTTTACTGACATTCACAAACATGCATATATCATACATCCAAAAATGCACAGAAATTCAACAATATACATTCACACAAAACATACTTATTTTCAGAGGGGAACATGCAACAGAATCATATACTCTTAATCTTTTAATTAGTGATGTTACTCACCTGATTAAAGAAGGCAGAACAGAGCACCAAATTTGAAGTTGCTTTTGAAACTTTTAAAACTGATATGCCATATCTTCTTTGAATCTGATTATAAACTCGATTGTTTGCTTGCTATAGAAACTTGCAGACAACTTCATTGATTTCCAGATTCAATTTGCTTTGAATTTAAACTCGAATTACAGATTTCTTTTTTTTATATACAGGTTGAAAGATGAATGCAGGCAGGCTTAGTTTTTGAAACCTGATTCTGGTTTGAGGAATGATGTTTTGTAGATTGTTATGGTCTTTGAAAATGTAGTGGATTTGAAAAAAAAGAAGGCTTTTGATTGAAGAAGGGTTTTCATGCTTGAATTGAAATTCTGGTTTTTTGAGGAGTTTGAGTATTGAAAATCAAATTTGAACATGTACAAATTTTGTTTGAGAAATGGATTGAGTTCAGATTTGGTTTTGAATAAATTTTCAGCTGAAGTTTTTTTTTAGCTTTTGAAAAATGAATATTAGAAGAGAAATGAGAAATAAGAAAACATGTTTTATAACTATAAATGTTTTTTTTAAAGAAAAATTAAAAACAAAATGACACTTGTCTAATGTCACAACATTTGTCATATACATTTATTCATTTTATTACACATGTCACTATGGTTATTTAATATTTTAACACTTGTTAATTAAACATTTAATACTTATTTTAAATGTTAATAAAAGTATTTATTTAATTTATTTATCCTTATGTACATGTATATGTGAATTTCTTTTTAAAGGAAATGAAATAAAACAAATTATATATAAATGGAAGCTTATCTTATTATTTTGAAAATGTTTATTCTTTTGAATTTCAAAATTAATTCAAATTCAAATCCAACTTAAATTTAAAAATCCAATTTAAAGTCAATTTATAACAACATATTCAATTTAAAAATAGCAATTCCATTGTCTTTAAAACCTATCTATATCTATAAATTTGTTAATATTATTTGAAAATAACACATTTATCAAATCTAAATAATCTATAAAAGAGATTATAAATTACTTATCTTCTTATATGAATTAATGTTTAATATGTAAATTGTATTTTAAACTTAAATATACATTTTCAAATCATATTTATCAAGTAATATATAAAAAGAAAATAAAAAAATAAACTTAAGCTAAAATAAATTTAAACAATTTTACATTTACCTTAAGTATTTAAAACCATATAGTTATTATTAAATACCTTTGAAAGGTTATATATCAAATTTCCAAACTATAAAAAATAAATTATAATTTTAAAACAAGATTTTATTTATTTATTAAATTTCAAACCAAAGCTTATCTATTTACAATATATACATATATATACATTATAAATATAAAACAATTTATTAGCTTTTAAAAGATAAAGTTCACCAATTAAATATTTATTAAAGGAAGATTATTAAATTAAATTCAAATTTATTAACAAAGATTATCAAATCAATTTAAATTTTAAATACAGATTATTAAATTGATATTGCCTAAAATTCCGGGTCATCACACTGACCCAAAGTAGTTCGTGTGCAAACCCGAAGAAAACTCAATGCCAACTCAAAGAAAACTTATAACTGTAAGATTTCACATTCGAGTGAGTCTTATAATTGAAATATCCAACTGCTAAAATCAAGTCAGATACAAAGAAGAGAAACAAAAGCAAAACTAGAACATCAAAGTGCATGCATCTCTGCGTGTGATCGTTCTTTGTCATCTCAGAGCATGACCGAGGACTGTTCGCGGTCCCGTGCATGTGTAAGTGACTTAGCTTTTTTATTGCGAGGTTTATTACTTATTCTTTACTATTTCGATCAATTGATGACAAGTTAAGGCCTCGATCCAGGACTGTTCTCGTTTGATGTGGATGGCGGTCGTTCATGTTCCACTGCCGCTGCTTGCCTTTTTATGTATTGTAATAGATGCCATTTCAGATATGTCCCTCGATCTTATCCTTCAAGTACCTGCAATCGTTTTTACTATGGTCGCCTAGCTTTTTGGAACAAGCAATATTTTTACGGTTTCCTTTCATTATTGGTGGGCTCCCTCCTAATTAGTCTTCGATAAGGAATCTACCCCGAGTGTCGAGATATATCCATTCTAAGGTTTCAGTCAATTTCGTATAAGCGCTGAATCTCGGTTCCTTTCATGACCGCTTCGGTCCATCAAAGCTATTTTTTGCTCTTCGTCCCTTATCCTTGTTTGAATATTTCCCAGGCAGATCTCCGCCTTTGACCACATAAATCTTAACTTCCTCTCCTTCCTCTTTATCAGTTTTTTGCGTCTAATTGTTGCAAAAACCCTTTTGCTTCATTGTAAAACTCTTCTAAATCAATATGTGGACCATGTGTTAATGAATCCTTGAATTTCGTGCCATCAATAATGCCAGATACAGCTGCCATCAAAACCATGGATGGATCTAGACAATCCACTGATGCCGCCACAACATTAAATCGTGTTAGAAAACTCATCAGATACTCTCTGGTCGTCTGTTTCATTGTTGCCAAACTCATCACATTCTTGGGTCTCGAGATGTGAACTCTAAACTGCTTCATAAACCTTTCGATAAGTTCTGTCCACGTTCCAATAGAGTCGCTTTCTACTTGTCTGAACCAAAGTGCTGCTATATCCGTCAAATACAAAGGGAAGCACCATGCCATGACCTCCTTCGACGCCTCCAGTATTTCCATGTGCCTCATAGACATTGTCAGACGAACAGAAAGATCTGTCCTTCTATCATATGTCTATAGCATTAGTAGTTTGAATTTAGATGGATTCCTAGCTTGCCTAATTGTAGGAACGAAGGGGCTTTTATTCACATCCTCGAAATCTCTATTCACTAATCCTCCTCTCATAGCCCGTCTGACCATTTCCGCCAACCTATCCATATCACCAAATGGTAGTCTTTGTCCGTTGTCTCCAAACTGCATAGCACCCCGAGTCTGCGAGGGAATCCTGAAATCTTTTCTTCTGGGCGAGCATTAATTTCCCTATCAACGCCAAACTGCATAGCACTGCCTGGTATCCTGCTTGGAATTGAGCTAATATGATCCGAGGAGATGCCCCCAAGTCCAAGGTCTGCTCCTGATGGCTCTACTCTATCCCATATCCCGGTTGCTCCGTTTCATTGGTTCTGATTATGGACTTCCTCTACTCCCGCTGCTCCAACTTCGTGATCCACATTTTTAGTATTTCCTGCTACTCCATTCCCTTGGTTTTGCACTCCAACTTGTCCAATCTGTCGGAGTAGGTTCTACATCATATCCTCTTGCCTTTTCAGCATCCTTTCCATCTCATCTCTATTAATATAGATTGAGGTTTAATTAGCTTCAGAGGAAGCCTCCTGACTTCCTTCATGATGGCTTCTTTCTGTTCTCTGTCTCTTTGTTGATTTCCTAGCCATTTCTTCCTAAGTCCGAGCTTCTAAGTTTTCAAATCTAAGCTCCAAACTTCCAAATCCTCGAGCGCAAGCTTTTTCAGTGAAAGCACCAAAATGTTGGGGTCAAAATTGGCCACCAACATCCAATTGTAAGCTAAAGCACCATTATCCAGTCACAAATCATAGATAGAGTATATGTAGAGAATAAAATATGAAGAATAATCAAAATTAAAATGAAAGCAAGTAAAAAAAATAAGATTTATAGTGGTTCGGTTAACTCCGGCCTACGTCCACTCCAGAAAAATCCATTTTATTATCGAAAATTGGATTACAGTTACAATCGGGAATTCCTGAATAAAAATGGCAGAGTAGCCTCTGGGTTGAAGATGAAGATAAGCAGAATCAATCCCTTTTTTCTAAAGCCAAACATGCTGCATTTATAGGGAAAATCTCGGCTGCAGAGCCTCCTCAACTACATGGGCCCACCATAATGATTGCTGAGCCCAACTCGTCCGCTTATGCTGACCTAAAGTAGTTCGTGTGCTGACCCTAAGAAAACTCAGCTCCAACCCAAAGCAAACTTGATGCTGACTCGATGTAACACGTATGCCGACCCAAGCTTGATCTTCCTACCAACCCATGGATGAAGCTATGTCGACCCGAAGCCAAGTCCATACCGAAATCCATAATCCAAGTGCCCTGCATTGTTCATCCATCGACCATGCTTAATCCTGGCTTCATATTCATGTTAATTATCCATAATTGATCATCCATCCATCCCTTCGAACCAAGCCCATAATATTCCGGCCTCGTTAATCGTGAAGTCTATTGGGTTAAATCCGCATGTATATTGCCTTGCCAAAAGGCGGGTTAACGATACTTAAATGTCAGAAACATATTTTATCCATGTAATAAAATTATGGTGTGACTGTGATACTGATAGAGTTAGGGGTATGCCCTAAGCGCAATTATGTAATTTGTTACATATATCTAACTCGATAACCAATCTTGTTCGAAATAAAAGGTGTTTTCTTTCTATTATATATTTGATATAATATGTTATATTAACTAAATAATTTAATTAAATGTATATTTAATAGAAAATCCATAATGTTATGTTTTGTGATAGTGGTTACAAAGTGTTGTGATCTTGAGTAATTTATCACAATGAAAACAAATGTACCATTTTAAATATTTTTAGTCAAGATGCAATGAGAGTGGATGTCGATATATCCGTTGAGACTAGAGTATGTAACGCTCTCCAAATGTTGGATAGTTGGATAGTTGGCTATTAGAGGCACCAAAAAATTACGTAGTGGTAGTTATTGGATAACTATGGAACGACTCACTCGATAGTTTTCTACTAATTGATATAACTAAGGTAAAACAAAAAAATATCGATGTGAGTGTTTTACACAATTCTCTTGACCTGATAATACTACGGATCTTTGATGTAAAAGCTCCTCGTTGATTTTAGTCAAATCATGACATGGTGTTCCATCAAATGACTATAGTTGGGTCGAGTGGAAGTATTGGAAGTGAGCATTGTTCAAGAGAGGATTCGTCTCCTCAGTTATATGGGTTCAGTATCATGGCTAACTCAAGTCAACTCAAAGTCTCTGACCAGAGCATTTCAATTAATGATAATTATTATTATTAAATCAAGAATCTTAAGTTTAGACTATATAGTTCAACATGGACGATGTTGGAATTTTGACCACTACCAAAATCCATAAGTCCAAAAGTGATATAGTTTTGATGAAGAGAATTAATGTACATAAATATCACAACCCAGTAATGCTTATTACACTAAAATTGGATTTTACCAAAACTAAGTAAGCGATAAATTTGGCCATAATGCCACACCACCTGCTAAGTATCATGTGAACATTAACATTCGAATAGTTTAATGTTAATCATTAACCGAATTTACAACCAAGACTTACACAACTGAAATGATGAATTCTTTTTTGTCCAAACGATTTAATTAGTTTATAATTTTTAAAAACTAATTAAATTGATTAATTTTATGAAATATTAATTATAAGACCTAAATATGATTTGAGAAATTAATATTGTTAAATATATGTTTATAATAGTTGTAAATATATCGACCGATATGAGATATCGATAACAAATTAAATTGGATTTAATTAAAAAAAAGGGTTAAATAAGCTATTAGCCCATGTTGTTATAGGCTTAATTGGGCTGCAATAACAAGGCATAGAGGCGACTAAAACATGGAAAGGGCCTTTTGAAATGAATGGTTGAGATTAAGTGAGAAAGAGTATGATATACATCCTACTTTCTCTCTTATTCAACCAATATATAATCATCTCAAAACGTAAGTTGTATTAAAGAAAAATTTGGCCACCTCTATGATCATCTTTATGGTCGATCTTCTTCTCTAAAAACCCTAAAATTCTCAAATCAAATTCATTTTTAAATCTAAGGCTATTTGATAGTAAAAGGTCTGTGATTCAAGACTAGCAATATGACAAATTAAGGAATTTCAAAGGAAGAGGATTCATCCTTCAAATATGGACTTGAAGGCATCTATTTTAGGTAACAATTTATTTATATAGTATATAGATAATTGTGGTAAAATAATTTATTGCTCATGCTTCCATATGTGCGTATATATGTTATTATTGTTTGGTTAGTTAGGCGAGATGTAAATCCCAACATACATATAGAATGAGCTAATGTGTCCGTTCGCGATGTAAATCCCAACATTTATGTACGGGCATGTTATGCCTTACATGAATATCATGTTACACACATACATATGTTGAATATGCGCTTTGCGCTATATGATTTTTGTTTGATGATAACAAACATATATACATTCATTTAAATGTATTTGTTAATGTACTATTTTTCATAGAATAAATAAATATTTGTTGAATAAAATAAATTACATAGAATTTGAATTTGAATTCAAACAAAATAAGTTAAACAGATTTTGAATTCAAACAGAAATTTTATTCAAACAAATATTTATTACAATTTTGAATAGTATGTATTTGGTAATGTACTATTTTGTTTTTTTCATAGATTAAATAAATATTTGTTGAATAAAATTAAATTACACAGAATTCGAATTTGAATTCAAACAGAACAAGTTAAACAGATTTTGAATTCAAACAGAAATTTTTATTCAAACAAATATTTATTACAACTTTGATAGTACAATTTCAAGCTCTCACTATACATATACAATTTTGACTACAATACATGACATTTCACATTTACATCACAACCTTACTACATATCACTCACACTCATATTTTTGTCTTCAACTATAATCCAGTTTGAATCCAGCATCTGAGTAATCTGCAAAAATATTTTCAAACGCAGTAAAATTGAAAGAGAAATATTTTTGAAATTTGAAAGAAACGATGATTTTGAAAACATTGTTTGCCTCAGTTATTTGGGTTGTTCGTCATCATTTTTGACTGTGCAATATCTGTGCATATCAGTATTTTTTATCAGGGACAGGTAATTATAAGTGGCTGCAGTACACACGTGTACATTCGTATACGTGTGCACTGCCTCGCCAACTCGTGTGCAAAAATCAAACAAAAGCACAGAAATCAAAAACAAGGTCAAACCCAAGATAGGTTCAACTCAAGGCAGTAGTGTATATGAACACAATCAAACTACAACAGGCCAAGACTACTGCATGCAACATGGAATGCAAAAACAATGCACCACTGCAAATTCAAACAATGTCCAAACAACAAACATGAAAATGAACCAAAGTAATACAGCAGCCCCAAAATCAGTGACACAACAACAAAAGTGCAACAGTTCCAATTCAAGCCACAAGTGTACATGAATACAACTCGACTGCAACAGTACAGTCATGAAGACTGCAAGGACATGAATGCAACAAAGTTCAAAAGTGCATCAAAAGCAGTTCAATGTGGATAGCAACAGCAAAAAGGGACTGCAACAAACATGTATGCAGCATCAAGTCAGTGGTGAAGTAAACAACAATGTCGAGCTCACTGCAACTCAAATGTACAGGCCAGTGAACATAAAAGAAAATGACAGAGTCGAAGCACAAAGAACAAAACAGTTCATGTATGCAACAGTCAACAAGGCAACAATGCAGATGAACAACAAAGGGTACAAAAACAAGTAGCTGTCTTTGAACATGAATGCAGTGTACATGAATGCATCAGTGACCAACCTGAAGTACACAACATGACATGAACAACACAATTGAATCAAGTAACCAACTGCAAGTGCAAATGACCAGAACTCATGCAACAGACCCAACAACTAGTGCCAACATGAACATAACAGGTGAAGCATCACCAAAGACTCAACAGGGAACAACTAAATCAACTGCAACAACTCAAGTGCTACCAGTGAAACACAAATGAACGAATATCACAATGAATCAACAATACATGCAGGTGAACAGAAGTCTTTGAATGAAAACATAATCAAGTCCACCTACTAGTTGCAGACTCCAAGTTGCAGACTCAAAGCAAACATGACACCAAACTACAAAATCAAATGCAAACTCAGTATGGCAAATGCAGGTACAAACTATGGTGAATGCAGATACAACACGTCAAAGTAACATAAACAATGCAAACCAAAAATGATACCAGAGAAAGTGAATAGCATGCAAAAGTTATACAAACCCAAAACCAAGACAGGATGCATCATCCTCAAAAGCAGGTTCAAGTAAAAAGTTCAAGCATCAACCAGCACTGAGGATACACTACAATGGATGCAGAGGTGCAGACGACCAGTAGCCAACAACAAGCCTTGATGAAGCTACCTAACATGATTGTCAATAGTATACAAAAATGCAACAGGAACCAATCTTAAGAACTACAAAGACCATGTCAAACACAGTGACACCATTAAGCAATCAACAGTCGAAAATATGCGTGTGACAAAGTCAAATATCACAAATCACGAAATCAATTCAAAGCCGTGTGAATCAAGCTACTAGAAATACGAAATTGACAAAGTCAGATTAATCCTCAGCATCAAAGTGTAATCGAACGGCAAAGCAAGAATTTTTGAAGCAATCAGTCGAACGCAAAAATAGGAAATCAAATCCTATTAAAACCCTAATCATCATCGGCATTTTTTTTCTTTCATCGAGTTCAAGTATCAATTTAGAAAAGCAAAAGGAGACAGTACATACCGAATTCACAAGCAACGAACTCGATCGAGCAACTGCAAAACGAGCAATAGTCAACCATCAGAGAAGTAGCGAGCTAGGGCAACATATCTCAGATCAATTGAAGGAGCCGAAGCCCTAATTGGAACAAAGAGCCGAAGCCCTAACTGGAACAAAGGGAATGAAGCCCTAATCAGAACGAAGCCGCCATTATTCTCACGAACGAGACAAAAGGGGATCGGGCTGGAGATAACAAAGAAAGGAACGGGTTTAAGTGGGCCGGTCTTATTAAAAAAAAGGGGGTTTTGTTTTTAATTTAAGGCTTTATTATATTAATTAGTTTTTAGGGTTATTTTCTATTGTTTCTTAATTATTGTTTTTTATTTTACGAACCAAAGAATCTTGGTAAATCACCACCTAGGTTTAGGTAGTGTCAGATTGTCTATTTTGAATTAGTTCAGTGAGCAGGGTGTGCGAGTTTGCAAAGCTCTATAGGCGGGAGCAGTGTTTGCGAGTGAGCGAAACTCTATAGGCGGGAGCAGGGTGTGCGAGTCTAGTAGAGTGTTTGTGAGCGGGAGCAAAAGGGTCTGCGAGTCTAGTAGAGTGTTTGTAAGCGTGATACTGTTTAATTCTAATAGAAATCTGTGAATGCAGCAGTAGGCAGGGGTTGCCGAAGCTGGGTAAATTTTGTGTGTGATTTACTTTTCAGCATATTTATTTCTGCTATTATATTTCTGTGTTTAATTCGAGAAAATTTCCTATAACCCTATTCACCCCCCCCTCTAGGGTTAATCTAGATCCTACAACATACGCATACACACACACACACACACACACACACACACACATATATGTACTTATATATTAAGTAAACTTAAATCAAATAACTTTCAAAAAATAATTTAGGAATTTAAACAAAATATATGCTTTTGTCTAAATTAAATTAAGAAATGTTCTAAATAATTTAGACTTTGTAGACCCAATAAAGATCCAATAGGGCAAAAAAATTTGAAATTCACTAACAACTTCTGCTACGGGCTAACCTGGTTTCAACAATTGTATCAGAACCCAATAGCCTATGCTAGGATCAAATTTGACATGTTAGAGTCAACTAATTAAGCTCACAGCCTAGTTAATAGCATGTCTGGAAAGGTAGTGTCTAGAATTAGATTTGAGTAATTAAGTACTCTGCCTCATCTGGCTATTAGCCTGGCCCTAGCTGATATGTGAGCCCAAAAGGTTGCCCCTAATAGAAGAGGCCCAATTTGAACTGGGTATTGGGCTAATTTTTAAAAATTAAAAATATAAGATTTTAAATTTAAAATTAAATTTAACATAAGATATAAACATGTTATAAAAGTTATAATATAATTAAATTTTCAAAATGTTTGAAAATATATATATTAATTTTGAAAGTATTAAAATTTATTAATTGGATTAACAAATTAATTAAATAAATAATTTAATAAATAAATAAATATATGCATGTATTGTATATTATGATATACGTTATGATATTTTAAAATGTTTAAAATAACATACATATGCACGCATGTATATGAATTGAATTTCGAAACTAAGATAGTTTAGTTGAAATTGTTTGATTAAATAAATTTACTAAACGTGACTTAATTAAATAAATTAACTAAAGTTTAACTAAATAAATAAATTAATTAAAAGTTAATTAATTAAATAATGCGCACACACATATGATATATATGTGATACTATAAAGGTTATAGTATGTAATAATTGTTTAATATAAATGTTATATGAAAATAAAATTAATTAAAATGTTAATTCACAAAAATCAATTAAATAAGATTTAATTAATATAATACATAAGACTATTATACATAGAATTGAGCGAACTTTCATCAATGGGCCTAGCGCTAGGTTTTCCACCGTTGCCCACATTTTTCCCCTATCAACCTCCGCTTTTCAATAATGGGGGACTAGGGCTAGGTTTTCTCATAATTATAAAGGTTACTTATATATGAAAATGACAATGTTAGGTTATTTATACAACTTTATTTTCTAATTTTTAATATAAAGGTTATAGTATGTGATACAACCGATAAGGAGTTATCCATCTTATTCGAGAGTATGATTTGTTGAGCTTTCCTCAAGGTCAGAATTCCAAGATATACAAATCCTAACACCCACTAATAAAGTCGAAAGACTTCTATGTTTCAGCTAGGGTTTGGTGAAACATAAAAGACTGGTGGGGCCTTATTAGAAAAATAAAATGAAAACATTTAACCTTTCAAATATCATAAGAACATATGCTGTATAATGTTATAATAATCTACAATGATAAATTTGTGCATTTAATACAATTGATAAAATGTTTATCAATTAAGATATACAAATGATTTGAATCAAAGATTGACAAATAAAAATATAACATATACTTACTAATAAATGCTTCTTGCATGTTAAAGTTTCAGTACCCATGCAAGCACCTAATTTTACAGCTACGAAATACGTTCGTAATTTGATCGCTTGCATATTTATTTGGCCGACACCATGTATTGCATTCGATGAGTTTTGAGGTTTAAAGAAATACAATACTATGGAGATTCGATCCATATAATATCACATATCAGTGTTATATAGGGAACGGTCACAGTTCGTAACGTATGATACTTATTGAAATTAGTTCATTCGAAACAACTAAATAAACAATAGTATAAGATCGAGTATTCAATTTGATTGATTATAATAGAAGATAATATTATGTTAAATGTAACACAAAACCAAAACTACTATATAAATTTAATAATTCGATCGCTAAAATATCATTTTGATCAACTTACGTAAAGTGCGTCATATTTGATGTCCTTAATTGTTAAGGTTGATCGAATGCATCTTTGTAAAAACTTCGCTATGATGTTATAGTAAGGATTCTCTTTTGAATGGTTTGACTACTTAGAAAGGAAAAAGAATGTACAAGAGTAGATGTGATTTAAGGTACAATTAGGATGAAGAGAGTAAATAGTCACTTCTGCTTCATACAGAAACAAAAACGAAAATTGTAATAATAATAATTGATACTTAACATTGGAATGAGAAATACGGTTTCTATTCCAAAATGTATTTTCATATAGAAAATGGTTTTAAACGAGATTTATTTCTTTGAGTTTAGGATATTTGATCAAAGAACTCTCCTTTGTAATATAATTATAATATATGAAATAAATAATCTATATTGACAAGCATCATTGTCCAAGTAGTTAATTATTCGGCTCTGGTGCAAGAGGTCACAAGTTCGAAACTTGCTTTCGAACGTTTATTGACATGGGATATGTTGTCCCAATGATTTGTTGTATATAAAGTACCATTTCAAAAAAATAAATAAATAAATAAATAAATAATCTATATTAAGTGAATGATGGACCTCTAAATTTAGTATGCATTATAGTAATGGAGAAAATAGTGGGAACATGCTATATAACACAGATTGATTGCATCAAATTACGAAAATTATTTTCGTAAAACATACCGAAAATTATTTATGGAATAATGACTATTTTTGGTATCGACTGAAACATATAAGTAATTACATTTCAATGTGAATATTATGAATATCCTTTATGAAATAAAAATTAACGTGCTTTTTTTCATAACAAAAGTTATGCATTGGAAAATAAAACATTATCTAAAATTATTTACAATATTTGGAATTATAGACAAAGCCACATATTTGAGAAATAATTTTTGTTATAGATTATGAATCATGTGATACTAGTTAATTATATATCCAACAAGTAGGGGCTATGCACCCATTTAGTGGGAGCGTCAAAGGAGTTGATGAACTCTTCGGATTAATACATATAGATGTATGCAATCGTAAGTCTATTAATACCAAAACGGTGCCATGTACTTCTCGTATTCACTAATGAGTTATCACAGACATGGACATGTGTATTTGATGCGCATGCATAAATGCATGGTAAGCCCGTAAAATATACAATGGAAGTAAATAATGTAACATGCAATAGAAATGATTTGATTTGATCGAATGGGTGAATATATTTGAAAGGTTCTTAACGTATCTAAAAATGAATAAAGATTCAATCTCAAAAGTCACTCCTCCATGTGATGCATATTGATGTATCAATATGGAGTAATCGAACTTATTTGGACAATGTACGATTAATTGTGAGTGAAGTTCGGTTAGTTTCTTTCTATAAGGCCATGTACTTAAGAGTAGCACATAAGGTAACAATATATTATCTAAGTAATATTTTTCAAAATCATAAAAGATATGACTTTATAAGAAATCCCAATATATCATAGGTCAAGGAATTGGTCGATTGTGCAAGTCAAAAGTTTTCATGTAATAATTGTTCGTGATGGATCTTTTATGAATCTCCCTAAAAGGAATTTGGGAAAGACTGTCATTAGATGACATATTTATCTTTTGATATGATTTTTGTAAACTTAAACCAAATCAGTTTTATTAATAAGAAAATTCTTGAAATGTTTATGAATACTTATTCTGTTGCATTGAGATACAATTATTTTTTCAAGAAATACGAACTTCATAGTGAAGGAATTTCTTTGAGAAATTATTTGTAGTAAAATGGAATTGGATACGACACAATGATAAAACTGATTACATAAGATGAAATGAAATTAACCAACCTAAACGAACACATCACAGTAGAGTGTCAAATAAATAAACTAAGAGTTTTTTATCAATGTCAAAAATACATATTCCTCGATTGTTTAAATAAACCATTAATAGTGCGGACTCTATGATAAGGTATAATGTGCATATCCGAAATAAATTCCAAGTACATTATCAAAAATTGATCTTGGTAGATGTACCTAAAAAGGATACGAACCATCAGCCTTGAATGTGTCTTCGAGAGCAAGGCTAATGCAGTTAGAATATAATGAGCAACATTGATAAGAATAGCATCGAAAATTTCAATTGTTGAAATTAGCGTAATAGATTCGATATTCAATATGCATAAGTTAATTTACTCACAAAATTATCACTTAATATGACTTTACGTTTGGTACGTATGTATTGAAATAGAAAATTCTAAATAATGATTTAGAGTAAGCTGTTTGCACATAATAATGAAAATGTCTCGAGAGGTCAGTGGGAGCGATAATAATTTCGTGAGTCTTTGGATATGATCCAAGAAATGATAGAAAGTATCATTTTATAAGCATCGGAATTGAACAAATATTTTAATAGAAATATCAAACAGTTGATCATCCATCAAAATGCAGAGGAAGCATGTGTTGATAATAAAGAAGTTAAATGGTACATTGATATTTCTATACATAGGTAAATACCACTTTGCTAATTTGAACAATGTACTTGTGTTAAAATCGGTTTTAGTTGTTTTAACACTCGACACTGAATTTGAGAATGATATCTTTTATAGCAAGTATAAAAGATATTGGGAATATCACAAATCGATAGGCAAGGACACCTCATTAAAACGTTTAATATGGAACCTGTAAGATAAATTCCTTATGCATTGGCAATAGAAATTATCGTGCATGTTAGTTGTCCATAATATCATGAATTGTTTATGTATTTAATACATGAAGTGAATATCAAATTCAAATTGATATCACTAAATGGTTGTTTTAAATGTTCTCATGTATTTATAAAATACTGAGAATTGTTTACAGAAACAAAAAACTCCTTATGAAGGAGTATTTGTACTTAAACTTCATAACTGTTATTGAGTATAATATGTCAACAATAAATTCAAGTTAAGAATTGAAAATGTTCCAAATGAAAGACTGTAGTCGATTTAATGGAAAGGTACATCGCCTTAAATAAGCAACAATAAAAATGTGTATAAACATAAATGCACAAATTTATAACTGAGCCAAGAATGACTCCAAATGTTAAGAATTTCACAACATTGTTATATGACAACAATGTTACCATATAGTTCATAACAGAACTTTGAGCTCATTGGAAGTCGAAGACATAATTCGAATCGTTCCAGATGATAAAGATAGTTTATCAACATCAGAGAGAGTTGATTGACGTAGTAGATAATTGAAACATAATAGCATACCTATTCACAGAGGGACTGACCCGATAGGTTTTAAGGAAATTGATTGGAGAATTTATAATAAGACTCCAAAATTGACTCCAAGAGAAAGTAGGAGACTTATAGGTTAGGGGTATGCCCTAGGGGCAATTATGTAATTTGTTACCTATATCTAACTCGATAACAAACCATGTTCGAAATAAAATGTGTTTTCTTTCTATTACATACATGATATAATGTTTTATATTAATTAACTAAACTAACTAAATGTATATTTAATAGAAAATCCATAAATGGTATGTTTTGTGATAATAGTTACAAAGTGTTGTAACCATGAGTAATTTATCACAATGAAACAAATATACCATTTTAAATGTTGCCATTCAAGATGCATCGATATTGTATGTCGATGTATTCGTTGAGACTATAGTATGTAACGCTCTTCAAATGTTGGACAGTATATTACTCATGGCTCTTGGGAGTACCAAGAGGTTACATGCTGATTGTTATTGGATAACCATGGAACTACTCTCTTAATAGTTTTCGTTAGTTAATATAACTAAGGTCAAAAATAAAATATTGATATAACTGATTTACACAGTTCTCTCGACTTAAGAATACCATGGATCTTCGATATGAAAGATCCACTTTGATTATAGTCAAACCATGTCATGATGTTCCATCGAATGACTATAGTTGGATTGAGTGGAAGTATTGGAAGTGCAACACTATTCAAGCGAGGATTCGTCTCCTCAGTTATATGGAGTTAGTATCACGGTCAACTCAAGTCAACTCAAAGTCGTTGGCCAGAGCATTTTGGTCAATAATCATTGTTATTATTGAACCAAGGACTTTGTGTTTGAAATATAGAGTTGAATACGGACGATGTTGAAATTTTGACCATTACAAAATCCATAAATCCAAAAGTGATATAGTTTTGACGAAGAAAATTGGTGTAAATAAATGTCACGGCCGGGTAACGCTTATTAAACTAAATTGGATTTTACTAAACCGAGTAAGCGACAAATTTGGCCATAATTTCACATCACCTGCTAAGTGACATGTGAACGTTAACACTCAAATAGTTCGATGTTAATCGCTGACCTAATTTACACCCAAGAGTTGCACAACCGAAATGATGAATTATCTTTAAACCAAACTATTTAATTAGTTTATAATTGTTATAAATTAATTAATATGTATGAAATATTAATTATAAGATCTGAATATGATTTGAGAAATAAATATTGTTATATATATATATAATAGTTATTATATATATATATATATATAATAGTTATAAATATATCGATTGATACAACATATCGGTAACAAATTAAATTAGATTTAGTTAAACATGTTTAATTTGGGTTAAATGGGCTATTAGCCCATGTTGTTACAAGCTTAGTTCAACTACAATTATAGGGCATTGGGAGGCTAAAAAAAGGAAAGGGGATTTTTGAAACGAATGGTTGAGATTAAGTGAGAAAGGGTATAAGATACCATCCTAGTTTCTCTCTTATTCAGCCAATATATAATCATGTCAAAACCTTGTACTAAATTTACTTTTTTGCAATCTCCATGATCATCTTTGTGGCCGATCTTCTCCTCTGATTCTAAAATGCAATTCATTTTTATATCCAAGGCTATTCGATAGTAAAAGGTCCGTGATTGAGGCCTGTAACCTGACAAATCAAGGACTTTCAAAAGAAGAGATACATCCTATCAACGTGGACTTGAAGGCATCTGTTATTGGTAACCATTTATATAATATACAGATAATTATGGTAAAATAATTTATTGTTCATGTATCTTTATGTATGTGTGTGTTTTATAATTGTTTAGCTAGTCAGGTGAGATTTATGTAGGTAATGTCGTTGTCATAATAATGATTGGCTATGTGCATAAATTTAAAGCACTCGTACATACTCATATTTAATTAATAATCTAATGATCTATGCTAAAAAAAGTATTATATTTTAATATTATATAGTTAATATATATAAATCAATACATCTACACAATTCATATAAGTGTTTATATATATATATATATATATATATATATATATATATATAATAAAATTGTGCTAAATTTTTTCCAATATATGTTTATATCAATTATAAATTTTAACAACCGAATATAATTTTTTTGTTATTATATATTTTTATTATTATTTAATTACTTTAAGATTTAATAGATTCATAAAAAGATAACGTTTTGAAAATTAAATTTTATATATTTTAAAATTATTTTATCATATCAGACGCTAGCGGAATTTTTTAAAGATTTATTGCATTTTTTTATATTTTTATTAATTAAATCAAAAATCGGTCTTTTAGCAATTAATTAATTAAAAATATAAATTTTTATTCCAAATATCTGAAAATTTATCATAACCCTAAAATATCATTCTAGATTATTTAAAAATATTTTGAAATTTTACTATATAATTATTTTATATTATTTAATAAATGACAAATTGACTAATTAATACATAATATATATATATATATATATATATATATATATATATTAAATATATTATAACAAATTCAGATCTGTAAATAATTCGAATTGGAAATGAATATAATAAAATTAATTCTTTTTATATACACATATATATTTATATATAGTATTAATATAATACGAATTTACATTTATTATAATGGTTTTTTTTGAAAATGGTTTTCTTTTATTGCTTAACAAATTACAAAATACAATACACCGCAGTAGCCCAAGCAATAATAAGGCTAAAGTTCTACTTAAGTCCTAACTAAACACAACCAGCATTATATATTCCACCCAGACAAGCCCTACTAACATATACAAGATAACACAAACACGTTTAAATCAGTCTCGAGCAGCCGACTCTCCATTCTTGATCAATCTCTTCTACTTTCTTTCAAATGTCATATTATTAATAAAACATTATGATTTAGTACGCTAAATTCTTCCAAGGCCATTAACCCAGACAGGCATCACTGAATTGACTGTCGAGTCATGCTATTTACTTTGAACCAAAATATTCATATGAAACCTTCTTCTCTATCTGAAATGCACGAGTCTTTAGGAAACCATCCACATGTGAAATCTCCTTTGACATCCAACTTCCACTTCTCTTATTGATGTAGCATGGAAACTGCTTTCGATTGCAGTCCAGTTAATTTCGAAAACAGATGGATATTGTACATAGCATATGGAGATCATATGAACAAAAGCAAAAAAACACACACACCCAAAATAATCGATACGCTGATCTCTATGAGCAGTATACTTACGAAATCTAACACTTGCATCTGAATATGCATGAGCCCTAATTTTGTCTTTGAATTCAAGAATTGTAAAAGAATAAAACCCCTAAATTTTCAAATCACTGATACTCCAAACTCGTGTTGCCAAGGTTCCCTCTGTTGACATCATTTCACCGTTATGTGCAATTTCCTAATGCTCACTGTTGTAGACAAACTCACTGCAATGTACGAACTGTTAAATCATTTATCTCAGCACCTTATTCGAAATCAAAACCGAGATTGGGAACAAAAGCCTAATCTCCGTTATGATAATTTGAATATCAAATCGAGTCGGTGAGTCAAGAACTACATAGCCCTAATACAAATCTGTTGGCCTTGCTCGCCATGTCTAAGGGCCATAAGCTTGTGGCCTAGGATGAGCCTTATTCAACCTGATACCCAATCCACACAGTTTGACTAAGACTCTCAAATTCTTGGCTCGAATGAGAAGGCGGAGGTAGTCAGATGATACGGCATTCAGATACCATAATCGAATTTTCCAAAACCTATTACAACCGAGTTGAAAATTCCAAATGCTACAACTATTGAAAAATAGAACGAAACCTGATGATACAGTGAGAAGCGGCGTCGACAAGCAGTTATAGCGGGCCTCTTCTTGATCTAAACATCTGCCTTCCCATGGCCTTAAATTCCACCTAATCATGCGATTGATTAAACGACAACCGAACATCTGAAATTTTGATCTGGAAAACTAGGTTAAAAACAAAAACGCCCATAAGAGAATTGGTTTAAATCGCAAGCAGGCATAATCCCTAAATCCAAGCAACGAGATCAGTTGATAATTCGAAGATACGTTTCTTTATTTGGGGAGGGTTGTCTCTCAAGGCGAAATTGATATGAAGAAACGGTGTCAGGCGTTGAAATTAGGAAGAGAAATCCCGATGTAAACACAATCGCCTGAAACCATCCTAACAATTTTTTATTATTATATTTATATGTACATATTTATTTAATTAGTTATTTTAGTTCAAAATGTGTGTATATATTTAAATAAGTAAAATAATTTATTTCCATAAATATATATGATTTCATATGGACAAATATATGTTTAATTGTCATGTACAATATAATATATATACATATATATAATAAATATATTTATATACATCCTAACATATACATATATACTTGTATATGCATAACTATAAATACATGCACATATTTGGACAATATACAATATATATATATATATATATATATATATATATATATATATATAATGAGCTAATGTGTCCGCTGATATAAATCCTAGTATCTATATATGGACATGTTATACCTTACACGGAATATCATGTTACACATGCACACACACATATACATATGAATCATACATATGTATGCTTACATATTAAGTAAAATTAAATCAAATAAATTTCAAACAATAATTTATGACATTAAATAAAATATATGATTTTATTTAAATTAAATTTAGAAATTTTCTAGATAAATTCACTACAAGAATTACTGTTTATAGCAACGGGCGGGGGCAACGGCCTCCAACGGCCATTGACCAACGGCTAGCAACGGCAAGCTTTTTCCCGGAATTTTTTAATAACAAAGAACACTTGCCGTTGGAAGCCGTTGGAAATATGTCGTTGGCGGCCGTTGCAAGCCGTTGGAAAACTAAGAGTAACCTGCAGCTCGATCTTCTTCTTCCCCATTCCATCTTCACCCGAAATTTATTCCAAAAACCCCCATTTTCCCCCCTAAAACATTTCCAACCCCATTTTATCACCTTCTACACGTTCTAGCATCCCCATATTCGTTTGCAAGCTTCACAACCTCCAAAATCAGGTATTATTTGCTAAAACCCTAATTTTGTTAAATTTTTTATTTTAGGTTAAATTGGTAATTTTAATGTATGTATTGTGCTATTGTTCGTGTAGTGTAGTGTATTGGACCTTAATTACTGTTATTAAACTAATTATTGCATGTTTAACTATTATTTGTTAAATTAGGTTTATTATTAAATTAGTTTCAAACTTAATAATTGTCACTAACCTAAGCATGAACCTCACTTGTTATTATATTGGTGATTGAATTGCGTAAAAACGTACGTAGAAATTAAGTGATTATATTGACATATAAACTGTTCACTTTTGACATGTTATGATACGATATATACGCGATACAGTTTGTGCATGACTGAATGTGATTTGTGATGCGATTATATGTATAACATTGTTCGTTTATTTTATACGTTGCGCACACACACTGAATTTTTTTTTTGTTTTAGGAAAAAATCATTATATATGCGTTGATTCAACAATTTGTTTATTGATATAAAAGTTTAAATTTTATGAAAATAAAATTTAAACTTTTATATCGCTAATTTAAAATTTTAAACCCTTAGAGTGTTTTAGGCCCCGTCTGATAAGTATTGTATATGATCGTTGTGTGGATATTCGTTTTTTAACAGAACGGACATCTATATTCATCGTATATAGTATTTGTTGGATTTGTCCCTGTATTGGACAAGTTACAAAAACAATAACGTAATTAAATCTCGTAAATCATTTCAGTTTAAACGAATCGCAAAATTTCGACAGCGCTTCCTTTTATGTTCCCTGTGTACACGCAATTATGTACTGTTCAGGAAACTAAAGCGAAGTGCTGTCGAAATTTTGTTGGATCGTTTAAATCGAATGATCTATGCGATTTAATTACGTTATTGTATTTGTAATAGGAGGTAGGATGACCCATCAACAAAGTGTCAATGATCAATTAATATCAAATTCGCTAATAAAATTGTTTAAATAGAATATAATGTTCATTTCAAAATAAGCTTTAAGTATTATTTTAACAGATATAACAAAAACAAGAAGAATGTTTATAAAATTGTTTTAATAAAAAATGTCAACGCATAATTATATCATACTTTTTAATTATATGCGAAGGTAAATGGACAATTATTTTACTGATCGGAGCTGGATGTACAAAAAACGAAGGGTCGATACTGAAGGCTCAACAAGTGAACATTTTAATAATGGTGTTAGCGTATTTATGGATTTTGCTTTACGTAATAACGGAAACTACAAAGAAATCCGTTGTCCATGTAGTAAATGCAAACTGTTAAAGCATTTGATAACACAAATGGTTAGAGTTCATTTGCGTCAGTACGCTTTCGTATCGAACTATTTGATTTGGGATCGTCACGGGGAACAGTTAGCATATAATCCTGTACAAGATGAGGAGGTGGTGAGTAATGAAATTGGTACGACAAATCTTGTAGAACATATGATTGAAGATGCTACACGTTCAATGTTTCCTGTTCCTCAATTAACCGATGACGATGGTAATGCTGAAAAAGAACCAAATATTTGGGCAAAAAAAATATATGATTTGTTAGATGCCGCGAAAAAACCCCTTTGGGAAGGCTGCACAAGCGGAACCCAGTTATCAGTAACTGCTGAATACATTGCGATGAAATCCAAATACAACCTCACAGAATCTGGATTTACGGCTGTTGTACAAGCTGCGAAACGACATATGCCTCCTAATAATCTAATGTACGAAAATCATTACGAAGTAAAAAAACTGATGTCGGCTTTCGGTTTACCGTATCAAAAAATAGATACGTGTCTAAAGGGTTGCATGTTGTTTTGGAAGGAAGATATCAACCTTAGAAATTGTAAAATATGTAATCAGGAAAGATACAAACCAAGAAAGAAAAAGGGAAAGGAAGTCCCGTATAAGCGTATGCATTATTTACCAATTACTCCTAGACTTCAAAGGTTATATGCATCTTCTG
Organism: Allium cepa; assembly: GCA_030765085.1. Taxonomy (NCBI): domain Eukaryota; kingdom Viridiplantae; phylum Streptophyta; class Magnoliopsida; order Asparagales; family Amaryllidaceae; genus Allium; species Allium cepa. The sequence goes on from CM060938.1 coordinate 785,393,533, forward strand.
TAACTGCGCAACATAGGAGATGGCACGGTGTGAGAACACAGGAAGTAGGTACGTTAACACATCCAGCTGATGGGGAAGCATGGAAGCATTTTGACCAGAAATATCCCGATTTTGCGTCCGAAATTCGTAATGTTAGACTTGGTTTATGTACAGATGGATTTTCCCCATTATCTCAATTTGGTTCGAAATATTCGTCCTGGCCTATAATTGTCACACCTTATAATTTACCTCCTTGGATGTGTATGAAAACTCCATATATGTTTCTTACAGTTGTCGTCCCTGGTCCCGATGATCCGACACAAAGAACCGATGTTTATTTACAACCATTGATTGATGAATTAAAAAAATTGTGGTACGAGGGAGTAGAGACATATGATATTTTCCAAAAAAAGAACTTTCGCATGTATGCTTCTTTATTGTGGACAATCAGCGATTTTCCTGCATATGCAATGCTTTCAGGTTGGAGTACGGCCGGTCGTCTAGCTTGTCCTTATTGCATGGAAGAAACACGAGCAATTTTTTTACCTCATGGAAAGAAAGTTTCATGGTTTGACTGTCATCGATGTTTTCTTCATATTAATCATCCTTTTAGAAGAGATAAAAAAAACTTTACAGCTAATGGACATGAAACTTTGAGACCACCTACGGTTTGGTCAAGCGAAGAAATTTATGAACTTGTAAAGGATTATCCAAAGATAGATGAAACCGGAGAACAAATTGAAATTCAGGGTAAATCATCGATACATAACTGGTGCAAACAGAGCATATTTTGGGAATTGCCTTATTGGAAAAATCTTTTGATTCGTCATAATATTGACGTGATGCATAATGAGAAAAACGTGTGTGATAATCTGTTTAATACAATTTTGAATGTTAAAGGGAAGACGAAAGATGATTTAAAATCAAGACGTGATATCGAAGTAATATGTAATCGTCCTGAGCTTCATATAAAACCAAATGACACAAAAAAGCCAGAAGTTTGCTATGAGCTAGACAATAATCAAGTTAAATTACTTTTAAAATGGGTGGAAGGATTACGATTCCCAGATGGCATATCTTCTAATCTTCGTAGATGTGTTGACTATAAGAACAATAAACTTGACGGGATGAAAAGTCATGATTGTCATGTTATGATGGAAAATTTGTTACCCGTCGCTTTTAAAGAACTGTTGCCCGTAAAAGTTTGGACTGTTGTAACAGAACTTAGTCTGTTTTATAAAGAGATTTGTTCAACTACATTAAAAGTTGATCGTCTACGTAAACTTGAGGAAGAAATGCCGATATTGCTTTGCAAACTGGAAAAAATATTTCCTCCAGGTTTTTTCAATGTTATGGAGCATTTACCAATTCATCTTCCACTTGAAGCACGTCTTCGAGGGCCTGTGCAATATGGATGGATGTATCCATTTGACAGGTATATTACTATTTAGTTTATTACATATTGGTTTAATTAAATGTATACAAAATTAAATTAAAATAATTTTTGCTAGGTATTTAAATCATCTAAAGAAAAAAGTGAGACAGAAAGCTCGAGTTGAAGGTTCGATTTGCAAATCGTACATCAAAGAAGAAGCTTCGTTTTTTCTCTCTCACTATTTCAGCGACCATGTGAACATATCATTTAAAAGTGCTACGCGTAATGATGAAGGCATTGATGAAGATGATTGTCAAGCGACTTTATCTATTTTAAAAAAAACTGGTCGGCCTGCTGGTAAATGTGTGGAAGTATGGTTGGATAATAGAGATTATCAAGTAGCACACACGTACATTCTTCTCAACTGTGCCGAAGTTGCACCATTTATTAGGTAATATATATACACATACGTCTACACATATGTATACACAAATATATATGCACACATGTATTTTAATCACAATGCAACATTTGTTCTATAATTGCAGTATTTACGAATCACAACATCCAAACGACGATATCGGTAAAGAATTTGCTGCTTGGTTTTCTAACTACGTTTTTGATACAACAAATTGTATTGTAGATGAAGGATTGAAACATTTAGCTATGGGACCAAAAAGGATAGTCAAGACATATCCAATATTCTTTGTCAACGGATATAAATTTAATACCAAAGAATACGGTGCCAAAAAATCAACTAATAATACTGGTGTATTTGTCAAAGATAGTGATGTCCAAATGATCACATAAATGACTTTTATGGCGTGCTGACCCAGATTTTGCAGTTGACATATTTCACTCGACTCGCGGAAGAAGTTTTTTTGTTTAAATGCAACTGGTTCAACAACGTTTCAGGTTCTGGAATAAACGTGGATCCAAAATATAATCTTATAGAAATAAAACATACTTCGAGGTATTATAAGTATGACCCTTTTGTACTTTCCAAACAAGCTCTTCAAGTTTATTATGCTCCTTACCCATCTTTAAGAAGAGATAAAATAGATTGGTCGGCTGTTTTTAAAACCAAACCAAGGTTTACATTTGATGAACGAAATATTCCTGAACAGCAAGCTTACCAAGCAGATATCGAGGAAAATAGAGGAATAATATTAACCGACGATCAAATAGATTTTGGACCTCTAAACGATGAATCAAATGCATTAATTGAAGCATTTGAGAGTATAGAGGAACAAAATATAGAGTGCGAAGAAGTGTCAGAATCCGAAAGCGATGAGGATTGACCACTAATCAATATTTTGAGAAGGTAATTTTTTTTCATTTTTCTATTTCCAAAGTAATTTTATATGATATGTATCACAAAGTCTCTTTTATGTTACGCCATAATGTATGTTACGCCATGTTCATTATTCTGATGCCATTTGCATATTAAATTAATCAATGTTACCCTTGCTTTTCTTTATACTATGATTTCATATAGGTATATCGGGACGCAGACGTTCACACTCCGGATCTTCCAGCTCACAGAGAGGTGATGATGCTGGTCCTTCACAGCCGGGTGTTCGGCCTATGGTATGGCTGAAACCCAAAGCCGATGGCAGGTAAGTATAAAGTTTCAAAATTGAATTTTATTCCATATAATCTTTTATCAAATATATATAGTAGTAACGGAATATTAAATGTTTTTTTTCTGTTTTTACACAGCGGTGGGTTTTCGTTGGAGCCTTCCAACATAGTACTCACGATCTCACGACGAGCCTATATGGCTCGTATGACCTCGTGTTGGCCGAGGTGGACTGCGATACCAGAGGGGTGCGAGAGGCTATCTGGCAGGACTATTTGATATGTGTGGTATAGCAATTATTGCATTATGTAGTCATGTACATTATGTCAATTCATGTTTGCACTATTTATAGCAACTGTATAACTCATATTTTTTCAAACGTGCAGGGGGAAGTGGACTTGGCCGATTCTGATGTTTCAGTTGTCCGTCGACATTGGAGCAGCAAAATTGCAAAAAACTATCGCGAAACGATTAACAACATCAAAACATCGGGAAAGAGGCCTCATTGGATGAGTGAAGCTGTTTTTGATGAGTTCGCCACCCGGTGGAGCAACGAGGATTTTGTGGTAAATCTCTATCATATATTTGTTTAAGGAAAATAATATATAAATAATTAAAACTGTCAAAACAATTTTTGTTTTCAAATTTAAATTTGCAGAGGCAGTCCGAGAGGAATTCTGCAAACAGGAGCAGGAACCCCGTTACACATCGCGGTGGTTCCAAGTCTTTCCAGCATCACCGGAAAGATTTGGTATAATTATTAAATAAGACAAATAGTTAATTATTTTAAGTTTTAATTTTTTAAATTATAAATAATGTATATTTATATGTGTATATTTCAGGAGAGACAACGCGGGGGGGGGGGGGGGGGCTCTTAGTTATTGGGATGTGTTTACCCATACACATGCATTGACTCAGGTCGATGATTCCAGCACAGTTTCTTACTCTTGGGACCACGATGACAAAGCGCGTGCTGCCTATGTAAGTATAACATAAGTAACTAAAACTTACAAGTTAATTGAATAACTAAATTCAATTATATTTTGCATGACAGCAAAAGTTTCAGGAAGCGCGGACAGCCTTACTTGAGAGTACGGGACGAGCTCACTTGACCCCCGATGAGGAGGACGCCATTTTTGAGTCCATCATGGATCCAGTGACCCGCGACAGACGCTACGGATATGGAAGCCAATCGGTTAGTTAATTTGCAATTATTTTAATACTAATTTTTTAGTGCAGTTGATAATTTAAATTTGTTTACAGGTTCAGACAGCCCATAAAGAATATCAAAGGGCTCAAGATAAAGAAGAGATTGCGTAGCTAAGAGCCGAGCTTGCTGAGATGCGGGAACACAATTTGCTGCATGAAGCGAGGACGGAGGAGTTGAACCGGCGTATGGCGGAGTTCATCGCACAATATGGACAGCCTCCTTCATCTGGTGGTTCTGGTGCTGAGTGATTTAGGTATGTTTTGTTATTGGCATGTATATTTTGGAGTTGGTGAGAATTTGATACATTTTGATGTGATGGTTTGTATATATTTGGATTTCATACATTCTGATGGTTTGGTTGTGGATGTTGGTTTGGATTTTTTAATGATGGTTATGTTGTGTTTTGTTTGGTTGTTGGTTTATGTTGAAATATATGTAAGATTTGGTTATATATATATGTTTGGATATAGTTGTTATATGTATATGCTCGAAATGGAGCTGTTTTGATATAATTGTGGTTATGTGTGGCTGGAAGCAAGCACCGCTGCTTTTATATATAAAAAATACCCAGATTTGCAAAGGCTTCCAACGGCGTCCAATGGCATATTCCGACGATTTCCAACGGCATGTTGGTCAACAGGCTTTGCCACGTTGGCAAATTTGCCATTGGAAGCCGTTGGTATATCCACGTTGATGCCGTTGGAGGCCGTTGGAAACTATTGAAGTGTATACCAACGGCAATTCAAACAGCCTCCAACGGCCTCCAACGGCCATTCGCCGTTGGAAATAGCCGTTTCTCTTGTAGTGATTAAACATCATAGGTCCAATGAAGATCCAAAAGGTTAAAAAATTGAAAAACACCATTAACTTCCGCTGCGAGCTAGTCTAGTTCTAACAGATACCTGTGAGACATATTTGACCGATTCTACTGATTTATTTAAGGTTATGTCTCTATAACTACTATAGGTGGTGCTTTTAAAACGCACTTGGTAGATTTGAGATCAAATCTTTTGCTCTTGACGAGTCCATAATCATAGGTTGGTGTAAAAACTGGATTCTGGTCAATCAAGAAACAATAGTAGTAATCGAACAAATAGAGAACACTTCAAGGTACGTCAACGACGCTTTTCTTAAACATTATTTGCACTCTCAACTCATTTAAGCAAACAAACGGATGCTTAGAGTTATTCTCTCTAATCAACTACAGTGGCACTGCCAAAGTCGACTCAAACCACCATATGGATGACTGTCCTGTCAAGAGTTTCAAGTTTATGATCTGCAGTGTCACAAACCTGACATGCGTTTTTGAAGTTGAAAGAGAATTGAGGAGAAAGAGATAATGAAGTCAACAGATTTTCTGAATCATTTTTTTGGAAGAAGAATTCTTTTATATATGCACCAGGAATTGCGTCTGTCCTTTGAGCTGTAACTATTTCCACCGAAGAGAAGCATCTCTTGGCTACAACGGTCTATTCTTCGATCATTCCATTCCCCACCGGTTTTATCAATTCACGATTCAAGTTCCATTCTAGGCTTGTAAATGCGCATACTACTAACCTGTTTAAAGAATAAATTATGTCTCAAAAGTATATAATTTGGACCAAACCCAAATCTGATCCCAACCCAGTCGGACGTATAACGATGGTGTATGCATGTATGTTAACATGCATGGTCTTCTTCTTTAACCCAAAATATTTAGGTGCCGACAAATCCATGTAACATCCCTTAATCCAAAACCTAAAGATGGAACTCTAATATGTTGTAGTCACCTTAGAACTATCTTTCGGCGAACAAATGAGATAAGTATTGTTTTCAACAGTTTAAGCAAATAGAGCAAATATATTAATTTTATCACGCATAATTGTCTTTACATATTCCAAATCCCAAAGTGTGCCCACGCAAAGGTAAAATATAAATTATTACATAATAGCATCAAAGATCTGACATATGAAGATGTCGAATCCTTGTAGTCACCCGGACTTTAATAATATGTACATTACATGAGGAATTTAAGCTACTAAAATAGATAATGACAAGGCCTCCTACCTGATAGAGTTAGGAGTTAGGAGTATATTCTAGGCGCAATTCTACGATTTATTGTAAATTATTAACTTTGTAATAAAATACCGTTTAAAATAAAAGGCATTTTTGTTTCTGTTGTATATTTGTTATAATGTGTTGTATTAATTAGTTGTTTAATTAAGTATATTAATAAAAAATTCATAAATGATTGCGATGGTAATTATAATGTGTTATGAGAAGCAATTTATCACAATATAATGAATGTATCATTTTAAATATTTCTAGTCAAGAATGTATCGAGACCGAATATCGATACATTCGTCGAAAATAGGGTACGTAACGCTCCCCAAATGTTGGACAATGACTTATAGCTACTGGAAGAACCAAGGGATACATATTGATAACTATGATACAACTATGAATAACTCACTCGATATTTTTCTTTTGGTTAATATAACTAAGGTCAAACAGAAAGTATCGAAGTGATAATATTATATAGTTCTCTCGACTTGAATTTATTGCTGAACTTCAATGAAGACACTCCACTTAGATTATAGTTGAACCGTGGCACAACATCCATCGAGCAACTATAGTTGGGTCTAAGTTGAAGCATTGAAAATGAAACACTATTCAATAGAGAATTCATCTCCTCGGTTATATAAGGTTAGTATCACGATCAAATGAAGTCAACTCAAAGTCAAAGTCTCTGCCTAGAGCATTTGGTTGATAATAGTTGTTATTATTAAAGCAAGGACTTTGTGTTTGGACTATTAAAGTTGAATGATATTGGAATGTTTACCATTACCAAATTCCATAAGTCCAAAGTGATATAGTTTTTAATGAAGAGAATTATTATAAATAACTGTCGCTAAAAGGTACCGCTTAAGTATTTATGACATTTGATTTTAACGAAAACATCTGTAAGTGATGAATTCAACCAAACTATCACACCACAAGCTAAGATGACGTATGAACGTTGATATTTGAATTGTTCAATATTAATAGCGCACTGAATTCACCTTTGAGTCACACAACCACATTTTTGATTTCTCTGAAAGCCACACGATTTAATTGATTTGTAAAATGTTATAAATTGATTAAATTGATTAATATTTATGAAATACTAAATATTTAATTTTTTTTAATGTTTTGAATGTTGTTGGTAATTATTTAAATGCATATATAAAAGTTATATTTGCATATATCAATATACGATATCGGCATGATTTTACACAAGTATTTGAGAAGAAAACAAAAGGTTTCCTTTTTAGAATTAATTTTATTAAGTATCCGCTATATACATGGGTGTATTTGATACATATATTCATAAATATAACACCAAAATAAAACTTTATTTGTAAATTATATAAAGATTTTATTTAAAAGAAAATTTAGATAAGATCTAAATGAATTTAGATTTCATAGGCCCAACAAAGATCCAACAAAGGAATTTTGTGAAATTTACATTTTAAGTCCGCTGCGAGCTGACCTAATTCCAACACGTATACCATGATTTTTTATGTGTTCGACACTAAAATTACCACAGTATTTCATAAGAAATACATTATTCCATGTGTCAATTTCACTCAATATAATATATTAAAGATTATGAATCTTTAATATAAAGTTGTTTTTCACAATTTATACATTAATAGATTACTTACATTCTCTCTAATTGTTGACATTCCTCAAGCTGGAGATGTTATATGTAACACTATTAGTATATTAACTAGACAAGGTAAGATACATGGAAGTATTTGTTGATATTCCTTAGGGTGTGTTCATTTAACCATTCTACTATTGCAAGAACATTTTTTATATAAAGTTATAATAATATACATTGATAAATTTGTGCAATTAATATAATAAATAAAACGTTTAATAGTTAAGATATGCAAATGAACTGAATTAAAGATCGAAAAAAGAAATTTAAAATATACTTACTAATAAATATTTTCTGCATGTTATTGTTTCAATTCTAATGCAAGCACCTAATTTTGTAAATATTAAATAAATTTGTAATTATTCACTTACATGTTTATTTGCTTCAGATTATGTATTGTACTTTATGAGTTTCAAACTCTAAATGCAATACTTGAATATGGATACATGATCCACGTATGATTACATATAAATGTTATACGGTGAACGGTCGCATTCGTAATTTATGAAACCCCGATGAAATTGGTTCATTCGAAATAAGCAAGTAAATCATAGTGTGAGATCATATATTCAATATAGTTGATATAATAGTGATCTTGTTGTGTTAAATGAAACACTGGATCGAAAGCTACAAAATAGGTATAAGAAGTCAATCACTTAAATGTCACTTTGATCAATATATAATATTTGTTATCCTTAAATGTTAGAGATAATCAAATGAAGTTTTTAAAAGGTTTGTAACGATATTGTAATAAGGGTTTCCTTTTGAATGGTTCGACCATTTAGAGAGGAAAATAAATGTACGAGGATAGATTTAACTTAAGGTACAATTGGGATGAAGAAAGTGAATGGTCACTTCTGCTTCATAAAGAAATATTGGAAATGAGAATTGTGAAATAATAATTAATACTTAACACTGGAATGAGAAATATGATTTTTATTACAAAATGTATTTTTTATAGAAAATTGTTTTTATGAGTTTTATTTCTTTAAGTTCAAGATATTTGATCCGAAAACTCTAGACTGTAAACTATTTACGGTAAATGAAATAAATAGCCTGTATTAAGTGATTGAATGGAGCTTCAATCTCATATACTATTATAGTAATGGTGGAAATAGTGGGAACATGCCATATAATACTTACCGATCACATCAAGTTACTAAAATTATTTTTGTGAAACATACCAAACATTGTTTATGAAATAATAAATATTTGTCAGTGTTGACTGAAAAATAGACATGGTTTTATTTGACTATGAATGTTATAAATGGTCGTTATAAAAAATACTATAGTATAGGTATTTTTGACGCATTGAAAAATAAAAAGTATCTGAGTTTATTTGAAATCTTGGAATTACGGACTAAGCCACGGTCTTTATAAGTAATTTTTGATTGTTTGATTATGAATGATATGATACTAGTTAATTATTAATTATTAATTGTAATTATTAATTATTGATCGTAATAATTATATATGTAATATTAATTAGTAATTTGAATAATTGTTAATTTTTAATTATTTAATAATAATTATTAGTTAGTAACTAATAATTATTAAATACATTAGAAACCTTTATTAGTTAAAACTTTATTTATATGTATACTAAAAACCTTTTTAAAACTCATGGCCGCTAATATCTCTCCCCCTTTCTGCTCCTTTCCTAACACTTACTTACTATGCCTCCCCCTTCTTCAATCCCTTCCCCATGTCTTTTTCCTCTGGAAAATCTCTTCCATCCCCTTACCTTGAGCCTGCTGCGCTTACAAGTTCTACACATCTTCAATGTCCAACCTTCATTGTCCAACCTCTTAGCCATCTATGATTTCCCTTTTCTCCCATCAATGGCCATGACTGCTAGTTCTGTAACAATGTTGATGAACCCATTATGTGCTTTGAAATCTTCTCTGCTTGACATTGACCAATCAAGCCTATCGTTATCTGGAGTGCCTACGCTGTCAGAAGCAGCAAAGGCATGATTTCCTCTATTGCTCCCTTATTGGCTGCATGTATCGTCGATGGTCGTTGGCAGTGTTCTATTATTAGTGATGTAGTTCAGTTGAGTAAGGTGAGTGAGCTGGAAGGTGTGTATGAAAAGGAAGGGCATGCTATTATTGGGCAGGGAGATTGCGTGCAAAGTGCATGTAATAATGCCAACCTTGAAAATCGTTTTGTTTCACCTCTCTGTGTTGATGTGCAAAGTGTTGAAAACATTCATCCTTCTGCTCCTTTTAAAGTAATTCCAAATGGACCTCCTTGTTTTCTACTTTGCCTAGAAATGTCAGCCATTATGTTCCTCCCTCATTTGATATTATAGAGATTGATGGTGCTATGGTACCTCCAGTCGAATTTTTAGAAGCCGATGTTGATTTTTGGTCAGAGTATTTAGTCGGATTTCTCCTTGATTTCCAATCCTCCATATCAGGCTGTGAGAGATCATTCTAAACAAGTTTGGAAGATTAAGGGTGGACTTCAAGTCCACTTTGATAACACTTTGTTCTTTTTCAAGGTTTCTAGAAAAGATGAAAGGTTTCGCATCCTAGATGTGGATCCTTCCATTATAGCTGGCCAACCTTTCATTATTTCCTCTTAGTGTCTAACGATATATAAAGCTAAGGAACAAATCCTATCTATTCTAGTTTGGGCGCACTTTACTCATATTCCTTCTATGTTGCAGCCCATCGTTGGTCTGAATTGGTTAGCTAGCATTGTTGAAAAACTTAGATGCTTTGATGCTAATACTGTAGCACGCAATAAATTTGTGTATGCCAAGGCGCTTATAGAAATAACCTTTGAAAAGCCTTTTCCTTTCCAAATATCTATTCGTATCGCTGAAGGCCATGTTTTGTTGTTGATCTCCATTACAGCTGGAAACCCAATATCTACACGACTTACCACTCTTTTGGTCACCATATGGAAGATTGTGCTCTTTAGTCTGCCGATGCTCCCGGTCCACTATCTTATAGGATCCCACTTCCTCAACCATTGACCTTGAAGTGGTTCCAAAAGTTCGCCCTGTTTATGTAGCTTCTCATTTCCATAATTTGCCTTCAATTACTGATGATCCCTCTAGTAGTTATTGCTGTCAGTTCTTTAGTTAAAGAATCTTTTCCTTCCTTTATTGGTTGGGAGTCAAATGGTCATACTTGATTCATGCACCTTCAAAAATGAGGCATGGCCCTATGGATGGAAGTTTTTTTCAAGTTTTTTGGTGGAAATGAAGAAGAAAGACGATTATTTTATCATGTAGAGGACGAAGGCTTTACTCTTACAGTTCTTGATTAGTTTGCTGATTTGAATCTCTCTCTTCTATTAGATAGCTCTTGGGATAGGAAATACCTTTACAGCTCAGATTCTATGGATTTTGTCTGATCTTTAAGATCTCTATTTTCAAGGTTTTTGCATGTTATTGGCCCTGATTCTTCGGATGATGGAAGTGGCTCTTCAACTTCGGAAGGGACTAGTTTTTAGGTTTGTGGTTTTAGTAGTTCGGTATTATGGTCAAACTCATGTGCTTTTATTTTCACTTTAGCTATTTTAACGGATATGCCGAACACCTATTTATTATTCTTTTATATATGTGGATGGCCCACAATAAATGGAGGCAAGCTTTTTAAAAAAATTAAATATATTAATCATCAATGATTATATATTAAATATTAGTCTTACTTATTACTTATTAAATATTAAATATTAATTATTTAATAGTAATTATTAGTATTAATTATTAAAATATTACTTCTTATTTATTAATTATTACTTACTACTTCTTAATTAATTGAATATTAATTATTAATTGTTAATTATGTATATACTATTAATTATTTAAAATAATTTATAATAATTATATATTTATATTATTATTAATTATTAGAGGTTATTTACTAAATATTAAATATTCAATGAAAATGACTGTTTTCAAGAAAATCTTTAACCAAATAGCTTAGTAATAACATTTTTTTGTCTTTTTTATAAACTTTGAGAATATATCAATATCTATAATGGTTAAAACTAATAAGTTGTTGTACATCTCTATTACAACTAGCTAAAACAAATAGTAGTTAAAAATGCTTTTATTGCAATTGTTAGGAGAAACCAAATGTTAAAAATACGTTTATTATAACTATCAGGAAAAACTAGTTGTTGTAAACCCTTTATTACAACTATTACGAAAAGCTGATTTTTAAAAAGGGTTTTGGACCAAGGGTCCCTATTTTCAAAGCTCATGCATAAAAAGTCGTTGCTCATAAACTCGTGTAAATTAGGTCTCTATTTTTTTTACCAAACCGTCATCTTCTAAAAAATTGACTTCGCATCCTTTTCAGGGGGAAAAGTAGTATAAATTAGCCAAAATCTAAAAATAGAGACCCAATTTTCATCACTTATTCGGGAGGGACTTTTCTTACATCACCTTTCAATTCCAGGGAGCTGATAGCCATTCCTTGTATTAAGAAACCCTTTATTACAACTATCATTTTGGGAATGTTGCAAATAACTAGTTATAATAGCGTTATTTTCTTCTAGTGATAACATAAGCATATGAAACAAAAGTGGAATGGTAAGAAACTCAAAATAGATTCAAGGAATAAATGCATACATATAGTATGTAATGGTATAGTTAGGCGTATGCCCTAGGGATAATTATGCAATTATTACATATATCTAAATCATAACCAATTTTCGCAATAAAATGTGTTTTCTTTTTATTATATACTTGATATAATGCGTTATACATTGATTAATTAATTTAATTAAAAGTATGTTAAATAGAAAATCCATAAATGGTATGCTTTGTGACAATAGTTACAAAGTGTCGTAAGTAATTTCATAATGGAAATAAATATGCCAGTTTAAATATTCCTAGTCAAGATGTACCGAGATTGGATATATTCGTTGAAATAGAGTACGTAACGCTCTCTAAATGTTGCACAGTGTATTACTCATGGTTGCTAGGGGCACTAAGGGGTTATATACTGATAGTTATTGGATAACAATGAAATGACCCACTCGATAGTTTTCTTTTGGTTAATATAACTAAATCCAAATAGAAAATATCGAAATGACAATATTATTTAGTTCTCTTGACTTGAAATTACCGCTAAAATTCAATATGGACACTCCACTTTGAATGTATTTGAACCGTGGCACAACATCCATCGAACAACTATAGTTGGGTCTTAGTTGAAGCATTGGAAATGAAACACTATTCAATAGAGAATTTGTCTTCTCGGTTATATAAGGTTAGTATCACGATCAAACGAAGTCAAGTCAAAGTCAAAGTCACTGCCCAGAGCATTTTGGTTAATAATAATTGTAACTATTAAAGCATGGACTTTGTATTTAGGTTGTTAGTGTTGAATATGGACGATATTAAAATTTTAACCATTACCAAATTCCATAAGTCCAAAGTGATATAGTTTTTGACGAAGAGAATTGGTGTAAATAATTGTCACCAAAAAAGTACCTATCAAGTATTTGTGGAATTTGATTTTATCAAAAACACTTGTAAGTGATGAATTCAGCCAAACTATCACCCCACTAGCTAAGGTGAAGTATGAATGTTGATATTTGAATTGTTTAATATTAATCGTTGACTGAATTCACACCTTTGAGTTGCATAATCGCATTTGTGTTTTCTTCGAAAACCACACGATTTAATTAATTTGTAAAATGGTATAAACTGATTGAATTTATCAATATTTATGAAATATTGATTATTTAATTTTCTTGATGTTTTGAATGTTGGTAAGTATTTAAATTCATATATAAAATTTATATTTTCATATATCAACATACAATATCGACATAATTTAAGCAGGTATTTAAGAAGGAAACAAAAGGTTTCTATTTTAAATTAATTTCATTATGTAACTGCCATATACATGGGTGTATTTGATACACTTATTCATAAATATAACACAAAACAAAAATTTATTCTTAAATAAAATAATGATTTTATTTAAAAGAAAATTTAGATAAGATCTAAATGAATTTAGATTTCATAGACTCAACAAAGATCCAACAAAAGAATTTTATGAAATTTACCTTTTAACTTCGCTGCGGCCTGTTCCAGTTACAACACGTATACTATGATTTTTATGTGTTCGACACTTCAATTAGAAGGATATTTCATAAGAAATACATCATTCCATAAGTCAATATCACTCAATATAATATATTAAAGATTATGAATCTTTAATATAAAGTTGTTCTCCATAATATATATATATATATATATATATATATATATATATATATATATATATATTAATAGATTGCTTGCATACTCTCTGGTTGTTGATATTCCTTAAGCTAGAGATGTTATGTGTAATGAGAAAAGATAAGATATATGCAAGTATTTGTTGATATTCCTTAAGATATGTGCATTTAATGATTCTAATATTGTAAGAACATTTTCTGTGTAAAGTTTTAATAATATACATTGATAAATTTGTGCAATTAAAATGTTTATCAATTAAGATATACAAAAGAACCGAATTAATGATTGAAAATATAAATATATAATATACTTACTAATAAATATTTTCTGCACGTAATTGTTTCAATTCTTACGCAAGCACATAATTTTGTAACTACTAAATAAATTCGTAACTGTTCACTTACATGTTTATTTCCCTGAGATTGTGTATTGTCCTTTATGAGTTTCCAACTCTAAAAGCAATACTTAAATATGGATATTTGATCCATGTACAATTGCATATAAATGCTATACGGTGAATGGTTGTAATTCGTAATGTACGAAACTCCAATGAAATTGGTTCGTTCGAAAAAAGCAAGTAAACTGTAGTGTCAGATCATATATTTAATATGATTGATTACAATAATGGTCTTATTGTGTTAAATGTAACACAAGACCAAAAGCCACAAAATAGGTATAAGAACTCTATCGCTAAAACACCACTTTGATCAATTTACAATATTTGATATCCTTAAATCTTAGGGATGATCAAATGCACTTTTGTAAAAGGTTTGTGATAGAAATCAATTTAGAAATCAATTTGCTTGCCTATTGTGTTGAATATGCGCTTATATGATTTTTGTTTGATGATAATAAACATATATACATTCGTTTAAATGTATTTGATAATATACTATTTTATTTTTCACAGATTAAATAAATATTTGCAGAATAAAATAAATAACACGGAATTTGAATTCAAACGAATATTTTATTCAAACAAATATTTATTACAATTTTGAATAGTATACAAATTCAAGCTCTCACTATTCACTATACAACTTTGATATAAATTCAATTACATCGCTATTTTACATATCATCACCTCACTACATATCACTCACACTCGTATTTATCTTCAACTTCATTCCAGTTTGAATCCAGCATCTGAGAAATCTGCAAAAATATTCACTAACGCAGTAAAATTGAAAAAGAGATATTTTTGCAATATAAAATAAAAGATGGATTTTGAAAATATGATTTGCCTCAGTTATTTGGGTTGTTCGTCATCATTTATATTTGAATTCATCATACACGAACAACTTGTGACATACACAGTGTATTACTGTATATGCCACAAGGACGTGCACGCCGATATATACACTTGATTGATTTACAGGGACAGGTGAGCACAGGTCAAACCCAAATAAAAAACCGGGTTCAAATCACATGCAATACACCAGGACACGAGCACAAGGTCAAACCCGATTTTTTTTGTAACTGGATTCAACTCAAGCGCAAATCAAAAGTACACATGAAACTAAACAGTCAAGTTCAGTGATCAAATGCAATAGGCCGAGAACCAGACTCATGCATGCAACATGGAATGCAAAGACAATGCATTAATGCAAATTCAAATAATGTACAAAAACAAGTCCAGCAGCATCAAAGCAAGAAAACAACACTGTCGAGCTCGAGACAATACTGCTACAACATGGTGCTGAACCAAAGCCAAGCATAATGTACAGAGAAGCCAAAGCAAATGAATCCACTGCAAGTGCAAATGACCAGAAGACAATGCATCATTTAGAAGTGACTTAAAACAAGCAGTGCAGACCACAAAAGTGCAAGCATATGAAATGAGAACTCAGTGATAGATGCAACAAGGTCAGATAAACAAGCCAGAGCCACCAAAGGTCAGAGGCAACATCACAAAATTCAAACTACAACAGGCCAGAGGTGAACAAATATGCATTCACCAGTGATGCAACTTAAGTCAAATCATTTACAACATGTACACAGCAAAGACAAATGAAACAGTGATACATAGGCAACATGAAGCAATGCACATGTCACCAGTACAAATGAAGACTGCATGAATCAAGCTCAGTGCCAAATGCTTAAATATATCAGAGTGAAACATTTGATTTGCAACATGAATGAAAAGAACCAGACACAACAGTGAAAGTGCAGACCAAATGCAATTTGCAACAAAACCAAGCATGATACAGGTGGACAGTGAAGGAAGCAATACACCACCAAGTAAATGCACAGCATTAATAAGACCAAATTGCATAAGTGACCACAAAGACAGATGTAAATAATGAAGCAGTACAAATGAACCATCAAAGAATGCAACACAGTGATGAGACCAGATGAAAATACTCTTAACTGCAAGTTCAAACCAAAACACCAAATGCAAACAGAGGCAACAATATGCAGCAATGCCACAGTACTGAATACCATATGGACACAGCAATGTTCAGGACCAAGATACAAGTTAGTTCCAGTGGCAACATATCCAACTCGAAGTGCAACTACAAGTACAGGCTACGTCATAGATGGAGCTACAGAAATGTACCAAGCTACATGAAGACAGAAGACTACAACTCAAAATGCAATGCACAGCAATGTATAACAAAGTCAAGGGCATATGAAGACAAGTGTAACATCACAACTAAGTACAATGAATTCACAAGGCCGAAGCAAACACATGAATTCACGAATCAAAGCTGTGTCGAAATCAAAGTTGAAATGGTCAGAGCCGTAGTATACAAGTCACAAATCGAAATCGTGAGTACCAAGCAATAATTGAATTAGTCAGATTTTATCTCAATCATCCAAGTATAATCGAATGGCCAAAGCAAATCAGTAGGAAAATTCAAACACGAAAATACGAATGCAAAAATAGGATTTCGAATCCTATAAATACCCAAAATCATCATCGGCATAATGTATCGAGTTCGAGAAAGCCACAATCAGCAGAGCAAAAGGAATAAATCACATACCAGAAAATCACATACGAATTCGATCAAAATCGAAGAACCGTGGGCAAAGAAAAAAGCATCGAAGCATACAATCAAACTGTATCAAGCGGCGAACATCAATTTGCACAACCCTAGATTGAATTGCAAGCAGCAAATAAAAGCCCTAATTGAGTTGAGGAGCGGCCATTTTTCACGAACGAAAAAAAATAAAAATAAAAGGAACGGGTTGAAGAAGTGAATAAGGGGCCGGCCTTTGGTTTATTAATTTGGGCTTTATTTTTTATTAAATAGGGTTTTGTTATTTTAAATTGTTTTTAATTTGTATTTTTCTTTTAAACCGTTTTTAATTTTCTAGTCGTGTGACTAGGGTACAAACTACGGTGTGTAGTTTGGGAATTCGCAACTCGGTGGTTGAGTTGTGGTCAGGGTTTTGAGCGTAGAGTTAGATTAGTCAATAGCGGGTATAGCGAGTTTACGTGTGTAAGCGAGGGGCTATCTAATTTCTAGTAGAAACCTTGGGGGCAGCACGTAGGCAGGGTTTTGCCGAAGCTGGGTAAATTCTGTGTTGTTCTGTTATTTATATTTTGCAATATCTGTGCTGCTATTCTGTGATCTGAATTGAATTTAATTCATAAGCTTCCGCGATTAATTTTTATAATTTACACTATCACCCTATTCACCCCCCCTCTAGGGTGAAATCGATCCTACAAGTGGTATCAGAGCTAGGAATAGAAGTCAACTTTTGTTTTTAAAAAAAAATTCTATTTTTTTTAAAAATCAGTTTTTGTTTAAAATTTGAATTTTTAAAATGGCTTCTTTTAATAATGCTTTTGCAGAAGGTCAATCCATAGTTAGACCACCAATGTTCAATGGTGAATATGCTTTTTGGAAAAATAGGATGAAATTTTTTTTGAAAACCATTGACGCTTGGGATATTGTTGAGACAGGTTATAGAATACCAACTATAACTGTAGATGATCAGGAAATAGAGAAACCAAAGGAACAATGGACAGAACTAGAAAATAAATTACAGAATACTAATGCCAAAGCTATGAATTCTATTATCTGTTCATTAAATCAATTTGAATTTAATCGTGTCTCACATTGTCTAACTGCGCAGGAAATATGGCACATATTAGAAGTGACTCACGAAGGAACATCTCAAGTCAAAGAATCTCGCCTTGCCATGCTAAGCAGCGAATACGAGAACTTTACAATGGCGAAAGAAGAAAATGTCAAAGAGATGTACGGACGACTTTCCAATATCGTATACAAATCAAAAGCTCTCGGAAAAACATACACCGAATTGGAAATAGTCCGTAAAATCCTCAGAGTCCTTCCACGAAGCTTTGAAGCAAAAGTAACTGCCATTCAAGAATCGAAAGATTTAAAACAACTCAAAGTTGAAGAACTCATCGGAAATCTCACCACTTATGAGCTAGAAATGAAATTCAAGGAAGAGCGTGAAGGTGGAGATACTCGAAAGAAATCAATAGCTCTCAAAGGAACAACTGAAAGTGATGATGAGAATGATGATGATGATGATGGAGCAGCAGAGCTGGCGCTACTAATAAAGAAATTCAAAAAGTGGAATCGCAAATACGGAAATCCAGCTCGAAATCATGAATTGAAAAGCAGAATAGGCAAAGCACTAGACAACCCAGAAGATCAGAAAATCATCTGTTACAAATGCAACAAACCCGGCCATATCAAGCCACAATGTCCTCAAAAACGATCAAATCAAGGAAAGAAACTAAAGAAGAAAAGCTTTGCGGCTACTTGGGATGAAACTGACGAAGATGAAAGTGATAACACCGAGAGTGAGAGTGAAAAAGCAAACATGTGCCTTCATGGTGAAGTTACAGACAGTGATGACGACGAGCCAAGCGAGGTATCAAAACTCACTCATTCTAAATTACTAATTTATTTCCATGAAGTAAATGGCTGTTATGAACGACTTAGGGAAAAATATGCTAAACTTGAATCTCAAAAGGATACTTTGATAGAATGCAATAAACAACTTGATCAATTAGTTAAGAACTATCAATGTAGAATTCCTAAGTGTGATAAGTGTCCAACATTCGAAGAAGAAATTAAATAATCGGAAATCAATATAAAATCACTTGAAAATGAAATTCTGATTTTAAAAGAGAATGAAAATACTAGGAGAGAGATTTCTATTAAAAAATGCACACAGTTGTTAAACGAAAATGAATCTCTCAAAACACAAGTCCAACAACTGTCAACGACCTTAGATAAATTTTCAAAAAGTGAAAAATCGTTGAATATGCTATTAGGAAAGCAAACTGTTAATATGGTTAGACAAGGACTTGGATATAATAATTCGAAAATTGTTGAAAGCAATATTAATCAAGTTAATTCTATGAGCACAATTTGTAAAAAATTTGAACACAATCACAATAATTGTTGGAATAGACCCAAACATATGAAAACAATACCGATTTGGGTTCCAAAAGGCACAAATATAAAATCTCTCAAAGTTAAACAAATTTGGGTGCCGAAGGGAACAATTATAAATAGTTTTGGGTATCCACAAAATTATCATTCTAAATATTTTGCCACTAACAATCATGGACCTATAAAAACAAATAGGTCACTAAACTCTCTTCTCGTGTAGGTATGCTGGCAGGCTAAGGAACAACAGCAATGGTACTTGGATTCTGGCTGTTCCAGGCACATGACAGGCGATAAATCGAAGTTCCTTAGCCCAGAAAAGTACAAAGGTGGCAGAGTCACAATGGGGAACAATGACAAGTGTAAAATTATCGGTAAAGGTAAAGTAGGTAACAATACATTTACCTTGAATGACGTACTATATGTTGAAAATCTGCACCATAATTTGATATCAATCAGCCAGCTATGTGATAAAGGTATGAATGTTATCTTTGATTCTGACATGTGCAAAATTGTTGACAAATCATCAAAAGAAATCTTATTTTCAGGAAAAAGGAAAGGTAATATATATTCTCTATCTTTTGATGATCTCATCCTCTCTAAATGTTTGGTAGCTAAGGATATAGAAGTGAATTTATGGCATAGACGTTTAGGGCATGCTAGTATGAACTTATTAAACAAATTAAAAAGGAAAAGTTTGGTAAGAGGGTTGCCATCACATGAGTTTGAAACTGAAAACATCTGTAAAGCATGTACTTTGGGAAAACTTAGAAAATCATCGTTTCATGCCAAAAACAATGTAAGCACTTCTAGAGTTCTTGAACTAATTTTCATATGGATCTATTTGGACCTAATGATATTGCTAGCTTAGGAGGTAAGAAATATTGCTTTGTGTTATTTGATGATTACTCAAGATATACATGGGTATATTTCTTAGCTAAAAAATCAGAAACTTTTTCATACTTCACAAGATTCGGAAAATTTGTGCAAAATGAAAAAGAAGTCTCTATTGTTTCGTTAAGAAGTGATCATGGTGGAGAATTTGAAAATTATGAATTTGAAACTTTCTGTGATGAAAACGGAATCAAACATGAGTTCTCTGCACCACGTACTCCACAACAAAATGGGGTAGTTGAGAGAAAGAATCGAACTTTACAAGAATTGGCTAGGTCTATGTTAAATGAATATGAACTACCTCTGCATCTCTGGGCAGAAGCTGTAAATACAGCATGTTATGTAATGAATAGAGTTATCATCAGACCGATTCTTAACAAAACCCCCTATGAGCTATGGTTCAACAAAAAACCAAACATTGCTTACTTCAAAGTGTTTGGATGTCCTTGCTATATTCTTAATACAGGTGATCAGTTAGGAAAATTTGAAGCAAAGGCTGATGATGGCATCTTCATGGGTTACTCTTCGAGAAGCAAAGCTTATAGAGTCTACAACAAAAAGACTAAAACAATCGTAGAGTCAATCAATGTGAAATTTGATGAAGGCATTGACGAACAGGATACATCCAAAAGCAACGTTGAAGAGGAGAAAGAAAAAGATGAGTTCGAAAAACCAAAAGAAACTGCTGATGCTAGAGAAACTACCACAACTCAAGAAGTCCGAAGAAATCTGGATCCAGAAAAGCTGAAATACAAAACAGACCATCCACCAGAATTGGTAATTGGAAACCCTATAGCAGGTATAAAAACTCGTTCATCCTTTAAAAATCTATGTGATCTGTGCTTATATAGTGGATTTATTTCAGAAATAGAACCAAATAACATAGATTCAGCCCTTAATGATGAAAACTGGTTCATGGCCATGCAAGAAGAGCTAAATCAGTTTGAACGAAATAATGTTTGGAGTCTAGCACCTAGACCTAAGGATTATCCAGTTATAGGAACAAAATGGATTTTTAAAAATAAATATGATGAATCTGGAAATATAATTAGAAATAAAGCTAGACTAGTTGCTAAAGGATACAATCAAATTGAAGGAGTTGACTTTGATGAAACTTTTGCGCCTGTAGCTAGACTAGAATCAATTAGAATATTGTTAGCTTTTGCTTGTTACAAAGGATTTAAACTAAGACAAATGGACATTAAGAGTGCTTTTCTTAACGGAGTTTTAAAAGAAGATGTGTTTGTTGAACAACCAGAAGGTTTTGAAAGTCATGAATATCCAAACCATGTATACAAACTAAAGAAGGCATTATATGGATTAAAACAAGCTCCCAGAGCTTGGTATGAATGTCTTACTTTTTATCTCCTTGAAAATGGGTTCAAAAAGGGATGTGTAGATACCACACTATTTCTGTTGCATGAAAACAATGATATTTTGATTGTTCAAATATATGTTGATGACATCATTTATGGTGCTA
Source organism: Allium cepa (assembly GCA_030765085.1). NCBI lineage: Eukaryota > Viridiplantae > Streptophyta > Magnoliopsida > Asparagales > Amaryllidaceae > Allium > Allium cepa. Next base: position 785,415,336 of record CM060938.1, read on the forward strand.
CTAACAAGTTATTGTATGAGAAATTTGAAAAAGTCATGCAGGAAAAATTTGAAATGAGCTTGGTTGGAGAGTTAAAATTCGTTTTAGGATTTCAAATCCAACAAAGCAATAAAGGCACATTCATTTCTCAAACAAAATATATTAGGGAACTTGTCAACAAATTTGGATTGAAAGATGCTAAACCAGCAAGAACTCCCATGAGTACAACACTTAAACTTGACAAGGATGAAAAGGGTAAGACAGTTGATCAAAAGCAGTACAGAGGTATGATTGGATCACTCCTTTATCTTACCGCCTCTAGACCTGACATCATGTTTTCTGTCTGCTTATGTGCGCGTTTTCAATCTAACCCAAAAGAATCTCATTTAAAAGCTGTTAAAAGAATTATAAGATATTTATTGCACACCCCACGATTTGGTCTTTGGTATCCATCAAATGATAATTTTGAATTGAAAGGTTTTTCAGATGCTGATTATGCTGGAAATTTGGTTGATAGAAAAAGTACCAGTGGAGCATGTTTTATGTTAGGACATTCATTAGTTGCATGGTCGAGTAGAAAACAAAATTGTATTGCATTATCCACAACAGAGGCAGAGTATATTGCTTTGAGCGGCTGCTCTGCTCAAATCTTATGGATGATACAAACTTTGCATGACTATGACCTAAATTTTAAACGTGTACCACTAATGTGTGATAGCAAAAGCGCAATTGATCTCACAAATAATCCTGTACATCATTCGCGAACAAAACATATAGATGTAAGACATCATTTTATTAGAGATCATATTTCCAAAGAAAATATCTGCATAAATTTTATTTCAACTGATTCTCAATTGGCAAACATTTTTACAAAACCCCTACCAGAAAATAGTTTTTGTAAACTACGACTCAGTCTAGGTGTTTTAGAAATTTGCTGAATATTTAACATTTTTTTTTTCTCCCTACAAATCATCGAAAAGAAAAATAGTGATTGAAAAAGTGATGAGTGTTGATATTGATTATATATTATAACTCGAGAAAGTATAATTAGAAAATTTCTTTAGAAATGTAAACAAGAGTTATAAAACTTTTTGTTGGTAAAAAATTCCATGACCATCTCTATACCTATCATATTTCTATCAACCATCACTCATCAAAATTCTATATAGTTTGTCGATATGTGGTATTTTAAACAGGAATCGTTCGTTTTTTTTTTCTTTTCATTTTCACAGTTTTTTTAAAAAAATAAAAAAATAAAAAAATAAAATAAATAAATAAATAAATACCAAAGTATTCACTCTCATTTAAAAGTCCTCACGGTTATGCATGGGTGAATTACTTGGAATTTGTTATGTGCTTCCATGCTCATTTAAAAGTCCTTATGGTTATGCATGTATGGAACGCATATCAAAAGTTGATTTTTTTTTTAAAATAAACAAGTTGATTCTAATCCCATTTAAAAGTCCTCACGGTTATGCATGGTTAGAAGATACTTGAATTCTTTTTTAAAAATAAAATAAAATTGGAATACTACTAATCTCATTTAAAAGTCCTAACGGTTTTGCATGGTTAGTAGTTATTCAAATTCCTGATATAAATATACCACAAATAGACACAACTGTATGGTTTTATATGATGACATCATCTCCATCATTCTAAAAGTGGAATATGCGCCTAACAAAATATTTATGATTTTTGTTTGATTTTTTATTGAAATTTAATATTTATATTCAATTGAGTTTTAATGTTGGATTGATATCGATTATTTTTTTCTTTATTTTCTCTAACACTATTATTCTTTTGCTGATAACAAAAGGGGGAGAGAAAAGTTAAGATTTTGTCAAATAAAATCAAGCAAAGGTCAAATAATTTTCTATTTGCATCTAGAATCATTTGCATATTTTTATTTGTATGCATATATGTAGGGGGAGCATCGTATAGAGAGGAAGCATTTAAATAGGGGGAGCAATTAGAATATATCAATGATCAAATACATTTAACATATTCAAAATCTTAAATATATGTTTGTTATCATCAAAAGGGGGAGATTGTTGAATATGCGCTTATATGATTTTTGTTTGATGATAATAAACATATATACATTCGTTTAAATGTATTTGATAATATACTATTTTATTTTTCACAGATTAAATAAATATTTGCAGAATAAAATAAATAACACGGAATTTGAATTCAAACGAATATTTTATTCAAACAAATATTTATTACAATTTTGAATAGTATACAAATTCAAGCTCTCACTATTCACTATACAACTTTGATATAAATTCAATTACATCGCTATTTTACATATCATCACCTCACTACATATCACTCACACTCGTATTTATCTTCAACTTCATTCCAGTTTGAATCCAGCATCTGAGAAATCTGCAAAAATATTCACTAACGCAGTAAAATTGAAAAAGCGATATTTTTGCAATATAAAATAAAAGATGGATTTTGAAAATATGATTTGCCTCAGTTATTTGGGTTGTTCGTCATCATTTATATTTGAATTCATCATACACGAACAACTTGTGACATACACAGTGTATTACTGTATATGCCACAAGGACGTGCACGCCGATATATACACTTGATTGATTTACAGGGACAGGTGAACACAGGTCAAACCCAAATAAAAAACCGGGTTCAACTCACATGCAATACACCAGGACACGAGCACAAGGTCAAACCCGATTTTTTTTGTAACTGGATTCAACTCAAGCGCAAATCAAAAGTACACATGAAACTAAACAGTCAAGTTCAGTGATCAAATGCAATAGGCCGAGAACCAGACTCATGCATGCAACATGGAATGCAAAGACAATGCATTAATGAAAATTCAAATAATGTACAAAAACAAGTCCAGCAGCATCAAAGCAAGAAAACAACACTGTCGAGCTCGAGACAATACTGCTACAACATGGTACTGAACCAAAGCCAAGCATAATGTACAGAGAAGCCAAAGAAAATGAATCCACTGCAAGTGCAAATGACCAGAAGACAATGCATCATTTAGAAGTGACTTAAAACAAGCAGTGCAGACCACAAAAGTGCAAGCATATGAAATGAGAACTCAGTGATAGATGCAACAAGGTCAGATAAACAAGCCAGAGCCACCAAAGGTCAGAGGCAACATCACAAAATTCAAACTACAACAGGCCAGAGGTGAACAAATATGCATTCACCAGTGATGCAACTTAAGTCAAATCATTTACAACATGTACACAGCAAAGACAAATGAAACAGTGATACATAGGCAACATGAAGCAATGCACATGTCACCAGTACAAATGAAGACTGCATGAATCAAGCTCAGTGCCAAATGCTTAAATATATCAGAGTGAAACATTTGATTTGCAACATGAATGAAAAGAACCAGACACAATAGTGAAAGTGCAGACCAAATGCAATTTGCAACAAAACCAAGCATGATACAGGTGGACAGTGAAGGAAGCAATACACCACCAAGTAAATGCACAGCATTAATAAGACCAAATTGCATAAGTGACCAAAAAGACAGATGTAAATAATGAAGCAGTACAAATGAACCATCAAAGAATGCAACATAGTGATGAGACCAGATGAAAATACTCTTAACTGCAAGTTCAAACCAAAACACCAAATGCAAACAGAGGCAACAATATGCAGCAATGCCACAATACTGAATACCATATGGACACAGCAATGTTCAGGACCAAGATACAAGTTAGTTCCAGTGGCAACATATCCAACTCGAAGTGCAACTACAAGTACAGGCTACGTCATAGATGGAGCTACAGAAATGTACCAAGCTACATGAAGACAGAAGACTACAACTCAAAATGCAATGCACAGCAATGTATAACAAAGTCAAGGGCATATGAAGACAAGTGTAACATCACAACTAAGTACAATGAATTCACAAGGCCGAAGCAAACACATGAATTCACAAATCAAAGCTGTGTCGAAATCAAAGTTGAAATGGTCAGAGCCGTAGTATACAAGTCACAAATCGAAATCGTGAGTACCAAGCAATAATTGAATTAGTCAGATTTTATCTCAATCATCCAAGTATAATCGAATGGCCAAAGCAAATCAGTAGAAAAATTCAAACACGAAAATACGAACGCAAAAATAGGATTTCGAATCCTATAAATACCCAAAATCATCATCGGCATAATGTATCGAGTTCGAGAAAGCCACAATCAGCAGAGCAAAAGGAATAAATCACATACCAGAAAATCACATACGAATTCGATCAAAATCGAAGAACCGTGGGCAAAGCAAAAAGCATCGAAGCATACAATCAAACTGTATCAAGCGGCGAACATCAATTTGCACAACCCTAGATTGAATTGCAAGCAGCAAACAAAAGCCCTAATTGAGTTGAGGAGCGGCCATTTTTCACGAACGAAAAAAAATAAAAATAAAAGGAACGGGTTGAAGAAGTGAATAAGGGGCCGACCTTTGGTTTATTAATTTGGGCTTTATTTTTTATTAAATAGGGTTTTGTTATTTTAAATTGTTTTTAATTTGTATTTTTCTTTTAAACCGTTTTTAATTTTCTAGTCGTGTGACTAGGGTACAAACTACGGTGTGTAGTTTGGGAATTCGCAACTCGGTGGTTGAGTTGTGGTCAGGGTTTTGAGCGTAGAGTTAGATTAGTCAATAGCGGGTATAGCGAGTTTACGTGTGTAAGCGAGGGACTATCTAATTTCTAGTAGAAACCTTGGGGACAGCACGTAGGCAGGGTTTTGCCGAAGCTGGGTAAATTCTGTGTTGTTCTGTTATTTATATTTTGCAATATCTGTGCTGCTATTCTGTGATCTGAATTGAATTTAATTCATAAGCTTCCACGATTAATTTTTATAATTTACACTATCACCCTATTCACCCCCCCTCTAGGGTGAAATCAATCCTACATATTGTATTCAATCTCCAATAATATATATGGTTAAAAGAGTCAAGATAGGCCGCAAATTAGCCAACTGATTTGCTAAAATAAAGGTAATTAAATAAATACTTTTCAAATAAAGATATCGTCAAATTAGAGAATAAATGCAGGAAATATTCTAATGCCTAGAATATATGTGAAATATATTCTATCACACCACCTCAGTTGAAGCGGGAGGTTCTTGTATGCTTAGACTGTCCCTGAAATCATTAAATAATATGTGCGAAAGCCCTTTTGTAAAAATATCAGCAATTTGGTAACGGGACGGTACATGAAGCACACGCACTTTGCCACAAGCTACTTTCTCACGGACGAAATGAATATCCATCTCAATGTGTTTAGTGCGTTGATGCTGAACAGGATTGCCAGATAAGTATATAGCACTCACATTGTCACAATAAACTAGAGTAGCCTTTTGAATAGGACAATCAACTCTAGAAGCAAATTTCTGATCGAGCATGAATCGGAAACAACATTAGCAACACTCCTGTACTCCGCCTCAGCACTACTACGAGAAAGAGTAGGTTGCCGTTACGAAGACCAAGAAATCAAATTATCTCCAAGGAATACGCATAACCAAAGGTAGAACGACGGGTGTCAGGACAACCACTCCAATTTGCATCTATATATGACATACTACGATTAATATTGGATTTGTACAAGTGGAGACCAAAAGAAAGGGTACCCTGGAGATAGAATATGATACACTTAAGAGCTTTCATATGCTCATTAGTCGGGGCATGCATATGAAGGCAGATCTGCTGCATGGCATAGGAAATGTCTGGCCGAGTGGATGTAAGATACTGAAGAGCACCTGCAAGACTACGATACTTAGTCGGATCATCATAAGGAGTGTCTACGGTGGCACTTAGTTTGGACTTAGTATCAACAAGAGTAGGGCATGAACTGCAGTTAGACATTCCGGCAAGTTCAATAATTTTTGCAGCATATTGTGTCCGAGATAAGAAAAGACCATGGGCATGATGAGTGACAGCAATACCCAAAAAGAAACTCAGAGGACCTAGATCCTTCATGGCAAATTCAGAAGCTAAGAGAGTCATAATATACTTACAAAGACGATCATAAGAAGCTGTAAGTATAATGTCATCCACATATAACAGAATATAAGCCATATCAGAATCATTCAAGTAGATGAATAAAGAGTGATCTGCCATACTATGAGAGAACCCAATGGTAGCAACAAAATCAGCAAGTCTTTGGTACCAAGCTCGAGGAGCCTGTTTTAATCCGTACAAAGATTTCTTCAAAAGGCAAACATGATTCGGATAATTTTTGTTACAAAAACTCATGGGTTGATGCATATAAACTGCTTCATTGAGATGACCATGCAAGAAAGCATTCTTGACATCTATTTGATGAATGGGCCAAGATTTAGAAAGAGAAATGCATAAATACTAAGAGACCTCCCTTCACATTACCAATTGGCTTTGTGATAATACGAGGTTCTCTATCATAGTATCAGAGCGGGTTTAATTGTGTCACACATCACCCTCAATGAATGTCCACGTGTTTGGCTGATGATACACCACACGTGCGGCGGCGTGTTGAGATTAGGCCCACATCGGACAATTTATAATATAAAGCATGCATAAATACCAAGAAAACCTCCGTTCACATTACCAATTGGTTTTGTGATAACACGAGGTTCTCTAACAGTTTGTTACGATATTGTAATAGGATTTCCTTTTGAATGGTTTGACTATTTAGAGGGGAAAATGAATGTACGAGGGTAGATTTAACTTAAGGTATAATTATTATGAAGAAAGTGAATGGTCATCAATGTACGATATTGTAATAGGAGTTTCCTTATGAAGGAGTGTTCAGACTCGAACTTCATATGTACTATCGAGTATAAGATGTCAATATTAAATTCATGTTCAAATTATAATTAAAGAGCGTTAAGTTGGAATTGTTCCAAATAATAAGTAGTGGCTAATTCAACCTAAATCTATTGCAATGCAAGTATAAGTAATAGCACAAATTTACAACTGAGCTAGGAGTAATTTCAAATGTTGAAAATCTTATGACATTGTTATATGATAACAATATCGTAATATAGTTCATAGAAAAGCTAGAATTCACTAAAAGTCGATAGATGTACTCCGAATAATTTCACATGATAATGGCAGTACATCAACCTTGGAGATGGTTAATTGACAGAGTAGATGATTAAAACAAATATCATACCCCTTCATTAAGGGACGAAAACCAATTAGTTTTTAAGAAACCAATCAATGAAGTTGGAATAAGATTCCATAATTGTCCCCAAGTGCAAGTGGGAGATTGATAGAGTTGGGGGTACGCCCTCGAGACAATTATGTAATTTGTTAGATATGTCTAACTATATGACCAATCTTGTTCAAAATAAAATGTGTTTTGTCTTTCTAGCATAGTTATTACATTATAAACAATTAAGAATTAAAGTAATAGATGGAAACTCCTTAAATGACATTATGTGATAGTAATTACAAAGTGTTGTAATCATGAGAATTTTATCATAATGAAAAAACATACTGTATGAAATATTCATAGTCAAGATGTTTCGAGAAAAGATATCAATTCATTCATTGAGATTAGAGTATGTAACATTTATCGAATGTTAGATTGAGTGTTTCTTATATCCTTGGGGGCACCAAAGGGTTATGTATTGATAGTTATTTGATAATTATGGAATGACTAACTCAAGATTTCTCCGCTGGTTAATATAACTAAGGTCAGATATATAATCTTGAAGTGATGATGTTGCATAGTTCCCTCGACTTAAGAATACAACAAAACTTTAATGTGGACACTATACTTTGATTATAGTTAAATCATGGCATGACATCCATCGAATGACTATAGTTGGGTCTGAGTTGACGCATTGGAAGTGAAACACCATTCAATAGAGAATTCGCCACCTCAACTATATGGGGTTAGTATCGCGGTCCATTATAGTCAACACAAATCAAAGTCTCTGGCCAAAGTAGTATGATTAATAACAATTGTTCTTGTTGGAACAAAGATTTTGTGTTCGGAATTACATAGTTAAATGTGGACAATGTTGGAATTTTGAACAAAACCAAATTCCATGAGTCCTAGTGATATAATTTTCACGAAGAGAATTGCTATAAATAATCGTTACTACCAGGTAGAACTTATAATAAGTAAAAAATTATTTTACCAAAAGGTGTATAAGCGACAAAGTCAGCCAAAATGTCACTCCACTAGTTAAGGTGAAGTGTGAATATTAATGTTTGAATTGTTCGATGTTAATTGCTGACTGAATTTACACCTTTGAGTCGCACAACTGCAGTGGTGAATTCTCCGAAAAATCACATGATTTAATTAAGTGATAAAATGTTGTAAATTAATTAAGTTAATTAAATTAAATAATTTTAAGAAATATCAACTACTATTTAATTTAGTTGATTCTTAGGAGTTGTTTTTAATTATTTGATTGCATTTATAAAAGTTATATTTGCGTGCATCGATATACAATATCGATGTAATTTTAACTGGTTTAAACAAAAGATAATTGCATGAAGTAATTTATGAAAATTTTACATTATTCAATGGCATGTAATTTTAGCCAAGAGAGAGGAGTGGAGAGAGAGTAGGATAACTAAGAAATTAACTAGGGAAGTAAGTTAAAGAATGAGAAATGTTTCATTCTTTCAATTAAAACAAATTCACGAATTCATTTTTTACAGACAAATCATTCTTTATCATTCATTTTGTTCTCTTCTCTCCTCTTAATCTCCCATGGAAGGAAAAAAAATAAAGATTCCCAAAATCTTTCAACTCCAAATGAAAAACAAACATTAAGTAAAATGAAACATAAGCGGTTCATTCATCTCTTGCAAGGATCGGGTGTGGATCTTAAAGATTTGAGGAGATCGTCGAAATGTGATTTATCGGCAACATCCTACGAATATTCTCTAAGCTATTTATTTATATTTTCTATCATTTATATGCTTGAATTTTAATGATTCATTATGCGTTTAATTGATTAATTTAACATGTAACCTCTTTATCTTAATTAAAAGCATGTCTATTATTTTGATTCAACTCAGATCTGCACATGTTCTTCATTCTCTAATAGTTTATGTTAATTCATGTTAATATTATTCCAACACCTCTGTATTGATACTCGAAGATTTTGATCAATGACAACGTGCTTTAACAAACAAGGAAGAAATATATGCAAATGCTAAAGGAAGATCGATGAAGACCAAACAAACTTAAAGTATGTTTTTATATATGTCTTTGTCTAGATTTATTGTTAAAATCTATCCTCAAGAAGCTTGCACGAACACTAGAAAACATTTTATAAACTTCATTTTCAATTAAGTTTTCACTATGCATATTTTATAAGTTCAGTCGAATAAACAGGAACAACCAGTCGACTGAAACTGGAACAAATTTATACACATGCACAGTTTCAGTCGACTGAATTTCCTGCACAGTCAACTGAATTTGCACCCGAAAATTTTACTTCATATTTTCAGTTGACTGAATTTCCTGCTCAGTCGACTGAATTTGAACCTGCGAATTTTCTCTGAAAAGACACCTTCTTCCTCCCAAGAGTTGCAACCATTCATCAATGGAAATGGAAGCATCTCTTGTTTGCAACCTTTGACAACATATGCACCTCTTCTACAAGTATATATACATGATTCTAACATCATTTAATTTACTGAATTCTCTTGCTTTAATCTAACTATTCTCTTGTTCATATTCTCTAGATATTCTCAAAGCAATCACCAATCTATTGCTTGAATCACTGTTTTTGTTTATAACATTCTTTTGATTCATAGCAATTCACATTTCCTAAATCTTCACAAACACATTGCATACTCTCGAGGATAAGATTATAGGAATATTGTACTACATTAGACTCATTAGTACTAAGAAGAACACAACAAGTCGAATATTGTATTTTAGTAATTGAGTTGAAGTCCTCTTCCGTAGTTGAGGAAATAAATCTCGTTCGGTTGTTCGGGTAAGTTGTAAACCTATTCCTCCGAGTGAAGTGAGGGTGTTAGTTAGTGAAATTCCTAAGTGAAGCTTAGGGACTGGACGTAGGACGAGAGGTCCGAACCAGTATAAAATCCTGGTGTCTCCTTGCATTTACCTGCTTTATCTACCTAGACTATTTCATTATTCCATATTACACGATCCTACCGCATAGCCTCTTTCAATTGGTATCAGAGAAAGGCCGTCCTATAACCATAACACCGTTATTAAACATATTGATAATATGGAAAATAACGCAAGTACAAGCACAACATCTGCCTATAGTTCTACATTTGCGGAAGGACAATCTACCCAAAGACCTCCTCTATTCAATGGACTAAACTATAACTATTGGGCTAAAAGGATGTGGATTTATATGCAAGCAACAAGTTTCGAAGCCTGGAATGCTACTCAAGCAGAGTTCGTTGTACCCACAACCGATTATCCTACATGGACACAAATTCAAAAGAATGAAGCTAGTGCAAATGCCAAAGCTATGAATATGCTATTTTGCGCCCTGGATAGAAATGAATTCAACCGTGTTAGCATATGTACTACTGCATATCAGATATGGGAAACACTTAAAGTCATACATGAAGGCACAAACAAAGTTAAACAAACAAAGATATCCATGCTGAAGAATCAATTCCAAAACTTTAGAATGCGACAAAATGAATCCATCAATGACATGTACTCAAGATTTCAAGACATTCATCATGCTCTAATCGGACTAGGAGAAAGATACACGGACTTTGACATTGTGTCTAAAGTTCTAAATTCACTCACTGATGAATGAGAGAGAAAAGTACTAGCAATCAAGGAAGCAAATGATCTATCTACAATGAAACCAAAAGAATTGATTGGAAATCTTATGTCGTATGAAGTAAATATGCAAGCTAAAAAGGATCAAGCTCAAGAAAGAAAGATTGTTGCTTTTCATGCGGAAAAGGAAGAATCAGAGTCAGAAGATGAGGATCTAGCATTTATAGCCAAAAATTTCAAGAAATTCTTAAAGTATAGAAAAGGAAACAAAAACGGATTCAAAAAGAATTTCTTGAACAAACCTTCATCCTCAAATATAGAATGCTTCAATTGTCACAAGAAAGGACACATGCAAAAATATTGTCAAGAACAAATGAAGGAAAATCAGAAAAACTTCAACAACAAAAACAAGAAGAATAAATTCAAAAAGAAGGCATTTTCTGTAACATGGGACGATTCAGATTCATCTTCATTCGAAAATGATAGTGATAGCGACAATGAACAGGAAAATGTATGCTTCATGGCTCAAGAATCTGAGGTAAATAATTTAACTTTCGACGATTTAATTGAAGTAAACACTGAACTTTTAAGCACAATAAAAACTCTTAAAAAGAAACTCGTGAAAATCAAAACAAAGATGAATTTTTAAGGGATATGTTAAAAGATGAAAAGACAATCTTAAAAGAAGAACTTGAAAAAGTTCAAGAATATCATTCAAATTCGGAAACTCAATTATCACTTTTAAGTCAAGAAATTGAAACTCAAAAAACAAAGAATGATATAATTGTTTCTGAAAATCATGAGTTAAAAACTAAGATTAGACAAATTGAGTTAGAAAATAATAGTCTTCAAGCTAGACTAGATAACATCACTAAAAATGTTTCTAACTTTAACAAAGGAAGAGAAAATTTATCTAAGATTTTAGAAAATTCTCAATCCTCTTCAAGTAAACATGGATTAGGATATAAAAAGGAGTCAAAAATTCCTAAAAAGAAAAATGCAAATTTTAAGAGGAATATGGATTCAAAACAACAAATATTGCTAAAGAAACCTATTAAAACAAAAGTAGAAAACAAGGTAGTTAAAATTTGGGTACCAAAGACTAACAATGTATTAATAAGAAATAAATATATTAAAACATTTATGGATAATATTCATCATAATGAAAACTATATTTATAAAAAGGATACTAAACCAAATTGGGTTTGGTTTCCTAAACTCTTAACTTTTTAGGACCGTATTAAAAGGTGGGTACCAATAATTTCATATTTATTTTCAGGTCCCACTCAAAAAGAAGAAATGGATATTAGACAGTGGTTGTTCAAAACACATGACCGGAGACAAAGATATGCTTACAAACATCACATACTTTGATGGTGGCTCGGTTACCTTTGGAGACAATTCAAAAGGGTATATCATTGGCAAAGGAGATGTGAACAATTACGGTACATCAAATTTACCTTTTATAACAAATGTTTCATTAGTTGAAAATTTAAAACATAATCTACTTAGCATAAGTCAACTGTGTGACAAAGGTTTTAAAATATCTTTCTCGAATAATAAATGTAGTATTTTTGATCAAAACCAAAATCTTGTTTTTGAAGGAAATAGAGATAGAAATATTTATGTTTTAAATATGAATATTAATCATAATTCAAGTATGTGTTTACTTGCCAAAGATAATGATCCACAAAAGATTTTGTCATATAAATTTTAAAACTATTAGAAAACTTTCTAAAAATGAATTAGTAAGAGGTTTACCCAAAATAAACTTTAAAATAAATAATCTTTGTGATGATTGTCAAAAAGGAAAATTAACGAAATCATCTTTCAAATCCAAGAAAAATATTTCGACTTTTACAACCATTAGAATTACTACATATGGATTTATTTGGACCAACACAAGTTCAATCCATTAATCATAATCGATACGTATTTGTAATAGTTGATGATTTTTCAAGATATACATGGACTATTTTTATGAAAAATAAAAGTGACACTTTTGAGCATTTTAAAACATTTGTCAAAATAATTCAAAACATTAAAGATTTGAAAATTAAAAATATTCGAAGCGATCATGGAGGCGAATTCGAAAACGAAGTTTTTGAAACTTTTTGTAAAAAGAAAGGAATAAATCATAACTTTTCTTTTTCTAGAACTCCTCAACAAAATGGAGCTGTAGAAAGAAAGAATAGAACATTACAAGAATGCGTAAGAACATTATTAAATGGATGTTCTCTGCCAAAACATTTTTGGGCAGAAACCGTTGCTACTGCATGTTATGTATTAAATAGAATATCAATTAGACCATTAACTAAAAATACTTCTTATGAACTATTTAATAATAAAAACCCAAATATATCTTATTTTAAAATATTTGGATCAAAATGTTTCATTTTAAATACAAAAGATCAACTAGGAAAATTCGATTCAAAAGCTGATGAAGGAATTTTCGTAGGATACTCAGAACGAAGTAAAACATATCGAGTATTTAATAAACGAACAAACTTAATTGAAGAAATTTTGCATATATCTTTTGATGAAAAATTTTAATAAAAAATTAAATATAAAAGATGATGAAGAATTGATAAATATAGAAGAAACAAACCTTGAAAATAATAATAATGAACTAAGATCTCCTCCTAGAATATTACGAGATCATCCAACTCAAAATATAATAGGAGAAATAAATTCTCAAGTTAGAACAAGAAATAAACTAAATCAAATGGGTCATGTAGCTTTCATTTCATCAATAGAACCTAAAAATCCAAAAGAAGCATCAACAGATGATTATTGGATTATCGCAGTGCAAGAAGAATTAAATCAATTTGAACGTAACGATGTTTGGGTATTAGTTCCTCGTCCTAATAATCAATCAGTAATTGGAACAAAATGGATTTACAAAAATAAAGTAGACGAACAAGGTAATATAACAAGGAATAAAGCAAGATTAGTAGCACAAGGGTATAATCAGGAAGAAGGTATTGATTTTGAAGAAACTTTTGCCCCCGTTGCAAGACTTGAAGCAATACGTATACTATTAGCCTTTGCATGTTTTCACAATTTTAAACTTTATCAAATGGATGTTAAAAGTGCATTTTTAAATGGTTTTATTAAAGAAAATGTATATGTAGAACAACCTCCTTTATTTATACATGAAAAATATCCGGATCATGTATTTAAATTAAAGAAAGCACTATATGGTCTTAAACAAGCACCTCGTGCTTGGTATGAAAGACTTAAAAGTTATTTTTTAAACTCGGGATTTAAAATTGGAAAAGCAGATCAAACGCTTTTTATTAAAAATACTACCAAAGATATTTTAATAATTCAAATATACGTAGACGATATTATTTTTGGTTCAACAAATGAAAATTTATGTAAAGAATTTTCAAATATATTGACTAATGAGTTCGAAATGTCTCATAGGGGAGAATTATCATATTTTCTCGGACTTCAAATCAAACAATTAACAAATGGAATTTTTATAAACCAAGAAAGATATTGTGCTAATTTAATTAAATGATTCGGCATGGAAAACACTTCTGCTAAACCTACTCCTATGAGTACCACTACACATCTCGATCGAGATGAAAATGGCAAAAGTGTAGGTCAAAAATTGTTTAGAAGTATGATAGGTTCCTTACTTTACTTAACCGCTAGTAGACCTGAAATAATGATGAGTGTTTGTTTATGTGCACGTTTTCAATCCGATCCTAAAGATTCACACTTAAGAGCAGTAAAATGAATAATGCGATACCTTAACAAAAATAAAGATTACGGTCTTTTCTATCCAAAGGAGTGTTCATTTGAGTTAGTATCATTTAGTGATGCTGATTTTGGTGGATCTCGAATAGATAGAAAAAGTATAAGTGGTACTTGCCATTTTATTGGAAAATCACTTGTATCTTGGTTTAGTAAGAAACAAAATTGTGTCTCACTTTCCACATGCGAAGCAGAGTATATATCAGCTGCTTTAGCTTGCACTCAAGTTATATACATGCAACAAACACTTAAAGATTTTAATATAGATTTAAAAAATTCTACAATATATTATGATAATACAAGTACAATAAACTTATCTAAAAATCCAGTTAATCACTCTCGTACAAAACATATAGATATTCGTCATTATTTTCTACGTGACAATATCGAAAAAGGAATAATTAATTTAGAACATATTTCAACTGAAAATAAAATTTCCGATATATTTACTAAACCTCTATTAGAAAACTCCTTCATAAAATTACGACGAGAGTTAGGAATAATGTCTTTTAAAGATATCGTATAGAGAAAAATCTATACAATTCAGTTGACTAACATTATCTGTTCAGTCGACTGAATAAAGAAAATATGGGATTTTCAAATTACTTTTCAAATATGTTACATAATATTTTGTCAAATAATATTCACCATACATTTTTAACAGAATTATGTTAACCATTAAATCATTAAGTGGATGAAAAACTTTAAGGATTTATAACCACTATATATTTAGAAAATTCCTACAATAAATATATCTTTAAAATATTATTTTCACAACTCATTCTCACAAATAAAAGTTTTATAAAAATGTCGTCCAACAACTCTCTTTCCCCGATCAACATCACTTCTTCTGTCGAAAACACTCCAACATCTCCAAAACTTCCCACTCCAACACCGACACATGAGCCAGTTTTCAAATGGAACAATTATCGTACCGGCTACACACCAGAATCCAAGAAAGCAAAACGTGGACTCTTTATTTCTCCAGACACAAAAAGAAAGATTGATGAAATTCATCACTTTCAACAACAACAAATAGATCTTCAACGAGAATTATACTTCGAACAAAAGGTTACGGCTAGACGTTTAAGCTTCCTTGAGCAAATCGGTTTACGATTTTGTGGATCAAAAAAGAACGAAGTGGCTAAACCCCTACCTTTCCCCGTTAGCTCGATTGATCCGTCTTCATCTTATCGTACACCAGTCGATCCTGTGAATTCTTGGATGTCTCCTAAGACTCCTCAATATAGTCCAAATTCATGGGATATCAATTATATGAAGAATGAAGGGAAAAAGAATCCAAGTCCATATCCTAAGAAATAGTTTGTATTGAAACCTATTCATGATATTACATCTATATAATTGTAATTATTTCCTTGAATAAAGAGTTTGCCTTCAAAATTAACAAGGAACAACAAAATACATAAGTCAGTCGACTAAAATCCCCTGTTCAGCCGACTGAACTTAAGACAGAATGCAATTTTTTACAATTCGGTCGACTGAATCTTCTGCTCAGTCGACTGGAATACTAACAGAAACTTTCAGGCAAACATTCAGTCGACTAAAAACCCTGTTCAGTCGACTGAATTTAGCCCAGAAAATTTTCGGCCTTCAACTCAGTCGACTGAACAGTGAATTCAGTCGACTGAACGCCAATTCCCAGGCAAATTTCCCCTTTTAACCACCAATTTTTACCCTACCAATTCACTTTTTACCTCCTACAAACTTACTTCCCCAAATTAATTTCGAAACCTTAGCCCCCAATTCCTCAAAATCCACTCAAATATCACCCAAATGGCACCAAAAAGATCAAGAGCTTCATCTTCTTCATCCTCCGAGCCAATTGATGCTCAAATAGCACAATGGCTTTACGATGGAACCGTTGTCTCTAGATGGAATAAGATGAAGAATTCTCGAATTTTCGAGCATTCTTTCGTTGATTTACAAAGCTTTCAAACCTACAACATCCAAGCATTAACAGATCCAGCAGGTTTAACTTCTCTTCTAGATTTGAAAAGAAATGACCATGCCATAAATCATGTAATGGTCAAATTATTTTATGCTAATCTTAATCTTGGACACCAAACTCCAAGAAATCCAAACAATAGTGTTTGGAGTATGGTATGTGGAAAGAAAATTTGGTTTTCCTTGGATAGAATAGCACTCATTTTAGAATCACCAAATGTCGGGAGAAAGCTAGAGGAGATAGAATTCAATCCACATATTCGCGATAACATAAACCATCGATTTATGGATGATAATATCAACTTTAGAGATTTTAAGTCCACCTCTCTTCGACCTGTGGCAAGAATCCTCCATAAAGCCCTAATGAGAACAACTACTCCTCGCACGGGCTCGTATGAAATTGTCTACCCAAATAACTATCGAGCTCTTTATGCTATTTTTGGCAATATACAAGTCAATTGGGTACAGCTTATTCTTGATGAGTTTCTCACTTTTAACGATGGCAAAATGCGCACTATCTACTTTGGAGAGTACATCATGCGACTTCTCCTTAATGTCGATACGCCATTACCTGAGTCGGAGAATACAATGGTCCATCAAATTAACCACCGGACCATAAGCCTAATGCAACTCCCATCTCTACCTCCTCGCATAATATCACTCGCCGAATGGGAAGCAAGGCATCAAGAACAACAACAACAACCTCCTCAACCTCACTACGAAGAACATCTCGAGCAAGATGATGAAATTCGTCTCGTTGACCCAAGCTTCACTACCAACCAATCCTTGGGGATATTGTCAAGAAATCAACAAATTCTTGATACTCGTCTTAAAAAGGTAAATCATAAGCTTGAAAAAATCAAAGGATTCTTCAACAAGTTGTGGGATGCAATCTCGTGCTCTAGCACCACTACTGCTTCAACATCTCACGGCAAACGTCTGGCACCTACGTTTACATGGACGACATCCGAAGAGCATACAAGTAGCAGCGCTAGCGGAGCTAGTTGTGGCCAAGGAGGAAGAGCGCACAGACCACCAACAGGAGGACCCGTCATACGTGAACCAACAGGAAGAGAAGGTTCATATGACTGGGATAGAGATGAGTAATTTTTTGGTTTGATGTGTATTTTTAACTTTCTAGTGGCTTGTATAAATAGCCATTTTATGCTTGTTTGTCACAACATTTTTTACTTTTCTTAAGCCATGATTATGCAAATATGCTTCAGTGATTGTTTTGATAAATTATTACTACTGTTAGTACTTCCTTTTTGTCGATGACAAAGGGGGAGAAAATCTATGGTACTAACTTTGTTTTGTAGGAAAGATAGTGCATACATTCAGGGGGAGAAATATAAATTAGTATAGTGCATACATTCAGGGGGAGAAATATAAATTAGTATTGTCATCAATCAAAAAGGGGGAGAATGTTGATACTCGAAGATTTTGATCAATGACAATGTGCTTTAACAAACAAGAAATATATGCAAATGCTAAAGGAAGATCGATGAAGACCAAACAAACTTAAAGTATGTTTTTATATATGTCTTTGTCTAGATTTATTGTTAAAATCTATCCTCAAGAAGCTTGCACGAACAGTAGAAAACATTTTATAAACTTCATTTTTAATTAAGTTTTCACTATGCATATTTTATAAGTTCAGTCGACTGAACAGGAACAGCCAGTCGACTGAAATTGGAACAAATTTATAGACATGCACAGTTTCAGTCGACTGAACTTCCTGCACAGTCGACTGAATTTGCTCCCGAAAATTTTACTTCATATTTTCAGTTGACTGAATTTCCTGCTCAGTCGACTGAATTTGAACCTGCGAATTTTCTCTGAAAAGACACCTTCTTCCTCCCAAGAGTTGCAACCATTCATCAATGGAAATGAAAGCATCTTTTGTTTGCAACCTTTGACAACATATGCACCTCTTCTACAAGTATATATACATGATTCTAACATCATTTAATTTACCGAATTCTCTTGCTTTAATCTGACTATTCTCTTGTTCATATTCTCTAGATATTCTCAAAGCAATCACCAATCTATTGCTTGAATCACTGTTTTTGTTTATAACATTCTTTTGATTCATAGCAATTCACATTTCCTAAATCTTCACAAACACATTGCATACTCTCGAGGATAAGATTATAGGAATATTGTACTACATTAGACTCATTAGTGTTGACAAGAACACAACAAGTCGAATATTTTATTTTAGTAATTGAGTTGAAGTCCTCTTCGGTAGTTGAGGCAAGAAATCCCGTTCGGTTGTTCGGGTAAGTTGTAAACCTATTCCTCCGGGTGAAGTGAGGGTGTTAGTTAGTGAAATTCCTAAGTGAAGCTTAGGGACTGGACGTAGGACGAGAAGTCCGAACCAGTATAAAATCCTGGTGTCTCCTTGCATTTACCTACTTTATCTACCTAGACTATTTCATTATTCCATATTACACGATCCTACCGCATAGCCTCTTTCACTCTGCTGTTCTATTGTTCAAATTATATGTTTAGTTTAGATTTGATTCCTATTACCATGAATTTATATATGCCTTGGTTGTCTAATTCTTTTATGTTTTGGGAATTTTTGTTTAAACAATATTTTGTTTTGAAAATTGTTTGATTAATTGATTTAGATTTTATATTATGGGAATTAAATACACTTAAAAGCTATTTTGAAACAACTTTGGTCGTTATTTACATTAGAATAAAAGTTAATTTATTTTAAGTTTTACTTAGGGACTTTACTGTTAAATCTTAGAACTTTGATTTTAATTTAACAATCAGATCTAAGGTTGTTATTTTAATTGAATGTATATAATTTGAACTACAAATTAATTGAATACATATGTTTCACTTTATTTTGAGTTTAAAACATTGGTTCAATTACTGTATACATATATGTATATAGGTGTTATACATATATGTATATGTTCTTAATTCAAGTTTTACGAAATGGACTCCCATTAAATCACAGTTTTGATTTGAACCATCCGTTAGTTAAAACTAGTTTTAAATTGTTTGCTTTACTTTAAAACATTTCGTACAACCAAAATCAACTTTAGTATAAACAAGAATACACACACACACTCTTACATTAAATGTATAAAGGGAATCATTAAACATGCACACTTCTTATATGTTGCACTCGCTTAATGTACACCGTGTGTATATTTAAATATACTTAGTTTCATGCTATGTTTAAATTGATCATCAATGACATTTAAATAAATTATTAATCTAATAAAAATGAGAGGAATGAAAGTTTCTCTCTCTAGTTAAAGCTATTTATTCCCTTAATTGATTGCATAGATTTTAGAGAAGGAAACGAAATATTTACTTCTCAATTTAACCTTAATGGATTACTGTTACGCGCATGGGTGTATTTGATTTACTAATACATTTAAATTCATATCAAATTCAAACTATTTCAATCTAATTAAATTCAATAAAGGATTTTATCTAAAACATCTTTTAGATCGCACCTAAAATCTCTTTAGAATTTATAAGCCCAATTGATCCAAATAGGAATTGTTTTTTTGAAATCTACCTATTTGAACCCACTTTCGACTGGCTTGGTTCCATACATTATTCTGTAAATCAATGTAACTCAATTGAATAAACTAAATATTATGAATATTTATTATATAGCTATCCTCTACCATTTATATATTAATAGGCTACTTACATACCACTTAGTTTTTGATATTCATCAAGCCAAGGATGATATATGTAGTACTATTAATACATTGAATGAACGAGGTAAATATATATATACATATGTATATATTTTTTGATGTTCCTCATAGTATGTACATTTATCTTAGGATGTCGTGAAATGGTAGGTACGTGTGAATAATCTCTTTCGGTTTTTTGATATTCCTCAAGGTCGATATGAGATTAGAACAAGAAACCACCGGTTAGGTATTATATATGATTCAACCAAAATGTATTCTCCTTCATTTTAGTAATATGGTCTATTGATATTCTCAAGATTAGAATCCTAAGGAAAAGGAGTCATAATATCCACCGTGAAGTCGAAAAACTTCTTTATTTTGTCTTAGAGTTTTAAGAAACATAAAAGATTAGTGGAGCTTATTACTAACATGAAATGTAATGTTAACCTTACTAACATTCTAAAACTAGAAGAAAAATTACTTATAACAACACTTAATGATAGCATTTTAATGCAAAATGCTATTTTTGATGTAAATTTACTTTTATCAAACAAAAAATACATACAAATATGTTGTGTAAAGGGGAAATTTGAAAATTTGAAGCGAGCTCTCTAGTTATTTCGCATGGTCGCCTTTTTCTTATTATTTAACTCTTCCCTCTTTATTTTCATCCCATCTTCCACTACTAGCCAAAACCTTGGTTAGAAAACTCTCATTAATTCATTTAATCAACCCATAATTTTAGCTCCTTATTTTCCAACCTCGGCCTCGGCCTACAAAGAGGATAATTCTTTATCTATCATTACCACTGTTACTATGACTGCTGTAACATCACCCTACTTAGAGGTCCAAAGCTAACGGCTACAGATGTTGTAGCCATCCATAGTTATTAATCATCGACGACCAAATACGGCGACATTAGATACATTGATATACGAAAACACAAGAATATGAAAAAAAATTTAAAAAGCATATAAATTCCATATTCCATTTTGAAATATTTCAAATTTGTTACATAATCCCAGTACGTAGAACACGTTCAGATAACATATAATCATTACAAAATACGCCAAGAGCGACATATGTAGAAGCCCTCTTGGTTGATCAAAGTATATAAATAGCAAGAAAACAAATTTTTCTTTACAAACAAAACAAACATCAGAAATAAAAGAACTCTAATAACAAGCTTGCCTCCTGCACGTCCTCAGAAGCTTTATTCGTCTAAAAGAACATCTGGAAACTTTAACTCTCGGCCAACTCAAAATCAATTGAGTATCTGAGAGTTTAAGGGGAAAAGAAAAAATTCAAGTCAGACATAAAGCCTGTTATGAATAATAATTTACCATCTCAATCCATTTAGATATCTAGTGAGACCACGCCACTTAGCGGAATGAGTTTTCCCCTCACTAATATCCTAAAACATTTATAAAACCATATATTGTGCTCATGCATCCACAATGACTAAAACATAGTATTTCAAAACATTATGATGATATGCAAAACAAGTAAATCAAATCTGGATTACACATCCCCATTCATTTTGAATATCTGTCTCAATTAGGATCATTATTAACCTGTTAAATGTTTATGGATTATCTGTCCTATATCATAGTTTTCATGGGATCGCTAAGAACCTATTGGTAACTCCAATATCTCATCTCTTATCCTAGTTTTCATGGGCTAACTAGGAACATATTGACTGATTGTCAATATCTTAATGCGGATATAGTTTTCATGGGCTAACAAAAACCTACTGGCCCCTGCCAGTATCAAATCATAGATTTCATGGGTTGACTATGAACTTATTGGCCCTTGCCAATATCTTTTGTTATACATACTACTCATGGGCTTACTGCAAACCTATTGGTCCCTGCCAATATCTTTAATTAAGATTCTAACATTTCTTAAGTTATATACACAACTTGGTCAACCTAATCGGCTATTTTTCCCTTCCCGAAAGTACTGTTATGGGTTAATTACAATGTGAATAAGTATATGAAGAAGTAATATTTCTAAAATCTTTAGTTATGCCATGGTATTTCATTTATAAAAGTGAGGGTGGGTTATTTGTTTTGAAATTTTGAAACATCACATTCGAAACCTCTGGATAACCTTCTTCGAAAACATAAACTTCTTTTCAAAACATATTAAGCATACCTTTTGAAGCACTTGTTAAATGTTCACTTTCGAAACCAATGGTACCATTCGATGGTATCAAAATATTCTTTAAAACATAGCTTCGAAATAAATATAGTATCCTTTCGAAAGCATTCGGTTTACTCTTTAAAAACATTCTTTGGGTCAAAATGATTTTATATGAAAGTGCCTCTTTCGAAACAAATTATAAAAATTGTTTTGAGGAAGAAGTTTATGGTGTCGGAACCTTCTAGTCGAAAGTAACCACTTTTAAATTAAAACATCAAAGAATGGAGTCGAAATGCCCTTTCGACTCTGTTACCTTCGAAACCCCCAACCCTTCGAAAGCATTCAGGAAAAAGGCTTAGTTTAAGTTAAAAAAAGAGAACCCTTCGACAACATAGATGGCTTCAATACAATCGAAAGGAGAAAATTTGCTGCTAGATTTTGACTTGGTCAAAACAAATCCTTTCGGAATCTCTTACTTAGGGAGAAAGTTACCCCTTCGAAAGCTATTTATAAAGTCCCCTTCGAAAACTAAGGTTTCGACTTTATAGGGTATTCACTCGGTCGAAAGCCCTTTAAAAACTAGACAGGCGCTTACCTTTTTAAAAGTGAAACTTTGTTTTGATCCTGACAAAAGCATTGCTTTTGACACCCTACCTTCCACTACTTACCAATCCACTTCGTACCAATACCCTTGATACCATGTGCATTGGTTTCGACTATGAGGGTTTCATTGGGATGGTTTGACTAAGATGCGGCGAAGGTAAAAGAGTCAAAATGTGCCTCCGAATTAGGTGGAACAACCTTTTTTTGAAACGCTGATTTATAGCTAATTATGGCTATTACTTATAACTAATCTGTCTATTGTAATTCCTCGATTGGTTCCTTTAAAACTTTTCAAATGCTTTATCATTAAATTGCCACATTTATCGGATATAAATCAAAATAAATTCAAACATTAAGCCCTTCCATTTAAAAAATCCAATATTTGCAGACAAGTCTTTCTCTTGAAATAATTTATTTTCCTTGGTAAATCAATTGGAAAAAATCCACAAAAATCACAATAATTCAATTTTATCATGTAATCAAACATACTAAAATTTTACACCCAATTTCTTCCTGAAATACTCGAAATAAATTTTAATCTCAATTATATCATAATTTCCTTTAGAAATTCATAAAAAATTTCTATAGCTTAGAAAATTCTAAAAATCAAAACAACTCTCCAAAATCATGTATTATTTAACTTAAAATTTTTCCATGGCATTCTAAAATTATAAATTCTCGGTTTTACCCTAAAACCTTGCTAATACATATACAGTTGAATTAAAATAAATTTAATTATAAACCCGAAAACATATATATCCATAGAATAAAATAGAGGTGGTATGAAATTATTATTCACCTTTAGGTATGATAAGGAATTTGAGATTTGTTGTTGATTATTCCTTCCTAGCTTTGATCCTTAGCTTTAAATTGAACTTTCCTCCTTATCTCTTTGTTAATGGTCGACTATATTTTAGTTTTTTATTTGCGTTTGTGAAGGTGAGAAAGGAAATGTGATTGGGAAAGGGTAAGAAGTGTATAGCTGTGTATGATAACGATGCTATTTTAATAATATGCCCATGTGTAATTTAATTAGTTTAATAACCCTATTAAAGCCCATTTATTTTACTAATAAGAACGACCCTATATATGGTTTATTCAAATCTCAATCCCCTTATCAACATTATTCTATTTAATTTATCTAATTAAATTTCATGAATAATGTTATCCAAAAGTTAGGGATGTTATCACCATCTTCGTCCTCGAAATTCAGTAAGGAATAAATATCAAACATAATAATCATCTGTAACAACTCCTAACAACCATACTAGTCTCACCTACTAGCAACTATCTATATAAATCTAATATAGACATACCCTCAATGCAGAGCAGGATAAGTATCTCTAATCATGTCCTTTGTCTCCCGAGCTTAGTTCTTCTCGTTATCGCTCCACTAAACTTTCACCAACCTAACTTTCTTATTCCTTAATCTTTTCTCATCTCTAGCTACAACCCGAACTAGCTGTCTAACGAAAGTCAAGTAGGCTCTACTACTAAGTCTTCCAACCTTGTCGGAGGAATAGTAGTCTCTAGATCATGCACATATTTGCAAAGACAAGACACATGAAATACATTATGGACACCTGCCAAACTGCTCGACAATTCTATTCTATATGCGAGCTTTCCAATCCACTCTATAATCTAGAATGGACTACATATCTTAGGGCCAATTTTCCTTACGTTCCAAATCGTATCACACTCTTGATTGGTGATACCTTAATGAAAAATTTATCTCCAACTGAGAATTCTAAGTCCTTACGCCTTTTATCTTCATACCTCTTCTTTCTTGACTGAGCTTTCTTCATCGTTCATCAGATTAACTCAATCTTTTCCGATGCCACTCTAACCAAATCAGGACCTAAGACTAATCTTTCTCCAGTCTTCAACCAACATGCTGGTGATTTGCAGGGTCTTCCATACAAAGCCTCAAACGATGCCATTCCTATACTAGTCTAATAACTATTATTATAGGAATACTTAACCAAATGTAGGTGATCCTCCCAAGATCGACCAAAGTCCAATACACAAGCTCTCAGTAGATCCTCGAGTAATATTTTGACTATCTATGCCTGCCCATCTGTCCTAGGGTGATTCACAGTACTCATATTAAGCTTGGTACTCATCACCCCTGTAGACTCTTATATAATTCACTAGTGAACAAAGAATCTCTATCACCGACTATACTACCAGGAACTTTATGCAGTCTAACTATGTTTTTCAGGAACAACTTAGCTAAAACAGGTGTCGTCCTCGTTGACATAACTGGATTGAAATGGGGACTCTTGGTTAATCTGTCCACTATAAGCTATATACTTTCATGTCCTCTATTAGACCTTGGCAACCCATCTATAAAATTCATAGATATCGAATCCCATTTCCAAACAGGAGTCTCTAAAGGATGAAGCAACCCACTTGGTTTCTGATGTTCAGCTTTCACTTGTTGACAGTTTACACACTGCCTAACCCACAAGCTAATATCCCTCTTCATGCCTTCCTAATAGAAGCTCCTCTTCATATCCTGATAAATCTTGGTCCCTCCATGATGAATCTTAAACTTGGATCGATGACATTCTTCAAGAACTTCTTTCCTCAAGTCCTCCACATTCAAAATACACAACCGTCCCTTCTTTCTCAACCATCCTCTTTGGTCAAGGCTAAAATCTTTTAAATCATCAATCTCAGTTCCAACCTCCAGCCTTCAAATTCTCTCATCCAACATAGGGTCCTCCTTCTTCTTATAAATAATTCTCTTAATCAATACTGGCCGAAATTCTAAACAAGACAACCTGGCGGAACTCTAACTAGAACCAATAGTCGATCTTAATTGCACATCACAACTGACTAAACCTTCTAAACCTTTCCACTCTTCAAACATAGCTAACACCACATTCTGATGTTTTCTACCAAGAGCATCTTCTACCTTATTACCTTTTCCTGGTATACACTCTATACGAAAATCATATGCAACCAAAAACTCTAGCCACCTTTGTTGCCTCATATTTAACTCCCTCTGAGAGAATAAATACTGTAAAGACTTATGATCGGTATAAAGTTCAAACCTCTCTCCTAGGAGATAATGTCTCAGTATCTTCAATGTGAAAATTACTTCCGCTAACTCTAAATCATGAGTAGGGTATCTAACGTCATGCGGTCTAAGCTGCTTGGATGAGTAGGCAATAACTTTAGCATTTTGTATCAACACTGCTTCTAACCAATTCCACATGCATCAGTATACACCACCAGTCCTTTTTTCCGTCTGGAACTACTAACAGGGATGCATTGGTCAACAAATGCTTTAACTCAAGGAATGCTTCCTCACATTTGTCGAACCATATATTTCACTTCCTTCCTGGTTAGCTTAGTTAAGGGTGCCGCTATCTGCGAGAAATCCTTAATGAATCTCCGGTAGTAGCCAGCAAGTCCAAGAAAACTCCTGATCTCAATTACTATCTCTGGTTTCTTCCAATTATTCACGACTTCGATCTTATTTGGATCGACTGACAATCCTTTCTCTGAATCCATGTGACCAAGAAATTTTACCTCTTTCTTCTAGAAATGACAATCGGTAAACTTCGCCTTTAGCTACTTTTGCCTCAGCGTCTCAAGTACCACTCTAAGATCTTCATGCTCTTTCTCATCCCAATAGTAGATTAGAATGTCATTTATAAACACCAACACAAACCTATCCAAATACTTTCGAAAAACTCGGTTCATCAAATCCACAAAGAAAGAAGGTGAATTTGTTAATCCAAATGGCATCACCAACCACTCATATGAACCATACCTAGTTCGAAATTCCACCAAAGGAATACTGTCATCTGCGACTCTTAACTGATGGAAACATGTCTCCAAGTCTAACTGGAAAACACTTTGGCTCCACTCAATTGATCAAACAGATCATCTATTCTGGACAAAGGATACTTATTCTTAATTTTCCTTTCGTTCAACTTATGATAGTCGATACATATCCTTAACCATCCATCTGGTTTCTTCACAAATACCACGGTCGCTCCCCAAGGTAAACTACTTGGTCTATTAAAATTCCTTCCCTCTAGATCCACTAGCCACACCTTCAATTCTTTTATCTCAGTCGGTGTCATCTTGCTAGGTGTTCTACTTACAGGTTCGGCTCCGGGCACACGATCTATTCTAAACTTAACAACTCTTCTCGGTGGTAGTCCAGTGACCGACTCAAAGACAACTGCAAATTCTCTTGCTACCCGAACCTAATTTAACTCATTTGCTACCTCCGTAGCATTAAGTATAGCACTAATACTCCGATCAGTATTCTCTACTGAGAATATCACTCGGTTATGACTATCAGGGTGTTTCAATAAGATTTCTCTATCCTGGCAAAGTACTCTAGCCTCATGCCTACCCAACCAATCCATGCCCAAAATGATTCCGATGTTTACGAAATCAATAACATACAAACTGCATGCAAATTTATGACCTAATAAGTCAAGTTCTAATTGATCACATCTCAACCCTAGAGTTGCATACTCTTCTATTGGATTCATAATTCTTAAGGAAGTAATAAGGTAAGTGGGTTCTAAACATAATATATTAATCAAACACTAAGATATAAACGAATGTGATGCACTGGTATCAAAAAGTATCCTAACTGAAATACTCTGAATCAAAAGCGTACCTTCCATCACTATTTTTCCTTCTATTGGTCACATCACCGAATGTATCCATAAAGAAGGTGAAAGGGACACAATGGGATCTTCTCTACAACACACAATGTTTCCAGAACCACGTCAGGCAGAGTCATCCAGTCCACCTGTAGATGCAACAAATTCAACAGAAAGAATTGGTCAGCATGATTCAGATACTCAGAACTATGAGTCAGACAACAGTTCAGATCAAGACAATGATTCACCATACAATGCAACTCAAGTCAGAACTGAACATCACATGATCACAAGGTCAAAAAGTGATATTCAAACCAAAGATATATATATCAACAATATCAAGTGAACCAGAAACATTTGACCAGGCAATCAAGGACAGAAATTGGAAGGCTACAATGAATGATGAATACAATGCCCTAATCAAAAACAAGACATGGAGCCTAATTCTACCACCAGAGAATAAAAATGTTGTTGGATGCAAGTGGACGTACAAATTAAAGAAAGATCCAGATGGCACAATAGCAAGATATAAGGCAAGGTTGGTGGCAAAGGGATAAACACAAGGACATGGTTTTTACTTCAATGAAATATTCTCTCCAGTAGTCAAACCAACTACAATCAAGATTATACTCACTGTAGCCCTATACAAAGGTTGGAATATTAGGCAACTAGATGTAAACAATGCTAGATGTAAACAATGCTTTTCTTAATGGTGAACTAAAGGAAGAGGTGCACATGGAGCAATCACCAGGCTTCCAGCAAACAGAAATTATGTGTGCAAACTGAACAAAGCTATATGTGGACTCAAGCAAGCACCAAGAGTGTGGTTTGACAAATTAAAAACCACTCTATGTAATATGGGGTTTCAGTCAACCAAGTCTGACAACTCATTATTCACAAAATTCAGTGATAAAACTACTATTTACGTACTAATATATGTAGATGATTTGATTCTACAGGGAACAGTGACGCAGAAATCAATGAAATCATTCAATTTCTGAACAAACAATTTTCAATCAAGGATCTTGGCCATATAAACTACTTCCTGGGCATTGAGGTCAAAAGAAAATATGATACAGAGATTATGCTATGTCAAACCAAATACATCAGAGAATTACCGAACAAATCCAAAATGAGTAATGCAAATCCACAACCAACACCAATGATAACCAGTCAACATTTATCCAAAAATAAGGGAGAAGCCATATTTAATGATAATCAGTATAGAAGTCTAGTTGGTGCATTACAATATGTTACCATAACTAGACCTGATGTTTCATTTGGTGTTAATAAAGTTTTTCAATTCATGCATGGACCTCTGGACCAACACTGGAAAGCAGTCAAAAAGATATTAAGATATCTAAAAGGAACAGCAGATTATGACATTCAACTAAAGAAAAGCAAGCATCTAAACATAACTGGTTATGCAGATGCAGACTGGGCCTCTGATCCAGATGGTGGGAAATCAACAATAGTATACTTTATATATATTGGTGACAATCCAGTTTCATGGTATTCAAAGAAACAGTGTACTATATCTAGGTCAAGCACAAAGGCAGAATACCGAAGTATTGCAAGTGCAGCAGCCGAAATCATGTGGATTCAATCTCTTATGCATGAATTAAAAATGAGTACAAACACCAAATCAACTCTATGGTGTGATAATCTAAGCACTGTATACTTATCACCAAACTCGATACTTCATTCAAGAACAAAGCACATAGGGATTGGTCTTTACTTTGTAAGAGAGTAGATTTTAAAAGGGAAAATTACTAGTGAATCAAATACCTGCGATTTACCAAATTGCTGATGTCTTAACAAAACCACTTTCATCGAGGGGTTTTGTTCGACTCGGAAAAGAATTAAAGGTTTAAGAAAGCACCAGCAAATTTGACGGAGACTGAAGCAACAATCACCGGCAAATTGAGGCGCCGACACTCAAAGACTCAATAATATAGCCGCTTAAAGTCATGAAAGCCTTGCTCTTTCTCTCGGATCCTAGAGGCATACGGAAATTCGAAGTCTTTGCGGTGAATATCAAAGTAATTTTAAGAGGCGGGGGAGATCTGAAACCCTAACCCTAATCGCATTGAGGGGGAGTTAGAATATATGACTTCGAGAATACCGCAGACATCATTTTTATCACACAGCTATACGGGTTGCAGTATATAAGTTAGCGGGCCATATATTTCTTCGGCCCAGCTGCAATATTTCATTTTTATTCGTTTGGCCTATATAAATACAGTGCTAACTAACTTGTGATAATATACAACAATTTCTTCTTTTGCAATTCAAACCATTTCATCTGAAAACATCATCAAGATCAAAATCATACTTCCACAAATCTTTTACGCATAGGCTGCTTTTGTTACAAATCAAGACCTTCATTTTCATCGTAAAAGAACTTTTGAACTTCTTTGACAAAGAGTAAAATGGCTATGTACCAACACTTTTACATGTATACTACAGAGATCGAAGATAGTAAGCACAAAATGGCGTACTCACTTGAGCTCAATTTTACAAAAACTTGTACTGACAACTCATATCAATTGAACGGTTGCTACTTATACAAAATATCTGAATGTTCATCCTATATACAGAGACAAATTTAATAATAATAAAAGAATGAGGCAGCTTAGCTTTTCTTCTAAACACCATCTTTGGAGAAGCAAGCCTGAATCTTCTGAACATTGTCAGGCATGCATTCAGAGAGAGGGAGACAAGCACTTTGAAAGAATATCATGGCACCAATTATGTAACTTTTGTCTTTGAGTTATCAAAAATGTTGCTAACATTGGTGGATATGGCAATTGTGCTTGTGATCACTGCCAATACTATCATGCTCCCCACTATCAACTTGTCCTTTCTCTTTGATATTCCATATATATCTTTTACAACTATGGCTCCAGGGAATATCAGGGACATGCTTACCGAAGCGGTTGATCCAATAAACTGGAACAAAACCCAAATATTTGGAATTGCAATCGTTGCCGAGTACACAAGCGCCATCAAGACCAGAGAAACCGTGACAAATCGCACGTTATCGGTCACCAATGGCTTCTTCTTGGGAAATAGCATCTCGTCAACATTTAGCTTCAAAGAGAAATTGAGAAGAGGGAACACCAATATCAAATGCAAAGCGTAGCTCAGTCTAACTATGTCGTTCAACATCGGTCCATAGTTTGTAATTGAGCTTCCGTGATCGAAATTGGAAAGTATATCACACATGGTTGATTCTCCAAACAATAAATACCCGGAAAATCCAACCGTTGAGTAAATGATGGAGCAAAGCATGAGAGATATTCGAACTGCAACTTTCATGTCAGAAGCAAATGCTAATTCTGCACGAACCGGGTGAATGTTGTAGTGAAAGGCGAATGCGACCACAATCACAGGAACTGCAGTGAAAAGTTCGAAAAACGACTGTTTGCTGAAATCAGGGAACAACCTCGGTGGCTTTGCAGTGCCATGATATAACGCATAAAGAGCGAGCCCTGAGGTTATGATGACGAAAACTACAGCAAGAAGAACCGATATTGCCGATGTGTATTTCAGTGAATCAATCTTCTTAAAGAACACAAGCGGCAACAACACCACGACTAGCACCACAAAGAGAGCAATGGCACGTGCGTTCCACCACTCTTCTCCAAACCACTCCGCTAACATACCAACGGATCCTCCTTCAGATCCATTACCCGATATCACATCTCCAATGATCATCAGATACATGACAAGGCCTCCGAAATTGCTGAACATGATGCACAACTGTGGCATTTTGGATCCGATATTGCCAAAGGATTCGCCCATGAGTTCGGCATACGTAGAAGATGCTCCATATGATGTGTACTTCAACATGAACCCGGCTGACTTGTCACACAAGAAGGCCATGAAAGCAATCAAGAAGAAAGCAGGACCAACTCCAAGTATTCTTAACGTGGCAGGAAGTGACATGATTCCACAACCGATTATGGTTGTCGATAGGTTGAAAACTGCACTGGTTACTGAGGAACCGCCTTCAATGCGAGCACTCAGATCACTGGCTTTTGAAGAGGGTAGTAAGGTTGTCTTCATTTTCTTCTTCTTCTTTTTCTACTTCTCTTTCCTTTTCTTTTTCTCTCTTCTCCTCTCTTCTTTTGTTCTGGTTCTGGTTGGAAACAATGAGCAAAGCTCTGGGATTAAATAGCAGTCCGACATCTATTCTCTAAGGGCAATTGTGATATTCTGCACACTGAAATATTAAATGAAATAAGATTGTATAACGGCAATAATGCAAGTGCTTGGGTTTTTGGAACTTTGTGCTGCAGCAATGTAATATAAATATGCATTTGCAAACGTGATTATAGTGGCTAAATGAACCTATCTGGAATCATGACAAAACATTCCATTACTCCAAATGTGTCCCATGTCTGCAATCATAAATGAATTTTGCACTTTGTTATGATAAATTAATGGAATTGAATATGTTATTAGCATCAACTTTCTTTTCATTTTTTTCCTTTTTGACTGCTAGTTTTTACTCAACGTGCTTCATATCCTATAACTGTATAAAATATTTACCATGATCTCATCCATTTTTATTTTAAATTGTATCCGTCAATGTTGTGGGCCTTGTGATAGGTTAGTTGATCTCATCGAAGAAATGAAGTGAGCAGCACTTCTGATATTCAAGGAATTTTCCTTGATGTTATGGACCAACGATGAAACCTAAAGAGTAATCTGCCTGACTGAAACATAATTTTTAACCTTGGCCAATGCTGTAAAAGGGATTTATGTATCATAGAAGAGGCAGATGTTGTGGGCTTTAAAGAAGATAGAAGTTAAAATAAAAGGAGAGAACCAATGCTAGCTTAAACTTATGATTTGTTCAAACTAATATCGATAACCAGATACTACTTAACTAGAGAAACTTGTCTCGTTATGCAATCTTAGCTACTGGCGAAAAGCAAAATATATGTAACTCAAATATCCAACAATCACTATAGTTAGCCATAAACTTGCAAAAAATCTACATAAAACTCCATAAAATTGCCATGAGTTCCTAGTTTCACTTGTAAATCACTATGGTTAACCATACATTATGTTGGAACAATCCAATCTAGTCTGTAATATTTTTCAACATAATAATTCAGCTTGTTAAAACAAAATTAAAATTCCAGCTCATTTTTCTTTAATTTTTTATGATAAATTAATTCAAACGACGTGATAAAACCACACGTGTTGGCACAAGTAAATCCTTGAATAAGAAATTTTAAATGGGGGTAAGTTGAGAGTTACCTAGAATCAATATTGCTCTGAATCCCGCATATTGACAAACACTTGAAGGGCAAATTTAAAACACAAAAATAAATCGACTAGCACAAAACTATGTACCGTAAACCAATGCGATAAGCGCATGGAGATGGTTCAAAAGAACGTTATGTGCAGGAATAACGGCCATCAAGGTGGGGATATTGCAAAATAGAAGAAGAAGCAGCATAGTTTCTGTTGCTCAGAACCAAAGATAATGAGGTAGTTGGAGTCGGAGGCGGTGGTAGAGTTCCCCAGATTTACGTATGACTTGTTAGAAAACAGAGACTGTTGCCGGGTGGCGATGGAGGTGAAGATCGGCGGCTAAAGCGACCAATATTGAAGGGTGTTTTGATTGACGTTATAATGGGGACTAGAGTCACCCTGAATAAAGGCAAATTCTATTCCTAGGCCATTTCCCTCCTTTTCCACTTCACTACTGAGTCACCCTGAATAAAGGCAAATTCTATTCCTAGGCCATTTCCCTCCTTTTCCACTTCACTACTAATTTTTGTAATTTATTAAATTAACCCCTGTAATCTTTTATACTGAAATGACTATCGTTTTCTATTTTTTCTATTTTCTTCCTCTTTACTGCTGAAATTATATTGCTAGTTCAAACATTAAACATGAATTTCCTTGCTGATGATAGAATATGTGAAGAAGATTATTTCTTGGAAAAAGATACAGATTTTGAAGAAAGAAAATGAAAATGAATCCCAGATATTTTGAAAATTCTCATGCTTTTCTAAGCGTGAACGTATTTTTTTGAAGGTTTTCTTCAGATGATTAGAATTTTGTAGCAACCAAGTGTAGGCCTAACTTGAATTGTTAGTCAACCTAGTGTCTAACGCACTTGAATTCCTATTGAACCTAGTGTGGCGTAACACTGCATTAAACTTTAACAACTTTTACTTTTTAGATTGCATTGTTGGATGACAAACAAGAAGAAGAAATTATCATGGACTATACGAATGAGTTTACTACTTATGATGTATGTGTTCTTCCTAAGTCAGTTAATTTTGTATTATATTAATTACATAATGCATTTTTTATTTATTGATGTTAAATAGATATTTCCTAATAGAGAGAAGATAAAAGAGTAGATCGATTGCACTGCTAGAAGAGTTGGATTTGTTGTAGTTATTTTGAAATCTGATATTAATTGCATAAATAGAAATCCAAGAATTTTTTATGGTTGTGAGCGAAATGGAGTATACAAAGAGTATAAAGGAAAAAAACTGAATAATCCTAGATTAACAAAAACAAAAAAGTGTAATTGTTCATTTCGATTAAAAGGCGTCAAGCTTTCTACAACAAACGAGTGGAGATTAGATGTACAATGTGGCGTGCACAATCACTATGCACTTTATAGTAGCAAGGGCCATTCTTTTATTGGAAGGCTGACAACAGAAGAAAAGAAAATAGCTATTAAGATGCATAAAAATATGGTAAAACCAAGAGCTATTTTAAATACCTTAAAAAAAAAAGTTCCATCTAATTGCACGACAATAAAGACTGTTTTCAATGTTTTGCCCAAACAAAAAAATTTGATCGAGCTGGACATTTACAAATACAATATCTTTTAAGTAAATTGAAAGAAAATGGGTATTATGAGTGGCACCGTAGTACCTTGGATGGTAGTGACATAATTACTGATTTATTTTGGGCTCATCCTACTGGTATATATTTACTACGGACATTTTCACATTTGCATACCATGGATTGCACTTATAGAACAAATAAATATAGAATGCCATTATTGGAAATTATTGGTATCACATCTACAAACCAGACTTTTTGTATTGCTATAGCTTATCACGATTCTGATCGTGAGGATTATTATATTTGGGCTTTAAAGCATTTGCAATTGGTAATGCTTGATTGTGATATTGAAATGGATCGAGAAATAGCTTTGATAAATGTCATCGGTATTATTTTTTCTTAAACGACACATATTCTATGTAAATGACATATTTAGAAAAACATTCTTGCATTCATACAGAGAACAGTCAGGAATATGAAGAAAGAGTTAGAAAATAGTTTTTTTCAAGATTGGCAAAATTTATGTTGTTCGAAAAACATTGATGTTTTCAGCTCGAATTTACAAGATCTATATACGAAGTATGAACAATATCCTAAGTTAATCGATTATATACATGAAACTTGGCCTGATACATGGAGTGATCGTCTTGTTTGTGCGTGAATTAATAATTTCATGCATTTTGGAAATAATACTTCGAATAGTCAACCTCTCTCGTTTTTTGTATATTTTAATGTTAATTATTCACTCATTGTAAGGTATTTTTTTAATGTTTTTTTAATTTTGTAGAGCCGAGGTCGTACATTCTAAATTGAAAAAATATTTGGCCACAAGCCAAGACAATTTTCAAAGATATTGGGAGAGTATGCATTCGCTATTGGAGCTTTCATTTACCGAACTAAAAGCTTCGTTTGAAAGTAGTTTATCGAAAGTAGCACATGTCTATCACAAAAAAGAATTCAAACAATTGCGTGGTATTGTTTGTCTTTTGACGCTAGAGCTTATTCATTCCGAGCTTGTTCGAGTAACATCAAGTAGTACGAAAATGAGAATTTGTGTGCTTGTGTTATTCGTGGGACACATGGACTTCCATGTGCACATGAACTAGAAAAACTTAGAACAAATGCCGAAATACCAATAAATTTAATTCACTTACATTGGACAAGATTACACATTATTAGAAAAGGAGAGTCCAAGGAGTTGAATATAAGAAAGAAAATGGAAGAATTATTGTGTGAAATATTGAAACTGGAATTGCCTCATCAAATGCAAGCTTACAAAAAAATGAGCGAAGTTGTTTATCTACAGACATCATCACCTGTATCCCCTGTTAGTAAAGTGAAAACACATGATAGATCTCACAACCAAAAAATCAATTCGACAAAAAGTCTCCCAAGGGCATTTGAGTTGGGTGAAAGCAATATAGCGTGGTAAGAAAACTGAAATTTAATTCTCATGTTACTGTGAGAAAAGAAAAATTACTTATTCGAATGCCAACAAATGTACATCTTGATAACTATACTCAATTTATTAATAATTTTTTGTTATTTTTGTTATTTTTTTTCTTCTTATAGGTAGAAGTAGCTGCAAACTTGACCAAATTATACGACACTTACATACCAGAAAATTGGATACCGTTTGTGAAAGAAATCGTTGACGTTGAAATGGATGTTAATTGCGGTTTTAGATGTGTAGCCGCCTTACTAGGAATGGGAGAAAATAATTTGTTACACATTTGTACAGAATTATTTCAAGACTCTACGAGCATCAAGGTCTTTACAACCAAATATTCTTGGAACCAGGTAGAAGCGATAAATTGCTTAGTTTACTTAACCGCAAGGGTGCACGGATAACTATGCCGGACATCGGATACATTGTTGCAACTCGATACAATGTTATAGTTTTTAGTATTAGCAAACAAATGATTTTGACTATACTGCCGTTGCAAGGTGAAATACCTTCTACATTGCAACAAGTAGAGATTGGAATTATACACGTAAACAATAGTCATTTCGTTCAGGTAAAATTACGTTATTTTATTTTTATTATTTCAAATTTCAACTGTAATTTTGTTAGCGTAAAGGTCATTCTAGAACCAAATCATCCGGTACCATCAATTTATTCAAAATGATTTGATCATCATTATAAAGAAGTGGAACAATGAGAAGACATATTGTTTAATACAAGACTAGCATGGAAAGAAGCGAAAAGGAAATGATAATATACTACAAAAAAATTGGTATTAGCAGCTGAAAGTTAGTAGAAAGTATGATATAATATTATGCTTTAATGTTTGATGAATTGTTATTTGTAAGCAAATGATTCCATTATTTGTCAGAATATCTATTTTGTATGATTATATGAAATTCAATTTCTATGCATGTTTAATTATATCTATTTGTTTGTAAGAAATTCAATTTCTATGCATTTTTAAATTATATAGTGAAAGTACAGTTTTTAAATATACAGTAGAAACAGTTTAGTACGAAAACACAGAAAAAGTAGTGATGGGTAACGTGGGTGGCAATAGATCATCGTCTGAAAGTAGCGTTGATTAACATAATCATGAATTAAAGGTAAACATGATCTTTAATACAACAACGTTATATGCAAACATGGATTTTAATAGAACCTCGTCCATTTTAAGGTAATGCTAACCTGAGAGTTTTCCCTCGTCTCCTGTTTCATAGCACGAGGGGAATAAAATTTCAAAGTGAACATCAGACATGGTAACAAATATACCAAACGCTAGGCTAAGACGAGGTTAACCTTATAACATCGTCCCCTACGAGGTGAAGCAAACCAAAGAGTTCCCTACTTCTCGAGCTACATCCGGACGAGGGCATTACAAGAACCACGTTCGTATTCAATGTGGGCGAATAATTTAAAGCGCTTTTAGCAGGCCTGATTCAATCAACAAAGTCGTCCACTCACAGTGAGGAAAATTATATACCAACATTTGAGTGGCTGCGGTAACAATAATGAATGCAAACAAAAACCCAGTAATGAATGCAAACCTAAACACAGTAGTTTGAATGCACAATATAATTCAAATGTACACAACAATTGCAAGCATAAAAATGTAAACGCATTGATGGATTCAATAGCAATACTCAAATTATATAATGTAAACATAATGATGGATTCAGCATTGCAATGTAAACATACAATGTAAACTACAGACAGTGGATTACACAAACACAATGTAAACACACACAAGCACAGGAATTCTTTGCATTTTGAACACATTACAGTAATTTCACTTACTGAACCATAACTGGTACATAAAGGTCTGAACGCATGCAAGCAACAAAATGCAATTACTGAACAAAGAATGCAAATAAAACTACAAGTAACAAAACTAAACTGTAAGTTTGCAAACAAAACTACGAGTAACAAAACTAAACTGTAAGTTTGCAAACAAAACTGCAAGTAGCAAAACTAAACCAATCATCTTTTTTTAACAAAACGAGCACAAATCTTTCTTTCTTTACTTATGGCTTTGTAGATTTTATCGAGATGGGTCAATCGCAAACTCTTCGGCCGCGACAAAGCCAAGCTAATTCCTTTGCGCATCATCAATTTCTTCATAACTCTACAATTTGAACTAAAAATATATTAACACCACAAAAGAAAAGTGTAACTATATACATAAATATTATATTTGCTTGTCACCATGTATAAATGATCGTAGGAAAGTTGTGACAACCTAGAATTTCTGGATATTTGAAATTGGAACATTTAATTGATTTTAAATATTAGGAAGTTAGTTTAACTTGAATTTCAAATATCACTATTTAACTGGATAATTGAATTTTGAATTAAACAATTGAAACTGGGTAAATTAAGGAATCTGAAATTTAAAGGCTTGTTAAAATATTTCAATGGATTATAAAATTTATATTGGTAATACTGAAGATAATAGAGGTGTTAAAATTTAATTTTAAGATGATTTGTTCAGTTTTAAAAATATATCGTTTAAATTGATATTTAAAAATAGTCTTTTGAGGCATAGTCTTGAAATTCGACGAAACCAGTTCCATTGGATCCGTAATAGTGTATTATTATCGGATTTCAATTTTCATAGTGTTTCGAGTGATCATTTGGCCGTACGGTAGATAAACGCACTGAAATGTATATCGAAAATTTAATATAATAACTGGGTTCAAAAAGCTATATTCCCCATATGATCGATTTAGGACTCGACACCTTTTCCATTGTGTTCGAAATAGGCGTATAACATTATAAACGCCTAGCGGCATGCCTCAATAGGAGCTCGAATTTGTAAGTTGCGTAAATCGAGACGATTTAAATTTGAATTTAAAATTTTAATTAATATTTGTATAGATATATTGATTTAACCTGGCTAATATTTTCAAGACAACAAACACGTGGTTGCCTTTTCAACATTTGTCCTTCATTTTAACACGCGTCTAAAAAAAGAAAGATAACCGAGCAATTAAAGAAAAAATATTTTTGTTCGTCTCTTCACTTCATTTTTCCTAAATAGAATTCAAAATTTTAAAATGGCCGAAGGATCCTCTTCTCTTCTTCTTTAAAATCGAGTCAAACCCAGATTTCCCTTTTTCAAAAATAAAATTAAAATCTCTTTCCAGTTCAACAATTCGCTAATTCGAATAATATTAAGGAACAAAATCGATTTTCGCTCAAATGTAATTTGGGAAGGGCTCGCGAGCAGGCTCTGGTCGATAGCAACTCCGCCGCCTTAGGATGTCGTGAATCCGTTGTCACGTAGGGTTGAAGAATGGCGGGTGCTCGAGCGACGAAATAGAAGACGAAGAGGGGCGATGTAAATCGCCTTCGAATTAGGAGACAACGGCGGCAAGGAGTTCGAATTCAAGAGGACGACAAGGCTGGTAGTTGCGATCGTTGTGGAGGCTCGCCAGGAATGTGTGTTGGCGATTCTAATGGCTTGTGAGGATGGCTCGGACCTGGATTCGCGAGTCAGTGAGGTAGTTTTGGGTTTTTATTTTAATTTGATTTAATATATATACACAATGAAATTAGGATATATATGTGTATATATAGATGTGAGAATGTTCAATCAACTTACTGTTGAAGTTTAAATATGTAGATATATATATGGGTATATTTACAGTAAAAAGGAAATGTTTAAACATAAATTTTAATTTTGCAGGGTATAAAATAATTTTTTTTTCAATTTATATACATATATATATATATCCTCATGCATGTTTTAATATATAGAAGTTAACAGGAATTTTAAAATGGTTAAATTGGAAGGTTATATAAAAATTAAATTTTTGGAAATCATATAGATCATTTCATATATTGAATATGATTTCCAAGGGGAAGTTTAGTTGGGTTTAATTTTTTTAATTCAACTTTAAATTTAAAAACAAAGTTTACATTACCTCAGTAATTAATAAGGATATGTAATTTGCTTGTGTAAGGTCTTCAATTGTGAAGAGACCGAGTCGAGATTGAAGTGGATTGCAAAAATCAAAGGTGAGTTGATCTCACTCATCTGGATTATTATTTAAATTTAAATAGTTAAATTTAAATGTTTGTTTGAATGATTGAATTGATTGGATATGGTATATTATATAATAGTATGTAGTATATGTTGGAGTGATTGATTTCTCGCATTATATAGCGGATGAGACCCTATACGCCGCGTAATAGCGGATGAGATGATATAACCCTATATACCACGATATTCCACCTCGAAGTGGAATTGGTATTTTATATTGTGCTAACATCTATGGATGCAGGGAAATAGGTTGGAGGAATCCAACTGGATTTCTCAAAATTATATAGATTGTTTTAATATCATGTGATATGGTTTATTTGATATTCTATGATATATTATATTGGTAATTGAAAATATTGAATGCCATGGTTTGATTGAATATATTTGGGTATGCCGAGTTATCAAAAATATATAGATTGGATTTTCAAAGAGACATAAAAGAAAAATTCTTAAGTAAATAATTATAGAGGTTGGGATAAATGAATTGGAAAAGGATAAAAGTGGATTTTTAAATTTTAATAAATAAATTCCGAGTATGGGAAAGGAGATTTTGAATAAAAGGGGAAATAATGAATTTTAAAACTTAAGTGATATTATTTAAAGGAATAAAGAATTTATTTTAAAATTCAAAATTTAAATTTATTGGAAAGGATAAAGAAGGAATTTGGAAAAGTATGAAATTGGTATCTTCAGTTAAATAAGATTTTAAATCATAATTAAGAAGTAATATCTGGAGTTAATGGGTTTTGAAATAAAAATGGAGTAAGTAAAGGAATTTATTTTAAAATGGAGTAAAATCTGAAAATCGATTGGGAATTGATTTAGAGTTTGAAATTGTGTTTTGAAAGAAGATAAGACTATGGAATTTATAAACCGGGTTTATAAAGTGAAATAAGATACCAATGGATATTTGGAAGTATAAATTTCACAATGGAAATTTATAAAGGAATGGGTAAAAAAAATTTAAAAATAAATAGTGGTTTATTTTTAAAGGGTGTGAAAGAAAGGTGTATTTCCCTGGAAAGCCAAGTACGTTTTCAAAGAATTTTTTTAAGTATAAGTTAAAAAGTTTTAAAGTTATTTAAAGGAATGTTTAAGAAATTATTATTTAAGTTGTTAAATTTTTAAAGGTAAATATTTATTAAATTAGGTATAGTAATTATTTTAAAAGGTTAATTGGTATTATGTTTTAAAAATATAATTATTAATATTTATATTTTATAAAATTATTTTATTTTAAAGATAGTTTGGTTAAGTTTTATGTGAAAATTTGTATAGAATTTCGTAGCTCTTATTTTAAAATTTAGTTTGGCTTAACTTTTATTTTAAAAATTAGTTTTATATTTTATAAAGTAGTTTTATTTTAAATATTTTTAAAGTATATATTTTTGAATAAAGTGTTTAAGCAGTGTAATTTAAATGTTTTAAAGTATATTTTAGAATAAAGTGATTTAAATTATTTTAAAATCTAAAGTATTTGGACTTAGTGATTTTCAGTGGAAATAAATAATATTCGGGAAAAATTATTCCGTAAGAGAAGGAGGTTTGAAATTGTTTCCAAAGGGTTGAAGTATGGAAAATAGCTTGCGAAGTTATTTTGAAATAAATAATTTGGGAATTATTTAAATCTAATGGTTGTTTGTGAATGCTATATGATAGTTAAATAACCGGCTATTAATATTGGCCAATGCGCTGATCATTTCGAAGAGACCGGGATTGGGATTTATTTTCCGAAAACCACTTCGATCCGATTTGAACGTTTTCATGAGGAAGACAAGAGCTGGGAGTCGAACATGGAGCAGGGGAGTGCAAGGGCTAGTCGCTACTAATCCTGAGGGTGATTCCAAAATGGATGTAGTAGGAATAGTGCCTTCGATTCTTTTCGAACCCGGAACGGACTTGTATGGACGAACGCTTTCAGAACATCGTCAGGAGGACGATGTGCATTCTAAGTGAACGTGTGCTAAAAGGTAACGCACAGCCTCGAGCCGCATCAATCGGGAATGGCTAAAACAGGGGAGGTGCACACAAGGCTAAGTGGCTAGCAACCAATTAGGGTAAGGTCACCCTGTCTAGATGTCCCTTTTTATTTCGGCTATGTGGGCGGTTGTTGATCCCAACCGCGGGGTGAACTTATTTGGACTATTCAGTAAGGGTAGCTCCGGTCTTATGATGCAAGGGATCAGGGTGGATCCTCGGTATGGTGATCTAGACCACGTACTGTGACGGACAGTACCCCAGTGGCCCTGCCATAGTATGGAATCCAATCTCCAATAAGCGCCTGTACGGTTTTGATTGTGCCTAACTATTGCTGAAACATGAGACGCAAGCATTTCAGCTAGATTTTATTTTACTTTCTATAGACACTGTTATAATATCAAATGGATTTTGATAAAAATGTTTTGGTTATCGTAAGGTAAAAACCCGGCATGTTTATTTATGGCGTGGTCTTATGAGATACCTTTGACTTCAAAGGATTTTTGAAACTTTAATAATCCAATTGAGTGTGTTTTCTCACGCTGGTTTTCCAGACTGACTCGGGTATTATTTAACTATAATGCTTGGGTCAGACCGAGTGTTGTAAAGTACAGATCTGGATGGACTGTTGTAGAACTCAGGAGACGAGCTGGATGGCGAGACGTACTTTCGTACTTAATGTATATTCCGCTGTGTTGTAAGCTGTGTAGCTAGTTTGTTCGGACAAGATAATATAATCAGTCCAGTGTGTATTATATATTTTGTTGTACTGTGATGATGTAATGTATAAACAAGATATAGTTCTTTGTTTTAAAGA
Source organism: Allium cepa (assembly GCA_030765085.1). Classification (NCBI taxonomy): domain Eukaryota; kingdom Viridiplantae; phylum Streptophyta; class Magnoliopsida; order Asparagales; family Amaryllidaceae; genus Allium; species Allium cepa. The sequence continues at coordinate 785,457,968 of CM060938.1, forward strand.
TTAGTCATTTATCTATTATATTTATTCCGCTGCGATGGTAAGATTCTGTTGTTTTTTTGTGTTCTCTTCTTCTACCTCCTTCTTCTTTAACCCTAATGGTTCGGTTTTCCGGCATCCGATCGGTCGGCTTTGATACAGTGGACGTATTAATGTTGATTTTCGGGCGCTACGTCGAATAATTTATTCACTAATCCGATGGACCCTTAACACAGTACGAGGAAAATAACAATCAAAATAATCATCAGTCGTTGTTCGGTTAGATTCAAGTAGAGGAATAGAATGATATTGCTCACTAACAACATGGTTTGACTAATCATTCCATATATTTTCTACAAACTCATAAAGAACTTTATAGGTTGAAGTAGTAGCGTCTCTATGAATCTTTTGGCTTGTTGGTTGAATAATAAGACATGTAATATTTTGAACCTTACCAAATTGCCTCAACAAACGGGTGGGATGATCCGGTTCTACTACATTTATGCATAATAAACAACTCGAATACCAAGCAATTTGTGAAAATGGATGAAAATCTCTTGCATGCATGTAAGGATCAAAAATTACCTAAAATAATGCAACAACAAATGATGATGTTACAATTATTTAAATAAACTTCTTTTAATATCTCTTTGAGAAAGAGCCAAAGTAGCTCCTAATAATACTGTTATTACACCTATTAAGGAAATAAGATTCATTATGTAAGGTATGACTATGAAAAGAGGAACAAGACAAGCTACAAGAAAATTTGCTGCTGCTACCATAGTAGCAGCATGTATAAGAGCCGAAATGGGAGTGGAAGGTCAAAATTTTACAATTCAAACCAATAACGTACATCATGTTCTTGAATTGTTTACCCAAAATGGATCAACACCCTGGATCAAGTGTGAAAGCACCAGTGTAGATAATCAGCAGCACAAACTTTAGACAAACAATAAATAAAGAGCAGAAGTAAGAAAAGGGACACATAACTTTTATAGTGGTTCGGCTGACTCTGGCCTACGTCCACTTTAATCAATCTTTTTTTTTATTATACTAGTTGAATCTCTTTGGATATCAACTAGTTAGTCCTTAGATCTAAGTTACAATGAGTTAGAAAAGTCATAAGTTCATGGGTTGACTAGAGAATCATAGTAATCACCTTGATGACTTTTGTGAGGGAGAAAAAAGTTTAAGAAGTGAAGGAATTCCAGTCGAGTAATGTAGCTCTCTATCCAAAAAAAGATCCATCTCTAGTTTCAGGTAGGTGAATATTTATAAGGAACTCTAGTTGTAGGTGGGTGAATATTTATAAGGAAGTTCAGTGAGTATTGGGCCAGAAGTTTAGGTGTAGAAGAGTTCAGTTGTTATGCCAAGTCATCATCAAAAATCTCAAATCAATCCGAGTCATTTCTATTTATCGCTACCTATCCATAGGGGATGGATCGCTAGCTATACATTAACGTAGCATATTTTTCTACTAGAAGCCTTTACTTAATGCTACGAAGGAGCTCAGAAAGTTTGAGGGCGATCTGACCTATCTTGATGGATCGCTAGCTATACATAGGGGATGGATCGCTAGCTATCCATAGGGATGGATCGCTGGCTATCCATCGACTTAGCATGTTTTTCTACCAGAAGCCTTTACTTAATGCTACGAAGGAGCTCAGAAAGTTTAAGGGCGATCCGACCTATCTTGATGAATCGCTAGCTATACATAGTAGATTGATCGTTAACTATCCATAAAGGATGGATCGCTAGCTAAGCATATTTTTCTACCAGAATCCTTTACTTAATGCTACGAAAGAGCTTGGAAAGTTTGAGGGCGATCCGACCTTTCTTGATGAATGGCTGGCTGTCAATCCACTTAGCATATTTTTGAGTGATCTTTGTTTGGTTGTCTTTCTATCTTCTATTTAAGTGCCTTGTCCAAATATCAAGTCGTTTGGAGTTATTTTGATCATCCGTCTTCATGGGTCATCTGGTCCATAAGAATCATCCATATCTCGCTCAAATCTTAGCAAAATCAAACGAAACTTTGCAGGAACACTCTAGATAGTGTTGGGGACTCACCATAATAATTTTAGGTTGTGGGGCCCAATCTAGATTGGTCGCTAGCGATCCATCTAGATAGATCACTAATGATCCATCAATTCAACTATAAATGACTTAATTTTTTTGTGAGCCTTCTCTTATGTTTTGTTCTCCCAAAATTTCATGTCAATCCGACTTCGTATGAGTTCTGTAGGTCCATTTTAAGTTAGCTAATCCTGGCCAAACATCTTGAACCGGATGAGTCTGCACTTCTCGAGCTAGGTTGTTTGGCATGCTATGAAACTTGGCAATCATGCTTAGAAATTGTAATGAATCATGATGTAAGAGGTTTAGAGGGTCCATGAGCAAGCCTTATGGATCGCTAGTGCTCCATCACCTTGGCTTATTTTGGCATCTTTCCTCCTGGTCTTTCTCTTCTTCTTTTTCTAGTCCTTTTGATTGATTCTTGAGTTATTTTGACATAGTCTGAATGTTCTAATTCTTATTGAATTTTGATGGGTTAAAAACCCAATTAACATGAACATTATCAAGATAAATTCTTAGTTCCTTAAATGATGCACGATGATCATTTGTTGGATCCCAGCGAGATGCTCTTGGTGAAGTCTCATAGTAAATTTTAGTTGATGGATGCAAACAATTAAAATGCTCGTATATCCATGATTCCAACAATCCTAGAAAACTGGCAATTTGTTTTATTTTTGCTCTACTCACAAGACCAAGCTATCTATATAACTAAAATAAAGCTGTTGAACACCACGAATAATTACGAATTTCATCTAAATTACCAATTTAATTTCAATATTGCACCGACATATGGGATTTTATTTTATCCACGAATAGTGTATTTCCTACTACGTACAAAAGCTGTGCACGAGCAGCTTGTTTGAATTTATCTTCTTCCCACTCATCGCAAGCACCATTGAAAATTTCATATAGCTTGGTATATAAGTTATTTTATAACCAATGTCGTCCTTCATAATATTTTTTGCTACATTGGCACTTATCTCTAAATTATTAACAACTAAATAAATTATATCATTTTGGGACCGATCAAATATTTGTATCGGTAATCCTTCAACTGCGATATGTTGTAGAGATGCAATATCGTCTAATGTTATGGTCATTTCACCAAACGGTAAGTGAAATGTATTTGATTCAGGATTCCAATGCTTGACAAAAGCAGATATAAGTAATTTATTGACCGAACTATAACAAGTTTCAACTAGAGGATACAATCCCGAAGATTTGATATATCCTTTAAAAACTGTACCGTTAATAGGAACTTGCTAATTCAAAATCTTTGTGCCATGATTTACACACAAAAGAGCATCACATTCCTAGAAAATATTTTAAATTAAATTATACTATTTCGATAAAATAATTTTTTATATGAAAATTTCAGAGGATATACTTTGCCATCCCATATCAACGAAGCAACATGAGTGTCATAGCTGCTAATCACATCGATAATCTTTAGTTCTCCAGAAGATCACTGTATGTTACCTGTGCCACTAGATGTACTGGTACCATCATGAATGCGTTGCTCTTCAATGATTTGACCTTCAATTTATTTCTCCACATTTTCTCTCCCATTTAAATAACATTTTGCTCTACGAAAACTTTCTATTTTCGAATTTGTTCTTCCACTTGATTTGTAGTTTTCTTTCTTTCTTGCCTTCACACGTCGTTGTCTTTCCGAAGCAGTTAGTGGATTACATGCTAATTTTTTAGAATGATTTGCATAAAAAACAATATAACGTCCTATATGAATGTCGTTACTACAAAACCCACACTCCATTATTGCATAGTTTTGAAAATAACCATATGAAAATAGACATTCACCTTAATTAGGGCACGACACAGGTCATAGACACAAATTAGGGTTTTGCAAGTTCACTAACAAAGACAAAGAAGAATAAGAATAAAATAAGTGATAAATGGAAAATCAATATAGGATACCTTGTTTGTGTTTGGATCCGATCTCCCCTTCCATTGCAAATCAGTTTTTTTTAATAAATGCAGTGTTTAACAGCGGCATGAAGCATGGGATGACAAGGAGATATAAAAAATCACCCTCCACGCCTCACCAAAACCCTAAGTGATATCGTCTCCACACTTGAAAATCACCCTAAAACATATAAAAAATGCTCAATTAAACAAGATTATATGAATATATCATGTCATATTTATTCTTATAGCTTGAAAATTATTGATTTAAACTAGCACCTTATTAATGTTTGTAATTAAAAAAATACTGAATTAAACTGGCAACATAAGTATATAATGTTATATTCATTTTTACCATATTCAACCATGTTCCTAACACAAGCATCATGTCATGTGATTCATTATAATGAAAGTATAGTCTAGACCTTTAAGATCCAAAATACTCTCATGTCTTAAGAGTACTACACATCGTTACATAAGATTCTCTATTTTGATTTAACTATCTTCAACCTATAAAATATTCTCTTTGAATCGTCTTTTGATTGTCTCAAACAACCATAATTACATAGCTCATAGGTGTCCCTAATGATCATGTGTAATTCACCTTCATCGTATGGAGAGTGTTACGTACGTTACTCTCGATGGAACCATCGACATACTTTTGTTGAAACATCTCGATTAGGAACATTTAAAGATAAATATTTTGTATACATGATTCAATACTTGTGGTTACAAACACATTTTCAACTTCAATCGATTAAATACTTTATATAATATTTCTACTTGTATATATCTAAATGTTTCCAAAGCGTTACTTATATCACAATATAATGATACATACAATAGGTAACAAAACAAAAAGCATACTTTATTCAAATAGGGTTCGTGTATAAGAGTTAACTCATATAGTAAATTTCTTTTAAGGCATAACCTTAACTCTATAATTGTTGACTTGTTAAAAGCTGACATGGCACATTTGCTTGAGATATGTGCTAAATTACGGTGTTGTTAGAATGAGTTTGATTAATTGAGGTGCTTATGACCTGTGTTTGAGCCCAATTATTAAAGTGTGTTGATAAATGGTCGTCTCCTTGATTGGTCCACGTGACAAGTTTTTAGGGACTTTCAAACTCCAGTTCTAGTTATACACATTTGTATTAGTCTAGAGCTGCTATTGCTACAGGGCTCATATACTTGGGCTTCTGTATCTGTTTACATACTCTTGGTTTTTGACCAGGGTATATATTTATGAGCTGCCAAAACTAAAATCATATGTTAATGTCACCTTGGTTGTTGTATATCGAGCCGCATGAGTTATAGTTAACACGGAGGTGCTTGGGCTTTCAGTGTTAGCATTTAAGTTTATGATAAAATCATTTATACACTTATGGCTTCAGATATATTTGTAATAGAATAAACATTCAAATTTTAAAAGTTTAACCATCTCAGATAATACTTAAATGTCAGAAACATATTTTATCCATGTAATAAAATTATGGTATCCTATGATACTGGTAGAGTTAGGGGTATGCCTTAGGGGCAATTATGTAATTTGTTACATATATCTAACTCGATAACCAATCTTGATTGAAATAAAAGGTGTTTTCTTTCTATTATATACTTGACATAATGTGTTATATTAACTAATTAATTTAATTAAAAGTATATTTAATAGAAAACCAATAAATGGTATATTTTATGATAGTAGTTACAAAGTGTTGTAACCGTGAGTAATTTATCACAATGAAAAACAAATATACCATTTTAAATGTTTCTAGTCAAGATGCATCGAGAGTGGATGTCAATGTATCCATTGAGACTAGAGTACGTAACGCTCTCCAAATGTTGGATAGTTGGTTGTTGGAGGGCACCAAGGGATTACGTACTGATAGTTATTGGATAACTATAGAACGACTCGATAGTTTTCTATTGATTGATATAACTAAGGTCAAAAAAAATATCGATCTGGCTGACTTACACAATTCTCTCGACTTCAAAATATTATGGATCTTCAATATGAAAGCTCCACTTTGATTATAGTCAAATCATGACATGACGTTCCATCGAATGACTATAGTTGGATCGAGGGGAAGTATTGGAAGTGAAGCATTATTCAAGAGAGGATTCGTCTCCTCGGTTATATAGGTTCAGTATCATTGTCAACTCAAGTCAACTCAAAGTCAAAGTCTCTGGCCAGAGCATTTCAATTATGATAATTTTTATTATTGAACCAAGGACTTTATGTTTAGACTATAGAGTTGATTATGGACGATGTTGGAATTTTGACCGTTACCAAAATCCATAAGTCCAAAAGTGATATAGTTTTGACGAAGAGAATTGGTGTAAATAAATATCACAACTGGGTAACACTTATTAAACTAAAATTGGATTTTTACCAAAACTGAGTAAGCGATAAATTTGGCCATAATGTCACATCACCTGCTAAGTGACGTGCGAACATTAACATTCGAATAGTTTGATGTTAATCATTGATCGAATTTACAACAAAGAGTTCACAACCAAAATGATGAATTCTCTTTAGACCAAACGATTTAATTAGTTTATAGTTATTATAAATTAATTAATTTTTATGATATATTAATTTAAGATCTAAATATGATTTTAGAAATTAATATTGTTATATATATATATATATTTATAATAGTTATTAATATATAGACCGATGTGAGATATCGATAACAAATTAAATTGGATTTAATTAAACATATTTCATTTGGGTTAAATAGGCTATTAGGCCATGTTGTTATTGGCTTAATTGGGCTGGGGCATAAGGGCGGCTAAAAAGAGGAAAGGGCCTTTTGAAATGAATGGTTGATATTACCCGAGAAAGATTATGAGATACATCCTAGTTTCTCTCTTATTCAACCAATATATAATCATCTCAAAACCTAAGTTGTACTAAAAAAAATTTGGCCACCTCCTTGATCATCTTTATGGCCTATCTTTTCCTCTAAAATCCCTAAAATTATCGAATCAAGTTAATTTTTAAATCTAAGGTTATTTGATAGTAAGAGGTATGTAATTAAAGACTAGCAATCTGACAAATCAAGGAATTTCAAAGGAAGAGGATTCAACCTTTCAATATGGACTTGAAGGCATCTATTTTAGGTAACAATTTATTTATATAATATATAGATAATTGTGGTAAAATAATTTATTGCTCATGTATCTTTATGTGTGTATATATGTTATTATTGTTTGGTTATTTGGGTGAGATTTCTATAGGTAATGTTGTCGTCACAATAATAATTGGCTCTGTGCATGAATTTAATGTATTTATACATACTCATGTTTCATTAATAATCTAATGATCTATGCTAAATAAAAGTATTTTAATTTAATATCACATTAATTATTACATATACACATTAAAATATAAATCAATACATCTATACAACTTATACCAAAGTGTATGTATATATATTATATAGCTTTGATCTAATAATTTTCTATCATATATTTACATCTATTATGAATTTTAACAACCGAAAATAATTTTTTTTGCCTTTATTATATATTTTTAGTATTTTTATTTAATTACTATATGATTTAATAAATTCATATAAAACAAATAACGTTTTGAAAATTCAATTTTATATTTTTTAATTTAGTTTACAATATCAGATGCTTTCCGAAAAAATTAGATTTTTTTTGTTTTTTATATTTTTAAAAAATAAATTAAAAATTGGTTGTTTAGTAATAAATTAATTATCTTTACTACTAATAAAGAGAATTCCATCACCTAATTTACTTGGTGTCTTTTTGAAATTCCGAAATTGCTCTTCTTTCTCCCTTCCGCAGCTTCCGTTCCTGTTCTTATTCGTCAAACTAAAACGTAATTTCCCCCCCCCCCCCCAGTTCGTCCGTGACATTCCCATACTCTAATCCGCAAATCGATTGTTTCGTTACACTGCAACTCCATCGCCATTGCCACCAACAACCCTACCCGAACTATCAACCCTAATCACATGCTGATTTCATAGTCTTTATCCATCGGTGCAGATCAAACTGGCTTGCTCCTTTTCGTCAGATTTCATCGCCTTCCGAACATGAACTGCAGAAAATCTTGCGATTAGGTTTGTACCATTTTGATTAGGTTTGTACAGTTTTGATTAGGTTCGTGCAGTTTTATTTCAGCAAACCAATGTTACATAAACTGCAGTTTTGTTGTCAATAGTTGCAGGTTTTTACAGGTTTGATATCAATAGTTGTAGAAATTTTTGCGATTAGTTATGTTTTGCAATTCGAACCGAACAGGTTTTGGCAGGTTTTTACATCATCAACTGTAGGTTAGGATTACAATTCGAATCAACGTCGTCTGAGCATCTTCAACCCTTGCCACCTTTAAACAGTCTTCACTTTTTTGCAACGAGTTACCATTTTACCATGCCGGTTGTCATTTCAAATCAGGTCGTGTTTTAATCATCACTGCAATTTTGTTCCTCTACCTTTTTTCACTCTGACTGAAATTATATATGCGTACTAAATTTCAACCAGTAATTACTAATGGGGAGACGCAATTAAGACCAGCATACTCTTCCTATTACTTTGCAGTCCATGTAACTTACTTCTCTCAGAGACGCTTACTTTGCTTTTGCTGTTAACTATAACATGTAACTCACTTAAGCAAGTGTTTGTTTAGACTAGGAAAGCATAGTCTAAAAGGTTTGAAAAATTACTCGAGTTATTGATGTGTTCTCCTATGTTTATTACCGTTTGTTTGGTCATATATATTAACTATTATTTTAACTTGATCCACTGCTCTTGAAAGTTTGCATTTGAAGTTAACATCTTATATCTTATATGAGGCATGTGGTTTCATTATTCTGTCTGTGTTCTACCTTTTACATATTAATGCTAAAATATGTTAGTAAATAGACAGATATTGTTGAAAGGAAATAAAGAAAGCTAGCCTATACCAATATAGTTCAGTATTCTTTTTTGCTTTATATGACAAAAGATGTACTAAATTTTACTTATTACAAGATTTATGCTATTTCCAGTTTTATGTAGCAGGACCATCAATTAATTCTCACAATTTTACACTTATGGTAATGAATGCAAAGATTCATGTAATAAATTCAACCATTTAAGTATTTTGTGCCTACTGTTACTCAAAGTTAAGTTGCTTTGGATAATGAACTTTGGAATTTTGAAAGTCATTGTGCTCAAACACATACCCTAGGATATATGCACATAGATAGAAGATAAAAGAGGGACATTGCACAACATTATTGACAATTACATCATGTCATAGTTGCCTGCTAATATTATTGTTGGTTGCATTTGCCAGTATGAGTATTTTGTTCCATTTACATGCTTTAGGTCATAATTTGTTGATCCTTACAAACACAATTTTTACATAAAGTACTCATGAAACCTCCATTTGACATGAACAATGGAATAAGGTTAAATGTAGGAAAAACATGCAATGCCACATCATAATTTTTTTATTGACCATATTACCAATTTTGAAAATGTTTGAAGTGATAGGACTATATTACCAATTTTGATATCCTTTCCTGTGGTTCTTTACATAGAGATTTAACATGCAAGCTACGAATTTGAAATATATGAACCTACACTATGTTCCACCCTCTGCTAGACAAAAATGTATCTATTACTTGGGGCAGCTATTGTTCTGTAACTTATAAAATATAAAATGTTCGATAAAATGCAATGTTGTAGAGATAATACTTCCTTTTTGTAGTTTTTTATCCAATTTCTTAGCCATGGACTTGCTCTGCATTTTCATCAACCCTCCTCAAGGCTCCTAATTTCTTCTGTTATAAATCCATAGATTTGATAAAGAATTTTTTTTGGAGGTGACTGAAATACATGTTTTTGTTTTGATAAGAATTATAGAAGTTAAATATATTGAATAAAGAACCTAGAGCAAAGGTTGAACGAACCTGAAACTAGATACGCTGCAAATAAGCAGATAAGAACTCCTCTGTCAACAATAAATTCTCAACCTAAAATAAAATGAACCAAATATCAGAAATATGCCTTAATTACTAAAAACTTGAATTTCCAGTAAATAGCAAAAGATTTTTTAGAACAAAAGCAATATCAACTGCATGCATCAGCTAAAGAACGAAGCACGAGATGGGGTAATTTGGGGAAAACAAGAAATGACAAGTGCATTTTTCATGCCATCATGATCATGATAGCCATCCCTTACTCTCCTTTTATACAATCGGATTTCTGCACCTTTTATTATATTTCTAAAAGTAAAATAATAACGAGGATATATTTGGAGGGATGAAGAAGGAAGATGTACTGAAAGCATTTGGAAATATTTAATACCAGTTAAAGAATTTCATAATATTAAGCTTTTGAAATGTCTTTATATGCAAACCCATTTTGGTTGTACTCACCTAATAAATCAATTGTGCATTTATTTTGATAAGGTAAAAATTTAACAGCATTGAACAATATCAAAATACCATAATAGAACATAGATGAACTAGCTGTGAATAGATTTACGTATCATATCAAAAAGGGAATCAGTATAAATAAATATTTGATTATTCGGTTATTATTCTACCATAGATTTAATCATATCATTTAAAGATGCTTAAAATTTTCCAAAAAGTTAACCAGTGTAAAAACGGGGTCAATCACTAATTGAAATATAATTGAATCTTGCTTTAAGAAATAATATGACACATAGAATCAACAGGACACGCAAATAATATATTTTAAGCACTTTTATAAGTGAAATTTACTAACATTAAGTATGATTTATCCAACATTTATTGCGTCAAAGGAAGTAGAGCTCAGTGCAAGTAAAATATCAGTGTAAATGGTATTTTGTCACGTATTAAGCTGGGTTTTACGTGGAGACAAGATCATGAGTTTCTGTGCATGTGTCTATCTCGAGATGATGCAACACAAATAAAAAACTGCACATATAGGCCACGCACGAGACTGCCTCTTCTATTGCAACGTGAACTATGTATATGTTGCAGAATTTTGTTCATTTTCACTTATCGATTGTAACTTATAAAATGTTTGATAAAATTCACATATTTGCTCTAAAAAAAATTATTATCAATGATCGCACATTCCTTTTTCACAAAAGGTTAGGATATTGATCATTTAATAAATTTAGCAATGGTTAAACTCAGCAGTTTGGGATTGTTGTACCATAACCAAATATTGAAAATTATCTAAGGTTGATAGTTTATTCTTTACCGTTCTCAAAATTAGTTTTCCACTCCACAAATACAGCCTGCCGTTATTACTATATGCGACATCATACTACTCTCTGTATGTGTTATCAATACTATCGAATCAGTTATTGGTGCTTGATTGATTGATTGCAAAGATTGGGTTCTTTTATGCTTATTTACAAAATTTTGTTCACAATCCACATATTAGATGATATCCACTTGACCGAGTCATGATTATTTGTTTGATTAAGTTCATAGTTAAGTTCATAGTTAAGCAGACCTTTCATTCTTTCTTTCTTCAAGATTTTGGTATTAACATGACTCAAAAATATACTAATATTATAGATACATGGATTGTTATTTCAATCAAATATGTCGAAGAAAAATAAAAACAAATAATCTTGGAATAATACAGTTTATGCAATATGGCATTTTTTTTTATAATCAGATGTTACAAACAAAAGGAGTTTCTTAAACATCAGTGATTTTGTTTCTCCTCCGATTTGTATTTTAAACAATGTATTCTAGATAACCTCGCTTTGCTAAAAACACTGTATATGCAACTTATACCATTCTGTGAAGAAGAGTCATGTTTAATCTCCATTGTTCTATGATAGGGATGAAGTCAAAATTGATGATAACATAAATATATATTTGACGAAGCTGTAGACCATAATAAATTATCATTTGGGTATATTCAGCTCTAAATAAGTTACATATTTAGTAGATATAAAGATATGCAATTATTGTGGGAATGAATCTGATCTCATTGATTTTTTTAAACCGCATTTTCCATCACCTTCCATAAGGATTAATTGCACTAATAATATGATGTCTTCTGTCTTTCTTTCATGCAATTTTCTAGGTTTCGGTATGTTCACTTTCGGAGCTAATGAGATTTAGCTACATCCTATTATACTGTCCAGTAAATTGATTTGATGAGTATGATATTGATACGAGCAATAGTTAAAATATTTCTTAACAGACACTGATTTGGTTTTACATAAGCACTGCTCAATATGATTGATTTGACCTTAAACTTACGAATGTTATTTATGAAGTTGATTTTAGTTTCAACGTACGGATGAAGTCATATTATATGATGTTCCTGATATTATTTATAACATTATTTAAACAAGTTTTAACAAAGTTTTAAATCAGTAAATGTTCAATTAAATTCCTTACTCTTTTTAATTTACATAAAAAAAGGTCAGTAGTTTAAATCCTTATTATAGTTGCTAAGTGAGATCAAAAAGAATATATATATATATATTTGAAGTAGGAAGGAAATTTTCTATTAATCACTGAACATAAAACTGCCTTTATCTCTACTTCTAATGAGAATTTCATGAATAAGATTCAACCGAGTCGTTTTGAATTTTCTAAAATACCTTTTACATCTCCGCAGTAGCTAAAATTATTTTTCTTACAATTTGCATGTCATCTATTCATGAGCTGTATTATTAAACTACACGACATCGTCTCAACTCAATTAAATGTTAAAGGAATAAAACAATGTGTTAGCTGAAAAAAATAGTATAGATATCATGATATACATAGTTCATTTATCGAAGTAATTAGATGCAGGTCCAACTGGACGTGCATATATACTCATAAACATAATATTTATTCAAAAAATCTAAAAAATTCACAATCCTTGAAATATCATTCTAGATTTTCTAAAAATTTGAAATTTGAAATTTTATTATATAATTATTGTATATTATTTAATAAACGACGAATTGACTAATTAATACATGATATATATATATATATAAATATATTATAACAAACTCGGATCCATAAATAATTGGAACTGGAAATAAAAAATAATTTTTTTAAATATATACATATATATATATTATAATACAAATTTACATTTATTATTATATTTATTTATATAGCTATTTTTTTTGAATGTGTGTGTATATAAGTAAAATAATTTATTTTCATAAATATATATGATTTCTTATGTATGTATGTATGTTCGATTGTTATTTATAAAATAATATATATAAAATATTTTATATAATAAATATATTTATACACATACAAAATATATATACATGTATATATATATTACTATAAGTATATGCATATATTTGGATAATATAAAGTACATATAGAATGAGCTAATGTGTCCTCACGATGTAAATCTCAACATCTATATACGGGAATGTTATACTTTACATGGAATATCATGTTACACATGCACACACATATACATATGTGTACTTAGATATTAAGTAAAAATAAATCGAATAAATTTCAAACAATAAATTATGAATTTAACAAAATACATGATTTTGTTTAAATTAAATTAAGAAATGTTCTAAATAAATTAGACTTTATAGACCTAATAAAGATCCAATAGGTAAAAAAAATTGAAATTCATCAATAACTTCTCCTACGGGCTAACCTAGTTTCAACAATTGTATCGGAACCCAACAGCCTGTGCGATCTAATTAGTCATGTTAGGGTTAACTAATTAAGCTCATAGCCTAGTTAATAGAATGTCTAGAAAGGTAGTGTCTAGGATTGGATTTGAGTAATTTAGTACTCTGCCTTCTTTGGCTATCAGCCTGGCCCGAGAAGATATGTGAGCCCAAAAGGTTGCCTTTAATAGAAGAGGCCCAATTTGAACTGGGTCTTGCGCTAATTTTCAAAATTATTTGAAAATTAAAAGAAAACGATTTAAATTTAACGTATGATATAAATATATTATAAAAGTTATAATATAATAAAATTTTCAAAATGTTTGAAAAAATATATATAAATTTCGAAAGTTTTAAAATTTATTAATTGGATTAATAAAATTAACTAATTAAATAAGTAAATTAATATATATATATATATATGTGCATGTATTATATATTATGATATACGTTATGATGTTTTAAAATGTTTAAAATAACATAAGTGTACACGCATATATATGAATTGAATTTCGAAACTAATATAATTTAATTAAAATTATTTAATTAAATAAATTTACTAAATGGGAGTTAGTTAAATAAATTAACCAAAGGTTAATTAATTAATTAAAAGTCAATTAATTAAATAGTGCACACACATATATGATATATGTATTATACTGTAAAGGTTATAATATGTAATAAATGCGGTTGGAATATAACGAGCAACATCGATAAGAATAATGTTAACAAGAAAACTTATCAACATTCCCGATGCCACGTGAAAGGTAGTTAAACTCAAATGAATCCATGTCGATGTGAGGATCTCTTCTTTTGAAGCATACCTTTTGACCAGATTGTCATGGTCGAAAGGGTTTAAGAAGATTGTACATTCTTTCAACCTCGTTGGCTTGATCAAAAGGGTCCTAATAGCTATCTTCACCTTTCGGCTGGGTTGTCTTAGTAGAAAGGTTTCATGGAATTAGTCTAAAGAGACAACATTTGTTTGAATCCTTTCATTTGAGTGGATCGAAAGCAATTGATCCTTTTAACTTTTCATTCCTTTTAATCACGTCGAAAGGTACCTTTCTGGACCTTTCGATCATATCGAAAGAGATGTATATTTCATTAGTAAGTCACGGTTGCTTTCAACTTCATGGTTTCACTACTTTTGATTTGGTACCTTTTCAAAATGGTTGCTGATGTATCTGTGGATAGACCCTTCCGAATGAGTTCCTCTCCTAATAGTTGGTAGTCAATTATAAACTGGAATCCCCTTCGAAGCTTCCCTTTCTACTGTGTCGAAAGAGGTTCCACTCTTTCGAAATGGTTCTAGCTTATTATTTTCTAAGCTTCATTCCAGTTTCCTTGTATAAGATCGACCTGGGTCTGGGTGTTCCCAGTTTCATAATTCATCGTGATCGAAACCCCATCATCTTTCTTATTTCTGGTATCAAATGTAGGTTTCGATGATGATGTGTTTCAACCAGAGATTCCTATGCATTGCATAGACAAAGGGAGATTAGGAGAAAAGGTTAGAATCATATGCAATTGATCATTATGCTAGCTAATGATCTGAATGATTTTCCTCATCGACTCCTTGTTGAATAAGTCATCCCTTATTTATTAATAAACCAAAATAAGTTACAAAAAGTAGAGCATTTCCCCCCAATTTGATTTAGGGATTTATCAGATTTAATTGCAAACAAGAGAGTAGAGTAGAAGAAATGAATTCAGGATCTCAGAATTCAGTCCCCAGAACTGGAACCCTTGGGTCTTATTTATAGATGTAGGTCGGCCCCCCTTCCGTGCCTTTTCTTTTGACTTGGTCGAAAGGACCCCTTTTTATATGCCGCTTCAAGCCTTTCGACTTGGTCGAAAGGCCATGACCACCTTCAAACGCTGTCAAAAGGCATCCTTTTATTCTCCTTAATTTACTCTTGCACCTCCTTTATCCCAGACCTTTCGATTGAGTCGAAAGGTTCCTTTATCATCCTTTCGCCTTTGTTGATCTTTGAGTACTACTTTCTCGACAACACCTTTTGACATTGTCGAAAGGTTTCCAAATGTGCCTTCTCCTTTATATTGCCTTGTTGTTACTGGAAGTAAGATTGAAGACTCTGACTCTGTCGATAGGTTGTTTATATTGGTTTTGAAGATATTTATGTACCAATGGTTTCGATGATCTTGAGTATCCTTTGAGTGCATGCCTGAGAGCTTAGGTGGAACCTTCCCTTAATGTTGTTAGACTTGACCGGTTCGAAAGGCTTGTATATTCTTTTGAAAGGGTTATGATAAAGACGAAACCTTTAGTTTCGAAAGGTTCGGCACGTAAGTGAGAGATTATCATCCATTGCCTTCGAAAGGCGGTTTCGAAACTGTGCTTGCTTGTTTGCCTATTTTGAAAGGTTGAAAGTGGCGGAAGGGTGTGCCTGTTTCTATCTTAGTCGAAAGCCTTCACACTATATGAGTAGTTGGTGCCTTCGACTCCTTCGAAACCCTCTTAAAGCCTTCGAAACGTCTTCTTACGACCTTTGCGAAGCCTACGCATATTTCTTCATCGAGACCTCACTCTTACTAACCATCTTTCATCTTCTGCTCTTGAGTGGATTTTATGGCTAACATTTTGCCTCCCTGCCCTGTATGAAAGAAGCTTTTGTTCTTTAGGACAAAAATTTCATAACTTTCTCACTTTTCATAACTTTATTTTTCTTGCAAAATTCAAAGTTAGTGATGCTTGCTGTCGTTGGCCCGTTATCATACTTACATGCATGTTTAGTAACAGATCAACATATTAATGCTTTCATGTTTGGATATTTAGTCGATCATAATCATAATCCTGATTCATCGGATATGAGATGCACAATCAGTAGCTATCAATGCATAAAATAGATGTAGTTTACGAATTCCTTGTGGGAAACAGCCAATGGTTGTAAATGGGGGCTATGAGTCGTTGCCGTCCATTTCAATATGTATTTGGAAACTTTCTCAGAAATTTGAATGATTCTGAAGCCTCCATTTAGATGTTGATGAGCATCATTTAGAGTTATAAAACATCAACTCTTATTTAGGCACTGAAAAGACCATCTTAAAACTTTCGGTTGTCTGTAGCAATCTCAACTCTTTATTACATTATTCCTCCGGTTTGGGATTTGATAGAGATTAGGAAACAATGAAATTTAACCCAGATTAGGGTATTAATTTGTGAAGCTTGGAAGTTGATAATGTGACATCTAGAATCCAGATAACAATATCCAAAAATAGTCCTCTGTGTGTCACTAAACCCAGATTCGGGTTTTTATGGTAAATTAAACTGGAATTAGTAAATATTGCCTTCATATCAAGTTTTGATCCCAGATCAGGGCATATGTTAGACAATTATCTTTGTAAAAGAACGTCAGCCCAAATTAGGACATATATTGTGTAACTAGACTTCCATAGTGGTGGTTGTTAAGATAGAAATTCTTTGCCCAGATTAGGGCATATGTTAGACAAACAGAAAACCATGAGAATTATCTTTATAATAGGAGCCACAATCCCAGATTAGGGAATTAAGGCGAAATCAAATAATAGTCTCGAAATCCGGATTCGAGTATAAAAACTATAGTTGATTAATAATGTCCCAATGTCTAGATTTGGGTATAATATAAATAGTTAGTAGTTGGTAAAGACCCAAAATCCAGATTTGGGTATTAGTAAGTGAAGTCCTGAAACGAATGTCCAGAAACCCAGATTCGGGTATTAATTGATGAAATTCAGATATGAGAGGCCCGAAACCCGAATTCGGGTATTTAATAGATGATGTCTAGAAAAAAAAGTCCCGAAACCCAAATTCGAATATTAATAAGTGGAGTTATGTCCTACTTCTTTGATGTATGAACCCTTCAGGACTTGTCCATATAGAAATAATCTGATTAGCTGCCTCTTGAGTTTGGACGTCTCAGTCCATAATCGGATATGACGTTTCTCTGGCTTGGACATCTTAGCCTCTTGTAGATATGCCATTTCTCGGGCTTGGACATCTCAGTCCATTATTTGATGAGCCTTCACTTGGGCTTGTAAGCCTTAGTCCATTATTTAATGAGCCTCTTCTCGGGCTTGGACATCTTAGTCCATTGTTTGACAAGCCTCTTCCCGGGCTTGGACTTCTTAGTCCATTATTTGATGGGCATGGAAGTCTTAGTCCGTTGTTGCCCGTTGCTATTGGTTAACTCATTTTAGAGGCTGGAACCAAGGACTTACCCGACCTCCCACCAGGAGGCGCCCTGCCTTAGCCTTTTTGCGGCGTGGAAAGAGGCTTGTTCGGTGCTATACCCTGGCCATCTTATGGTGCAGATAAATGCTTACTCCTTCCTCCCTCCAGGAGGTGCCTTACCTTGGCCATAGTATCGCGTAGATAAGGGCTTGTTCGGTGTTTTACGCTGGCCATCTTATGGCACGGATAAAGGCTTACTCCGTCCTCCCTCCAAGAGGTGCCTTGTCCTGACCATAGGCGCGACCAAGGGCTTGTCCGATGCTTTAACCTGGCCATCTCATGACGCGGCTAAAGGCTTACCCACCCTCCCTCTAGGAGGTGTTCTGCCCTGGACATCTTGGTGCAGACAGAGGCTTTCTACCATCTTAGGTAGCGTACTATCTTAGGCAGCATCCAATTATAAGGAGCATTTCACTCCCAACCATGTAGATTTTCTTTTTGAAGAAAGAGATGATTTATTCATTCATCTTTGGAAAATATGGCCTCAAATGTTCGGCTTTCCATGTTCTCGGAATCATATTGTTGTCTGGTCGGCATAATTTGTAAGCTTCCGGGAGAATCACTTTGCAAAAGATTAATGGTCCTACCCAATTCGGCCTCCAAGGTCCATCTGGGAGGTTTGTGGTATTTGCCATTACTCTTCGAAGTACCAAATCTCCTTCATGAAATAACCGATTTCTCACTTTCGAGTTGTAGTATTTTGAGATTCTTCTTTGATATTCCGCGATTCTCACCGCTGCTTCATCTCTTAATTCATGTATCAAATCCAAGGATTCTTTCTTCGGCTCTTGATGCTTATCAAATGCGTAGGTGATTCTTCGCTGTGAGGGTATCTCAATCTCAATTGGCAATAGCACCTCACACCCATATGTCAAAGAGTAAGGAGATGTCCCGTTGCCATTTTGGTGGATGTTTGTTAGGCCCATAACACAAGTGGCAGTTCTTCTACCCAATTTCCTTTTTCCTTGTTTAGTCGCTTTTTCAAAATCGTTTTTATGATTTAGTTCGCAGCCTCAAATGCCCCATTCGCTTTTGGATGTGTGACTGATGAAAAACTTTCAACGATTCCATTCTTGTGGAAAAACCACGAGAATTCTTCGCTTTCAAATTGTGTCCCATTGTAAGAAATTATCTTTTAGGGAATGCCAAATTTGGTTATGATATTCTTTGTAACGAATCTAACCACTTTCCTGGAAGTAATCTTTGGAAGCGGCTCCACTTCTACCCATTTGGTAAAATAGTCTATGGCAACTATAGCATACATTGCCCCTTCTTTTGAAATTAGCAACGGGTCGATTAAATCCTTTATATGCTTCAGCCATTAATTTTATTCCTTCATTCATGCTTACACATCTTAGTTAAGGAAGGGTATATCCCTTTTTATAGAGGATTTCATCCATTATTATGAAGGTTGAAGCTTGTCTCTTGATTTTCCTTGCCTTACCTTTGTCTTGTAGGAGTGTTTCTTTAACAAGGTATTCCACAATGGGTGACATCCATGTGTCATCATATATGATATTTGGACTAGGTTAGTCGACCTTTTTATCTGAAATTTCCTTATCACTTTCTCTTCTTTCTTCCCCTTGAGATTTTGCTTGAGACCATGTCAGAACTAACAATTCTTTCCCTTGTTCAGATGCCTCCTCTTCCATACTTGGAATTTTCTGATATCCCATTGGAACAATACATGTCTCCGGGGCTTCCCTTGAGCTTGCCAATTTTGCTAAGGAGTCTGCTTGTGAATTTTCTGCCCTTGGGACTTGGTGTATTGAAAAGTCTTTGAACAAAGCAAGCATTCTTAGTATCTTTTTTAATTATAAGGATAACTTGGGATCCATTGTTTGATATTCCTGTTTCACTTGGTTCACCATTGAGAATCACTAAAGATCTATATCCGTGGAATTTTTAGTTCTAGTGCCAAGGTTAATCCCACTGCCATAGATTTATATTTTGCCACATTATTTGTTGCGGGGAATCCCAATTTTATGACATAATGCAAGCGGTGTCCATCTGGTGTAATGATTGCATATTCTGCTCTAGCCCTTGTTCATTTGATGCACCATCAACAAATAACTGCCTCATGGGCTTCTGATCTTTCTCTTTCTCTGATTTCTCCTTAATGAAGCTAGTGCACTCAATAACAAAGTCCGCTAATGCTTGTCCCTTGATTGCGGCTCGTGGTTGAAACTCTATATCATGTTGACTAAGTTTCATCCCCTATTTTACCAATCTTCCTAAAGTTTTTGGTCTACTAAAGACTTTCTTTAGGGGGAAATTGGTCAACACCCTTATCGGATGTGCTTGAAAGTGCGCTCTAAGCTTTCGAGCTGTGAGAATTAAGAAATAGGCTAACTTTTCTATAATTGGGTATCGAATCTCTGCATCCTTTAACCGCTTACATACATAATATACTGACAGCTGTGCCCCATTCCCTTCTTTAATCAACATTGAACTAACAGCGTGCTTTGCAACTGCCATATATAGGTACAAGGTTTCCCCATTCTCGGGACTTGAAAGTATCAGAGGTTTTTCCAAATGGCTCTTTAGTTCCTGAAAGGCTTTTCTACAATCTTCTCCCCAATTAAAGTTCTTCTCCTTCTTAATTATATCAAAGAAGGGTATACACTTATCGGTAGCCTTAGAGATAAATCTACTTAGGGCAGCCACCCTTTCATTCAAACTCATCACTTCCTTGTTGGTTTTAGATTCGGCCATGTCCTTAATGGCTTGAATTTTATCTGGACTAGCTACGATTCCTCGGGCACTTACAAGGTATCCTAGAAACTTTCCAGAATGAACTCCAAATGAAAACTTTTCTAGGTTTAGCTTCATTTGATATTTCCACAATACCTTGAACATCTCTTCCAAATCTTTAAGATGATTTTTGGGCTCATCAGACTTTACCAGCATATCGTCCATGTAAACTTCCATGTTCCGACTGATTTTCTCCTTAAACATTCGATTGACCAACCTTTGATATGTTTCACCTACATTTTTCAGTCCAAAGGGCATCGCTTTGTAACAATAAGCTCCCCACCCAATTATGAAGCTAGTGTGCTCCTCATCTAGTTTGAACATTGGTATTTGGTTATACTTTGAATAGGCATCCATGAGAGATAACAACTTGTGTCCGCTTGTGGCGTCTACTAATTGATCTATTCGTGGCAATGGGAAACAATCTTTTGGGCATGCTTTTTTCAAATCCATGTAGTTGATGCAAGTTCTCCATATCCCGTTTGATTTCTTTACCAGTACTGGATTGGCTAACCATTTTGGGTAATATACTTCCCGAATAAATCCATTTTCGAGGAGTCTGTTAACCTCTTCTTTCAAAGCTTCTGATCGAACTTTGTCCATTTTTCTCTTTCTCCGCCTTACATGAGTTGCTTCTCGATTAACGTTGAGGGCATGACACATAACCGTTGGATCAATTCCCACTATCGGAATGTGAACAAGCAAAGACATCTTTGTTGACTTTGAGAAATTGTATCAAATCCTTTTTTAAGTCACCATTAAGATCCTTTCCCACCTTAACCACTTTGATAGCATCATCTGAGTCAATGTACGCTTCTTTAAGATCCTATATAGGTTTAATCCTTTCCGTTTCTCACCGGCAATCAAATTATGTGCCTATTGGGCCTTCTTCCGTCGAGTTTGCATCAATTCTCTTCCTCTTGCCTCCAGAGGAAATGTACCTTTGATACATACATTTGTTAGATTTATTAGTTTTAATCTTTGCTTTGAATGTTGGATGTGAAAATCCATCATCCGAAGGCTGTAAAACGGTAGAAGAATCAAAGTACGAAGAATACTCCCTTTTATACTGATCAAGAGTGGCAAAATATATTTCTCGAGAACTAACTACTCTCCTTGGACAGTTCTCCAGCCTCGCTTTGTCAAGAATTTTACCATGAGGTATTTCGGGGAGACAAAAGCATCGATCTCATTAAGAGTTGGCCTACCAAAGAAGGAGTTGTAGTAGGAGGGTTAATCGATTATCACAAAAATAGTTTCAATAGTTCTGTAGGTTGGCTGCACCCTTATTTGTACAAGCAGCTTTATCTGTCCCACTGGGGTTGATCCTACGTTGTTAAATCCAAATATGGGCTCTATGCTTGGCTCCAGCTTGTGTTCTAGAATGTTCATCTGATCATAGGCGTGTTTGAAGATTACATTGACTGCGCTTCCTGTGTCGATCAGAATTTTAGAGACAATAGATAACCCAATCTGTGCAGCAATCGTCAGAGAATCATTATGAGGATGATGAACCCCCTTTCTTAGTTATTGTGAAGTGACAACTAGATTAGGCATCTGAATGTTAAGGTGTGGGTTTTTCATTGGGGTTCCTCTTGAACAGAGTAAATCCCTTTTTTGGCTTCTTTAATATACCTACATCGAGCCCCCTTGCTGTTTCTTGCTGGATGCGGCCCACCATGGATCACGTCAATCCTGTTGATTGGTGGGCTTAAGCTTAATGGGTCCTCATCTTCCATCATATTCACAACACTGTTTGGACGATTTTGTGGACCATTTTCTATTCGCTGGGTTTTCTGCTGATCTTGAACAAACTCCTTCAAATGACCTTCTTGTAACGGTCCAAAGATTTTCAACCTTGAAAATCGACACTAACACATTCACTGTATAGGTGCCGAGCAGTCGAGAGCCGGAAATACCAGGCTGTTAGGGCCTAGAAGAAAAGGAGATAGAATAAGAACAGAAACAACAGCATAGAATCTCACAATCGCAGTGAAACAAAATATAATATACAACAACCTCACCTTATACAAAGAAAGCTGTAACTGTCAATATATATACAAGATATCAGAGCACAACAAATCTGGACAGTTATAATAACTTGTCGTCAAACTGATGTCTATACAGTCTATACTTCACAGCGGAATATAATCAATACGTCTCTGTCATCCAGCCCATCTTCGGGCTCCAAAGCGTCCTAACCTGAAATTCTGTAATACTCGGTCTGACCCGAGCATTACAATAAAGTAACACCCGAGTCAGGTTGGAAACCAGCGTGAGCAAACCAACTTAAGTTTGAAATACTTAAGTTATAAAGCTTCTTTGAAAACCAAGGTAAGTCGTATATCTGATGAGTTTTTTTATCAGATTAAAACCAACCACTTTTACCGAAAATCCATCGATATTGTAATAATGTCTGGATACAGCTACTTATTTATAATAATCCAGTTTACTTAATTTATTCAATTCCAGCCTATTGAATTCTATAATCAAACCCGTAAAGATTTGTAGTGATTATTGAATCGAAGTGTTTCTGGATAACGTTGATATCCGATCCCGGTCTTTTCGAATCCAAGTGACAAATTTAAAGGGTAAATTGTTTAAAATAAACAATTTATTAATTTGGGTGATAATATTTAAATATGGCAATTTATTGCAACCGTTTATTTCAAATAAAACGTATCATCATTTAAATATCATTATTTTAATTTGTCTGACCACTTGTTGGTGCGGAAAAAATAATTCAAAAATAAATATCCAATAGAATTAAGCTAGGGTATAGATCGTTAACCAAATTAACGATCTATAACAATATCAACTAATCCATATTCGAATTTCAATAACTTTAATTAACCGAGTCCAATTATATTTTGATCCCAATAAGTCACACATTCAAGAAATTATAAAATAATCTATTTCATTAATAAAGAATTTGATTAATTACTTATCTCAATTATAATAAAATAATTTAAACTTTTCTTTACACAAAACAATTTAAGTTTAAAATATAAGGGGATAGGATTTCGATGTACAGAATTTATGTTGATTGAATTTATAATGTTATTCGAATTTTTGTTTTAAACATTTAAGTTTTAAAAAAACATATAAATTTCCTTTTCTTCCCTCTTCCCCTTTCTCTTATTTCTCCTTTTTTTCTCTTCTTTTTTCTTCTTCTTTTCGTTTCACTCCCCTTCTCTCCTTTCTTATTCTTTTCATTCCTTTCTCCTTTCCTTCGCCCAAATCCGGCCCATCATTCTTCTTCCTTTTTTCCATTTCTTCCCATTCTCTTTTTTTTTCTCTTGCAATAGGACCTGTGCACGAACGTGCACCTGTACTTACCCTCTAACCCTCGACTCCCACCGTCGATCACCCCCGTGGGTCCCCTCCGACTATAACCTCACGCCTACCACCTGAAACCACAAGGACCCACTTATTTCAAAAAAATTGAACACTCTTCTAGATATTGGAACCAACGCCGTTCCCGAGCTTTAATCCCTCACCGCCACCATATGCCACCGTTTTCCCCAGAGCTTTCCAACATCACCGCTCCAACCTCCTTCTTCTTTCTCCCCTATAACGCACACCTCCTTGCTCCACTCGTCACCACCATGTCCACGAGATTGATACCCTCTCCTAACTGCCACTAAACCCTATTTGGAGTTCTCCTGGCCAACTATCCAGCAGAAAAAATCGCGCGTCACTTTTCCTAGCAACCCCACCTTCCAATGCACCTCCACGCCCAAAGCCCCGACACGAAAATGCCCAGATCACCAGAATTTTGAATTTTCTCCAAATCCGTTCAACGTCCAACCTCTAAACCCACAGGGCCTTTAAAATCTTCAAACCCTATCCTAAAATCATATTTATCGATGGCGAATACGCCTATGTAATCTATTCCCTAAATTCCGATGATTTGTTTTTGATTAAATCTGACTTATTCACAGTTGTGCGATGTTTTTCTTAGCCTATACGTGAGGAATTTGAATGAAATGAATTTTTATATATTATACACTCAAGAACAAACATATATTGTTTTGAAATCAAGTTCTAAAACCTAATAGGTGATGGGATAATTATTTTTTACACTTGACAGGTGATACTGTTAGCTTGATTAAGGGACAGAGGAAGATTTGTAGGGTTTTTGGCTACAAGTAGAACTATTTGTGACTAACACACATGTACATATACCTATCAACATAACAACTTATATACACTTAACACAAATCGCAATCTAAGTCATATACATACGCATATGTGATAATCAGTGAACAAATCTGGAGAGTTTTACTTATAGGTTCAGAGTTCATTTCTTTTTTTCTTTTTCTAGTTTATGCTACCTGATTTACATCCATGTATAAGTATATATATTCCTATACATGCATACTCAACAAGATCAAAACTTTCATCCACAATATCAGGTGTATGTGTGTCTATATATATATGTATATGTATATGTATATATAAACAAAAGGTTGGGTTTACTCACTATCCAAAATGATAAACCACCACTGGCTTTAATCTTATTCCTCAAACTTCATATCTATGGATCTTTCATTTCTTATGGCAGCTCTTTTTATTATATTGGTTTTTTTAGCAAACAAATAAGGCAAATCTAGGCTAGGAACATATATATAAGAGGAGAAAGTGTATTTGGTAAGCAATATATGACTGCAGATTTAGTACAGGCTTCATTACATAAGATTTTTATTTTATTTTATTTTGGCTGATTTGATATATTTCCATGTGAGTTGATTTCCTTAATTCTAGTGATTTGATTTTCCTTGCTGATTTGATTAAATGTGTGCTTAAGTAGATATATCCCATGATATGTTCCCTTACACACATACATATCCTTTCGTGTGTGTATATGTATATGTATATGTAGTTATGTAATTTACCTTATTTTACTTGCATCATCCCTATTTAATATATATATACATTTGCTTGTGTATTGTTATCATATACATACATTTACTGTAATGACCTTGCCTTTCATCCCACAGAAAGACGCATCATTATGAAGAAAGAAAGGGATAGAAGAGAGAAAAGATAGAAAAGAAAGAACAAAATAACATCAGAATCTCACAACGGAACGAATAAATTATATTATATCAAATAAGATATTACATAGTATCATATACATCAGAGTTATTAAGCTTATACAACACAAACTAGACAGTTATAAACATCTGTCTAGTTATTACAACTCAAGTACATCACAAAAATATAGATACAACACTAGCACAGCAGAACCACTACATATCTACATGCTGAAGCCTCCTGCTCCATATCTCCTTCAGAACTCGTCAAAGCTAACCTGAATCCCTTGGCTACTCGTAAAAATTTGAGTACCCAAGAGTTTAATAAAACAGAAAATAAACTCCGAGTCAGACATGAGTCTGGTGTGAGTAAATGGGTTAAAGTTGTTTAACTTTGAAAATCCTTTGAAAAAAAGGTATCACGTAAGACTTCCCACACATAAACATGGGTAAGTTTTTACCTTACGCTAACCAAAACATTTGATAGGAAATCCAGTTATATTATAATAGGGTCTAGGGTTTTTAAGTAAATAAGAAATAGCTGAAATTGTTATATGATTAAATTCCAGCATACTAGCCACAAAGTGGGTAATACAATCAAAACCGTAAGGGCACCTAGGAAGATTGGGTTTCCATCAATGGCAGGGCTATTGGGGTACCGTCCGTCATAGTACGGGGCCTAGATCACCGTACCGAGAATCCCTCCCGATCCCCTGCAACATAAAGCCGGAACCATCCCTTACTGGATAATCCCGAACAAGACAACCCCGCAGTTGTTCATGACCAACTGCCCACACAGCCAAATAAAAAGGGACCTCTAGACAGGGGTAAATCTCATCCTACTTGGGTGCTACCCACTTAGCCTTGCTGCACCTCCCATGTTTTAGCCATTCCCGGTTGATGAGGCTTGAGGCTACAATTACCTTTATAGAACACATCTATCTTAGAATGCTCATCGTCCACCTGACGATGTTCTGAAAGCATTCAATCCATACAAGTTTGTTCCGGGTTCGAACGAAACCGAAGGCACTATCTCGCTACACTCATTTTGGAATCACCTTCAGAGTTAACGACAATAGCCCTTGCACTCTGAATCTTCATCTCGAATCTAAAAGTACTACCCCAGTTAAACTCGTATTGGAATATCCCTTAGAGTATTAACGACAATAATCCTTACACCTCGAGTCTTCACTCTTCAGTTGAGATTCACGACTTAACGTTTAATTTGGATCGATGTGGTTTTCGGAATTCCAAATTTGGAAATCCGATCTCGGTCCCATCGAAATCCAAAACGCCATCTTAATATCCAAGTGATTTAAGTTTGAACAATTTAATTCAATTTAAAACATTGAATTCACATAGCATCATTCACAGATAAATATCACACAATTATCACTGATATATCCAATATCATATCACAGAATATCACAGCATATCATCCAATAGATATCAACCAATCCAGACATTCTACAAACAATTATCCACAAACAGGAATCATTAACCCTTTTATAATTAATTTAATCAACTTAAATTAAATTAATTACTTGAGAATTAATCACCTATCCCTGCTTAAACAATCATTAATTAATTACAACTATTTAATTAATTAATCATTCTTATGATCAATTAATTAATCTTCAATTACAGATTAATTATCCTTCAATTATTCCTTAATTAATTAATCATCCTTGATTAATTATTCCTTAATTACATTAAGTAATTAGCCTTTAAATTAATTACACAAATTAATTAATCTTTAATTATTTATTAATTAATATTAATTAATTTTTAATTAATTAATTAACTATAATTAATTACATTAATCCTTAATTAATTATACTTTAATCACTCCATTGATTAATTATCCTATAATTAATCACATTTATTAATTAATTAAACAATTAATTATTCATTAATTACATTAATTAGTGAACCTCTAATTACTTCATTAATTAATTATTCTTTTAGTTACATTTAATAATTAATCTTTAACTTAATTACATTCATTAATCAACCTTGATTAATCACATTTAGTAATTAACTTTCCTTAATTACTTACAATAATTAATTAACTTCTTAATTAATTAATAAATCCTTTACTTAATTACACCGAGTAACTAATACTTAATTACTTCCACTAAGTAATTATTATATAATTACTTTCCATCAAGTAATTTCGCATTAAATAATTACGTCCAGTAATTATTCATTAACTGCTTCACTAAGCAATTACACTTCATTAATTACATTCAGTAATTATACTCAACCCATCATCAAATGATTCTCTTAAATGAATTAAACTTAATTAATTAACTTAAAATCAACCATATTAATTTAATTAATTACATTGAGTAATTAATTTCCTTAATTACTTCATTAAGTAATTGCCCTCAATAATTCTCTTAATGTTAAGTAATTAACCTCTAAATTACATCCATTAATTAATTATTGTTTTAATTTAATTAACCTTTTTACTTAGATTAATCAATCTTAAAATTAGTAATTATTTACCCTTAAGTAATTACACAAATTAATTTATCTTAATTTAATTTCCTAAATTAATCATCTTAGATATTAAGTAATTATTCTTAAATTACTTTTGTTAACAAAAACTTGATTAAATTAAGATAACCCATATTACATCGATCCTTAATTATTATTTGAATCTAACTAAAAGTTTGAAAATTGATTGATACAAAATCATTATTTTTGATTATTAAAGTTAAATGCCTTTTAAATTTCATTTTAGTTGAATACATTTATGAACTAATTTAAAAATTAGTTTCATGTAATATTTATATAAGCCAAACTACTTTGAAACAAAAGTTTAAACTTGCAAATCCATACTTTTTTTAAAAACTTAAATTTGTTTAAAACATCACTCTCTAAATTCAAACATTCAAGCAATCTTTAAAACTAGTTAATATATTTGTTTTAAAATTTAATTTACTTTAAATTTTAAAATCCATTTTAGTTTAAAAACAGTACAGGTTTTAAATTCTGGGAACAAGCTTACCCGAGACAACTCACGTGTCATCCTTCGAGTCACCCTTGCAACAACCCAAGAAAAGCTTCGAGAGAAAAAACTGGCCAAACTCCTTCTTCCCAAACCCAAATACAGATGCACAGGTTCGACCTCGTGCATGTGCGCGCACCACAGATTGACGCTGGCATCGCTCCGACCATCTCCCAGTCGACAACAACTCCACCGATAGATCAGACACCCAGAATTGATAAACTTGCTTGGAAATAAAAACTGAACCCATCGAGCAACCTGGAACCAAAATCACGATGACCAATCTCCTTACCGACGACGAACTACGCCATCAGAATCCAAACTGCTTCGACCACGGCCACGTCTCGGACCCCCAAGTCCAACCCCCTATGCGATTCGACCTAATTCGCCATAGTCGCCGTACCACTCCTGCCAACTTCGACGATCAAAACCCTCACCAAAACCCTATTTCCTCCTCCCCTAACCACCACGGCCCAAGATAAAATCGGCCATAATTTTTCCAGTGAACATTGACACCCCGGACACCACCATGCCAAACCACGATCTCCTCTTCGACGCCGATCAACGTCGATTGACCGAAAACCCAAATTCGAACAATTCTCTATTTCACTTTAAATACTAAATTAAAAATTTCCAAATTCATGTTAAAATTCATGATTTGGTATTTCAATTCAGATTATAAGATCAGAAACTTAAATTATCATGATTGATTTTCATCGAATATTGAGATCATCACTGTTACTTTGCTTTTCCAAGCTAAATTCTAAATATAAAATTTTGAAACAAATTTTAAAATGTTGATTACACTGTTAGAGTTATACTATCTTTACAAATCCAAACCTATAGTTCAATGTATAGGAAGCAATGAATTTATTTTTCAAAAAGAATTGAGTCTGGTATAAGTACAGAGAACATGTCTGTATAAACTTCAAATATTACTTCAGGCATCACACTTCATACATAAACATTCAAATCTATACATTTGTAAACATAATTACTTCAACAAGCATCAATCATAAGATCAGGTTTAATCTGTTTTTAAAAGAAATTTACTCACCTTTTTGAAAACAGAGAGATCAGAGGATACTGCATATTTTGTTTCCTGGAACTTGACTTTTTTGAACTGGCATTGTTTTGTTGTAGTTTGAGTTGATTCTTGAAGTTGAGTTTGAAATCTTGCTTGTTGAATTTGTTGTTGAATAGCTTATTTAACTTGAATCTATACTTGCATGTTGAAGCTTACTTCTTGCATAACTTAGATTTGATTTGATCATTGTTGAAGTTTACATTTGTTTCCAGGTTTCAGTTTCATTTTTAATTTTAGAAAAAAATGAATAGAAAAAGAAGATGGAGGAAGAAAAGATTGAACTGAAGAAGATTGAATTGAAAAAAAATAACGGGCTTTTCTTAAAAACATTATTTATAAACTCAATTTCCTTTAAAACAAAGTTTTGCCACTTGTATTACAAATATCTTGCATATATCCATTTATTTACAAATGTCCAAACTTGTATTATTATGTATAAAAGTGTATTTTTCGTTATTTCCTAAGTTGCCAAGTGTTTTAGATTTGATTATTAAATTAATTACTTGTTATTACAAATGATTTAAATCTTAATTAAATATTCACCTAAATACTTATGTTTAATGTAAATCATGAAATGTATTTATCTTTATGTTTTATTTATTTATATTTTAAAATACATTTTCCAAAGTTAAGTTTAAAGAAAGAAAATTAAAAAGAAATGAATATTAATTTAAATCTTATTTAAAAGTTTAAACTTAAGTTATTATGCCTAACATTGATATCATATATATAAACTAAATTTATTTTCAAGCACCAATTTTGAAAAGAAAATAAATTAAACTTTTATAATAATATACTATCTTTAAGATATTATATTTTTAAACAAAATAAATTTTTCTTTAAGTGTTTTTGAGAATATAAGATTAATTTTTAATTAGCTTTTGAAAAGTTTTATTAAATTAAATCAAAAATCTTCCAAATCACAATATATGTATATATATTCATATATATATATATATATTATAAATTTGCAAACATATCTTCTAATTAAGTTTAAACCAAAACTTTTTTATTTACAATATATAAAAATATATATATAGAGACACACATTATAAATGGAAATATTTTTTAATACTAGCTTTAGAAATTGTTATATTGAATTTTAAAACAGAACTTCAAATCAAAATATATACAAACATATATATATATATATATATATATTAAAATTTGAAAAACATTTTTATATTAAATTTATATTGAAACCAAACTTCCTTTTCATAATGTATACACATATATACAATATAGATAGAATATTTTTATTAGCTTAGAAAGGTTAATTTTTATCAATAAAATAATATCTTAACTTTTGAAAAGAATAAAATTTCCCAATAAAATTATTATTATTAAGTTTTGAAAAGATAACATTTTTCCAATTAAATTAGTTTTGAAAATATAACATTTGGTTAAATTAGATTATTAAATCAATATTACACATTTTAAAATAATTATAAATGGAAATTATCAAATAAGTATTGTTCAAAATTCCGGGACATCACATTCCTCCCCCTTTAAAAGAATTTCGTCCCCGAAATTTAAAAGAAAAAATAATTTAATAATCCCATACAGATTTTAATTTTAAAATAGCAAGCATATGCTATCAATCATATATTAGAAACCGTAGCAACCAATTCAAACAAACAACTCTAACTATCCAGACAAAATTCTGGATAGAACTTCCTAATATTGTCTGGAGTTTCCCAAGTACACACACCGAGATACTCGCTCTACAGAATCTAAACTAGCTACACCGCTCAGATCCAGAACTCCAAAATCTAGATGTACAATCTGAACAGGATACCGGACCATAGAAAAGTCCTATTCAACTTCCAAATCTCCCTGATCTGCTAGTTCTAAAACCAGTAATGGATCAAACACGTACTCTCTTAGAGATACGTGAAATACCTTACGAATCCCAGCCATCTGAACCGGCAATTCAATCCTATAGATCAAACACTTATCCTTAAGAATATACAGAAAGATCCAATACGCTTCTGAGCTAGCTTCCAGTCTTACTCAATCTTATTGCTCTTATGATCGGAGAAAACTTATCCAAAATTAAATCTCCGACTTTGAATTCTGAATTCCTTCGTCTCTTATCCAAAAAACTCTTCTGCCGATCCTGGGCTGCCTTCAACCTTCTTGATCAACCAAATCTTCACAGATGCTTCAAGAATCAAAACTGGATCAAGAATAAGGTGATCTCCGGATTCTACTCAACAAGATGGTTCTTCCAAGATCCATCGAAATCCAGAATACCAACTCTACTATAAAAGCATCAAAAGACTTCAAACTTACTTCTCCTATTCGAAAACAGGATAGATGCTCTAAATAACTAAGCCTTCAAATCCCGAATGAACTTCCTGTAGAAATCCTTTAATCCAAGACAAACACAAACCTCCAAGGAATTCGAGGTTGCTTCTATTTTAGAATAGCTTCCACCTTACTTCCGCTGCACAACTCTGATCTGAGGAAGATGAGAATGCTTTTGACGAACACAAGCACATACTTGATCACTCATCTCGAAAAAATTTCCATCAAATTCCATAAAATCTTAGTGACTTTCCGATTCGGTCACAAACACCACAGCAGAAATCTAGCCAGAAAACTAGATCTGATCAGTCCTGAGCTGCTTTACCAATCCTCTCTCTAAGAGCCTTCTCTCTACTAAGTTGAACCACCGGTAATGCTCCAGAAACCAAGTCGATACAGAACTCAATCCCCTAATGCGAATGCAAACCTTGACTTCTTCGAAGATATCCAAAAAATATCAAGCACTTTGATAGCTCCTACATCCTTTAGAGATTCTCAATCCAAAGCTAAGATTATTAAGAGAACTTCCGAACCATCGCAAGTCACTTTTGCGATTTTACCCAGTTCAGATTCCAAAGAAACTGTTTTCTCTTTACGAATCAGAACAGCTTAAGCCTTATTAACCAAAAGAAGAAACCGATGGTCCGTCCTTAACCACAAACATCATACCCAACTGAGCTTCCAGAAGAAGTGGGCAAGCCTTTACCATCTGCCTTGCCTACCGATAGAAGAATCACAAAGACTCCTGAACCATCGAAGAAACGGACCACTCAACTACTTTCGGACTCCACCTCTATGACACTGCTAAGCCAAGAGATCTTCTTAACAACACACTCAACACCTCTGAGATGCTACTGCTGCCACAAATGCCAAAAACTTCCTTATCCAAAAGCTCCTCAAATCACAAAGCTATATCAACCAACTCCATAAAAGAGTCTTCAAGATGTCAGATACCTCTCAAGAAACTTGGCTTCAAACCAAGCACAAACTCCTTGTCGAACTAAGTCTCACAATCTGATACAGACAAGACTCCCTCTTTCGGTTATTAAGATACCATCACTCGCTTCAGCACTTCCGACTGATCCAAACTCTAGAAGAATCCGCTCGCACGAGCGCAACCAAACTTACACTTCAAAGATGGACTCCTAACCTTAAAAAGGTTTCCTTCAGAGATCGGTGAAATCCATACATCAAGTTGCCAAGCTTACTCAAGATGCCCAATACTGACCTCGCAGATACACTTCCAACCTCAAATACCCAAACTTTTTCCATTGGTAGTCGTGTTATATACACCACTACCTCTCCTACCTCTAGAACTTATACTGGAAAACCCGAACAGGTAACCCAACAAAAAGGTAGGTATATAAATATATATATAAAAGTACAAGTACGCTCTCTCAAGAAAGAAATCACTCAAAAGCCTAGGTATTCACTCAACCTAGCGCTCTGGTACCACAATCTAACGACCCGCCTTTCATCCCACAGAACGACGCATCATTAAGAAGGAAGAAAGGGATAGAAGAGAGAAAAGATAGAAAAGATAGAAAAGAAAGAACAAAATAACATAAAAATCTCACAGCGGAACGAATAAATTATATTATATCACATAAGATATTACATAGTATCATATACATCAGAGTTATTCAGCTTATACAACACAAACTAGACAGTTATAAACATCTGCCAAGTTATTACAACTCAAGTACATCATAAAGACATAGATACAACACTAGCACAACAGAACCATAACATATCTACACGCTGAAGCCTCTTGCTCCATATCTCCTTCAGAACTCGTCAAAGCTAACCTGAATCCCTTGGCTACTCGTAAAAATTTGAGTACCCAAGAGTTTAATAAAACAGAAAATAAACTCCGGGTCAGACATGGGGCTGGTGTGAGTAAACGGGTTAAAGTTGTTTAACTTTGAAAATCCTTTGAAAACAAAGGTATCACGTAAGACTTCCTACACATAAACATGGGTAAGTTTTTACCTTCCGCTAACCAAAACATTTGATAGGAAATCCAGTTATATTATAATAGGGTCTAGGGTTTTTAAGTAAGTAAGAAATAGCTGAAATTGTTACATGATTAAATTCCAGCATACTAGCCACAAAGTGGGTAAAACAATCAAAACTGTAAGGGCACGTAGGAAGAATGGGTTTCCATCAATGGCATGGCTACTGGGGTACCGCCCATCATAGAACGGGGCCTGGATCACCGAACCGAGGATCCCTCCTGATCCCCTGCAACACAAAGCCGGAACCATCCCTTACTGGATAGTCCCGAACAAGACAACCCCGCAGTTGTTCATGACCAACTGTCCATACAGCCGAATAAAAAGGGACCTCTAGACAGGGTTAAATCTTGTCCTACTTGGGTGCTACCCACTTAGCCTTGCTGCACCTCCCCAGTTTTAGCCATTCCCGGTTGATGAGGCCTGAGGCTACGATTACTTTATAGAACACATCTATCTTAGAATGCTATTGTCCACCTGACGATGTTTTGAAAGCATTCAATCCATACAGGTTTATTCCGGGTTCGAATGAAACCGAAGGCACTATCTCGCTACACTCATTTTTGAATCACCCTCAGAGTTAATGACAATAGCCCTTGCGCTCTGAATCTTCATCTCGAATCTGAAAGTACTACCCCAGTTAAACTCGTATTGGAATCGCCCCCAGAGTATTAACGACAATAGTCCTTACACCTTGAGTCTTCAATCTTCACTTGAGATTCACGACCTAACGTTTAATTTGGATCGATATGGTTTTCGAAATTCCAAATTTGGAAATCCGATCCTGGTCTCATCGAAATCCAAAACGCCATCTTAATGTCGAAGTGATTTAAGTTTGAAAATTTTAATTCAATTTAAAACATTGAATTCACACAGCATCATTCACAGATAAATATCACACAATTATCACTGATATATCCAATATCACATCACAGAATATCACAGCATATCATCCAATAGATATCAACCAATCCAGGCATTCTATAAACAATCATCCACAAACAGGAATCATTAACCCTTTTATAATTAATTTAATCAACTTAAATTAAATTAATTACTTGAGAATTAATCACCTATCCCTCCTTAAACAATCATTAATTGATTACAACTATTTAATTAATTAATCATTCTTATGATCAATTAATTAATCTTCAATTACAGATTAATTATCCTTCAATTATTCTTTAATTAATTAATCATCCTTGATTAATTATTCCTTAATTACACTAAGTAATTAGCCTTTAAGTTAATTACACAATTTAATTAATCTTTAATTATTTATTAATTAATCTTAATTAATTTTTAATTAATTAATTAACTATAATTAATTACATTAATCCTTAATTAATTACATTGATTAATTATACTTTAATCACTCCATTGATTAATTATCCTATAATTAATCACATTTATTAATCAATTAAATAATTTATTTATTCATTAATTACATTAATTAATGACACTCTAATTACTTCATTAATTAATTATTCTTTTAATTACATTTAATAATTAATCTTTAACTTAATTACATTCATTAATCAACCTTGATTAATCACATTCAGTAATTAACTATCCTTAATTACTTACAATAATTAATTAACTTCTTAATTAATTAATAAATCCTTTAATTAATTACACTGAGTAATTAATACTTAATTACTTCGACTAAGTAATTATTCTTTAATTACTTTCCATCAAGTAATTTCCCATAATTAATTACATCCAGTAATTATTCATTAACTACTTCACTAAGTAATTACACTTCATTAATTACATTCAGTAATTATACTCAACCCATCATCAAATAATTCTCTTAAATTAATTAACTTAAAATCAACCATATTAACTTAATTAATTACATTGAATGATTAATTTCCTTAATTACTTCGTTAAGTAATTACCCTCAATAATTCTCTTAATGTTAAGTAATTAACCTCTAATTACATCCATTAATTAATTATTCTTTTAATTTAATTAACCCTTTTTACTTAGATTAATCAATCTTAAAATAAATAATTATTTACCCTTAAGTAATTACATAAATTAATTTATCTTAATTTAATTTCCTAAATTAATCATCTTAGATAATTAGGTAATTATTCTTAAATTACTTTTGTTAATAAAAACTTGATTAAATTAAGATAACCCATATTACATTAATCCTTAATTATTATTTAAATCTAATTAAAAGTTTGAAAATTGATTGATACAAAATCATTATCTTTTGATTATTAAAGTTAAGTACCTTTTACTTAAATCATATTTAAATTTCAACAATTTCATTTTAGTTGAATACATTTATGAACTAATTTCAAAATTACTTTAATGTAATATTTATATAAGCCAAACTATTTTGAGACGAAAGTTTAAACTTGCAAATCCATACTTTTTTTAAAACTTAAATTTGTTTAAAACATCACTCTCTAAATTCAAACATTTAGGCAATCTTTAAAACTAGTTAATACCTTTGTTTTAAAATTTAGTTTACTTTAAATTTTAAAATCCATTTTAGTTTAAAAACAATACAGGTTTTAAATACCGGGAACAAGCTTACCCGAGGCAACTCACGCGTCATCCTCCGAGTCAGCCTTGCAACAACCCGAGAAAAGCTTCGAGAGAAAAACTGGCCAAATTCCTTCTTCCCAAACCCAAATCCAGATGCATAGATTCGACCTCGTGCACGTGCACGCACCACAGATCGACTTTGGCCATTGCTCCGACCGACTCCTAGTCGACTACAACTCCACCGATAGTTCAGACACCCAGCATTGATAAACTTGCTTGGAAACAAAAATAGAACCCATCGAGTAACCTGGAACAAAAATCACGATGACCAATCTCCTTGCCGACGACGAACTACGCCATCAGAATCCAAACTGCTTCGACCACGGCAATGTCTCGGACCCCCGAGTCCAACCCCCCTATGCAATTCGACATAATTCGCCATATTCGCCGTACCACTCCTGTCAACTTCGACGATTAAAGCCCTCACCAAAACCCTATTTCCTCCTCCCCTGACCACCACGGCCCAAGATAAAATCGGCCACCATTTTTCCAGTGACCGTTGACACCCCGGACACCACCATGCCATTCGACGCCGATAAATGTCGATTGACTGAAAACCCAAATTCGAACAATTCTCAATTTCACTTTAAATACTAAATTAAAAATTTCCAAATTCATGTTAAAATTCATGATTTGGTATTTCAATTCAGATTATAGGATCAGAAACTTAAATTATCATGATTGATTTTCATCGAATATTGAGATCATCACTGTTGTTTTGCGTTTCCAGGCTAATTTCTAAATATAAAATTTTGAAACAAATTTTAAAATGTTAATTACACTGTTAGAGTTATACTATCTTTACAAATCCAAACCTATAGTTCAATGTATTAGAAGCTATGGAAATTTTTTTCAAAAAGAATTGAGTCCGGTATAAGTACAGAGAACATGTCTATATAAACTTCAAATACTACTCTAGGCATCACACTTCATACATTAACATTCACATCTATACATTTATAAACATAATTACTTCAATAAGCATCAATCATAAGATCAGGTTTAATCTGTTTTTAAAAGAAATTTACTCACCTTTTTGAAAACAGAGAGATCAGAGGATACTGCATATTTTGTTTCTTGGAACTTGATTTTTTGAACTGGCATTGTTTTGTTGATCATTGTAGTTTGAGAGTATTTCTGAAGTTGAGTTTGAAATCTTGCTTGTTGAATTTGCTGCTGAATAGCCTTTTGAACTTGAATCTATACTTGCCTGTTGAAGCTTACTGATTGCATAGCTTAAATTTGGTTTGATCATTGTTGAAGTTTACACTTGTTTCCAGATTTCAGTTTCATTTTTACATTTAGAAAAGAGCGAATAGAAAAATAAGATGGAGGAAGAAAAGATTGAACTGAAGAAGATTGAATTGAAAAAAATAAATAACTGGCTTTACTTTAAAAACATTAGTTATAAACTCAGTTTCCTTTAAAACAAAGTTTTGCCACTTGTATTACAAATATCTTGCATATATCCATTTATTTACAAATGTACAAACTTGTATTATTATGTATACAAGTGTATTTTTCATTAATTCCTAAGTTGCCAAGTATTTTAGATTTGATTATTAAATTAATTACTTATCATTACAGATGATTTAAATCTTAATTAAATATTTACCTAAATACTTATGTTTAATGTAAATCATGAAATGTATTTATCTTTATGTTTTACTTATTTATATTTGAAAATACATTTTCCAAAGTTAAGTTTAAAGAAAGAAAATTAAAAAGAAATAAATATTAATTTAAATCTTATTTAAAAGTTTAAACTTAAGTTATTATACCTAACATTGATATTATATATATAAACTAAATTTATTTTCAAGAACCAATTTTTAAAAGAAAATAAATTAAACTTTTATAATAATATACTATCTTTAAGCTGTTATATTTTTAAACAAAATAAACTTTTCTTTAAGTGTTTTTGAAAATATAAGATTAATTTATAAATATCTTTTGAATTTTTTTATTAAATTAAATCAAAAATCTTCCAAATCACAATATATGTATATATATTCATATATACATTATAAATTTGAAAACACATCTTCAAATTAAGTTTAAACCAAAACTTTTCTATTTACAATATATACAAATATATATATATATATATACACACACACACACACACATTATAAATAGATTTTTTTTTTTAATATTAGCTTTAGAAATTATTATATTAGATTTTAAAACAGAACTTCAAATCACAACATATACAAACATATATATATATTAAAATTTGAAAAACATTTTTATATTAAATTTATATTGAAACCAAACTTCCTTTTCACAATGTATACACATATATACATTATAGATAGAATATTTTTATTAGCTTAGAAAGATTAATTTTTATCAATAAAATAATATATCTTAACTTTTGAAAAGAATAAAATTTTCAAATTAAATTATTATTATTAAGTTTTGAAGAGATAACATTTGTCCAATTAAATTAGTTTTGAAAATATAACATTTGGTTAAATTAGATTATTAAATCAATATTACACATTTTAAAATAATTATAAATGAAAATTATCAGATAAGTATTGCTCAAAATTCTGGGACATCACATTTACATTTATACTTTTTTTTCATACACATTGCTTTTCTATGTATTGTCATTATATGTATACATATTCACATTTAAACAATTTTCCTATATTTTTCTTCATATAGGCATCTATACATATATACACATTTGTATACTTATATATATTATCAATCACTATAAGCTTGTATATATTTACACACACACACATATATATGGATATTTTATCTTAATTTTAAATGGTGGAGTTTATATATGCATATAACTATAATATTTATTATATCCGGATATTTTATAATTTAATACTTAATATAGTTTTAGATTAATCCATAGATACATATATTTTAACTCTAAGAAAATTTTATTTATTCGACTAATTAATATTCCAATGATTTAAATCAGTTAATTTCCCAATTAACCGATATTAAAAATTCGGGTCGTCACATTCCTTCCCCCTTTAGAATTTTTCATCCTCGAAAATGAATGAAACGAGAATTTTAGTTTAGTGTTTATTATCAATTAAATCATTCTTTGCACATTTAACACTTTATTCTTTTATTTTGAAATTTTAAAGCACTTTTAAAACTACATAATATTACCAAACTAGCTTTACATAACAATACTTTTCATAACTCGATGTCCAAACAAGTCCATCCTTGTTCTCATAGAAATTTGGTCATACGTTGATCAAGCATAGGACTGAAAATCTATAAGTAGTTAGTAAACCCGTTTCAACACCTAGTGAAAATACTTGGAAAAACTTTTGCAAGAATGCTATGGAAATAATCACCCCCTCCCATGGATCGCAGTTAGCATGATGATTGCGTCGCCATCCTGGCGAAATCCATAGAGAACTGTAGGCATCCACACCTCTTGATTTCGCCATGGGCACTGCCACATATCGCAGCTACACCCAGGGCTGCGCTGCTATCACAGTAAAAACCATGTAACTGTGGGCATCAGCGCCCTCGAATTACGCCGTCAAATGAAAGTTCACCACATATATCGCAGACTACACAAAGGTTGCGTCACTATCCCAGTGAAACCCAGTGTAGATTGTAGGCACTCAGTGCCACACGAATTTCTCTATGGAACCACATAGATCGCAATCTATCGATGTTATGTCGCTCTCCCAGCGAAATCAAGCGTAGATTTTAGGCAATCACCGCCCCTTGAATTATGCTATGGAAATGCAGTAGATCGCAGTTACA
This sequence comes from Allium cepa, assembly GCA_030765085.1. Lineage (NCBI taxonomy): Eukaryota > Viridiplantae > Streptophyta > Magnoliopsida > Asparagales > Amaryllidaceae > Allium > Allium cepa. The sequence goes on from CM060938.1 coordinate 785,498,353, forward strand.
TCTGAGTTATGTTGCCGTCATAGCATAACCCCATTGTATCTGTAAGCATCAGCGTCCTCGAAATTACGCTACCCCAAACACAATCCAGAGGAACTACAGTTTTGTCCAGACGTCCTCTGGGATCCAAATTTAGAACCCCCCCGAGGGCTCAAGGCAGAACCATCAAGTGGATCTCCTACTAGAAGTTTCAACTTTAAATGGAAGCGCCTTTTTCTCCATACCATTCTCAAAACATTTCATACTATACACATATAGTACCTTTCAAATCATACTCTTTATATGTATTACATATAAACTTCAAAATCGATATCTCAAAATTGATAGTTCTCAAACTTGGCTTTCCAAATTGTAAAATTTGCTTTTGGCCAAAACCAAAAGCCTATAAAATCAAAGAGTTCCAAAACCCTTTCAGTTTCTTTCTTGCAAAATCATTCTTATATATATAAATAAGATAATTCTTTCAACTTGAATAATTTTCGGATCATTTCATACTTATATAATTTCCACTTTATCATTCAAATATCTGTCAAAGAGGGGAGTTTGAATATATAACTAGTATCTATAATCCCATTAATACCAAATCAAATTTTCAAGTTCGGTTTCCTTTACAAGGTTATTGGTCACATTTCCTTACTTCTTATAAAGTAAGTTCCAGTTATAGTGCTATCCACCTTTCGTTTTTAATCATCATATATTTCTCAAAATATACTCTTCCATTTCAAAATTATTTTTGCCTCAATATCTTGATTCTGGATCAAACTCAAAATTGCTCCAATTTCCATTTAGGTTATAACTTTAATTTATTCCAATTCGTATTTAAATCTTTGATTTAAATATAAACAATTTCCACTTTGACCAGTTTGAATTTAGAAAATAGTTTAAATCGTTGTAAAATAGTTAAAAAGTAAGTATAAGATAGTTAGAATTTTAAAAAGAAAGGTTTGTATAGTAAATAGTTTGGAAAAATCCAAAATAATTTGAATATTTAAGAAAATAGATTTAAGACAGTTTATATTAAAATAATTTATTTGAAAATAGTTTCAAGGTCAAACTGATTCAGTTCCCAAACTACACTCCAACCAATTTCACTTTCCATTCCAATTTAAATTGATTCAATCAAGATTCCAATTCGAATTAACTTCGATTCCCATTCCAATTTAAATCAATTCCCAATTTTGACTTCGAACTAATTCAACTTCAATTACTATTCTAATTAATTCAATTCAATTCCAATTTGGATTAATTTCAATTTCATTCTCAATTTTCAATCATCTTGATTTATATAAATTCAGTTTCGATTTTCCAAAATGTTTATTTAATCATTTAAATCTTATTAACCCTTAATTTTGAACTTAACAACCCAAGTCACTAAAATAATTCAATTCTGAGTCCAAATTTCAATATTCATTTTAAATTACCTTTACTTAAACTTATTTCAAGGTTCGAGGGAGAGTTTAAATCTTTTTAAACAAATCAATTTTCAGAATTCAATTGATTTCCCAATCATAACATCAAAATTTTAAACCCACTTCTTTAAACAGTTTCAGTTGACAAGTTCATATTTACATTTCAAACTTAAGTTCAAAATGATTCCATTTCCCTAAATTCAATTTTATTTCTAAGAATCAAAATCCTTTAAATAAATTCCAGTATAAAGTTTTACTTCCACTTAATTTAAGGAATCAATCCACTTATTTATTCATTCAATATAATCCAATTTACAGTTTTATATATACTGTCAATAACAAATAGAATGATAGCAGGATATCTCAAAGCAAATAAACATCCAAATTATCTAAATCACCAATCAATAGCATCCACCCTAAATTTTTAGAATTCAAAACTCGATTTATTTCAAAACCATTTTGAAATTATTCATGCATAACCTCTTATCAAATCTCTACTTTCTTTTCAATTTAATCCATTTAACTCTTATAAGTTAAATCAAAGTTTCACCTTGAAATTTCCAATTCAGGTTATACGTTCAATACTTAATCAACTTGTCCTGAGTAAACTTCCAACCCATTTAATCCATTTGTCCTTACTCAATTTAAATTTTCCATTCCAAATTTAAATTTTTGTTAATATCACTTCCCACTTATAAGTAAAAAACTTATTTTCCATTTGGATTTTACATCTCATTCTCAAGGGAATTTCAGAATTCAACACTTAGTATTTATTTCAAATCAACTTTGAAATCATATATATATCTACATACACACACACATATTTATCCATTTCATATCAATCACACTTTACATTTTAAACCATTCTAGGTTTTTAAATCAAAACAAATTCCTTTGGAAGTTCAAAACAACTCTTTTTTTTATCTTATACAAAGATTGCCATATTCAAGAATATTCAAAATAATATCATTTTTATTTCCTTAATACTTTAAAAGAATTCCAAAATTCTTATGGGCTTAGACTTAGAACTTCACACTTAAGATCCTCACTTTGAGAGAGCATGTAGGCGTATTATTTATTTTTACTCTCTCTCTACAGGGCATAGCTACTCTGCACCGTTCAGGCTTAGACTGCCATACTCCACCACTTCGCCGACGGAATCAATTGGTAGCACTTCCGCTGATCCTATTGGCAGGCATCATAGACAACAACTGTAGTCCCCTGTGCGCAAATTGTCTGTTTGTCTGTACTTGTTCTGCATTACTATGTTGTAGTTGACTGTTCTCTTTTTTTGTGTTGAAAGACTAAGTTGTAAACTCTCATCATTTTGGCCATCGATCGGGCATGTCGATCGCGCTACTTATATATTTACTATTATCTAACAGGCTGTGTAGCTGCACGCTTCACATCCGTCTTGCTCCAAAAAAATTTATAAGTCACACTTATAAATTCTACTTATAACATTTCACTTTGTTTCAACATTGTTTATTTCGTCATAAACATCCTTTATCAAGAGATAACAACCAATATATGATAATAACCGATATCACACTTTATATCCATAATAATTTATTGGAAAAATATAATCAGGGTAACTTATTTCAAACACTTTGAAAATTATTTTGAAATTTCCAGGATTTAAATTCAAGTTTGAATCCATTTTTAGCTTAACTTATTTTTATAATTAATCCTTACCCAAATTCCTACTTGGTTATATATACTACCACTTAAATTTAATAATTTTATTTTATTATAATAACTACAACCAATCACCTTAATATACTATAATAATTTAGAAAAAAATTATTTCCTTTATATATCGAAATATAACCTTATATAAAAAAATTAAAATCATTTTTAAAATCATTCTATAAGAAAATAACAAGTACGTTCTCATATAATACTCTCAACTAATTCTAGGGTACTACTAACCTTATCTCTAATGAGTAATCCCCACCAGAGCCAAGGTTCGCGCTTAACCTTCAGCTTTGATACCAAATGTAACGACCTAAAGATTTTCGATCCCGAAAATTGATACTAATATGTTCACTGTAAATGTGTCGAGCAATCGAAAGTCGGAAATACCAGGCTGTTAGGGCCTAGATGAAAAAGAGATAGAATAAGAACAGAAACAATAACACAGAATCTCACAATCGCAGCGGGACAAAATATAATATACAACAACAAAACTTTATACAAAGAAAGCTGTAGCTGTCAATATATATACAAGGTATCAGAGTACAACAAATCTAGATAGTTATAATAACTTGTCCTCAAACTGATGTCTATACAGTCAGTACTTCACAAAGGAATATAATCGATACGTCGCTGCTATCCAGCTCGTCTCGGGGCTCCAAAGCGTCCTAACCTAAAATTCTGTAATACTCGGTCTGATCTGAGCATTACAATAAAGTAACACCCAGTCAGGATGGAAACAAGTGTGAGCAAACCAACTTAAATTTGAAATACTTAAGTTATTAAGCTTCTTTGAAAACCAAGGTAACTCGTATATCCGACGAGTTTTTTTTATCAGATTAAAACCAAACACTTTTACCGAAAATCCATCGATATTGTAATAATGTCTGGATACAACTACTTATTTATAATAATCCAGTTTACTTAATTTATTCAATTCCAGCCTATTTGATTCTATAATCAAACCCGTAAAGATTTTTAGTGATTATTGAATCAAAGTGGTTCCGGATAACGCTGATATCTGATCCCGGTCTCTTCGAATCCAAGTGACAAATTTAAAAGGTAAATTGTTTAAAATAAACAATTTATTAATTTGGGTGATAATATTCAAATATGGCAATTTATTACAACCGTTTATTTCAAATAAAACATAACATCATTTAAATCTTATTATTTTAATTTGTCTGACCACTTGCTGGCACGGATAAAATAATTCGAAAGTAAATGTCCAATAGAATTAAGCCAGGGTATAGATCGTTAACCAAATTAACGATCTATAACAATATAAAACAATTCATATTCGAATTTCAATAACTTTAATTAACCTAGTCCATTTATATTTTGATCCCACTAAGTTACATATTCAAGATTATAAAATAATCTATTCCATTAATTAAGAATTTGAGTAATTACTTATATCAATTATAATAAAATAATTTAAACTTTTCTTTACACAAAACAATTTAAGTTTAAAATACAAAGGGATAGGATTTCGATGTACATAATTTATGTTGATTGAATTTATAATGTTAATCGAATTTTTGTTTGAAACATTTAATTTATAAAAAAACATATAAATTTCCTTTTCTTCCCTCATCCCCTTTCTCTTATTTTTCCATTTTTTTCTCTTCTCATTCTCTTCTTCTTTTCCTTTCTCTCCCTTTTTCTTCTTTCTTGTTCTTTTCCTTCCATTCTTCTTTCCATGGCCCAAATCCGGCCCATCATTCTTCTTCCCTTTTTCCATTTCTTCCCAGTCTCTTTTTTCTCTCTCGAAATAGGACCTGTGCACGAACGTACACGTGCACTTACCCCCTGACCCTTAACTCCCACCGCTGATCACCCCCGTGAGTCCCCTCCGACTACAGCCTCACGCCTACCACCTGAAACCACAACGACCCACTTATTTCAAAAAAAATCGAAAACTATTCCAGATATTGGAACCAATGCAGTGCCGAGCTTTAATCCCTCACACCACCACATGCCACCATTTTCTCCCAGAGCTTTCCAACATCACCGCCCCGACTTCCTCTTTCTTTCTCCCCTATACCGCACACCTCCTTGCTCCACTCGTCACCGCCATGGCCACGAGACCGATACCCTCTCCCAACTACCCACCAGAAAAAAATCATGTGCCACATTTCCTAGCAACCCCACCTTCCAATGCACCTCCACGCCCAAAGCCCCAACATGAAAATGTCTAGATCACCAGAATTTCTAATTTCCCCCAAATCCATTCAGCTTCCAACCTCTAAACCCATAGGGCCTTAAAAATCTTCAAAACACATCCTAAAATCATATTTATCGATGGCAAATACGCTTATGTAATCCATTCCCTGAATTCTGATGATTTGTTTTTGACCAAACCTGACTTATTCACTGTTGTGCAGTGTTTTTGTTAGCCTATACGTGAGGAACTTGAATGAAATGAATTTTTATATATTCTACACATAAGAACAAACATTTATTGTTTTGAAATCAAGTTCTAAAACCTAATAGGTGATGGGACAATGATTTTTTAAACTTGAAAGGTGATACTGTTAGCTTGATTAAGGGACAGATGAAGATGTGCAGGGTTTTTGGCTACAAGTAGAACTATTTGTGACTAACACACATGCACATACACCTATCGGCATAACAACTTATATACACTTAACACAAATCACAATCTAAGTCATATACATATGCAGATGTGATAACCAGTGAACAAATCAGGGGAGTTCTACTCACAGGTTCGGAGTTCTTTTCTTTTTTTCTTTTTCCAGTTTATGCTGCCTGATTTACATCCATGTATAAGTATATATATTCCTATACATGCATACTCGACAAGATCAATACTTTCATCCACAATATCGGGCAGGTGTACACACACACACACACACAAAGGGTTGGGTTTACTAACTGTCCAAAATGATAAACCACTACTCACTTTAATCTTCTTCCTCAAACTTCATATGTATGGATCTTTCATTTTTAATGGAAGCTCTTTTTATCATATTGCCTTTTTTTAGCAAACAAATAAGGCAAGTCTAGGCTAGGAACATATATGTAAGAGATGGAAGTGTATTGGGTAAGCAATAGGTGACTGCAGATTTAGTACAGGCTTCATTACATAATATTTTTATTATTTTTATTTTCTTTTCTTTTGGCTGTTTTGATATATTTCCATATGAGTTGATTTCCTTAATTCTAATGATTTGATTTTCCATGCTGATTTGATTAAATGTGTGCTTGAGTAGGTATACCCCATGATGATGTTCCCTTACACACATACATATCCTTTCATGTATGTATATGTAGTTATGTAATTTATCTTATTTTACTTGCATCATCCCTATTTAATATATATACATTTGCTTATGTATTGTTATCATATACATACATTTACATTTATACTTTTTTTATATACATTGCTTTTGTATATATTGTCATTATATATATACATATTCACATTTATATAATTTTCCTATATTTTTCTTCATATAGGCATCTATACATATGTACACATTTGTATACTTATATATACTATCAATCACCATAAGCTTGTATATATTTACATATACATATATGTGGATATTTTATCTTAATTTTGAATGGTGGAGTTTATATATGCATATAACTATAATATTTATTATATCTGGAAATTTTATAATTTAATACTTAATATAGTTTTAAATCAATCCATAGATACACATATTTTAACTCTTAGAAAATTTTATTTATTCGACTAATTAATATTCCAAAGATTTAAATTAGTTAATTTCCCAATTAATAGATGTTAAAAATCCAAGCCGTCACACTTCTCGTATCTGCTTTTGAATAATTCCAGCCAAAACCCTACATTCATGTGTTTGTGGCCATTGGCTTTGTGATAAGCGCAATAGTCTCTTCCCTTTTTCTGCTCAAGTTGGTCTTGGAAAAAGTATTTTAACTTTTACTAAAGAGGATTTCCTAAAGTTTAACTTGGAAAAATTATTATAGAAATTTCGTAAGTATTATTTTGAAAATTATTAAATAAAGTTTTCGGAAAGTAATGGTATACTCGCATGGCGTAATCGGAGGCAGTGAGTGTCTGTAGTTAAGTTTTGGATTTCTCTGGGATAGAGACGTAACCATTGAGCTACGAATCCATAGTTTGATACCGCAGTGGTACTTTCCAGACTATTTTAAAGGCTTCCAAATATCTTTGAAAAAAATAGTTTGTAAATATACTGAATTCGGTAAGTAAACATATATTTGGATAAAGAGATTTAAGTGATTGAAATATAAATTAAATTGAAAAGAGATTTAATTTTTTCATTCGTAAGGGAAATATTTGGTTGAATGATTGTTTGTTGGATAGTTAAATAAATGACTATCAAATCTGGACCCAAAATATAACTTTGGAAATATCTAGGCGAAATATGGGAATTATATGGTACAGTTGTCGTTCGAGGCGCTATACTATACTTATAAACTCGTTCCTTTTTCTAGGATGACGATAAAGAAATTCTTCCACTAACGGTTAGGAGGTGATCTCCGATCTTATCTTCGTCAGTTTATTTCCTAAAGAACTGGGGTTGAATTTATCAAAAAATATTGAACGTTGTTTCAAAGAGACCCGGATCAGATTTGTTATCCGAAAACCACTTCGATCCAACGAGTACGCTTTCGAAATGAAGTCAAGAGCATGGAGTCGAAGACGGAGCAGTGAAGTGCAAGGGCTAATCGCTACTAATCATGAGGGTGATTCCAAAATGGATGTAGTAGGAATAGTGCCTTCGGTTCCATTCGAGCCGGAACGCACTTGTATGGATGAATGAGAATTCTAAGTGAAAATTCCTTAAAAGGTAATCATAGCCTCTAGCCTCACTAATCGGGAATGACTGAAAAGCAGGGGAGATGTAGCAAGGCTAAGTGGGTTGCACCCAATTAGGGTATGTTTGTCACCTTTCTAGATACCCTCGGATATTATTACTTTGATTTATGGAAGGAGCTCGGAAAGGGTGGAAACACCCGGGGTGATAGCATATTCGGTCTATCCAGATTAGGGATAGTCCGATCTTGTGTAGTAGGTGATCCCGGCATGGTCCTCGCTACGTTGTTTCTAGACGTGTACCGTGACAGGTGGTACCCCAGTGCCTAGTCATTCGTATGGAATCCATTCTCCAATACATGTCTTTACAGTTTTGGTTGAAGAGCCTAGTATGCTGGAATTTAATTATTGTAACAATTTCAGCTATTTGAATAAGTATTTGTACTTAGACACTATTATAATATCAGAGGATTTGATATGAAATGTTTTGGTTATCATAACTAAAAACCTGTCGTGTTTATGTGTAGTGTGGTGTTACGAGATACCTTTGATTTCAAAGGATTTTGATAACTTTAATAATTCAAATTGAGTATGTTTTCTCACGCTGGTTTTCCAGACTGACTCGGGTGTTATTTTATTATAATGGTCAGGTCAGACCGAGTATTACAGGTTCAGGTTAGGATGCTATGGAGCACAGAAGACGAGCTAGAGACCGAGAATATTCTCGTACTTGTTTATTCCGCTACAGTGTTTGTTGAAATTACCAGCAATTGTGAGGGCAAGTTGTTATAACTGTCCAGGCTGGTAATTTTTGATTTGTGTACTCTAATGTGAGATATGTATATTACAACTTTGACTTGTATAAAGAACTATGTGTATTATATGTTACTCAGTCCGCTGTGAGATTCTATTTTTGTTTGGTTTCTTCTTTCTTCTACCTATTTCTTTTCCCTCAACGTTCTGTCTTTCCGGCACTCGGTCGTTCGGCATGTTATACGATGAGCGTATTTAGATTAATTTTCGAGGGTCAAAAATGCAAGGTCGTCACAGTTGGTATTAGAGCATAGGTTGGCGATATACCTAGGCTTTGGTGGGGATTACTCATTAGAGATAGAGTCAGAAGTACTCTAGAATGAGTTTGAGTGTATTAATAGATATGGGCGTGTATTCGTTAGTGAATATAAAATGTTTTTATATTGTGTTGACTTACCAGTTGAGTGTTTATGGATTCTTGTCGGTACAGAAAGTACAACCATGTCGATAGGGGTTTCCAAACTCTTAAACAAGGTAAGCCGACACAGTATTATTTTGAAGTGGGTAAATGAAATAATTTTACCCAAACTATATCTTGGATATAAATGAAATAATTTTCTGAAATTATTATACTGTATATAATTTGAGTGTTTGATTGTTAATACTATAATCAAAATAGATTATAAAATTTGAAATGGTTATGTATATAACCAAATAGAAATTGTATAAGAATGATTTATACAAAGGAGTATAACTAGAAGTGGATTTAAACCAGAATTTAAAACTCGAAAATTTTGGAAAATGCTTTAAATGGGATTTGAACTAAGGGTTCGAAAATTTTTAAATCTTGGAAATTTTGGAAATGTTTTCTAAAGTGTTTGAAAGGAAGAATGGGGATACTATTTTGGAGATATTTTGAATAGAAATTGTTTTAAAATGAATTTTGAAAGTAAGGAAGCACTGAACTCACTTTGGCAGCTGCAAAATAATCCTGATGATGACGGCAGCATCATTAATGTTTATTTTCGCGTTTCTAAGTGACGGATTGCTACCGTAGTGATTGGCTATGATTATTGTTTTGGACTTGTTTGATAAATAAGTTTTGTTTTATAAATTCCAAAAGGAAGTTGTTTTTGGGCAAAACCAAGTTGTTTTAAAGTTCTGAAAGCATGATTTGATTTACCAAAGTGATATATGTATATTATAATTTCAAAATGATTTGAAAAAAAATCGGGTGGTTGAACTCTGGGATTTCCATTTAAATGATTTCTAAGGTCAGAGAAAATCAATTGTTGAACTTATAAATTGAAGTTGATATAGATAAGAAATGGAGGTGTGTATTTTAATCCTGGAATTAAAATTTAATTTGAGTAAGTTAAACGAATGATATGAGTTGAAATTTAACCTAAGATAAGTTAAATAAAATTGTAAGGGATTGATTTGAATTGAATATCAATCTTGAAATGTAGAATGATTATGTAATTATAAGTTAATTATTGAATGGAATGGATACACTCAAGCTATAAAGTGATATATATAATCTAAAGTTATGATTACAAAATGTGAATGGACTCAAGTAAGCAATATGGGATTTTAAGTAAATAAGTTTTTAAACTTATGAATTGAGTGTAAATATGAATTGTGAAGTGTTTATATAACTATACGTTATAAATATTGAATGTGAATAAACTTAAGTAGGAAGTTTGGGGAATTGTGAATAAATAAGTTGTATAACTTATTAAACTGGAAAACTGAAAAGTATGACCAAGTTAAATGGTGAAGTAATTGATAGCAAAAAATGAATTCAATTTAGGAGTAAGTGAATTAAATATGATTTTGAAATATGATTTTGGAGTATAGTTGGGGTATGAACTTAAATTTTAAAGATGAATATAACATAAGTAGCGATATTGAATGTTTGTAATAAACCCTAAAAATAATTTTATGGAAAGGCCTATAAATGAAATTAAAATGAAATGGAATGCCGTTCACTATAGAATGAAGTGAATATGTGAATTAAATGGAAGTGAATGGAAAGGATGTAAAATAAGTTGGGAATGATATTAATATGAATGCAAGTGCATGAACTTGAGCTAAATTATTCGACAATCGATTTACTTGGAATGATTCCCCAATGATATAGTATAAATTGGATATACTAATTAAATGAAAGCAAATAACTTGAATGAGATCGATTTAAAATGAAATGGAATTTGGTTGCAATGGAAACTTAAGTTAAGTGATTATTTATGAAAAGATTCATAAATAAATTAACATGGATTGGAATATCTTTGACATAAAAATGGAGCAAACAAAGTGGTGAATAACTTGAATAGGCATCAAATGGAAAATAGAAACATTGATTTAGGGTCAATTTAATAAAGAAATATATTGAAGTTGATAAAATAGATTTGCATAAAATGAAAGTAAAAAAAGAATGGAATGCAAATAAATTGATTATGAATCAATTTGAAATTGAATAGAAATAAATTTATGCAAGTAAAGCACATATAAATCAATTTGGAATTTGGTTGTTGGAAAAATGAATTGAATACAATAAATTTGATTGTAAATCACTTCGGATTCAGTGAAATGATATAAAGAAATGATATAAATGATAAATAATAATCCATGGAAAGGAATTAATTTAGAGTTGGAACCTTATAATTGCTTGTAATATATGATTGGCATGTTCGGGTTATAAAGTTTATATGTTTAGCCAGTTAAAGGAATGAAATGTTATAAAATTTCATGGTTATGAAACTTATGTACTTATTTTGAGTAAGTACAGGTACAAGGAGCTGTTGGATAGATTATGGTTGCGTAAATGCATAAATAAGCCGCTCACTTAAAAGCGCTAAAATAAAGGTACGCCTATGCAATAAAATAAAGAAATGATAATATATTGATATATATTTTATTTTCCGACTGTGTTAGTCGATGTATATACTTTTGTCTCTCTTGTTATTTTGTAAAAGGCTCTCCGTACAAAGGAGACTCTGTCAAAAAATTTCGGAAATTTAGGGTGTTATAATTTTTTTGAAAGTTTTTGGAAATTTTTTTTTGTTAGCTAAAAAAGGTTGATTTTTTAATTGTATTAGAAATCAAGCGTTTTGAGTTAGAAATAAAAGCTAATTTTTTTGGATAAAACTAAAGGTTTGGAAATGTGAATATTGAATTTTTAACTAAGTGAGTTTTGGGTAAGTAAATGAGTTTGGAAGCATTTTTCCTACCTTAGCAATTTCGAGGACGAAATTCTTACAAAGGGGGAGGAGTGTAACGACCCAAAATTTTAGTCATTCATTTTTGAACATTTAATTTATTTTTAAATGTTCAATTTGAATTATTAATTGAGTTTGAATATGGAAGAATCAGTAAAATAGTTTAAAATTTCAAATATAGCGATAAACGGATTCAGTAAATGGTAATTTAATATTTAAAATTCGGTAAATATCGGAATTTAGAGTTAGATGTGAATATGAATGATTTCTAAGTTGTTTAAACTTTGTTTGAATTAGAGTGATGTAATAAACTTTTGAATGGAATTAAAAGTCGATAAATTTAAAATTTTGAAATTTATATATTTATTTAATAGTGGAATTGATATATGGTAATAATGTAAATAATTTTAATTTAATATGAATCGAAGTGATTTCTAATATGGATAGAAATTCTACTTGAAATATAATGGAATTAGAAAGTTTTAAAAATTGAAATTTTAAACGATTGCAACGATTTTGAAAATTGCTCGATTCAATCGACGCGTAAAAATATTCTTCCGGGGCATAGTCTTGGAATTAGACGAAACTAGTTCCATTGGATCCATGATAGTATATTATTATTGGATTTCAAATTTCGTAGCATTTGAAGTTACGGTTTGGTCATACGGAATAGAAACGCGTTGAAATAAATATCGAAAATTTAATATTTTAATTCGATTCGAAAAGCTATCTTCCACATACGATCGAATTAGGCCTCGAAACATGTTCCATTGTGTTCGAAATAGGGGTAAAATATTACAAATGCCAGGCGGCATGCTTCTTTTGGAGTTTGTCTGGAAAAGCACATAAATTCTGGAAATACTATTAAAATAATTCGTATACGCCAATATATATCAGTCAAAAGTAAAACCTAGCCAAAACAATGTGTAGTCGCCGCTCCTTTAATTCGATGGCCAAAATCACTTGAAAAATTCCCCCTTAATATCTCAAAATCCGTCTACTATTATCAGAAACTTCCAACTACATTGTTGTAGAGCTCGATGTGCTCTATAAATCCAACGGAGGATTTGACGTATAGCGCGATGATTGAGGCGAGATCTGCTCGCGTATGGGCGGCGGTTGTGAAGGTTTTGCAAGTGCTACAAGGAACCTAGCTTCACGTGGCTCTAGGCGGAGGTGCGCGGCGTGAGGCTCTTCAAGTTGATGGGGTCTGATCGTCGTCGAACTTAACGAGGAGGCGGTACAATTGAAGGATGAAGGCGGCTATGGGTTCGTATGTCTTCGTGAATGAAGAAGGGGAGAAGAATGTAGGCACGACCACGATCCATTATCTCAAAATCTAACAGCCCAGATTTCGTTTGGTACATAAAAAAATAGAAATTTATTTATATAATTGATATTCAAAACTTAAAAAATACATATCTTCTTCATACGAGGTCAGAATTGGACGAAACAAGCGGCAACAGAATCTTAGCGATGAGCACTACGCTCTGGAACATATTTGGAGATGTTTGGATCGAGTTAAAATTTTAGGTTAAATCAAACATGTTCGATTTAATTTAAAATTTGAACGTTTGGCGAATTGAAAACTCAAGGTGAGTTAACCTCACTCAATTTTGGACTGTTGGTAATAATTTTAAACAGGTAAAATTAATTAATGATTGATTGGTTGAATTGATACATTTTTTCAGTTGAATATGATATTATATATAGTAGTGTGTGTATATATATTGGAGTGATTGAAATCCCCACATATATATAGCGGATGAGACTCAATGCACTCCGCATAATAGCAAATGACCCTATATACCGCGATATTCCACCACAAAGCGGAGTTGATATTTTTATGTTGTATTAACATCTATAGATGCAGGGAAACAAGTTGGAGAGATCCAACTGGATTCCTAAAAAATGTTGAATTTAATTTCATATATGGTGATATATGTTTTGGTGGGATAATCTGTGACAGGTTATTATGTGTTTAAATCGATTGAATGCTATGACAGTTTTACCTGGATTTTGTTATTTTTGAATACCAATAAAATATGGTTTTGAGTTGGTAAAGAATTGTAAATAGGGATTTTTAAGTAAAATATTTATACAGAGTTTTGGATAAATTAATTGGATAAAACAAAAGGTTTGAAATTGTATTTAACTATTTCGGGATATTGTAAATAGGGATTTTCGAATAAAATATATAAAAGGGTTTTAAATATTAAATTCTTAAGCGGTACTTGTCTAAATGTGAAAGGTTTTTAAATCGAGATTTTTAATTATTAGTTAGGTAATTTTTTAAAAGTACTGGAATGTTCCAAAATTTAGTTGTTTAATTAATTTAAATTGTTTAAAGTGTGTTTAATTGTGAATTAAGTCAGTTATATTAAATCAATTATTATTCAAGAATAAATCAGTATTATTATTTTAAGGAGATAAATTATTCAATATTAGTATTTTATATAATAAATTTTATTAAAGAGGATTGCCTAAAGTTTAACTTGGAAAAATTATTATAGAAATTTCATAAGTGTTATTCTGAAAATTATTAAATAAAGTTTTCGGGAAGTAATGGTATACTCGCATGGTGTAACCGGAGGCAATAAGTGCCTGTAGTTAAGTTTTGGATGTCTCTGGGATAGAGACGTAACCATTGAGCTCTAAATCCATGGTTTGATAACATAGTGGTACTTTCCAGACTATTTTAAAGGCTTCCAAATATCTTTGGAAAAAAATAGTTTGTAAATATACCGAATTTGGTAGGAAAACATATATGTGGATAAATAGATTTAAGAGATTGAGATATAAATTAAATTGAAAAGAGATTTAATGTTTTCAGTGGAAAGGAAAATATTTGGTTGAATGATTGTTTATCTGATAGTAAAATAAGCGACTATCAAATCTGGCCCAAAATATAACTTTGGGAATATCCAAGAGAAACACGGGAATTATATGGTACAATTGTCGTTCGAGGCGCTATATTGTACGTATAAACTCGTTCGTTCTTCTAGGACGATGATAAGGAAATTTGTCCACTAATGGTTAGGATGTGATCTTCGATCTTATCTTTGCCTGTTTATTTCCTAAAGAACCGTGGTTGAGTTTACCGAAAAATATCGAACGTTGTTTAGAAGAGACCGGGATCGGATTTGTTATCTGAAAATCACTTTGATCCAATGTGTACGGTTTCGAAATGAAGACAAGAGCATGGAGTCGAAGATGGAGTAGTCAAGTGTAAGGGCTAATTGTTGCTAATCCTGACGGTGATTCCAAAATGGATGTAGTAGGAACAGTGCCTTCGGTTCCGTTCGGGCCCAGAACAGACTTGTATGGATGAATGCTATCAGTACATTGTCACTGGAGGACAATAAGCATTCTAAGTAAAAATTCCGTAAAAGTTAATCGTAGCCTCTAGCTTCATCAACAGAATGACTGAAAAGCATGGGAGATGCAACAAGGCTAAGTGGGTCGCACCCAATTAGGGTATGTTTATCACTTTTCTAGATACCCTCGGATATTATTACCACGATTCATGGAAGGAGCTCAAAAAGAGTGGGAACACCCAGGGTGATAGCATATTCGATCTATCCAGGTTAGGGATAGTCCGGTCATGTGTAGCAATGGATCTCGGCGTAATCCTTGGTATGCTGTTTCTAGACGTGTGCTGTGACACGTGGTACCCCAGTGCCTTGTCATTCGTATGGAATCCATTCTTCAATACGTGCCTTTACAGTTTTGGTTGTAAAGCCTAGTATGCTGGAATTTAATTAATGTAACAACTTCATCTATTTGAATAAGTATTTGTACTTAGACACTATTATAATATCAGAGGATTTGATATGAAATGTTTTGGTTATCGTAAGGTAAAACCCTTCGTGTTTATGTGTAACGTGGTCTTACGAGATACCATTGATTTTCAAAGGATTTTGATAACTTTAATAATTCAATTGAGTGTGCTTTTTCACGCTGGTTTTCCTGACTGACTCAGGTGTTATTTTATTATAATGCTCGGGTCAGACCGAGTTTTACAGCTTCAGGTTGGGATGCTATAGAGCACAGGAGACGACCTAGAGACCGAGACGTATTCTCGTACTTGTTTATTCCACTACAGTGTTTGTTGATATTACCAGCAACTGGGAGGGCAGGTTGTTATAAGTGTCCAGGTTGGTAATTATTGATTTATGTACTCTGATGTGAGATATGTATATTACAACTTTGACTTATGTAAAGAACTGTATATATTATATGTTATTCAGTCCGCTGTGAGATTCTGTTTTTGTTTTGTTCTTTCTTCTACCTATTTCTTTTCCCTCAACAATATGTCTTTCCGGTACTCGATCGTTCGGCATGTTATACGATGAGCGTATTTATATCGATTTTCGAGGGTCGAAAAGGTGGGTTGTCACAACCACTAACCATGAAGTGGTTCCAAAAGTTCGCCTTGTTCATGTAGCTTCTCCTTCCCATAATTTAAATTCGGTTACTATTGATCCTTCTAGTAGATACTATTGTCAGTTCTTTGGTCAAAGCATCTTTTCCTTTCTCTGTTGTTTGGGAGTCAAATGGTTATACTTGGTTTCATGCACCTTCAAAATGAGGTATGACCCTATGGATGGAAATATTTTTCAAGTTTGCTAGTGGAGATGAAGAAGAAAGACGATTATTTTATCATGTAAAGGACGAAGGCCTTACTCTTACAATTCTTGATCAGTTTGCTGATTTAAATCGCTCTCTTCTATTAGATAGCTCTTGGGATAGGAAATACCTTTACAATTCAGATTCTATGGATTTTCTCCGATCTTTAAGATCTCTATTTTCAAAGTTTTTGAATGTTATTATCCCCGATTCTTCGGATGATGGGCGTGGCTCTTCAACTTTGGAAGAGGACTAGTGTGGTATTAGTAGTTCGGTACTATGGTCGAACTCCTTTGCCTTTATTTTCAATCTAGCTATTCTAAAGCATGTGCCAAACATCTAATTATTATTCTTTTATATATGCGGATGACCCACAATAAATGGTGGCAAGCTTTGTTAAAATAATAACAATAATTAAATTTATTAAGTATCAATGTTTAAATATAAAATATTAGTCTTAATTATTACTTATTAAATATTAATTATTAATTGTTTAATAGTAATTATTAATATTATTAAGAAAAACAAAGAAATTTAGGGTTTTCTTCTGCCATGGGAGAAAACAATCCCTCTCTCAATTCCAAATTCAATCCTTCCTTCTCTCGTCCTAAACCTCAAGACAGGCCACCTGAATCTCAAATCAGAAAGCCAGATAACATCATCATCGATAATGAGGGCTTCCAATTGGTTCAGCCAAGATCGCAAAGAAAATTTCAGCCAAGAAATAATCAGATTCGGTCTCAATCCAATGATATACGGAGAAAGAAGGATGATCAAAAGACCAACTCCTTCCAGGACAGGACCAAACTGATACAAATCAGTAAACCACCAGCAAAGTTCTCTTTGAATAAAGAACTAGGGCAGAAAATTTGGGCTGATATTGTCTCTGAGCAATCAAAGGAACCAAGGGATGAAGAATGCAGTCTTGAAACCATTGCGCCCATTCGAATAAATAACAAGAAATATGGTGTTGTTAAGGAGGCTGTATGTAAAAGAACCACTGAATGCTGGAATAACTCCATTTTGGTTTATGTGGTGAGCAGTAAACCTTATTTTTTGTTTTTTAAGGAATATATTAAAAGATTTTGGAAACCAAATGGAGATTTTGAAATCTTTTCGAGAGAGAATGGGTTCTTTCCTAATCAAGTTTAATGATTCACAGGACTGCAATTCTATCATTCAGAATGGTCCTTATTTTTACAATGGCAAACTCATCATCATGAGAAGGTGGACCGAATCTTTGAAATTGGACAGAGATCTTCTGTCAACTATGCCGATATGGGTTCGGCTACCCAGTGTAAACCTCAAATTATGGGACAGAGAGGCATTTAGCATCATGGCGAGTATAATCGGAAAACCCATAAAGATGGATGCAGCAACTACCATGAAGTCGAGATTGAATTATGCTCGACTTCTTGTAGAAGTTTCTGCAACTGATGAACTCCCAAATGAAATTAGTCTAAATCTTTATAATGGTGAAGTCATTACACAAAAAGTTGAATACGAATGGGTTCCACCAAAGTATAGCATCGGTAAATGTTTTGGTCACAATAGAGATCAGTGCAACCCGAAACAGATGTGGATCCCCAAAAAGAATGATAAAGGTACAACAGTGTTTCAAGAAAATATTTCTGAAATTGTTCAAGAAACAAGAAACAGTGAAGGCATAAATTTCCAACCAAGATCCCAGGCGGGCAAAGATCGAATCTATCAAGAAGATATCATTTTCGATCAAGAAAACAATAATAGAGTGCTCACTGATCAAAATGATCAGATCATGGCAATGGAAGTTCATCAGTTAGAAAAAAGTGTAGAAATCTCAAATGTTCTGACTTCGCCAAGTATAGAAGAGGGTAATAAAATACAGTTCTTTAACTCTGAAACCCCCAATATTTCAGAGCCATGTTTAAATACAGATTAGACAATTACAAAAATAGACAAAAATATTCAACAGCCATCAAATCTAAATCAGGAATCTTTATTCGAGAAGGGACCTTCCTCTAAGCTTGCTGCAGATGCTTAGAGAAAGAATAGTAGCTCAGCATTGCCTCGCAAGGGTGATCCACTTCCAGAGCAGGCTGCAATGACTGACTGTTGTGAGCCAGACATGCCTCGCACAGCTTCTTTTGATATTTCATTAATTAAGATCCCAGAATCTGCAAAAATGGAGGAAGATAAATCAGAGAAGGGGGACATCAAAGAGGTATTTGACTTATCAGGTTTACATATTGCTAAAACAAAATCAGTTGGTAAGATAAAGGGAAACAAAGAGAAAAAAGCCTTCAAGCAAAAATATATCTCAATCAATCCAGAATAGGATCAAATGTCTACTAGTTTGAAAGCTAAAGGGATTGGGAAAAAAAGGAGAGGTAAAAGCACTATGGTGTCAGGTACTATCTAAATTCCATATTTTATTATTATATATATGTCAATATTTGCTTGGAATGTAAGGGGGATGAATTCCCCTGTAAAACAATCTGATATTCTTTATATGATCAATATATACAAACCTTCTATTATTGCTTTAGTTGAGAATAAAATGAATGATGAGAACTTTGAAATTTTTTGTCTTAGAATGTCCAGTAACTGGAAAGCTACTCATAATAATGACTGTGGCTGTAAAGGAAGAATTATTGTTATATGGGATTCTAATATCTGGACTAGCACAAATATTAATAAAGATAGTCAATTTATTGACTGCAATTTTAAAAACATTGGTGGCTTTTATTTGCAAGTTACTGCTGTTTATGGTAGCAATTTTGAAATAGAAAGAAATGTGATGTGGCAAAAACTTAAAGCTTTAAGTTACATATATGATTTCCCTGGATTGTGTTAGGAGATTTTAATACTGTCTTTCATGTTAATGAGAAATTTGGAGGTGTTAAAATCCCTCATAATAAATTGGATAGAGTCAATAAATTTCTATTAGAAACTGGTCTTATTGAACCAATTATCAGTGGTAATAAGTATACATGAAATCTGGATTAACTAAAAATATTCACTGCAAACCTGATAGAATTTTGTATAACAAAGAATTTGCAAGTAATTTTCCTGATAGTATCTGTTAATGGTCAATTTGGTTGTTAATAAAGTTGGTAACAGTAAAGCTCATCCCTTTACGTTTAAAAATAGTTGGGTTTTGGAGGATGATTACAAAACTTTAATGGAAAACTGCCATAATTTTTCTTGTGATGGTTCTAAGCAGTTTCAATTATGTATGTTTTTAAAATTCACAAAGAATAATCTTAAAAATTGGAATAAAAACAAATATGTTAATAAAAATAAGATTATTAGTTTGAGAAATGAAGGTAAAATTTTACAAATGAATGTTGATTTTAAGCCTGATGATATCAGTGAAATTAACAAATTCTTCCAAAATCAAAAGGAATTGTCCAATGAAATGTATAAGGAATCAGTTGATGCTAGACAGAAAGCAAAGACTGACTGGCTTACTTTGGGTGATGACTGCACCAAATTTTTTTATGCTAAAATGAGTAATAGAAAACACATAAATAATATAGGTAGCATAATTGATAAAGAGGGAAACTTAGCTAATTCATATGATAAAGTGTCTTCTGAAGCTATTAATTTTTACAAGGAGCTATATTTTTCTGCAATTAATAATCATGAGTTTCCTAATATTATTTGTAAGAATATTTTAAATAGCAGTGCATCAGAAATCTTACTGGCCCCTGTGGATATGGATGAAATTAAATATATTGTTTTTAATGCTGGGGATAACAAAAGTCCAGGTCCTGATGGCTTCATTGCAAAATATTTCAAAAATAACTGGGACTGTATTAAAAAGCAGATTCTAGATGTTGTCAATGAGTTTATGGATAATGGTAAACTTCTAAAAAGTATAAATCATACATTCATTACCCTTATCCCAAAGAATAAAAACCCTACTGGTATTGGTGACTATAGACCTATATCTTGCTGCAACTTTATTTACAAAATTATTGCTAATGTTCTTAGAAATAGAATAAAAGTCTTTTTGCCTTTTCTTATCTCTGAAAATCAGAGTGCTTTTGTTCCTGGTAGGCTTATATATGAAAATTCTCTCTTAGCACATAAAATGGTCACAAAATTTAACACTAAACAGGGAGATAATGTTAGTATTAAAATTGATCTTTAAAAAGCATATGATAAGGTAAACAGACATTTTATTCATCATTTTATGAAATGTATGGGGTTTCCAATAAAATTTTATGACTTAGTGTTTGAGTGTATTAATACTCCTACTTTCTCTATTCTAATTCAAGGTAAGGCTGAAGGGTTTATTAAATCTAATAAGGGTCTTAGGCAGGGGGACCCCTTTTCACCTTATCTTTTTGCTATTGTAATGGAATATTTTTATATTCTTATTGAAATAGAGAGTATTAAGGGGAAAGTGCACCCTATAAATAGAATCCAGCCATGTGTTAATCATCTGATATATGCTGATGATCCTATGGTGTTTTTAAAAGCCAATAAAGAAAATGCAGAATCTGTAAAATCCATTTTTGATAAATTAAAAACTCATGCTGGGCTTCAACTTAATGTAAATAAGTGTAAAGCCTATTTCAGTAAGGAATGTAAGTTCTAAAGAGAATTCCTAAATGTTTTACAAATAAAAGAGGGGTTTCTTCCAATAAAAAATTTGGGTCTGCCTCTATCTACAAATATGATTAAGGATTCAGATTGTTCTATTCTTATTGAAAAAATTCAGGATAGAATGGAGACTTGGTCGTGTAAATTACTTTCCATTGCTCGAAAACTTGAACTTATTAAGACAGTGATTTATGCTATCATATTATACTGGCTGCAAACTTTTCAAATCCCAGCTACAACAATTAAAAAGTTGGAAAGTAGTTGTGATGATTTTTTATGGAAAGGTAAATATCATAAAATTAGTTGGGAGAATGTTTGCAGACCTAAGAATGAGGGGGTCTTGGCATTAGAAATATTAAGGATTTGGGTACTACATGCCACTTAAAATTATTTTGGAGATTCATTAGTTCTGATTCATGTGGGCTAAGTGGATGAGATCCAAGTATTTGAAAAATGATAATTTATGGTCTAAAGTTCATAGGAGTAACCAATCAAATACTTGGAAGCAAATATTAAATAGTAGGGAAACTGGTAAATTATTAATTGAAAGAAAAATTAAAAATGGTAAAGATACTAGTTTATGGTTTGATCCTTGGTTCAATAATGAGTCATTTATAAATAGAGTTGGGTGGAATAGCCTTGTTATATGTGGTGGATCAAATAATAAAGTATCTGATATTATAATTAACAATCAATGGCAACCACAAATTCATCCTATTACTAACCCCCATAAAAATGATATTTGCAAAATGCAATTTTATAATGATGTAGAAAATGACTACTGGGAATGGAAAGCTAACCACAAAGGGAAGTTTTCCTTTAAAGAAACTTGAAATTTTACTAGAATCAGATTCCCAACTGAAGAGTGGTATAGTTGCATTTGGAATAGAGTGAATTGTCCCAAGATGGCTTTTTGTACTTATTTTGCAATTAAAAACAGATTGCCAACTTGGGATAGATTAAATAAATGGGGAAACAATATGAATTCACTCTGTTCCTTTTGCAACTTATGTAATGAAAGTGCTAATCATATATTTTTTGAATGCAGCTACTCATACTTTATATGGAATCAAATCAGTGTTTCCCTAAGCATAGATGACAACAGGCATATGGATCTTATGAATATTATCAAAATTATCAACAGAAAATTCAGAGACAAATCTAAAGATACTGATTATGCTCACATTCTACTTACTACGGCTGTGTTCAACTTGTGGAAAGAAAGAAATTTGCGTGTGCACAACAGGGGCAGCAGAAGTAAAGAGCAAGTTTGGTTAACTATTAACACGGATAGCAAAATTATTCTGCAAAAATCTAAGAAAGTACTGAAAAACCAAACCAAGTTTGCTTCCCTTGTTGAAGACTGGAGATCTGAAGCTGGTAGCAAACATTTAGAAGGCTATCTTTTGCACTCGAAATGCCTGCAGACCAGCATCCATAGAATCAACCAACAAGAGGCTGCTGGTATTGCTGGAAATATTAGATTCCTCGAGTCTACGAGTTATAACGCTAATCTTCACCAAGCCACTGCCATCAATCCCTCTAATATTGAAGGAAATTTGGGTAATAACATCAGCCTGAGGATAGCATCATCAGATCTAAGTCATATTGATGTTAGATCTAACAATTTTGTGGATACCAGCAAACATTATCAAAAAACCGTGAGAATCTGGATGGTATTAACAAAGCTCGGAAGCTTTCGTCAGATCTAGGTCATAATGACCCTAGATCTAACAAGTATTTGCATCTCAACAACAATCGTGATTCTTCTAGCAGGTTTAAAAGAGATAGAGGCTTAAGAAATAGCTTTAACGAAGCTCTTTCATATTGGGAGCGTGGGGAAAGTAGTGGGACGAAGACCGACAACGAAGTGGTATAGAAGATCAGCTGCCATTTTTGTGTTTTTTGGAGATTCGAGTGTTTTGTGAGAGTTTGTGGAGGTGCTAGGGTTTTGAGTGTATTTGTGACTTCAGGTTTTCATTTTTTGCCCGATTTCTTTTTGTTTGTTAACTTGGGCCTGGGCCTTTTACCTCTGTTCAAAAAAATAATATTAATATTAATTATTAAAATATAACTTCTTATTTATTAATTATTACTTCTTAATTATATTGGAATATTAATTGTTAATTATTATTTATATAATATTAATTATTAATAATAATTATATATTTATATTAATTATTAATTTTTTTTTACAAAAATAAAATGTTTAATGAAAAGGATTGTTTTTAAGAAAATGTTTTAAACAAATAACTAAGTAATATCAATTTTTTTTATTATTTTATAAACTTTGAGGAAATATCAATATATATAATGGCTAAAACTAATAAGTTGTTGTATACCTCTTTTACAATTAGCTAAAACAAATAGTTGTTAAAAAATACTTTTATTGCAACTATCAGGAGAAACCAGTTGTAAAAAATCCGTTTATTACAACTATTAGGAAAAACCAGTTGTTGTAAACCCTTTATTACAACTATTAAGAAAAAAAATATAAAAACCCTTTGTTACAATTGTCGTTTTGGGAATGTTGTAAATAACTAGTTATAACAACATTATTTTCTTCTAGTGATAACATAAATATATAAAACAAAGGTGGAACAGTAAGAAATCAAAAATAGATTCAAGGAATAAATACATACATATAGTATGTAATGACATAGTTGAGGGTATGCTCTAAGGATAATTATGCAATTTGTTACATATATCTTAATCATAAACAATCTTGTTTGTAATAAAAGTTGTTTTGTTTCTATTATATACTTGATATAATGTGTTATATATTAATTAATTAATTTAATTAAAAGTATATTTAATAGAAAATCCATAAATGGTATGCTTTATGATAATAATTACAAACTGTCGTAACTGTAAACGTAAGTAATTTATCACAACAAAGATAAATATACCAGTTTAAATATTCCTATTCAAGATGCATTGAGACTGGATATCGATATATTCGTTGAAACTAGAGTATGTAACACTGTCCAAATGTTGAATAGTGTATTACTCATGGCTGCTAAGGGAACTAAGGGGTTACGTACTGATAGTTATTGGATAACTATGAAATGACTTACTCAATAGGTTTTTTTTGGTTAATATAACTAAGGCCAAATACAAAATGTCAATGACAAATTCCTTAAATGACATATTATGTGATAGTAATTTAGTCGATGGGGAAATAAATTCCTTAGATGACAAATTCCTTAAATTCCTTAAATGACAAATTCCTTAAATAGAGAGAGTCGGTTGGCTAATTAGAGATGGGTTTGAGCTAAGCTTGAGCCTTATCTTAATGGTAAGCTAGTCGATGGGGCTGCTGCGTGGGGAGGCTTCGCCGGTAGAAGAATAAAATAGTTGGAATTTAATGAGCAATGTTCATAAGAATAACATCGTAGATTTCAATTGTTGAAACCAGCGTGATAAATTCGTCTTTCAACTTACTCAGGTTAATTTGGATTTACTCATAAAACCGTTACTTAGTATGACTTTGTGTTTGGTACATATATGTTGAAATAGAAAATACTAAATAATGATTCAGAATGGACTATTTGCATATAACAACCAAAGTGTCTCGAAGTCAATGGGAGTGATATTGAGTTTATGGGTTTTAGGATATGATCCAAGAAATAATATGAAAGTATTATTTTATAAGCATTGGAATAGAATAAGTACTTTGATAGAAATATTGAATAGTTTGTTTTTCAGTCAAAATATAGCGGAAGCATGTGTCTATAAGAAAAACCACTAAAAGATACATAGATATTTCTAGACTACAAGTAAACAATATACTACTGATTGTTAATGATGTACTTATCTTAAAATCATCAATACTCAGGCTATTTAATACTCAATATTGGATTTGTAAATCATACCATATATAATAAGTATAAAGGATGTCAGGAATGTCCCAAATGATACGCAAAGACATCTTATTGAAATGTTTAATAATGAACGTGTAAGATGGATTCCTTATGCTATACCATTAGGAATTATCATATATGTTGTACTGTTTACAATATCGGAATTTGCTTATGTGTTTGATACATCAAACCCAAATTAGGATCACTGCAAGGTAGTTTAGAGTATTCTCAAGTATTTACGAAATACTAGAGAGTTGTATTATAGAAACAATGAACTCCTTATGAAGGAGTGTACGAACTCAAACTTCATGAGTGTTATTGAGTAAAGTAGTCGATATTAAATTCATTTTTAAACCTTAATTATGAAGCTTTAAGTTTGAAATGTTCCGCTAATTCAATGAATAGGCTAAGCACATCACCTTGAGTAACACTACGATAAAAGCAATGTATAAATATAAATGCACAAATTTATAATCGAGTTAGGGGTGATTCCAACTATTAATAAAACTAATCGTTTTTAAATGATAACAATGTAATAATAAGAGCTCACTAGAGGTCGAAAAACATACTCTGAATAGTTTCATATGATAAAGATAGTTTATCAGCATCGGAGAGGGTGGATTGACAGAGTAGACAATTAAAATAACATAGCGGATTCATTCACGAAGTGTCTAACTCGATCTATTCTCACTAAACCGATCGAAGGGATAGGATAGAGATGACATAATTGGTCTCAAGTGCAAGTGCGAGATTGATAGAGCTAGAGATATACCCTAGTGGTACTTATGTAATTTGTTATATATATCCAACTCGATAATCAATTTTGCTCGAAATAAAAGCTATTTTTCTATTATATACTTGATATAATGTGTAACGAGCCACTATTTTGCACCATTCAAATTCGACAATAAAACCAAAATATGTCAAACCTGAATAGCTCAAAACAATAGATTATAGTAAAATTTGGAGCAAATAAAACCAATCACAGACACAGAATATCAGAATACTCGCAGCGAAAATAAAAATAACCATAGTGGTTCATGAAGCCACTACAAACTCAGTCTCAAACAGTTACAAAATACATAGTCTGAAAAAAACAAATACAGTTCTGAAACAAATACAGTAGAAATCCCAAATACATAAGTCTCTAATACATAAGCTGGAATAGAATGACTGAACTAAAATAGATAAAACTAGATAAGCAGATAAACTCCAGAAATCTCTAGCTTCCAGAAGATAGATCCAAGCTACTTAGGCTGATCCGAGCGTAAGAAAATAAACACAAACACTCGAGTCAGGACATACATACTTATACAATTTAAATCAACTCAAGTGAACTGTAATATAAAGGTACAAGTAACTTAAAGGATGCTTGGGATCGCCCATCCTCTAAGGATCCGTTAAACTATTTACTATATAGTAATATACGCTATTATAATAATGTCTATTAGTAAAGTAAACTTACTTTAAAATAGTGTTAAGGCTTTACATTTTCCACCTTAACACATAATAGTGTTGAATATGCGCTTAAATGATTTTTGCTTGATGATAATAAATATATATTCATTTAAATGTATTTGTTAATGTACTATTTTATTTTTCATAGATTAAATAATTATTTGTTGAATAGAATAAATTACACAGAATTTGAATTCAAACAGAAATTTTATTCAAACAAATATTTATTACAATTTTGAATAGTACAAATTCAAGCTCTCACTATACATATACAATTTTGATTCTAATTTAATTTACATAAATTCCTCACTACATATAACTCACACTCGTAGTTTATCTTCAACTTCATTCCAGTTAGAATCCAGCATCTGAGCAATCTGCAAAAATATTCACTAACGCAGTAAAATTGAAAAGAAATATTTTTGCAATATAAAATAAAATATGGATTTTGAAAATATTATTTTCCTCAGTTATTTGGGTTGTTCGTCAGCACTTACATTTGAATTCATCATACACGAACAATGTGACATGCACAGTGTATCACTGTACATGCCACAAGGCCGTGCACACCGATATACACTTGATAATGTTACAGGGACAGGTGAGCACAAGGTCAAACCCAAAATAAAAGGACAGGTTCAACTCAGGTGCAATATAAATAAAATCACGACACGAGCACAAGGTCAAACCCGAGTTTTGAAACTAGATTCAACTCAAGTGAAATTTCAAAAATCAACATGAAATGATCAAGAACCAAACAAAGACCAGAAGTACAAAATGACCACCAAGTATGCTAAAACAAAATCAGGCCCAAACCAGTTGCAACATCACTAATACTAGTGAAACAGAAGCTCAAACCAGAACAAATATCACTGCAACATGAGTAGTGCAGGACAAAGCATCCAGTTTTTCAATATGATGTATAAAGTCTCAAAGTAACAATAAAGGATGCATCAATGACAACAAGAGCAGCAAAACAATACTGCAACTCCAATAGATCAAAGCCAAAGTAGATAACCAAATCTGAAGTCAATAATGCAACAGTGACATGCACAACTACCAAAACAACACGATGCAAATGAATTCGACAAAGTATGTACACAAGTAACCAAACTACAACAAGCATAGACACACATGTATATGAAGTACACAAGTGCAACAAGCAGCGGTGTGCAAGTGCAGACCACAAAGACAAATGAACATGTCAACAGCACATGAAGGCAACATGAAGCATGACGAGCTCAATACAACCCAGTATCAACAATATTTGGAGTGAATAACTATATGAAACAGTGATGAAACTGGAACATGACAAAGTCTCAGTGATTAAACCTGAAAGCAAGCATGATTCAAAACAAATACAGTATGATACAAGATGAACCAGACAGTGATGCAAATAGTGAACAACCAGACAACATCAAAATTCACGAATGCAATGCTCAGTGGAGTTCAGGTTAAACCAACCAGAGAAAATGGCCAGAGATGAAGCTCACAGGGGCCATAAAATCAAAGCCATAATTCACAGTGAAGTCGAAAGCAATAAACAAGCTATAGTCGAAATCATGGAAGCATACAGAAGTCAACAAGGAAATTCACGAAAACAATAATTGATCGAGATCAAAATGTTAAACAAACTTGAGGTCAAGTGATAAAATTCATGTTTAAAAGGTCAAGTGCCAAAGTCCAGGTGTAATGAAGTTGATGCCAGAGAAATCGAATTCGTGAACGTATAATGTATAAAAATTCAAGTGCGTATCTTTGAAATAGTCAAAGCAAATCAAAAGAGGAAAGATTGTTGCCGTAGGACTCAAGAAAAATCAAACGCTGCATAATCAAAGCTGTGCGCATCAAGTCGTAAAGATATCAGGCAAGTAAGAATTAGGAAAGTGTCGAATCGATATATATACACCCAAAATCATCATCGGCTGGAGTGAAAAAGAACAATCGAAAATTCAAGTAATCGAACCTGAAAATAAAAAGGAACGAACAACGTACCAAAGTAGATTCGCAATCAATCATCTCGCGGCAACCAGCCATTCATTAGAGGAGCAAATCAATCGACAGAGCAACAAAATCAATCGGCATCGTCGAATTATCAGAAGCCCTAATTTCAGTTGCAAAGAGGAACGAAAGCCGCCATTTTCAGAACCCTAAATTACATCAAGAGGGAAGTGGCCGTGTTTTGTTTTTGGGTCGGGTTATTTTGTTTAAGGGGAAAAATTTGTACTCTAAGTTTTTATTTATTTTTTCTCTTATTTTTATTTTTGAAGTCTATACTTTTCGAATCAAATCTTGGTAAATCACCACCAAGGATTTAGGTTGTGTCAGATTGTCTAGTTAGGATTAGTTCAGTAAGCAGGATTTGTGAGTTTGCAAAACTCTATTGGCGGTAACAGGGTTTGCGAGTCTGTTAGAGTGTTTGTAAGCGAGAGACTGTTTAATTCTAATAGAAATCTAGGAATGCAGCAGTAGGCAGGGGTTGTCGAAGCTGGATAAATTTTGTGTGTGATTTACTTTTCAGCATATTTACTTTTCTACAGTTTGTTTTTGCGTTTAATTCGAGAAAATTTGCTATAACCCTATTCACCCCCCTCTAGGGTTAATCTAGATCCTACAAATAGTCCCAGTAGTCCATCCAGTATCATAGTCCCTCCCTGATCGAGAAGCCACCAGAGGATACTCCATTGGCTACAGGAGAAAACCAAACTCGTACAAGGCGCGCTAGGGTAGGTGACACGGCACAACGAGACAATGCCAGGGTAGATATACCAATTACTATCCGGACTGGTGGTGACGCGTAGCAGCCACTACCGCCTACCTCGAGCAACACTCCCAAAATCAAAGGTGCGCACCGATCAATCACAAAGTAATAGAATGGCATACAAAGAAGTGTGTTCGATAAGAGGAGCTACCTCACTGACACAGAATCGCTCCTGGTTTAGCCACCTTATGCAAACTCACGGGAGTCGGGTCCACGTATATACCTTAACAGAACGTCGCCACCATCCTACTTCATTCTGGAATCTCCACCGTGTACATGGTTATCAAAGTGGTTTTCAGTATCGACAGAGAGTATACCCATATCCGATCTCGGTCTCTTTGCCAACCAATCGTTATTATAACCCGTTGTTATGAATTTCAAAAATGGTTTATATTTCACTTCAAAACATATTCATTTAAACCCTCTAAGTTCAATATCAAATAATATTCATTTCAAAGTTGTAACATTTCTAATTTCATTCATCAATTATAAAATTTCCAAATCATTGTAAAATTCAAAACAACAGCACTTACCAAGTGCTATGCTAGGTATTAGTAATTTAAAACAATTCAGTTTCATTTCAGCAACAGAAGCACTTACCAAATGCTACAGTAGCTATTTAGTTATTCAAAATAGTTTTCTTTCAGCAACAACAACACTTACAAAGTGCTGCAACAACTCTTTATTTATTTAAAAACATAGTTTAGTTTCAGCAACAACAGCACTTACAAAGTGCTGCAGTAGCTCTATATTATTCCAAAACTTAGTTTATTTTCGGAAATGATAGCACTTAACAAATGCTGTCTTAAAACCACAACATTTCTGAAGTGATATCAATACTAATTTCCAACTTTAATATAAAATTTCGAAAACATTAAAACTTCAATTTTAGCCATCTTATCTTGTAAAAATCATATTTTTCGCTTGAAAACTATTCATTTAGATATCATTTAACTTATGATTCAATAAATTAAACCTTTAATAAATGAATATCCAATTTAACAGTAATTCACTTATTAAGTCAAAAGTAAACTATTTTCTCCATCTTTTTATTTTTAACAATTAACTTAATATTTTATTTTAAAATACTCATTTCATAAATAAAAATTAAATTTCCATTTATTTACTTAACTAAAATTTCCATTTAAAACCAAATTCCCAATTTCAAGTTAAGTCATCCTTTTTAAAATACACCTTACCATTTAATTCTTTATACATTTTGTCTTACAGAAAAATCACTATAAATTCATTTAAATTATTTAAATCTAATCTAAGTTAAAATGTCATATTTTACATTTAAAAATACTTATAAATTTCAAAAAATATATATTATTAACCACGAGTTTGTATAATATTTTCTAACCTAGGTCAAGTGATGCGGATAATATATCATTTCAATCCATAATTTAAAAAGAAAATTTGAGTTATATCATTTCAAACCCGCAATCCTAAGTAAATCATGTACAATAAAAATCACTCGAGCCTATCATTTCAGCCCATAATGATTTTTCCTTATTCTAAAGTCCGTTCGGGTATGTATCATTTCAACCCATAGTGATAAGGGAACTTGCAGTGTGAGATACAGAAAATAAAACAACAATATAGCAAATAATATTATAACAAATGATATAATAGGTATAAAATCAGGTTATACATCATAACAGATCACAGGCATATATGAACATAGTATATCAATCATTACAATTTCAAGTGACATTGTTTCACATTTATATAAGTATGATTTGTCTAGAGTGAATAACTCACCTTCTTAAGCCAGAGAACAATTCAAAACAAAAAAATCCACATTCTGCAAAGCACGAAAAGACACGACAAGAATCGAGAAGGAGTAATGTAATTTAATAAATAAATCAAATATAAGTATATGATTTAACACGAACAAGATAAGAATTCAACAATGAAAAATTTGAATCAAAATAAGATATTGGCTTGACCAAAGCCATTGGGATCAGCTACATCACCTATAGGCTCGGCCACACCCCTATATGATTCGGCCTTGGTGTGTTTGTGGCATGTAGGCTCGACTAAGGATCATGTACACAAAGCTATGGGCAATGGAATATGAAGAGTGGTAAGTTACGAGTCACGGAAGTAAAAGGGCAAGGCCAAGGAGGAGTTTTGGTTCACCTAGGCTCGGCCATAGTCTAAAGTGCTCGGCCATGGTGTGATGTTTGGGTCAAGTGGTCATCATAGGAACGGCAAGGCAAGGTATGGTCATGGCAAGCAAAGTGATGGTGGTGTTTCATGTTGTGGCCGAGGTTAATAAGGAGAAGTGGTTGCAATGGAAGGCTTGGCTAGGTTTTTGGTCATGTTTTGGTGATGAATCTTGATCTAGGGGTCATGGCCATGGGCATGGGATGATGAGGAGGTGGATGGCCTGTCATGGTGGTGGTGGAAAGAGATGGTGGTCGGCAATAGAGGTGGAGGCCGAGCAACTTGATGAAGAAAGAAAAAGAAAATAAAAGAAAAAGGATAAAGAAAGAGGAAGAGAAGCCATGGAAACTTACAGTATTTTTCTCTCTGGATGCAAATGAAAATGAGATGAGAAACTTTTCTTTTGTGTGTGATTTACAAAGCTAGAGGAAGCTAGGGTTTTGAGGAATTGGTTATGAATGGCTGTGAAGAAATAAAAGGGGTAGGCAAATAAAAAGGCAAGAATTTAACACAATGTAACCTATGTCTAATTAAAACAATGTAACGTATGTCTAATTGGATTTTTTCCAAGCCATTAAATAAATGATATACATAAATAAAATCCAATACATACAATAAGGTCTAAACAAAACAAAATAGAAAATAAAATAAAGAGATGGACGTAGGAAAAATATGAAATAAAAATACAAAAATTAATTGCGTGTAAAACACTGTATTTATCCAATTTTGAAAGTATAAATAAGAATTTAGCAAAACGAAAAGCAGAACGGATCTCAGAATTATATCCAGCTTCAAATAATAAGACTAGAATTTAAAATTTTGAAGTTTTCAAATAAAAGTCAAAGTTTGACCAAAATATCAAATTTTCAAAAAATGTTTATTTTATTCTATTTGGAAGATAAATTGCAATCAAATCCAAAATTACACTGGAAATATTCCAAAATTTCAAATTTTAATGAATAAAAATCAAAGTCTTCAAATAAATTAAATTTAAAAATAATTACAAAAATTTTGGGTTGTTACACTCTCCCCCACTCAAAACTTTTCGTCCTCGAAAAGGAATGAAACAAGGAAAACAAAGAAAGATAAGATAGCAAAGCAAAAGTACGTGGAACAAACAATTTCGGATTCGCAGCACGAATGCTCTCCTCCATCTCCTAGGTACAATCCCGATCATCCGTACTCCACTGCACTTTGACCAGGTTGATAGATGTCCATCTTAGCTGCTTCGCACCTCGATCGACGATACAAAGTGGCTTCCTCTCAACAGTCAGATTAGGCTCAATATCCAAACTCTCAAGAGCAGAAAGCTGGACAATCAAAGATGGATCATGCAGATAGCGACGAAGATGTGAAACATGGAATACATTATGCACTCCAGCAAACTTTTCAGGCAAATCCAGACGATAAGCCAAAGAACCAATCCTCTCTAAGATACGGAAGGGACCAACAAACCTAGGAGCAAGCTTACCTCTACGACCAAACCGAATCACACTCCTTAAGGGAGAGACCTTAAGGAAAACCAAATCACCAACTGCAAACTCCAAACTCCTCCTACACCGATCAACATACTTCTTTTGCCTATCCTGAGAAATCCTCAACTTCCTCTT
Source organism: Allium cepa (assembly GCA_030765085.1). Lineage (NCBI taxonomy): Eukaryota > Viridiplantae > Streptophyta > Magnoliopsida > Asparagales > Amaryllidaceae > Allium > Allium cepa. Next base: position 785,531,306 of record CM060938.1, read on the forward strand.
AAATTCCTCAACCTTCTCCGAAGCTTCCAAGATCAGATTAGGACCAAGAACCAAACGATTACCGGATTCAATCCAGCAAGATGGAGATCTACAAGGTCTTTCGTAAAAAGCAACATCTCAATACTAGCCTGAATTCAAGGACGGAATGAGATAGGTAAAGATTAGGATAAGATTTACATAGAAGATGGAAAATATACCTGATGACTGTTGTTATAGGTGAATTCGACAAGATGGAGATGATCTCCCCAAGATCCTCCATAATCCAGAACACAAGCACAAAGAAGATCCTCTAGAATCAGATTCACTCTTTCCGTTTGACCGTCAGTCTGTGGGTGGTAAGCAGTGTTCAGATTCAAACGAGTACCCAAAGATTCCTGAAAAGCTTTCCAAAACCGACTGATAAAAATAGGGTCCCGATCACAAACAATGCTGATAGGAACACCATGGAGACGAACAATCTCCCTCATATAAATCTCAGCCAGACTGGAAGCAGAATGGGTAGATGTGACCGGAATAAAATGAGCGGACTTGGTCAGACTATCCACAATAACCCAGATACTCTCATTACCTTTTCGAGTTCTGGGTAAGCCATCAATGAAATCCATGGAAATCTATTCCCATTTGTAATTAGGAATCTCAAGGGGCTGCAACAAACCAGGGGTCTTCTGATGATCTGCCTTGACTTGCTGACAAGTCGCACACCTACTAACAAAGATAGAGATATCTCGCCTCATACCTCTCCACCAATAAAGCTTCTTCATGTCCTGATACATCTTCATCACACCAGGATGAATAGAAAGTCTGGATCGATGATGTTCCCAAAGTAACTCCTGCCTCAAACCATCAACATTCGGGACAGAAATCCAATTATTAATCCTCAAAATCCCTCTATCATCGATCTGAGCTCCACTACCATCAGAACTACTACCACCAACTGTGCTACGAACACTCTCCTTAATCAATCTGATAATCCTATCCTCATCCTGCGTAGCAATGATACGATCGAAAAGAGGAGAAGAAGAAACAACAAGCTGACACAACATAGCCTTCCTCCAACTCAAAGCATCAGCTACAACATTAGCTTTCCCAGGGGTATAGCTAATGTCAAGATCATAAGAAGCAAGAAACTCCAGCCACCTAACTTGCCGTTGATTCAAATCCTTCTAGGTGAAGATATATTTCAAAGACTGGTGAGCAGTAAAGAGCTCAAACTTAGCACCCAAAAGATGATACCTCCAAAGCTTCAAAGCAAAGACAACAGCAAGCAACTCTAAATCATGAGCAGCATAGTTGGCCTCATGGGTCTTCAATTGGCAACTGGCATAAGCAACCACCTTCCCATCTTGCATCAAAACAGCTCTTAAACCTTCACGACAAGCATCAGTATATACCGTTAATCCCACATTTCCATTTGGAATAGTAAGCACTGGTGCGAAAATAAGCTTATGCTTCAACTTATTGAATGCAGCTTTACACATATTGTCGTATATAAACTTAGCATTCTTTCGAGTTAAAGCAGTGAGAGGTGCAGAAATCTGAGCAAAGTTCTCAATGAATCTCCGGTAGTAACCGAAAAGGCCCAGAAAACTGCGAATATCAGTTGGAGTCCTAGGATTTTCTCAATCCTGTAACAGAATAAATAAGGACCACAGAAAAGATAAAATGATCAAATTAAAGAAGGAGAAGAAAGGAAAGACTTACATTGACCGCAGTGATCTTGACTGGATCAATTGAACTCCATTTCTAGAAACAATATGCCCAAGGAATCGGACTTCATCTCTCCAGAAATGGCATTTCGAAAATTTAGCCTTCAACTGATGATTTCTAAGAGTCTCCAGAACAAATTTCAAATGTGACTCATGCTCATCCTTGACTTAGAGATGACAAGGATATCATCAACAAATGCTAAAACAAACTTATTAAGCACACCTCAAAAAACACGATTCATTAAATCAACAAAGAAAGCAGAAGCATTAGTCAAACCAAAAGGCATAACTAACCATTCATAAAAACCATTCTCAGTACGGAAAGTAGTCTTAGGAATACTTTCCTCAGCAACTCTGAGTTGATGAAAACATGTGGCAAGATCAAGCTGAGAGAAAATAGTAGCTCCATGGAGCTAAACATATCATTGATGCGAGGCATGGGATATCTGTTCTTCATAGTGAGCTTGTTCAGCTCCCTATAATCAATACACATTCGCAACGAACCATCAGACTTAGTGACAAAGACCACTGCTGCTCCCCATTCCGAATAGCTAGGTTTGATCAGACCCTTGGAGGACAAGTCCTCAATTTGCTTCCTTAACTCGACCTTCTCACGGGGTGCCATTCTTCTAGGAGGAAGAACTACATGTCGAGCTCTAGGGATAATATCAATACGGAAGTCGCTTTCCCGCTTAAGAGGCAAAGCAGTGACTTCACCAAATACATCAGGAAAGAGTTTGACCACACGAGTCGAATGAAGATCACCCAGAGAAGAATCAAGACAATAAATAAAACTGCCAGCAAAATCCTAGGGCAAACTACACTGAATCACCAAAGAATTACCAAAATCATCCACAAAAGAGAAAGTTCAGGTACTATAAGAGATAAAGGCATCATGCCTCTTCAGTCAATCACCCCCAGTCAATAGATCAAAAGCATCAAAGCCCAAAACATAGAAATCACCACTGAAACAGAGATCAAAATAAAGAAGCTTCACTTGCTTACAAATCCTACTAAGATTCGTAGGACCACCATCAGGATTTGAAACGCACAAAGGCATAAGAGCCAACTCAGGAGAAAGAAGATGCTCAAATTTATCACAAATATCCACAAAAATAAACCTATGGGAAGCTCCAGTATCAAATAGAACATGGACAGGAAAATTAAACGGAGAAAAAGTGCCCTAAAGTGTACCTTGGTCGTCACTAGGAGCAAGAGCAGGCACAAGTGCAGGTGCAGAAGGTGGAGCTGGTGAAGATGCAGAAGTAACAACAAAAATACCCGATGACTTGCCCTTCCTCTGAGTAGGGCAGTTCTTCTTGAAATGGCCAAGTTGTAGAAAAATGTGATAGAGATCACGCCTGGTCAACTGTGCTGGAGGAATAGCGGCACCACCCAAAGTAGGACAGCATTAGCATAGTGTCCCTTCTGATTGCATCTGTAGCAAGTAATGGCAGATAGGTCGATCGACTGCCTCTGAGATGAAGAAGATGATCCCAACCCTAGAGTCTTGTTTTGATTCTTCTTATGGTGAAAGTTGGGCTTTCTCTTCTTAGGATTGCCAGAAGAAGCAGACCGAGCAGTTGGAGGATCCTTATAAGTAGGATTCTCATATCTAATGGCCATGTCCATCAGAGCAGTGAAAGGGCTATGCACATGGGCTATGAGACGATTATAGTACTCCGGACGTGCTCCAGCAATGAACTTCTCATTTTTCTTGTGAGGAGTGTCAATCGGATTAAGACCAAACTTAGAAAGTTCATTGAACTTCCTTTCATACTTAGCAAAAGACATATCACCCTGCTTCAGATCCATGAATTCCCGATACAGCTGAGAGTTTCCTGCCTCGGGCATCCACTTCACAAGAAAAGCCTCCCTAAAGCATGATAAAGAAATATAAGGAAGATTTCAAAAAGAAAAACTGAAAAAAATTCAAGACAAACAGAAGAGGATACCTAAACTGTTCCCATGAAATGTCAGCCTCAGCGGTGGGAGCTGTGACAGACTCCCACCAATCCAAAGCTGCTCCTTTCAATTGCCAAGCTTCCAACTGTCGCTGCGGGGCATTAGTGATCTCTAGACCGAAGAAGATTCTCTCCAAATCCTTCAACCACTGTTGAGCTTCAATAATGCTCCAAGATTCAGTGAACTTGGTGCCACCAAGCTCGGTGTATTCCTTACAGAGTTTCGTGAACCTGACTAGTGCAACAGGCTCAGGAGCTGGGGCGACACCACGTCCCCTACCTCTAGCGTTCCTATTACTCATCCTAAAAAATCAAGAATGAATTTTAGGACAGTGGTAATTGAGAAACAAAGACAATATTAGATAAGATAAAATAAGATGCAACGAGAATTGAATATCCCGAACAAAGCAATTTCTAACAAGGTGGGTAAGAAAAGGAAGAAGTTTAGAAAAAATTTAATTTCAAAACAAGAATTTTTTTTTATCAAAATACTCCTTAAAAATACTTTTAAAACCATTTGAAAAATCATTTTATATTTTAAAGTACGTTGTCTCACAAAGAAAGGATTCTAAGATCGATTTCACACATTCTAGGGTATTTTTACCCTATCTCTAATGAGTTTTTTCTCCTTAGGCTAAGGTTTGCCTAAAACCAAAGCTCTGATACTAACCGTAATGACCCACTTTTTTGCACCATTCAAATTCGACAATAAAACCAAAATACGTCAAACCTGAATAGCTCAAAACAATAGATTGTAATAAAATTTGGAGCAAATAAAACCAATCAAAGAATCACAGACACAGAATATCAGAATACTCGCAGCAGAAATAAAAATAACCATAGTGGTTCATGAAGCCACTACAAACTCAGTCTCAAACAGTTACAAAATACATAGTCTGAAAAAACAAATACAGTTTTGAAACAAATACAGTAGAAATCCTAAATACATAAGTCACTAATACATAAGCTGAAATAGAATGACTGAACCGAAATAGATAAAACTAGATAAGCAGATAAACTCCAGAAATCTCTAGCTTCCAGAAGATAGATCCAAGTTGATACTCAGGCTGACCCGAGCGTAAGAAAATAAACACAAACACTCGAGTCAGGACATACATATTTATACAATGTAAACCAACTCAAGTGAACTGTAATATAAAGGTGCAAGTAACTTAAAGGATGTTTGGGACCGCCCATCATCTAAAGATCCGTTAAACTATTTACTATGTAGTAATATACGTTATTATAATAATTTCTATTAGTAAAGTAAACTTACTTCAAAATAGCGTTAAGGCTTTACATTTTCCACCTTAACACATAATATTCCCAGTAGTCCGTCCAGTATCATAGTTCCTCATGATCGAGAAGCCACTAGAGGATACTCCATGGGCTACGGGAGAAAACCAAACTCGTACAAGGCGCGCTAGGGTAGGTGACAAAGCACAACGAGACAATGCCATGGTAGATACACCAATTACTATGAGGACTGGTGGTGACACGTAGTAGCCACTACCGCCCACCTCGAGCCACACTCTCAAAATCAAAGGTGCGCACCAATCAATCACAAAGTAATAGAATGGCATACGAAGACATGTGTCCGATAAGAGGAGCTACCTCACTGGCCCGGAATCGCTCCTGTTTTAGCCACTTTATGCCAACTCACGGGAGTCGGGTCCACGTATATACTTCAACAGAACGTCGCCACCATCCTACTTCATTCTGGAATCTCCACCACGTACACGGTTGTCAAAGTGGTTTTCAGTATCGATAAAGAGTATGCCCATATCCGATCCCGGTCCCTTTGCCAACCAATCATTATTATAACCCATGGTTATGAATTTAAAAATGGTTTATATTTCACTTCAAAACATATTCATTTAAACCCTTTAAGTTCAATATCAAATAATATTCATTTCAAAGTTGTAACATTTCTAAGTTCATTCATTCAATTATAAAATTTCCAAAACATTGTAAATTTCAGCTACAACAGCACTTATAAAATGTTACGGTAGATATAGTAATATTTCAAAACATTGTCAAATTCAAAACAGCAGCACTTACCAAGTGCTACGGTAGGTATTAGTAATTTAAAACAATTCAGTTTCATTTCAGCAACAGCAGTACTTACCAAGTGATACGGTAGCTATTTAGTTATTCAAAACAGTTTTCTTTCAGCAACAACAGCACTTACAAAGTGCTGCAGTAGCTCTTTATTTATTTAAAAATATAGTTTAGTTTCTGCAACAACAACACTTACAAAGTGCTGCAGTAGCTTTTTATTATTCCAGAACTTTGTTTATTTTCAGAAATGATAGCACTTAACAAATGCTGTCTTAAAACAACAGCATTTCTGAAGTGCTACCAATACTAATCCAGCTTTAAAATAAAATTTCAGAAACATCAAAACTTCAATTTTAGCCATCTTAACTTATAAAAATCATATTTTTGCTTCAAAATTATCCATTTAGATATCATTTAACTTATGCTTCAATAAAATAAACCTTTAATAAATGAATATCCAATTTAACAATAATTCACTTATTAAGTCAAAAGTAAACTATTTTCTCCACCTTTTTATTTTTAACAATTAACTTGATACTTTACTTTAAAATACTCATTTCATTAATAAAAATTGAATTTCCATTTATTTACTTAACTAAAATTTCCATTTAAAACCAAATTCCTAATTCCAAGTTAAGTCATCCTTTTTAAAATACACCTTACCATTTAATTCTTTATACATTTTAACTTATAGAAAAATCACTATAAATTCATTTAAATTATTTAAATCTAATCTAAGTTAAAATGTCAAGTGATACAGATGATATATCATTTCAATATGTAATTTAAAAAGAAAATCCGGGTTCTATCATTTCAAACCCGCAATCCCAAGTAAATCAAATACAATAAAAATTACTCGTGCCTATCATTTCAGCCCATAATTATTTTTCCTTATTCTAAAGTCCATTCGAGTATGTATCATTTCAACCCATAGTGATAAGGGAACTTACAGTGTGAGATATAGAAAATAAAACAACAGTATAGCAAATAATATTATAACAGATGATGTAACAGGTATAAAATTAGGTTATACATCATATAAATAGATCACAAGCATATATGAACATAGTACATCAATCATTACAATTTCAAGTGACATCGTTTCACATTTATATAATTATGATTTATCTAGAGTGAATAACTCACCTTCCCAAGCTAGAGATCAATTCAAAACAAAAAAAATCCACACTCCACAAAGCACGAAAAGGCACAACATGATTCGAGAAGAAGTAACACCCAAATTCAAATCTTGTAATCAAATAAATAAATCAAATATAAGTATATGATTTAACACGAACAAGATAAGAATTCAACAATGAAAAATTTGAATCAAAATAAGATAAAAATGGCTTGACCAAAGCCATTAGGCTCGGCTACATCACCTATAGGCTTGGCCACAACCCTATATGGTTCGGCCATGGTGTGTTTGAGGCATGTAGGCTTGGCTAAGGATCATGTACACATGGCTATGGGCAATGGAATATGAAGAGTGGTAAGTTATGAGTCATGGAAGTAAAAGGGCAAGGCCAAAGAGGAGTTTTGGTTCACCTAGGCTCGGCCATAGTCTAAAGTGCTCGGCCATGGTGTGATGTTTGGGTCAAATGGTCATCATAGGCACGACAAGGCAAGGTATGGTTATGGCAAGCAAAGAGATGGTGGTGTTTCATGTTGTGGCCGAGGCTAATAAGGAGAAGTGGTTGCAATGGAAGGCTTGGCTAGGTTTATGGTCATGTTTTGGTGATGGATCTTGATCTAGGGGTCACGGCCAAGGGCATGAGATGATGAGGAGGTGAATGGCTGGTTATGGTAGAGGTGGGAAGAGATGGTGGTTGGCAATAGAGGTAGAGGCCAAGCAACTTGATGAAGAAAGAAAAAGAAAATAAAAAAAAGGAAAAAGAAAGAGGAAGATAAGCCTTGGAAACCTACAGTATTTTTCTCTCTGGATGCAAATGAAAATGAAATAAGAAACTTTTCTTTTGTACGTGATTTACAAAGCTAGAGGTGGCTTGGGTTTTGTGGAATAGGTTATGAACGGCTATGAAGAAATAAAAGGGGTAGGAAAATAAAAAGGCAAGAATTTAACACAATGTAACCTATGTCTAATTAAAACAATGTAACGTACGTCTAATTGATTTTTTTTCCCAGCCATTAAATAAATGATATACACAAATAAAATCCAATACATACGATAAAGTCTAAACAATACAAAATAGAAAATAAAATAAAGAGATAGACATAGGAAAAATATAAAATAAAATTACAAAAATTAATTGCATGTAAAACGCTGTATTTTATCCAATTCTAAAAGTATAAATCAAAATTTAGCGAAACGAAAGGCTGAACGGATCTCATAATTATACCAGCTTCAAATAAAAAGATTATAATTTAAAATTTAAAATTTTCAAATTTTCAAATAAAAGTCAAAGTTTGACCAAAATATTAAATTTCTAAAAAATGTTAATTTTATTCTATTTGGAAGATAAATTGTAATCAAATTCAAAATTACACTGGAAAAATCTCAAAAATTCAAATTTTAATGAATAAAAATCAATGTCTTCAAATGAATTGAATTTAAAAATAATTATAAAAAATTAGGGTTTTTGAATAATGTGTTATATTAATTAATTAAGTTAATTAAAAGTATATTTACTAGAAAATACGTAAATTGTTTGTTTTGTGATAGTAGTTACAATGCATTGTAACCATGAGTGATTTATCATAATAAAATAAGCATACCATTTTAAGCATTCCTTTTTAAGATGTGTCGATGCTGGATATCGATGCATCCATTGAGACTAGAGTACGTAACTCTCTTCAAATTTTGGGTCCTGCATTGCACAGGACTACTGGAGGCACCAAGGGGTTACGTATGGATGGTTATTGGATAACTATAGAATGACCCACTCAATAGTTTTCTGTTGGTTAGTATGACTAAGGTTAAACAAAAATTATTGATGTGACAATATTACACAATTCCCTTGACTTAAGAATACTATTGATCTTCAATATAGAAATTTGGCTTTGGTTATAGTTAAAATCATAGTACAATATCTATCGAACGACTATAGTTGGGTCAAATGGATGCATTGAAAGTGAAACATTATTCAAGTGAGGGTTCATCTCCTCGGTTATATGAGATTAATATCACGGTCAACTTAATTCAACTCAATGTCAAAGTCCATGGCCAGTGCAGTTCGATTAATAATATTTGTCATTATTGAGTCAAGGACTTTGTGTTCTGACTATAGAGTTGAATATGGATGATATTGGAATTTTGACCATTGCCAAAGTCTATTAACCCAAAGTGATATAGTTTTGACGAAGAGAATTGGTGTATATAATAGTCACTATCGAGTAACGCTTAACAAAGTAAAATTAGATTTTACCTAAATCAAGTAAGCAATAAATTTGGCTAAAATAGTACACCACCTATTAAGTGATGTGCAAACGTTAATATTCGTATAGTTTGATATTAATCGCTGACCGTATTTACTCTTAAAGTGTCACACAATCGTATATTGACAAGGGGAGCACGTAATAAGGGAGAGAGTAATACATATCATCTTACTTCAATTTATAGGTATCTCATTAAAAAGGGGAGATTTTAAGAACACTGTTTGTATGATTCAATGATGATAAGTATATCTCTGTATATTGAAATTATATTATGTAGGTATTAGAAGATTTTGAATCAGAGAATCGAGGAGGAAAAAAGCGAATCATCTACATATCAAAAGCCAAGGAAATATGGATTATCAAGTCAATTGTATGTATTTGGTCTTACATATACTTTTAAAATCTCCTTAATAGTTCACATGCATGCACACACACATATCTGCATACAAAGAATTCAAAAATCAAAGAGTTGAACAATTTTGCCGTAAGTATTATTAAATGTGTGCATATATTTATTCTATGCGTATGTATATACATACATACATATATATACATACATACATACATACATATATATATATGTGATAACCTGGATTTTTGGTCATTGGTTATTTGATAATTAACTGGATTAATTAGTAGAAATACTGATTTATAGATTAAACAAATATTATTCTGTTGATTAAAAATATCAGGATGTTGTAAATGGATTTGAAACTATAGTAAATGTTGGACTATATATCTGAGAAATGATAAATTTTTATAGTGAACTAATAAATCTATAAATAGATATATGCAAATTTTATAATATTAGAAATTTTAAATGTATACATATCCATAATATAAGTGTGCGAATATTTATATATACCAAAGGGTTGAATATATGGAAATTAAGAGGGTGTAGATATGTATATAGATATCAAAATTCACCATAGATATTTCCAGTTATATATATATATATATATTGTAAATAAGAAGCATTGGTTGATTGATAGTTTGAAATAAGAATTGATAAATGGTTGTATACTTTCATTTAAAAATTTACACATGGAAATAAATTTAGTTTATAAGTATAAGAATAAATACAAAACATATATAAACAAAAATAAAACATTAAAACTTAGAATAATATAAAAGGCAAAAGCATAAATTAAAAATAGAAAAGTATAAAATATATATACATAATTAATTGAAAATATAATATAAGGATTTTATTAACATATTAAAAACATTTAATTACATGTGTAATCATTTTAAAAATGGAATTTAACAAGTGTAAGATAATTAGATCATACAATAACATTTGTAACTAAATTAGCTTGCAAACAATACAAGTGTCATTTGTCCTTTTTTTCAAAAATAATAACTAAAATTAAAACAAAGTTATATATACACACCATTTCTTCTCTTCTTTTTTCGCATATTCAAACTAAACAAAATATAAAGCAAGCTAAAATTTGAAAACAAAACCAGATAAGGGAATAATAAAAACCAAATCAAACAACACCTTTAAAATTTTCAAACAGCAACTGTTCCAAGTTTATTCTGAGCAAGATTTAAGTCTCCAACCTGATCTGAAGCAAATTCAAATATCAGAGCAAAGCAAGTTCAACTGAAACAAATCAAAGAAAATTCAAAAAATAATTCAAACTACTTCAGCTTTTACAAGTTCTAAAAACCTGAAGCTCAACAAAATTCAGGTTCAAAGCAGATCAAAGCAAGAACAAGTTTCCAGCTTTTAAACATCCCAGGCTTCTCTATAATAACCGTGAGTAAACAAAATCCTTATTATATTGTAACTTATGTTTTTTCATGGATTTAAGTGTGGTTTGATAACTATGTTTTGTTCTGAATATATGTACCCATATATGAGTATAAATAAGTGATTAAAACCAGAGAAGTTAGGATGTTCACCTTTTTAACACTACTCTGTAAAATTTCAAAATAAAATTCGCTAGGCTTGACTTCAAAAATTTCCACCACTCAATCTAATTAGTTTTAAGTGGTGATGTTAAAAGAAAAGTTGTTTGTTTCGAGGTGTACTTTATTTTTAAATTGGTTTCAGCAAATATATTGAACTATAGACTGGTAAAATGTATGTTTTACAGTAAGTGGTCAAGTTTAGCCAAGATTTGATCATCAAGATTTGGGTCTTTGTTTTTGTAATCGCAATCGTTGATGGAAAAGATGATTTTTAAGGGTGGTAGAGTGATTTCTAGATGCGCAGAGTGAGAGGTAGGTCGAGTTGAACGGATTTGGGCATGACGGCAAATTTAGGTGGCTGGGTTGATTTGGAGGCGTGGCCTCGACGTGCAGGAGGAGTAGGGCATGGAAAACTCAAGAAAAATGACGTTGGAATTTCTGAGTGATCATGGAAGTAGTTTGATTGGGCATTAGGGCTTAAGGGATCTTCGCTTTTCGGTTTCGATTTGATTAGCGAAGCAAGGAGAGTGATGGAAGGCTGCGCGCATGGGGGAAGCAATGCAGAAGGAGGAGGTGGGTCTTCCGATGAAGTTCGAGGGTATACGGTAGTAGAAGTGCTCGGAGCGTGGCGATCAATGTGTATCTGATCATTTGCAGTAGGGGGTCCAAGTTTTTTTTCTATCAGGGCAGTTCGTTGAGGCTTGGGTGTTTGGATAGGAAGGGATGATCGTGCGAGATTGGCATGGATGATCGGCGGTAGGGCACGATCATCGGAGGAAGCATGCACGGATACGTGCAAAACTTCGTGTTCAAGCCTGTAGTTTGAATTTGAACTGTTTTCCGAAGGGAATAAGAAGATGGGAGGAAGGGAATTCGTTTGTTTCGTGGGTCCTGGTCTTGGGTGGGCCGGAAGGTAGCGGGCCAGTTGGATTAAGTAATTAAATTTATAAAAGAAATAAAAGATCGTTAAGGAAATAAGAGGAAGAATAAAATGAAGTAAAGAGTATAGGGAAGGAATGTTTTCAAAATACTTAGTTGTTTTTGAACTTAAGTTAGCTCGAGGTCTTAGGATTAGACGAGTATTTTTTATATACCGATGAAGTTAAAGGTTTCAAAGTTAAATATAATAAGTTAAGTATATATTTTTATTTCTATGTGATTTCAAATCAAATATAATGATGATTAAGTAGTTAAATTAAGATAGTTTATCTTAAATTAATTAAGGTCTTGATTATTGATGGATGAATAATTAATGTAATTTATTAAAAGTCATTAATTAATATAAGTAATAAAAGGTTTATTAATTAACTTAAGTAATTAAGGATAATTAACTAAAGTGACTAATTAAGGATAATTACTTAAGATAGTTAATTAAGGATCATTGATAAATGTAAGAAATTAAAGGTTGATTATTTAATGTGAATGATTATATGATTAAAGAATTAATTTCAATAATTAATTAAAGGGTTAGTTAATTAATGAATGTAATTAATTAGAGGATAATTAATCAATGTAAGCGATTATAGAATAATTAATTGGAGTAATTAATTAAGGATCAATGTAATAAATTATTGTTAATTAATGAGAGTAATTAAAGGTTAATTAATGTGAATAGTGGAAAGTTAATTAATTTGTGTAATTAATTAAAGGCTAATTGCTTAATGTAATTAATGATGATAATTAAAGGATGATTAATTAATTGGTTTGTAATTAATTAATGTTAAGTAAGCAGGATTAAATAAAGATTGAAGTGATTAATTTAATTTATTTAAGATTAATTGAAATGGTGTGACTAATTAATCTTGCTTATGAATGATCGAATGATATTGAATGCCTTGAATTGGTTGATATCTCTGATATGAAATGTTTTGTGATATGATATGTTTGGGTTGAACAGTGATAATGTGGTTATCTATCGATGATGAATTGCTGTGTAAAAGTGACATCCTATACTTAAAATTGAATTGTATTCACTTGAATAACTTGGGTTAAGATGACATTGGGTTCGAAGAGACCGGGGTCGGGTATCAGTAAATGCCCGAAACTACTTCGATTTGAAATAGAATAATTCTTTATAGTATTGGTATGTGAAATCAATACGCTGGAATGGAATAATTTAAGTAAACTGGACCACTGAAACTAAGTAAGGGTACTCAGGGATTGATTTGTAAAACAAGTGTTGAATATAACAAGTTAAGAACTTGTAGTAAGGTACGAGTTACCCCGGGTTTTAAATAAGTTTTATGTTTTAGTATTTCATGTTAGATGGGTTTATTCATGCTAGTTTCCAGCCTGACCCAGGTGTTACTTTGATGTAATGCTCGGGTCAGACCAAGTATTACAAATTTTCAGGTGAGGACGTTCTTGAACTCAGGAGGTGAGCTGGATGGTAGGAACATATGGAGTTGACCGTTGTGTATTAGAGTTGTATTTATAGTAGTCCGGGACAGGTTGATATAACTGTCTAGTCTATTTGTAATGATTGTAACTTTGATGAATTGTATTTAAAGTAACAATTACAGATTTTCTTTGTATAAATGCTATTATTTGTTATTATATTTAATCCGCTGTGAATGTGAGATGTTGTTGTTTTCTGTTCTTCTTCTTCCTTCCTTCTTCTTTTCTTTAACAATCTGAAATTTCCGGCATTCGATTTCTCGGCACTTCTACAGTGAACGTATTAGTGTCGAATTCTCGAGGTCGAAAATTTTGGGTCGTCACATTTGGTATCAGAGCTGAAGGTTAAGCGGGAATCTTGGCTCTGGTGGGTTTACTCATTAAGGATAGGGTCAATGGTACCCTAGAATGAGTTGAGTGTAGTATATATGAGAGCGTACTTGTTATTTTCTTATATGATGATTTTAGAAATGGTTCTAAAAATGATTTTTATATAAGTTTATCTTTTGATATATAAAGAACTAACTTTTCTAATTATTAAATATATCAAAGAAATTAGTTATTGATTATTGGAATTAAATAAAATAATAAGAATAAAGTGGTAATTGAAGTTCAACCAAAAAAGAATTGGATAATAGGAACTATATAAATAAGATAAGATAGAAATGGATTCAAACTAGAAAATAAAATCCTAAATTTGTAGAAGTGTTTTCAGAATAAGATAATAATAAATTAGTTTTTAGATATGATAACCTTGGTTATTATCCTAAATGTTTGTTGTATCTTGATAATGAAATGTTTGTTAGTGATTAAGAAAAATGAAATGTTTTAGGGAAGTAAACATTTAGGTGAGTATGACTTATAAATTGGAATTGAAGATAACTTAAATTGTGAAGTTTTAAATCTAAGTCCAGAAAATTTGGAATTTGTTTCAAACTGTTAAACGAAATAATAAATAATATCATTTACAATGTATTTGAATGGAAGGGACCTGTTTCAAACAGGAGTTGTTTGAAAATTTTAAAGAAATCTGTTTTAAAATTAAAACCAAAGGTGGTTTAAAATTTAAAGTATAACTTGGTAGATATGTATATATGAGGATATACATAATTTCAAAGTTGATTTGAAATAAACTCTAAGTGTTGAGTTATAAATTTTTTCTTGGAATGAGATGTGAAAACCCAAAGTGATAAGTTTTTGAACTTATAAGGGGGAAGATTATTAATATGAAGTTTAAAATTTGAAATGGGAATTCAAATTGGGTAAAGTAGATTGGATTAAATTGAAGTGAATTTAACTTAGGGGAAGTTAAATAAGTTTAGAACGAACAACTTGAGTTGGAAATTTGAAGATGAAATAGAGATTTAACTTGGGAAGTTAAATGGTTGGTTTGAATTGGGAGTATGTGTGATCTCAAAATGGGTTTGAGATCTGGAAATTGGAATTAGATGCTATTGATGAATGTTTCAAATAATTTGGATTTTTTTTTCGACTTATCTTAATATCATCCTGTTGTTATTAATAATCCATGAAACTGTGAATTGGATTATTTTAATTGAATTAAGAAATGAATTGAGGTAATATACATCTATTATTGAAATAAAATAGAAATAAGATTTGAACTTATAAAAAGGGAATCACTTTGAACATAAAGATTTAAATGTTAGAAATGAGTTGTTGAAAATTTGTTAAGAATTGGTTTTGAAATTAAGATTGGATAATAAATTGGATTCTGAAGATTAAATCATTTAAAAAGTTTTGAACTCTTATTTGAACTTTGAAATAAGTTAAGAAAAGGTAATTTAAAATGGAATTTTGAAATTTGGACTCAGAATTAAATGGTTAAAAAAATTTAAGTTGTTAATTTAAAAATAAAGGTTGGTTTGATTTAAAGGATTAAATCAACATCTAAAAATCTAACTCGAATTTATATAATTCGAGATGGTTTTAAGTTGAAATTTGAATTGAATTAGTTCAAATTGAATTTGATTTGAATTTAGTGGGAACTGTGATTAAAGTTGGATAAGTTTAATTCAAATTGGAATTGATTTGAATTTGGGATAGGGAATAGAAGTTAATTCTAATTAAATTGGAATTGAATCAATTTAAATGGAAGTGGAAATTGGAAATTGATTGGAAATGGAGATTGGGATTTGAACAGTTTTGCTCTGAACCATTTTTTCCAAATAAATTATTTTAATATAACTGTTTTTAAATCGATTTTTCGTAGCTATTCACTATACAACTTTTCTTTTTAAAACCCAAAACAATCTTATACTTATTTTACAACTACTTTTGGAATTATTTAACTATTTTACAACAATTTTACAACTGTTTTATAACCTAATTCCTATTTTACAACTATTTTGCAATTATCTAACTATTTTACGACTATTTGACTATTTTACCACTATCTGACTGTTTTACAACTATTTATAATTACTTAACTATTTTTCAGCTATTTTACAACTAATAACTATTTTCAACCATTTATCTATTTTAAAAAAAATTCAAGCTATTTTCTTAATACAAGTTGGTCAGAGTGCAGACTGTCTATAATTGAATATCAATGGAGATAAGAATTGAAGTGCTAACCCAAATGGAAATTGGGAGAAATTGTGGATGAGTGAATAGAACCAAAATGAAGAAAAGAGAATTGATTTAGCTAATAATCAATGATGATAAATACATAGGATGTACGTATATTATTCTATTCGCATAGTGATTTGATCCGGATTCGAGCACAAAATTTCGAGATAGTATATCGATCTGAGTTGGAATTTTTTACTCGATTTTCGACGGCGGACCCTGGATATGGATTTTTGGTTGATTCTGGGAATTCTTTATCATAGTTATGACTATACAAGGAGAATGAAGGTTTCTGATCAAGAAACCAGATCTGAGTCCGCGCTAGGAAGTCGAGTGGACGATACTAGTTCGGAAGTGAGATTGTGTGATCGAGTGAGCGATCAAATTTGATATTGCGTACGGATGGTATATGTATATCGTACGTGCTTGAATGATATTGAAATTTTGAAAGAAATGAGAAATGATTTTTGAATGAAAAGTATATTTTCAGAATATATATGAATAAAGATGGAAGTTGGATATCTTTTGAAATTTACTTTATGAAGAGTAAGTGATATGGTATGTAACTTTATAAAAGAAAATCAAATTTGAATGTTGATTTGGAATAGTAAAGTTATATATATTTGTCATATATGATAAGCACCCCCCTATGTTGAATCTAGAACCAAAAGAAAGGGTTTTTGAAAATATTTGAAGTATAAAAGGGGAATCTATATAAGTGATCCAAAGATTATTTTCAAGTTGGAAAGGATAAGTTGTGTGTGTGTGTGTATATATATAAATGGTTTTATGAGAATGATTTTAGGAAAAAGGTTTTGGAACCTATGGATTTGGAAAATGCTTTTGATTTTTGGAAAAATCAAATTTTGGAAATTTGGAAAGCCAAGTTGGGAACTATCGATTTGAGATATCGATTTTGTGTAAAGGAATTTTTTATGTAAATCATTAAGGGGATGATCTGAAGATTCTATAAGTGTATATTATGAAGTGTTTTGAGATTGGCTTTGGGGAAAAAGGCTCTTCCATTGAAATAAACTTCATAGGAGATCCACTGGGTGGTTCTGCCTTGAGCCCTAAGGAGGAGGCTCTAAATTGAATCTTGGGAGGAAGTCCAGACAAACTGAAGTTCATGAGGATTTTGTGTTGTGGGTAGTGAAAGTCGAAGGCACTGATGCCTACAGAGACATTTGGGTTATGCTGTGACGACAGTGTAACTCGATGTCACTGCGATCTACTGTGGACCATAGCGGAAGTCATGTGTGCCGTGAGAACCAACGGTCTACGTTTGATTTTGCCATGATGGAAACGTAACATCGGTAGACTGCAACCTATGGAGACATAGCGAAAGTCGAGAGGCCTTGAGAGCCTAAGGCTACATTGTGACTTGACTGATGTAGTCTGCGACCTATGTGGGAGTGGTGATGTTTCATTTGGCAGCGAAAATCGAGGGCGTTGATGCCTTTAGTTACATGGACTTTTTCCATGATGGGAACGTAACCCAGGATGTAACTACGATCTGTGGCGGGTTCGATGGCGTAATTGAGGGGCGCGGAGTGCGTACAGTCATCTATGGATTTTGTCGGGAAGACAACGTAACCATCGGGTTAACTGCGACCATGGAGGGGGTGATGATTTCCAGCGCATTCTCACCAAAGATGTTTCCTTTGTTTTCAAAAATGGTTTCCATATTTTCACTAAAATATTTTCCAAGTATTTTTTAGTGGGTGTTGAAAACAGGTCTACTAAGTATTTATAGATTTTCAATCCTACGCCTGATCAACGTATGACCGAATTTTTATTAGAACAAGGATGGACTTGTTCAGACATCGAGATAAAAAAGTATTGTTTTTGTAAAGCTATTTTGGTAATATTATATAGAATTTAAAGTGTTATAAAATGTTGAATAAAAAGAGTTTATAGTTAAAAATGCTCAAAGAATAATTTAACTGGTAACGAGCTGTTGTAATTAAAATTCTGGCTTCGCTCTATTTTGAGGACGAAAAGATTTAAAGGAGGGAGGAATGTGATAACCTGGATTTTTAGACATCGTTATTTGATAATTAACTGGACTAATTAGTAGAAATACTGATTTATAGACTAAAAAAATATTATTCTGTTGATTAAAAATATCAGGATGTTGTAAATGGATTTGAAACTATAGTAAATGTTGGACTAAATATCTAAAAAATGATAAATTTTTATAGTGAATTAATAAATCCAATAGAAAGATATATGAAAATTTTATAATATTGGAAATTTTAAATGTACACATATCATAATATAAGTGTGTGAATATTTATATATACCATGGGTATATATACCATGGGGGTAGGATATATGGAAATTGAAAGGGTGTGGATATATATATATATATATATATATATATATATATATATATATGGTTGTATACTTTCTTTTAAAAATTTACACGTGGAAATAAATTTAGTTTATAAGTATAAGAATAAATACAAAACATATATAAATAAATATAAAACATTAAAACTTATGTTAATATAAAAGGGAAAAGCATAAATTAAAAATGTAAAAGTATAAAATATATATACATAATTAATTGAAAATATAATACAAGGATTTTATAAACCTATTAAAAACATTTAATTACATGTGTAATCATTTTAAAAATGGAATTTAACAAGTGTAAGATAATTAGATCATACATTAACATTTGTATGTAAATTAGCTTGCAAACAATACAAGTGTCATTTGTCCTTTATTTTCAAAAATAATAATTAAAATTAAAACAAAGTTATATATATATCACCATTTCTTCTCTATTCTCTTTTTTCTTATATTCAAACAAAACAAAATATAAAGCAAGCTAAAATTTGAAAACAAAACCAAAAAGGAAATAATAGAAACCAAATCAAACAACAGCTTTAAAATTTTCAAACAACAACTGTTCTAAGTTTATCCTGAGCAAGATTTATGTCCCCAGCCTGATCTGAAGCAAATTCAATAATCAGAGCAAAGCAGATTGAATTGAAACAAATCAAAGAAAATTCAAAAAATACTTCAAACTACTTCAGATTTTACAAGTTCTAAAAACTTGAAGCTCAACAAAATTCAAGTTCAAAGCAGATCAAAGCAAGAACAAGTTTCCAGCTTTTAAACATCCCAGGCTTCTCTATAATAACTGTGAGTAAACAAAATCCTTATTACACTGTAACTTATGTTTTGTCATGGATTTAAGTGTGGTTTGATAAGTATGTTTTGTTCTGAATATATGTACCCATATATGAGTATGAATAAGTGATTAAAACCAGAGAAGTTGGGATGTTCACCTTTTTAACACTTACCTGTAAAATTTCAACATAAAATATGCTAGGCTTGACTTCAAAAATTTCCACCACTCAATCTAATTAGTTTTAAGTGGTGATGTTAAAAGAAAAGTTGTTTGTTCGAGGTGTACTTTATTTTAAAATTGGTTTCAGTAAATATATTGAAGTATAGACTTGTAAAATGTATGTTTTACAGTAAGTGATCAAGTTTAGCCAAGATTTGATCATTAAGATTTGGGTCTTTGTTTGTGTAATCGCGATCATTTAAGGAAAAGATGATTTTTAAGGGTGGTAGGGTGATTTCTAGATGCGCAGAGCAGGAGGTAGGTCGAGTTGAACGGATTTGGGCATGACGGCAAATTCAGGTGGTGGAGGCGTGGCACTCGACGTGGAGGAGTAGGGCATGGAAAACTCGAGAAAAATGATGTTGGAATTTCTAAGTGATCGTGGAAGCAGGTTGATGGGGTATTAGGGTTTAAGGGATCTTCGCTAGGCTTTCGGTTTCGATTTGATTATCGAAGCAAGGAGAGTGATGGAAGGCTACGTGCATGGGGAAAGCAATGCAGGAGGAGGAAGCGGGTCTTCCGATGAAATTCGAGGGTATATGGTAGTAGAAGTGGTCAGAGCGTGTCGATCAATGTGTATCTGATCATTTGCAGTAGTGGGTCAAAGCTTGTTTTTTCGATCAGGGCAGTTTGTCGAGGCTTCGTTGTTTGGATAGGAAGGGATGATCGTACGAGATTGGCATGGATGATCGGCGGCAGAGCACGATCTTCGAAGGAAGCGTACATGAATACACGCACGATTTCGTGTTCAAGCCTGTAGTTTGAATTTGAACCGTTTGCTGAAGGGAATAAGAAGATGGGAGGAAGGGAATTCGTTTATTTTGTGGGTCATGGTCTTGGGTGGGCCGAAAGGTAGTGGGCCGGTTGGATTAAGTAATTGAATTTATAAAAGAAATAAAAGATGGTTAAGAAAATAAGAGGAAGAATAAAATGAAGTAAAGGGTATAGAGAAGGAATGTTTTCAAAATACTTAGTTGTTAATTTGTGTAACGTCCCGTGAATTTCGTAATTACATTTCGTCATATTAATAAGATTTTGGAATTAAATTTATAAAGAAATATAATTGTTATAATTTGTAATGAAGTAAATGTTAAGAATTAATCTATGAAATATTATATTGATTAAAATAGACTTAATTAAAAAGGTTGAATTCAATAAATCCTATTTGTTGGAACCTAATTTATTGGTATGCAAATTTATAATAAATGAGTTATTGCAAGAAATTGAAATTTGAATAGAATTCTAATGAATGAAAGTAGTGAAAAGATTATACCCGGATATAATTGTATATGAGAAATAAAGGAAAGTATTAAATTGATTAATGTATATATTATGCAATTGACAATTTATGGATTTGTTAAGATTGCAAAGTTATAATTGAGTGTAAATAGGAAGATTTGGTAATAAATTAAAATAAAAAAATGTAAATGTTATAACTTGGTTACAAAAAATTTATATACTCAATTGGATGTAAATATGAATTAATTAAAGTGCACATTTATTTATAATGGGATAAAACGTAAATTTATGTAATAGGGATGATGCAGGTTGATAAGTTTTCATAATGTTTGTGTTGTTGATAAACGTTACTTTAATGATTTTAATATAAAATAACGGAGGTGTGAATGGAAATTAATAGAAACGCAAACTTATTTAAAGGTAGTAATTGGATGTAGATTTATGGAATGGAGTTAATGCGAATCAATGGAATTAATGAAGACGTTTACGTAGCTACACATTAAAAATATGAAAAAAATGTAAGCATTGGATTAAATTAAGGAAATTAAATATTAATAAATGGTCATTTAATAAAACCAATGTTTTGAGAGTAATTATAATAAGTTGTTTGAAATACGTCTAAACTTTGATTTGGAAATCGATTGGATTTAAAATGAAGTTTGGTATTACATTAATGAATTTAAATGTTATTTTTTTATGTAAAGTAATAAATAGTGTAATAAAAGAATGAAATCAAGATAAATAAATTTAACTGAGACTTTATTTATAAATAATAGGTTGGATGGTAATTGTTGTGGAGAATAACCATACAAGTAGTATAAAGAGTATATTGGTAATAAACGGTTATTTCGAATAAAGGTAATTAAATATTACTTTAATGGATATAAATGTAGTAACGGATAGAGTAAATGAAATTAGCATTATGAAAATAAATGTAACATTGTTTTGTAAGCAATAAAAGCCTATTAATGTGACTGAAGGTTAACGGTAACGATTTTTGTATGTTACCTATGTAGGTTACTTGTAAATTTAAACTTTGAAATTTGTTACAACAATTCTAATTTAATATTACGTTGATGTTAATTAAGGTAATATTTGTAAGTAGTGTTAAGGTTATTCATATTGGACAAATTGTTGAGTTATAAGGATCGGGAATAAAGCTTTATTAATTTTATTGGAATTTAAAATTTAATAAAAAGATTAATTGCAATAAATGAATTTAATCTTTTAAAATGGAATTTAGATGAAATATGAGGAAATTTATGTAATAGTTTTGCATCCAATGTTTAATCCATCCATAATATGACTATTGGTTGATTTAAGTATAGGAAGCAAGATTTATTAATTTAGTTTAAGTATAGAATTCAATAATGTTATTTATTGCAAAATAAAATAGAATTAAAACGTTTAAATACTATGTTATTGAAATTAAAATGGAATTTGAGGATAATAATGTAATAAGTCATAAATCAATGTAGTGGCAATCTTATTTTGGTAAAATATGTGAATAAGAAGGCTTAAAAATTTAATAAATGGGTTTTTGAGAATTTAAGTTATAAATTCTAAATATAATGAAGCGGAGAAATTAACACCGCAATTGATAGATTTATCAACTTTTAATTTACATCTAAACTTGTTTAAATTTTTATAAATGCTTAAGAAATATAAAGGCGATAAAATTGTCATTTATAAAATTGTAATTTAAAAATTGGATTTAATTAATTAATTATTAATTTATTTAATTAATGAAAAAATAGCCATTTTGGCCACTGACTCGTATTTCGTCGAAACCAGTTTCATCGGATCCGTATCGGTGAATTATTGTAGGATTTCAATTTTCATAACTATCGGGCTTATCGTTTGATCGTACGGGCTTGAAACGCCTAGAAATAAATGAAATTGAAATTAAGTGAAATCAATTTGAAATAAACTGAATTTTGCATAACTTCTTCATAAAATGGAATTTGGACTTGAAACCTATTCCATTGGTTTTAAAATCATTTCAAACATATATTTTGATATATGGGTTGACCCTTTTCCGTTTCGAAATCGAAACGGGCTTTTCGGATCAATTATCGTTCAAAACCCAAATCCAACCTAGCCCATTCTTTCTATTCTGTTTTGCCTATATATATATATATGTTGTTATAACCCTAGGTCATTGCTTATTCCTCATTCTGTACGTATACTCTTCCTCATTCCAATGGCTGCAAACCCTAATCTTCCCAATCCAATTTTAATTTAAAATAAAAAAATTTGCGGATCTGCAGCAACTTCTGGTCGCGCTTCGAGTTTCAGAGGCAAAAAAGCTGCATCTACTTCGGGTTAGGAAGAAACTTACTTGGGTCACTCTGGGTGGTTTTGGCAAAAACTCCAAGTAAGCACCGGGGAATTGAGGCGGTGGACCGAAGTTGAACCCGAAGTCGACTCAGGACCAGAATTTTCCAATCTTCTAATTTTCGTAACTTTTTCATACGAGCTCAGATTCATGCGCGGTTTGTTTTGCTGGGATCGTATTAGAATCACGGACATTTTGGCACAGGTTTAGATGGATTTGGAGACTGTCAAAATTTTGGGTTTAAATTGAATTTAAATTCAATTTAAATTCAAAAGGTGAGTGTTTTAACCCACTCACAACTTCGAAAATTTCTTATGTTTGTTAAATTGATATGTGATGTGATTTAAAATTTATTTATAGTTGTTTGGCATATTTTTTTAAATCATCATCTCAGTTAATATTTTTTTAAATTAAATTGCTATTTAATTTATTCATTGCATATAAAACTGTCAGTTAAAATTTATTTATGATTGTTTGAATTAGATGATGATTTGATAAATGTTTGATGATTGATAATGGATGGATGGTTGTTGTATTTTATATGGTTAAATTGCAAGTTGTTATGCATTTTATTGCATTCGGGATTGCGGTTTGAAATGATATATAACTGTAAAATTTTATTTTTAAATTGCGGGTTGAAACGATAAATATCCGTATCACTTGACCATAGCGTATAAAATTTTATACAGACACCGCGGTATATATATATATATATATATATATATTAAAGTGATTTCTATGGTTTTGTAAAGATATATATATGGCTTATGAGATATTGATTTGGTTACTGATAAATGTTATTTTATATATAGTTAAATTATAGTTTTTAAGCTATGTACAAAATTAATTTGAAGTATAAAAGAGGTTAATAATCAAGTTTGATTTTTTTGAGATCAAATATGATTAAGCATTTATTTAAATTTAAGTTCTGGAGTTTAAATGACTTAAAGGAGAATAAGGTTGGAAGATGAATATTAAATTAATTTGGAATCTAATAAATATTAGAATTTTTAAAGGATATGATCTTTATAACTTGATTTTATGTTGAGTGATTTAAATGAATATTAGGTTGATTTAAATGAATATATCAAGTTAAATAAACTGAAAAAATATCCAGTTATGTGAAGTTAAATGTTTTACTTAAATTATATTGAATTCATTAAGTAAACATTTCAAATCTAAATAATAGTAATTGAATTTGATATATATGGAATTATCAAAGAATTTGTTTTGAATGGTGGAATATTTAAAGCTTTGAAACATAAGAATTGAAATGGTTTATTTAGAAGTTTAAATCGGTATTTGGAATTGATTTGTGAAATTTAAAGAAGCTATTTTATTTTATAAGGTAATTTAATATTTAACCATTTAATAGGTGGAAGTTTGTTTCAAAGTTATGATTTTTAAGGTATTATAATTTGGAAGTATTATATTCAAGAGTTTTGATTTCTAAATGTTATACTTTGAAAGCACTATGATTTTTGGAATGGTATATTTGAAATTAAAATGGTATTATATTGATTTGGGTCTAAATGATATCAAATTTGATTTGGGTTTTTAGTGAAAGTTATATCGTATTTATATGGTTTTGAAAAGGGATATTATATTCTGTTTTAAAGTATAAACTATTTTGAAAACACTGCGGTGTTATAATAACGATTGGTTGTTGAAGAGACCGGGATCGGAAGTTGTCATACTCTCTGCCAACTCCGAAAACCACTTTAACAACCATGTACGCGGTGGAGATTCCAAAATGAAGTAGGATGGTGGCGGAGTTTCCTTTAAGGTAAATACGTGGACCCACTCCCGTGAGTTGGCATAAGGTGGCTAAAACAGGAGCGATTCTCGGGCCAATTGAGGTAGCACCTTTGATCGGACACATCCCTTCGATTTTATACTTTGACTTTTGGATTGATTCAGTGGCCACTTTTGATTTTTATTTTTGGGGGTGTGGCTCGAGGTGGGCGGTAGCTGCGGCTACGCGTTACCACCAGCCCGGATGCGTAATTGGTATATCTACCCTGGCATTGCCTAGTTTTGCCGTGTCACCTACCCTATCGCGCCTTGTACGAGTTTGGTTTTCTCCCGTAGCTTGTGGAATATTTAGGGTAGTCTCCCGATCTGGTGATGCGCTGATATTGGATGGACTACTGGGACTATTATTGTGTTAAGGGGGAGATTGGGTAACTCCTTAACGCTATTTAAAAGTAAGTTTATTTTACTATTAGACACTATTCTAATAGCGAAATATTACTACATAGTAAATAGTTTAACGGATCCTTAGGAAATGTGAATCCCGAGCATCTCTTAAGTTACTGCACTTATATTTATTCCTGTTGATTTAACTTACATAAGATCTTTTAGTTCTGACTCGATTGTTTTGTCTTTTCAATTCGCTCGGGTCAGTCTGAGCATTTCAGGATCGAAGACTTTATTCCTGGAGGACGAAGATGAAGATTTCATTATTATTATTATATTATATTCCACTACACTGTATTCCGCTGCATCGATTTTATTCGTTGGTATGTGTAACTTTGATATATATTGTATAAGTAAAATTAAATATTTTGTAAACAGCTTCATGAACTGTATTTTTTATTATTATATTTTATCCTTCCGCTCTGAGATTATGTTTTTTTTATTTCTTTCTTGTTTTTCTTATTTACCCCATAACAATCCACCCTTCCGTATGGTTTGAATTGGCACATGTGTCGATTTAAAGCGTGCGAAAAGGCGGGATGTTACAATTCGAACTTAAGTTAGCTCGGGGGTCTTAGGATTAGACCCGAGTATTTTTATATACCGATGAAGTTAAAGGTTTCAAAGTAAAATATAATAAGTTAAGTAAATAATTTTATTTCTATGTGATTTCAAATGAAATTTGATAATGAACAAGTAGTTAAATTAAGATAATGGTTTATCTTAAATTAATTAAGGTCTTGATTATTGATGGATAAATAATCAATGTAATTTATTAAAAGTCATTAGTTAATATAAGTAATAAAAGATTTATTAATTAACTTAAGCAATTAAGGATATTAATAAAGGATAATTAATTAAAGTGATTAATTAAGGATAATTACTTAAGATAGTTAATTAAGGATCATTAATTAATGTAAGAAATTAAAGGTTAATTATTTAATGTGAATGATTATATGATTAAACAATTAATTTTAATAATTAATTAATGGGATAGTTAATTAATGAATGTGATTAATTAAAGGATAATTAATCAATGTAAGTGATTATAGAATAATTAATTGGAGTAATTAATTAAGGATCAATGTAATAAATTATTGTTAATTAATGAGAGTAATTAAAGTTTAATTAATGTTAATAGTGGAAGGTTAATTAATTTGTGTAATTAATTAAAGGCTTATTACTTAATGTAATTAAAAATGATAATTAAAGGATGATTAATTAATTGGTTTGTAATTAATTAATGTTAAGTAAGCAGGATTAAATAGAGATTGAAGTGATTAATTTAATTAATTTTATTTATTTAAGATTAATTGAAATGGTGTGACTAATTAATCTTGCTTATGAATGATCGAATGATATTGAATGCCTTGAATTGGTTGATATCTCTGATATAAAATGTTTTATGATATGATACGTTTGGGTTGAACAGTGATAATGTGGTTATCTATCGATGATAAATTGCTGTGTAAATGTGACATCCTGTATTTAAAATTGAATTGTATTCACTTGAATAACTTGGGTTAAGATGACATTGGGTTTAAAGAGACCGGGGTCGGGTTTCAGTAAATACTCGAAACCACTTTGATTTGGAATCTAAAATAATTCTTTATAGTTTTCATATGTGAAATCAATAGGCTGGAATGGAATAATTTAAGTAAACTGGACCATTGAAACTAAGTAAGTGTACTCAAGGATTGATTTGTGAAATAAGTGTTGAATATAACAAGTTAAGAACTCATAGTAAGGTATGAGTTACCGCGGGTTTTAAATGAGTTTTATGTTTTAGTATTTCATGTTAGATAGTTTACTCACGCTGGTTTCCATCCTAACTCGGGCGTTACTTTAATGTAATTTTTGGGTCAGACCGAGTATTACAGATTTTCAGTTGAGGACGTTCTGAAGCTCAGGAGGCGAGGTGGATGGCAGGAAAGTATGGAGTTGACCGCTTTGTATTAGAGTTGTATTTATAGTAGTCTAGGACAGGTTGATATAACAGTCTAGTCTATTTGTAATGGTTGTAACTCTGATGAATTGTATGTAAAGTAACAATTACAGCTTTTCTTTGTATAAATGCTATTATTTGTTATTATATTTAATCCGCTGCGAATGTGAGATATTGTTGTTTTCTGTTCTTCTTCTTCCTTCTTTCTTCTTTTCTTTAACAATCTGAAATTTTCGGCTTTTGATTTCTAGGCACTTCTCCAGTGAACGTATTAGTGTCGAATTCTCAAGGTCGAAAATTTTAGGTCGTCACAATATATATTCCATTTATGTATTAATATACATATATATTATTGAAATATTTATAAGTACGTTTATATATGTATATATATTTTAAACATTAAAAAAATTGATTTCAGATTTAAGAAAAAAGTTTCGAATATTTTTCAAATGATTTTTCATATACAAATACATTATTATATGTATACTATAAATTACATATATGTACATATGTAGATTATTCAAGATAAAATATAAATTTATAATATGTACACACTGATATACGTATTTTTTGTAATATTTTGTATATATAAATTAAAGCACTTACGCATACATTTGGACGATATTTTGTATACAAGTGGGGCTAACATATCTACTGTGGTATAAATCCTAGTACTTATATGCGGGCGTATCAAACCTTGCATGAACTGATATGTTACACATGCACATACATATATGTATATATGATACAGGTATATATATATGATATATAATATAAACTATATTATAAATTTAAATTAAATAATGATTTTATTTAAAGGTAATTTAGAAATTTTCTAACTAAGTTATGCTTCATAGGCCCGATAAAAATCCAAAATGGTAAAAATAAATTCATGTATTTCTTCCACCGTGGGCTGGCGTAGTTCCAATATTTCTTTTCGATCAAATCCATTCGAGTTTAGTTGTTGGTGGACCATCATCGTTTTTCTTTTCTTTTTTCAATAGGATGTTGTTGAATTTGTTTTGAATAAGGGTAACCCAGTAAACTGTTTAATTTGATTCCATTTCTCAAGTTCCTCTTATAACAATTTTATTTTTGGATGAAGTACCATAAAATTATACCATTATCCAAAACTAGAGCCTCTTTGATAACTACTTCTCTAATATTTAGTTATTACGTCGATAATAAAGTTATTTTGAAACAAATTATATTTCCATGCATATCATGTTAAATAAACTATTTGACCAAATAAATCTGCTATTTATAGTAGTTTTGCTGAATGCATTGTGTGCATGCAAAGAATATATAAGAATTTCAACTTGTGTAATTTAGGTGTTTCATGGAACTAATATTACTTAATACTTGCATATTGACAAATGGTTAAAAGGAATAGTATAAAACACAAACATAAAATTATTGATTAAAAAACTATGCCTTAAACTGATGAGGTATGTGGAAGGAGATGGTTCAGGAAAATATTATGAATAAGAATCAAAACTATTAAGGTGGAGACCGTGAACACAAGGAAAAGAAGCATTGCTTATGTTTGTTGGAATTAGAGACAATGAGGGGTAGTGGGAGTCGAGGAGGCCATAGGGTTCATCAGAGACATGCGACTAGTTAGTTAATAAAGATGGTTGTTGCCTGTTGGGTGGCTATGGAGGTGACATGGGTTCGGGTCAGCGGAGTGCGTTGGTTGTAGTGTAGGGTGTTTCGTATGAATGTAATAAGTACTTACGACTCGTACAATCAAATAATAGGCTATTCTACTACAAAAATAAAAAAATCAATTTAGTTTTTCATTAGTTTTAGTTAAACATCAATCGATAATATGTTGAAAATTTTCAAAATTAAAGATATTTAAAGAGACAATTATGTAGAGAACAAAGTAAATAGATTTGGAAAGATTCAAGAAAATGTGATGAAGACACAATCCTTGTTTTTTGGCTTTAGACTATTTGTATTTTCAAGCCTATAGCAGACAAACCACCTAACAACCAGTTTGATTACCTTACATTAGTACAACTACGTAATGGTGGGAACCAACCATTTAATTACATAATTTCATAAAAAGAAATATTTAGTATAGTTTTTCTTTAATTTTAGTTAAATAACAAGTGATAATATGTTGGAAAAAAGTCTAGAATTAGATAAATTTAAGGAGACGTCTGTGTAAAGAACAAAATAAATAGCATTTGAGAGATCTAAGAGACATGTTCCTTGTTTTTTTTTGTTTCACATGTTTTGGTTTTGCAAGCCTATGATAGAGAAAACTCCCAACGATCAGTTTGATTATTTTGTTTTATCAAATAGACAATCAAATGCTCAAGTTTAATCTTCAATTGTTCATTACCATATGGTAGTCAAAGACCGTTAACAAATAAAGAGTAACGACACTACACAGTCATACGATAGTGAGTAGTTGTTATAAAGCAACGAGATATGGTCCGAGTGAAAATATAATTTGGTGGTAAATGACATATAAAAAGTTATATCTAGTCAAACTTTAATGATAGGCTGAATCACTTTTGCGGGTTGCAACAACAGTATACGTGTTTTTATTTGTTAGGGTCCACTCTCAGTAAAAAAAATCTTAGTTTACGTTGATATCGCGTCTGATGTGTCTGGATGACCCACTGAAATGTTCTGTTTAGGAGAATCATTGACCCGATGTTGGCTACCGATGTGTCTAATGCTAAGGGTAAAATTAAAACGGTAATTACATATCATTATTTAACTTCCTCACATCTTCTTCATCACTATAACTGTACACAAATCTGAAAACCCCAATGCAAATTCCAGTTCAATTGATCAAGTTTTGGGGTAACTTTTGTTATATCAAATTTATCACATTCCCCTCTACGTGGTATATATTTTTCTGATTTTTTTGGAATTTTTTTCATATTTGGGCATAATATCGCAGAGAATCGCTCGCAAAAATCAAAATTTATTTTAATAAAGTCACAATAGAATGCTTACGTAGCACGACTGATGCTTACCAAGCATCTAAACAAAACAAAAAAGCGTCCATAAAAAATGACAATGGCACTAAACGAAATTTTGTTTAATCTTTCGAGGAAAATACTGGTAACAAATGATCAAGTTCGCTCTAAATACGAAGGACTCAAGAAACAAATCAAACTGGTAAATATGTGCAGTAAAATAGGAAAAATTAGAGGAACTCAAAGAAATCTCATTCTGAACTAGATAGTTCCAGCACTACTCCAAACCTAATCTAATGGTAAATAGTTTAGAATCTACTGGCTCGTATGTAAACTTTATGGCTGTAGCTGCTCGTGTGAAGCAGATGAAGAAACTAAACTTGCTAAAGCACTATCATTTCTTAAGCTGTAAGAGAACAAAGAAAGATTCATCTCGTTGGACAATGACGACACCCAAATTATCATGGATATCCAAATTACTCAAAGGTGGATTTTTAATATTATCATTACAGTCATGATATGCTTAAGTATCATTATAGTCATGCTGTATCAAAATATCATTGACATTGTGAACATATGAAAATCACTGAAATAGTGAGATATTAATATAATTATGGTCATGATATGTTAAAGTACTATTATAATCATGATATGTTAAAGTAAAAAGTAAGAATCATTAAAATAATCACAACAATGGAGACGTACACAGCCGCAAACCTAGTCGTCAATACAAGGTCATTATGAAGCGAATTGCTATTGACAGTTAAACATGAGAGACTATGCTTGTTACTCATCCAATAATTGGTCGAAAACATCCAAGAAGCCAGAGACCGAAAATCAAACAGTGAAGTAATCGACATAGAGTATATCGTCAAAGGTAAGGATAAGCATAGGGTAATTTTGGCTTACATCCTTATGATTATAAAAAAATTTAGTTTAGGTCCTTTTTAATTTTCTTTTAAAAAATATTTCACTATTTTTTTTAAAAGTGAAATTCAACGGTGTATTTGGGTAATTTTACTAATTTAGTATAGAATATAAGTCCATAACTCATAACTGCGACAATACACGTCTTAGCAGCCACTTTTAATTTTGGAAACAGAAGAGGTAAAAAAATTCAAAAAAGAGGAAGGTAGAAAATAGTTTCTAAAATCGAGGAATGTAAAACAGATAACTTTTAAAAAGAGAGATGTGTTCCTAATTCGCACATAATATCTATAATATCGACAACGAGAGCAACCGCAAAGCCCTTCGTCTTCTAAGGTTAAGAATTAATCGTAGGATAAAAATATGGATGATCAACAATGGATTTAGGGAAGCTTGTGGCACAAACTAGATAACCAAACTCTTATTGTGGAATCAAGGATAAACAACAGAACAGTTGGTGATTATGAAGGCAGGGTGCAGGTGGGGCATTGACAATCTAAAGCTTGGTTGGTGGTTTAGGAAGAGGAATCTTTGTAGGCATGGGAATAACTGGGGGTTTCTTACGTTCAAGGGCTTGATGTTGAAAGTGTGAATGCAACTAGAGGTAACATGAACAAATGAGGGACAAGTGATCTTATTATCATGTTTCCATTAAGTTAGGTTTTATAATATTAAAAACTAGGTTACTACATGACACAGTAATTGAGGGTGACACTATTTACACTCACTTAAACACTTCTCTCACCCACTCAAATACTTCATTCATCCATCTACACCCACATTTTCTTTTCTTTTTTTCTTTTTTTCTCATAACAATAAATTAAATTTTCATCTTTCTTCTTCTTCAAACGATGAAATAAATTTTCTTCATTTAATTTTTTTCATGGTCATTCTTTTTTTTATCTAATGCTTCATCAGTTAATGCGAATCCAACTAATATGGTTATATCAATAGTGTTATTGACTTTAATTGTATGTGGATTTTCATTTCTTTATAAATTATGTAATCCCAACTAAGACTAATATAGTATAGAATAATTTGCAAATCAAATTTTCTACTATTATATGATATAGTAAAGATGTAACATCTCGCCTTTTTGTACGCTTTAAATCGACGATAAACCACACACGTCAGACTCAAACCATATAGAAGGGTGGATTGTAACTAGGGTGAACAAGAAAAAGCAAAGAAAGAAAAAAAACACAATCTTGCTACGAACGATAAAATATAATAATCAAATAAACAATTCATGAAGCTGTTTTACAAAACATTTGATTATACTTATAGAATATAGACCAGAGTTACACATGCCAGAGAATAATAAATAATAATGCAGCGGAACAGCATGAATGTAGTGGAATGATATAATAAATAATAATACAATCTTCATCTTCGCCCTCCGGAAATAAGGTCTTCAAATCCTGAAATGCTCAGGCTGACCCAAGCGAATTGAAAAGACAAAACACTCGAGTCAGAACTAAAAGATCTTATGTAAGTTAAATCAACGGTAAAAAATATATGAGTGGAGTGGCCTCAGAGATGTTTACGGGATTTGACATCTCCCATCCAGTGTCAACATGAGTGCAGTAACTTAAGAGATGTTCGGGATTTACATCTCCTAAGGATCCGTTAAACTATCTACTATGTAGTAATATTTCGCTATTATAATAATGTCTATCAGTAAAATAAACTTACTTTTAAATAGCGTTAAGGAGTGACCCAATATTACCCTTAACACGTAATAGTCCCAGTAGTCCATCCAGTATCATGATACCTCCTGACCGGGAGGCTACCAGAGGATACTCCACGGGCTACGGGAGAAAACCAAACTCGTACAAGGCGCGATAGGGTAGGGGACATGACACAAATAGGCAATGCCAGAGTAGATATACCAATTACGCATCCGGGCTGATGGTGACGCATAGCGCACAGCTACCGCCCACCTCGAGCCACAATTCCAAAAAAATAAAAGATCTCCAATCAATCACAAAGTAATAAAATAGTATCGAAGGAGTGTGTCCGATAAGAGGGGCTACCTCACTGGCCCGTAAATGCTCCTGTTTTAACCACCTTATGCCAACTCACGGGAGTCAGGTCCACGTATATACCTCAAAGGAACGCCGCCGCCATCCTATTTCATTCTGGAATCTCCATCACGTACATGGTGTTAAAGTGATTTTCGGGGTTGGCAGAGAGTATGACAACTTCCGATCCCGGTCTCTCTAACAACCAAACGTTATTATAACACCGCGGTCATTTTCAAAATAGTTTATACTTTAAAACCAAATATCATGGCCCTTTCAAAACCAAATCAGTACGATATCATATTCATTTCAAATATATTCTTTCTAAAATCATAACACTTTCAAAGTTATAACATTTCGAAATCAAAACACTTGAATGTAACACTTTCAAATTATAATACCTTAAAACTCATAACTTTGAAACATAACTTCCACCACTTAAATGGTTTAAATATTTAAAATACTTTATATAATAAAATAGCTTCTTTAATTTCACAAATCAAATCCAACAAAACTCGAATTTTTACATTTATATTTAACAAAATGCAAAATCATAAATTTCAATTCAATTCAGTTTCCAAATAAACTATTCCAAATTTATCGATTTCAAAATAGACATGATCCACAGAATAAACCATTTCAAATTCAATATATTTCAAACTTTAAGTATTCAACAATTTCAAAACTAAGTTTGGTAATTACGATTGAACGATTAAATTTTCTATCATTTAGTTTGAAATAATTTACATAATAAATCTATTATCATTTAAATAAAACTCAAATTACAAATAACTAAATATTTCCTTCAATTTATTTATACTTGAAGTATTCATTTAATTCACCTTAAACCAAAATCAAAATCAAACCTTCTAAAATTTCAAATTTAATAAATTTCACATCAAGCTTATTTGAGTTTAATTCTTAATTAAATTCAATTTCAAATAAATCTCAATTTATCTTCCAACCTTAATTTTATTTAAATCATTGCAAACTCTATATTAAAATATAATTTAAATACTTAACCATATTATCTTCAATAAAATCAAACTTATTATTAAGCTTATGCTATATCACAACAAATTATACATAGCTTAAATCAAGGATAAAATAACATTTATGTGATATCTAAAATCGGTATTATCTAAAACCATATATTTCTTTACAAACCATAGAAATCATTTCAAAATATTTTTACATATAGACTACGGTGTCTGTATATAATTTTCTATCATATGGTCAAGTGATACGGATATTTATCATTTCAATTCGTAATTTAAAATATAAATATGGTTATATATCATTTCAAACCGCAATCCCGAATGAAATAAAAATTCATAACAACTTGCAATTTATAAGAATATAAAATACAACATCCATTTATCCAATATCAATCATCAAACATTTATCACAATCATCATCCAATTCAATCAATAACATCAATATCGAACAGATGATAAATAATAGGTATTTACTGGCAGTTTATATTCAATAATAAATTAAATAACTATTTTATCCAAATAAATTCAAATAAACTGGGATGATGATTCAAAATATGCCAAACAGTCATAAATAAATTTCTAATCACATCATAAATCAATTTAACAAACATAAGAAATTTTAGAAGTTGTGAGTGGGTTAAAACACTCACCTTTTAAATTTAAATTAAATTTAAATTCAATTTAAACCCAAAATTTAAACAGTCTTTGAATTTGCCCAAACCAGCGTCAGAATGTTTCAATACGATCCTAGCGGATCAAACCGCGCGCAAATTTGACCCCGTATGCCGAAGTTATTAAGGTTAGAAGATTACAATTTAAAATTTGAAAATAAATAAAATAAAAAATCAGAGGAAAACTACGCCGTACCATCTTCCGCTCACATCCCCGAGCCCCAGTCACCACGTTGGCCTAACCCTAGCCGTCACGCAATCATCCCATACCCAAAATCGCGTCGCCCAGTCTGCCGCTGGCCATCGCCCAAAGCAACCTAGACATCGCCTACCCTATTTCCTATTCGCGACTTCCCGCGCGGTCGACCAAGCATCATGGCCGTCGTGAAGAACAGAGGCAGCCGTCGCTCAATTTTGCTTTCCCTAATCGAAATTCCAGGCGAAATCTAGCCGTCCAATCATCGAACGAAACACCCTGATGCCATCCCCTCAGTCCCCTCTACACAACGGTACAATTGATTTGACGATCCAACGACATTCATCGAAACGTGATGAACGACCGATAATTGTTCTTTGATTTTCAAAAAAATAGATGCTCAAATAGGAAAACAAATTACAAGTTTGAAATGCGCTCGTGGAGAGCTTCAAATTGATATATAATTCGATGTAGTTTGTGGAGTTTGAATTTTGAAGTTGAATTTTGAATTGAAGTTGAATTGGAAAAATTAGGGTTTGTCTGCCATTGAGAAAGAGAAGCAACAGAGATTCCTGTACGTAAAGAAATGAGAAATAGAAAGACTGCTAGGGTTTATAACGATATATATATAGGCAGAACAAACAAAGAAACCCGTGGGCTTGATTGGTTTGGAAAGTTGAACGATAACGACCCGAAAGCCCGTGTCGACTCCGGAACGAAAATGGGTCAACCCATATTCCAAAATTGATGTTTTAAAATATTTTAAAATCAATGGAACAGGTTTCAAGTCCAAATTCCATCGTATGAAGAAGTTATGCTAAAATCAAGTTATTTCAAATTGATTTCAATTGATTTGATCTCAAGGCGTTTCAAGTCCGTACGATCAAACGACAAGCCCAATCGTTACGAAACTTGAAATCCTACAATAATTCACCGTTACGGATCTGATGAAACTAGTTTCGTCGAAATCCGAGTCAGTGGCCAAAATGGTTATTTTCCAATAAATCAATAAATTAATATTAAATTAATTATATCAAATTTTCAATTCCAATTATATAATTAGCAATCTTTAACATTTTTTATTTCTTAAACAATTATAATAATTTTAAAAAAATTAGATGCCAAATTAAAGTTGATTAATCCATCAATTTCAATGTTCAATTTCAATTTCATTAAATTCAGAAATTATAAATTAAAATTCCCAAATCCATTTATTAAATTTTTAAACCTTGTTATTCACGTCTTTTATTACAATAAGGATATAAACTTGTTTGCGTCAAAATTGGTCACAAACACCCAATATCACGAAAGCACCCGTTTACGTATTCAACTTCATAATAATCAACACAGAACTAAGCAACAATCAATATAGAATTCAGCTCTAAGTAACAAATCACAGTAATTCACAAACAACAATCACAAACACAAGATTTATAGTGGTTCGGCGTTTGCGCCTACGTCCACTTTGAAGGTTTTCTCTTTATTGCTTTGCTTGGTTAAATCGATTACAACGGATTACAGCTGATAATAGCTTTGAAATCTGAATACAACAGTGATTCTGGTGAGTAGATTTGAATCCGACAGAGTCTTGGTGTTCATGGCAGAAGTTCTCTCTCTTCTGATTTTCCGACCCCTTTTCTGAATGACCAGGGGCTCTATTTATAGGCTTGGAAGGCTGGAATCCCGCCCAAAACCTGGGGAGGCTGCTTGGCACGTGAGGGGGGCCCACAGGCCCGCGTTCTTGGAATGCGTGGCCAGTTTGGGATCGATTCGAAGTGAACTTCGAATTGATCAAAAAAATTGTCCAATTGCGATGAAACTTGGCGTGGACGTTCTTCATCATGTAGACAAACTTCTGTAAAAATTTCATGGGATTTGGATCAGTAGATTGGGAGTTATCATCGATTAGAAATGGCACTTTTCGGTATGTTGCATGGTTCGAATCGATCCTATGGGTTCGTTCGAATCGATCACCTCGAACCCATAGGGTCGAATCGATCCTTCTGTGACGTGGGCAGCATTCTTCGAATCGATCTGTGTTTGTCGCCGTGTTCACTGGATGGCTTCGTGTGTTGGGTTCGAAGGCTTTCCTCGAATCGATGGAGTGGCATTCGTTCGAATCGATCTAAACACGTCACCCCAGATCGATTCGAAGTTGGCTTTATCATGGGGATTCGAAGGTAACTATGGCATGGAGTTCCGTTGCATGGAGTCGAAGGTGATGGATGGATTCGAAGGTGATGGAGTCGAAGGTGATGGAGTCGAAGGTGATGGAGTCGAAGGTGATGGAGTCGAACGTCACCTCTTCGTATGGATTCGAACATGATGGTTTCGAACGTACGAAAGGTGATGGGTTCGAACTGAGCAATGTCCATCCCTCTTAACTTGGATCCATCGTAACTTGAGCATACGACCTCAGATTGACTTGAAATTTGGAATGACGACTCCTATGATCTTTATTGTCATGCCCTATCAATTGTGGCCCGTTCCGGACTCGGACAAAATTCATCGATATCCATAGTGAAGTGGAATGCAACCGATCTCTGAGGCAAATTGTCTTTTGCTTTTGACCAATCTTTTGGTATCACGGCTTTTCCAAAAAGCGGGATAACATCTTGCCCCCCAAAACATGCCTTGCGGTAGGAAGGTGTGTTTTGTGATGCTTTGAGTTGGATGTTCTTATCCTATCATCGACCTGTAAAGAATTTGACAGTTTTATATGGCCTCAAGTGACGATCGTTCGGGATCGAGTTATTTGAGATGAAGCGCGGCCGTTCGTGGTCAAGCGCTTAACTTCAAATGACGATCGTTCGTGATCGAGTCATTCGAGGTGAAGTGCGACCGTGCGCGGTCGAGCGTATAAATCCATGCGTCGATCGTTCGGGATCGTATGCTGTTTGAGATGAATCGGGACCGTTCGCAGTCCGTGCCGTTCGTGGCATAGGATGGAATAGGGCCGTTCGCGGTCGATGTCGTTTGCGGCAAATGATGAGATGGGACCGTTCGCGGTCGACTGCTGTTCGTGGCAAATGATGATCGTTCGCGACCAGGTGCCGTTCAAGGCGAATGGTGACCGTTCGAGGTCGGATTTTATAATTAGTGAACCATGACCGTTCGCGGTCGGTGCCATTCAAGGCAGAAAGTGATCGTTCGCGATCGTGTGCCGTTCGAGGCGAATTTGTGACCGTTCGCGGTCGGGTGTTGGACCTCAAGTGACGACCGTTCGCGATCGACCCATTTGAGGTGAGGTGAGTTGCGACTGTTCGAAGTCGAGTGCCGTTTGAGGCGAACTGTGACCGTTCGAGGTCGGGTGCCGTTCGAGGCGAATTGTGTGCCCGGGAGGGCTTGGTATTATCGATGCCAGGGTCACGTTCGGGTGAGTTCCTGGATCGTTTGTCAGGGCGGTTCATCGCCATCTCAGAGCATGCCTAAGGATCGTTCGCGACCCCATACATGTGTAAGTAGCTTAGCCATTCCAGAGTTATCAGAATCAAATATCTATTAAACGGATGAGTTTTCAAAACAGAAATGTCCAGACAAGCAAAGTTTAAATGTTCAAATCAAAATGAAACGAAAGCAAAGCATGGATGTCAAAGTGTAAGTTCCCACTACGAAACGGTTAATGATCACTCAGAGCATGCCTGGAGATCGTTCGCGATCTCGTACATGTGTAAATGATTTAACTGTGTTAGTGGAAGCTTACAACTTGTTCATCGTTATTTCACTCAATTGATAACCAAACGGTGCCTTGATTCAGGGTCGCCTCTAGCTGATGTGGACGGTGGCCGTTCTGGTTCCGCCACAGGAGCTCGCCTCCTTACATATTGAAGGAGCATACCGTTCCTGATATGCCCTTCCACCTCGTCCTTCAGGTGCCTACAATCGTTAGTGTTATGACCGTTTAATTCATGGAATACACAGAACTTATCTGATTTCCTTTCGTCAGAGGTTGGATCCCTTCGCATTGGTCTACGATACGGAATCTGTTCTTTGGTATCCTGATAAATTCGCTCCAGGCTCTCATTCAGCTCAGTGTAGGTGGTGAATCGCGGCTCCCTTCGTTGCCGCTTTGATCTGTCTCCGTTATTCTCAATCCTTCTTTTACCTTTATCCTTGTCCGAGTCCCTTCTAGGGGGCTTTTCGTCTTTGAGTGCATAAACTTCTATCCCATCTCCTTCTTCTCTTTCTGCATTCGCATCCTCTAATCGTAAAAACTTTTCCGCCTCATGATAGAATTCTCCCAGATCTACGGGTGGATCCTTAGTTAATGAATTTTTGAACTCCGTTCCGTCTGCTATTCCGGACACAGCCGCCATCATAACCATGGATGGATCCGGTCTATCCACCGAAGCTGCCGCCGCATTGAACCGTGTCAGGAAACTTCTCAATGTTTCTCCAGCCTTCTGTTTTAAAGTTGCTAACGTCATCACATTCTTGGGTCTTGTAATGTGAACCCTGAATTGCCTCATAAATCTCTCAGTAAAATCATTCCATGTTCCAATGGATCCACTATCTAATTGCCTGAACCATAATGCCGCAATATCCGCCAAATACAGTGGAAAGCACCGGGCCATGACCTCCTCTGATGCCCCCAGCACTTCCATATGCCTCATATATTTTGTCAGATGGACCGTGGGGTCCGTTCTCCCGTCATACATATCCAGCGATGGTAATTTGAAATCCGGTGGGTTTCTAGCTCGTCTGATTGCCGGAGTGAAAGGACTCCTATTAACATCCTCTAGGTCTTTGTTCACCAAACCGCCTCTCATTGCTCGCCTAACCATCTCTGCCAACTTGTCGGTGTCTCCGAGATGTAACCTTCGTTCGTTACTTTCATCCTGCCCCCCGAGTTCACGAGGGAACTCTGAAATCTGCCCCCTTGACTGAGCGTTCATTCCTCTGCTGTCTCCAGGTTGCACAGATACTCCTCTTTCTCCCTCCGAAATTGGACCAACGTTCTCCATGGGTGTGCCTCCTAATCCGGGTGCGATGCCGGATGGTCCTGCTTCGTTCTGGACTCCATTGGCTCCTCTATTCTGTGCTCCAAGCTATCCTATCTGTTGAAATAAACCCTGGATCAACTCCTCTTGCTTCTTCATCATCACCTCCATCTCGTCCCTAGTGATGTAGATCGATGGTTGATTCGCTCCTGAGGAAGCCTCCTGACTCCCTTGTTGTTCACTTCTCTCTGGCCTTGGCCTTCTACTCGATTGTCTCGTCATAACTTCTCAAATTTTAACTTTCAAACTCTCTTTGAATTTGCTATCAATTGGTAGAACTCCTGAGTTAGCGTTTCTCAGTGAAAGCACCAAAATGTTTGCGTCAAAATTGGTCACAAACATCCAATATCACGAAAGCACCCGTTTACGTATTCAACTTGATAATAATCAACACAGAACTCAGCAACAATCAATATAGAATTCAGCTCTAAGTAACAAATCACAGTAATTCACAAACAACAATCACAAACACAGGATTTATAGTGGTTCGGCGTTCGCGCGTACGTCCACTTTGAAGGTTTTCTCTTTATTGCTTTGCTTGGTTAAATCGATTACAACGGATTACAGCTGATAATAGCTTTGAAATCTGAATACAACAGTGATTCTGGTGAGTAGATTTGAATCCGGCAGAGTCTTGGTGTTCATGGCAGAAGTTCTCTCTCTTCTGATTTTCCGACCCCTTTTCTGAATGACCAGGGGCTCTATTTATAGGCTTGGAAGGCTGGAATCCCGCCCAAAACCTGAGGAGGCTGCTTGGCACGTGAGGGGGGCCCACAGGCCCGCATTCTTGGAATGCGTGGCCAGTTTGGGATCGATTCGAAGTGAACTTCGAATCGATCAAAAAAATTGTCCAATTGCGATGAAACTTGGCGTGGACGTTCTTCATCATGTAGACAAACTTCTGTAAAAATTTCATGGGATTTGGATAAGTAGATTGGGAGTTATCATCGATTCGAAATGGCACTTTTCGATATGTTGCATGGTTCGAATCGATCCTATGGGTTCGTTCGAATCGATCACCTCGAACCCATAGGGTCGAATCGATCCTTCTGTGACGTGGGCAGCATTCTTCGAATCGATCCGTGTTTGTCGCCGTGTTCACTGGATGGCTTCGTGTGTTGGGTTCGAAGGCTTTCCTCGAATCGATGGAGTGGCATTCGTTCGAATCGATCTAAACACGTCACCCCAGATCGATTCGAAGTTGGCTTTATCATGGGGATTCGAAGGTAACTATGGCATGGAGTTCCGTTGCATGGAGTCGAAGGTGATGGATGGAGTCGAAGGTGATGGAGTCGAAGGTGATGGAGTCGAAGGTGATGGAGTCGAAGGTGATGGAGTCGAAGGTGATGGAGTCGAACGTCACCTCTTCGTATGGATTCGAACATGATGGTTTCGAACGTACGAAAGGTGATGGGTTCGAACTGAGCAATGTCCATCCCTCTTAACTTGGATCCATCGTAACTTGAGCATACGACCTCGAATTGACTTGAAATTTGAAATGACGACTCCTACGATCTTTATTGTCATGCCCTATCAATTGTGGCCCGTTCCAGACTCCGACAAAATTCATCGATATGCATAGTGAAGTGGAATGCAACCGATCTCTGAGGCGAATTGTCTTTTGCTTTTGACCAATCTTTTGGTATCACGGCTTTGCCAAAAAGCGGGATAACAAAACTAACATTGTTTTATATCTTGGTAGATTAATATTTCCCAATTTCATCTTAATTTCTATTTTCATAATAATTAAATATTAAATTTCAATTAATCCAATTATTAAATTTAAATTAATAAATCTAGATTCTCATTCTTTTTATTCAATCAATCATTATCTAATGGATAAATTTAACATTATTATATCCAATTGCCCTAACGGTTTATAGTCATCAACTAAATTCATAATAACTTCGTATTTAATTACGTTTAATTGCAATGGATTTAGGTCCAATTCAATAAATTAAATAAGTTGGTAAACAATTAATAATTATCACAATTTGCCTAATTTAATCCCATTCATACTTTATTATCGACCAACAATTATTATAATTACTTATCTAGCATTGATTCTAGCAAATTACAATTTATTATCTATTATTTCATCAATTAATATAACTTTGAATTTATTTCCCAATTTACTAGTTACAATCGATTATAACCTTACAATTGTTTCAATTAATTGGGATTGCACTAAATTAGTTATCTATCAACTTGCATTAACATTATTACCTTAATTTACATTCAATTACTATTAGTCAACATATTATTTCATTGGTTAATTCAATACTTTATTTACTTATTTTAAATTTTATAACCAAGTGCAACAATTTACACTATTTCATTATTGGGGTTTCACTCTAATTGTCAATAACTAGTTTTAATTACCATTGCTACAGTTCATTTTTAACGTTCGCTTCATTATAAATTTTAAAGTTTTTATTTCTTACAAATTTATTTACCAAAATCATGTTAAATTAACAGATTTAATTATCGGAAATTTATGGGTCGTTACACTTTCCCCCACTCAAAACTTTTCGTCCTCGAAAAGAAAAAGGATGGAAAAGAAAGAATTAAGTAAACAATATATCTTATTTAAAATATTAAGTTTATAAACAAATAAATTTACAAAATTAAATAATTTAAATAAATATACCAATTTATAACCCTTAAATCCTTTTATACTCAAACTAATAAAATTTGGAAAACATTTTCAAAATTTTCTAAGTCCAAAATTCATGGAAATTTCGGTGTCTCCTTTGTACGGAGAGGCTCGGGAGAAAATATAATATCAAATGTAATAATACGTATCACAATATCTCAAAATAATATATCCCAACAATGGTAAAAACAATATAATATCGCTAGAAAACCGTAATCCGAGAATGTACCTATTTGTCAGGCAATTAACGCTTAATTATGAAAACAAAAGCAGTAGCAATTGCTTCCATAACCTGTATTACACTTATATAATCCCAAAAAGGTTAACAATTATATAAAATGAAATATTAAAGTTGTTTCAACCACTAACAAACAAATCAATAATAATCACTTGCAATCACAACATACAACCATCATATGAAGTCAATATCCATATATCCATAGCAAACAAAACAAATAGTTGTTTGGGTTTAAAACTGGAAATTGTACATAATGGAAAATAAACTACTAAGTGCACCATTTACTCAACAGTCTTAGATGAAACTAAATAGATTATTCATACATCCAGACAATTTTAAAGTATCCTTGCCCAAACAAGCATAAACCAAACAAACAACAATTTCAGACAATAGATCAAGTTCATTATTATTAATTTCATTTCAAACATTTGTTGTTTGATTTCCTTTTCATTCATATAATGATTTATCTTTTTAATTTACATTTATTTTACTTATTTTCCCTTATACTCACATAAATTCATTTCTATTTATTCATATTATGTAAATTTTCTTTTTATTAAATTGCATTCATTCATTTCTCAATTTTATTTATTTTCATTCATTTATCCATAGTATTCATGTTCAATTCAGTTACTTGGCACATCAATTCCTATTAATAAAAGCAATTTATTGAACACTTTCATTACATAAATTTACTCGTACAATTTCTAATACATTTTCTTATTAAACATTACAACTTTTAGTATTTGGTAAATTATATATATATATATATATATATATATATATATATATATATGCTTTAAGAATGTAGTTGAAAGTGATACAAGTTTTTCTCATTTCTTTTAATTAAATTAATGTTCAATAATCATATCTTTTGTTTTATAGGTTACTAATTTCAACTTTCTTGTAATTTCATGTATAACCTAGCATTTAATCTCTTATTTCATTTAGAGTTTCCAATCATTAATTAGTTACGTTCCATTCTACTACAATAATTGAAACTATTAATTAGCGGAAACTTAAGAACTAAATACCGGGTTAAATTTTAAATTATCTTAAAATAATAGATAAATGTATATACTTACTACTTATATATCAAATTATATTTAAAACAATTCGAAATTTATATTTGTCTATCAAAACAAATCTGCAGTAAAACTATTACAGTGGCCTTCCTACTTCGAAACTCGAAAATTAATGTCGATGATGTGTGCACTCATCACCGAAATTATTTTCCAACGATAGAGAGGGGAGTACAAAACTTATTTCTTTCCAAAATTTCTTTTAAAACATTTCTTTCAAATTAAATTGAAATATTTATCAGAAAATACTTCTAAATAGTATTATTATCATATTCCAAAAATCATTCGAAAGAAATTTCAAAACCCCGGAACTTAAGTTCTAAATTTCCAATTTTCATTTATTTTATTTACACGTCTATATTTTAACCAATATTTTTAAATTTCAATACCTAACAAACAAATATATAACAGCCAAATATACTTTTTATAAAATTTATTATTTTATAAACAAAATATACAATAGGTAAAATTATTTTATTTACCTATATTTCAAAACAAATATTGTGTCGGTCCATCCTATTAAGTGTTTAGCTATGCCTATTGATACCATAGCGTCCTATGAACCAAGCAGAATTTATAAATACAAAACGGAACAAATTAACACAATATCAAAATCCTTTTATAACACAAACAAATACGCTCTCTCATATATATATGCTCAGCGACTCATCATAGGGTAATACTACCCTATTAATAAAGAGTCGGACCCCACAAAGCGAAGGTTTATCGCTAAACCAAAGCGCTGATACCAATGTAACATCCTGCCTTTTTGTAAGCTTTAAGTCGACGATAAACCACATACGTCAGACTGAAACCATACAGAAGGGCGGATTTTTATTGGGGTGAATAAGAAAAAGCATAGAAAGGAAAAAAAACAAACAGAATCTTGCAGCGGAACAACAAAATATAATAATCAAATAAACAGTTCATGAAGCTGTTTTACAAAACATTTAATTATACTTATACAATACAGATCAGAGTTACACATGCTAGAGAATAATAAATAACAATGCAGCGGAACAGCATGAATGTAGTGGAATGATATAATAAATAATAATATAATCTTCGA
Organism: Allium cepa; assembly: GCA_030765085.1. Taxonomy (NCBI): domain Eukaryota; kingdom Viridiplantae; phylum Streptophyta; class Magnoliopsida; order Asparagales; family Amaryllidaceae; genus Allium; species Allium cepa. Next base: position 785,576,227 of record CM060938.1, read on the forward strand.
CTTCGTCCTCCGGAAATAAGGTCTTCAAATCCTGAAATGCTCAAGCTGACCCGAGCGAATTGAAAAGACAAAACACTCGAGTCAGAACTAAAAGATCTTATGTAAGTTAGATCAACGGTAAAAAAATGTGAGTGGAACGGCGTCAGAGATGTTTACAGGATTTGACATCTCTTATCCAGTGTCAACGTGAGTGCAGTAACTTAAGAGATGTTCGGGATTTACATCTCCTAAGGATCCGTTAAACTATCTACTACGTAGTAATATTTCGCTATTATAATAATGTCTATTAGTAAAATAAACTTACTTTTAAATAGCGTTAAGGAGTGGCCCAATATTCCCCTTAACATGTAATAGTCTCAGTAGTCCATCCAGTATCATGATACCTCCTGACCGGGAGGCTACCAGAGGATACCCCACGGGCTACGGGAGAAAACCAAACTTGTATATGGCGCGATAGGGTAGGTAACACGGCACAACTCGGCAATGCCAGGGTAGATATACCAATTATGCATCCGGGCTGATGGTGACGCATAGCGTGCAACAACCGCCCACCTAGAGCCACACCCTTAAAAAAATCCGAGGGCCCCAATCAATCACAAAGTAATAGAATGGTATCGAAGGAGTGTGTCCGTTAAGAGGGCTACCTCACTGGCCCGTAAGCTCTCCTGTTTTAGTCACCTTATGCCAACTCACGGGAGTCGGGTCCATGTATATACCTCAAAGGAACGCCGCCGCCATCCTACTTCATTCTGGAATCTCCATCGCGTACACGGTTGTTAAAGTGGTTTTCGGAGTTGGCAGAGAGTATGACAACTTCCGATCCCGGTCTCTCTGACAACCAAACGTTATTATAACACCGCGATCATTTTCAAAATAGTTTATACTCTAGAACCAAATATCATGGCCCTTTTAAAACCAAATCAATACGATATCATTTTCATTTCAAATATATCCTTTCTAAAATCTTAACACTTCCAAAGTTATAACGTTTCGAAATCAAAACACTGGAATGTAACACTTTCAAATTATAATACCTTGAAACTCATAACTTTGAAACATAACTTCCACCAATTAAATGGTTTAAATATTTAAAATACTATATATAATAAAATAGTTTCTTCAATTTCACAAATCAAATCCAACAAAACTCGAATTTTTACATTTTATATGTAATCAAATGCCAAATCATAAATTTTAATTCAATTCAGTTTCCAAATAAACTATTCCAAATTTATCGATTTCAAAACAGATTTGATCCACAGAATAAACCATTTCAAATTCAATATATTTCAAACTTTAAGTATTCAACAATTTCAAAACTAAGTTTGGTAATTACGATTCAACAATTAAATTTTCTATCATTTAGTTTGAAATAATTTACATAATAAATCCATTATCATATAAATAAAACTCAAATTACAAATAACTAAATATTTCCTTCAATTTATTTATACTTGGAATATTCATTTAATTCACCTTAAACCAAAATCAAGTTATAAAAATCATACCTCCTAAAATTTCAAATTTAATAAATTTCACATCAAGCTTATTTGAGTTTAATTCTTAATTAAATTCAATTTCAAATAAATCTCAATTTATCTTCCAACCTTAATTATTTAAATCGTTATAAACTCTATATTAAAATATAATTTAAATACTTAACCATATTATCTTCAATAAAATCAAACTTATTATTAAGCTTATTCTATATTACAAAAAATTATACACAGATTAAAATCAACGATAAAATAACATTTATATAATATCTAAAATCAATATTTATCTAAAACCATATATTTCTTTACAAACCATAGAAATAATTTCAAAACATTTTTATATATAGACCATGGTGTCTGTATATAATTTTCTATCATATGGTCACATGATACGGTTTCATTTCAATCCGTAATTTAAAATATAAATACGGTTATATATCATTTCAAACTGCAATCCCGAATGAAATAAAAATCCATAACAACTTCCAATTTATAACAATATTAAACACAACATCCATTCATCCAATATCAATCATCAAACATTTATCACAATCATCATCCAATTCAACCAACAACATCAATATAGAACAGATGATAAATAATAGGTATTTATTGGCAGTTTATATTCAATAATAAATTAAATAACTATTTTATCCTAATAAATTCAAATAAACTGGGATGATGATTCAAAATATGCCAAACAGTCATAAATAAATTTCTAATCACATCATAAATCAATTTAACAAACATAAGAAATTTTAGAAGTTGTGAGTGGGTTAAAACACTCACCTTTTGAATTTAAATTGAATTTAAATCCAATTTAAACCTAAAATTTAAACAGCTTCGAATTTGTCCAAACCAGCGTCAGAATGTCCAGAATCTCAATACGATCCTAGCTGATCAAACCGCGTGCAAATTCAACCTCGCATGCAGAAGTTATTAAGGTTAGAAGATTACGATTTAAAATTTGAAAATAAATAAAATAAAAAAATCAGGGAAAAACACGCCATATCATCTTCCACTTACGTGCCCGAGCCCCAGTCACCACGTCGACCTAATCCTAGCCGCCACGCAATCATCCCAGACCTAAAATCGCGTCGCCCAGTCCGCCGCTGGCCGTCGGCCGAAGCAACCCAAACATCGCCGACCCTATTTCCTATTCGCGACTTCCCACACGATCGACCAAACACCATGGTCGTTGTGAAGAACAGTGGTAGCCGTCGCTCGATTTTGCTTGCCCTAATCGAAATTCCAGGCGAAATCTAGCCATCCAATCATCGAACGAAACACACCAATGCCATCCCCTCGGTCCCCTCTACACAACGGTACAATTGATTTGACGATCCAACGACGTTCATCGGAACGTGATGAACGGCCGATAATTGTTCTTCGATTTCCAGATAAACAGATGCTCAAATTGGAAAATGAGTTACAAATCTGAGATGCGCTCATCGAGAGCTTCAAATCGATATATAATTCGATGTAGTTTATGGAGTTTGATTTTTGAATTGAAGTTGAATTGGAAAAATTAGGGTTTGTCTTCCATTGAGAAAGAGGAGCAACAGAAATTCCTGTACGTACAGAAATGAGAAATAGAAAGACTGCTAGGGTTTATAATGATATATATATAGGCAGAAAAAACAAAGAAACCCGTGGGCGTGATTGGTTTGGGAAATTGAACGATAATGACCTGAATGCCCGTTTCGACTCCGAAACGAAAATGGGTCAACCCATATATCAAAATAGATGTTTTAAAATATTTTAAAATCAATGGAATGGGTTTTAAGTCCAAATTCCATCGTATGAAGAAGTTATGCTAAAATCAAGTTATTTCAAATTGATTTCAATTGATTTGATCTCAAGGCGTTTCAAGTCCGTACGATCAGACGACAAGCCCAATCGTTACGAAAGTTGAAATCCTACAACAATTCACCGTTACGGATCTGATGAAACTAGTTTTTGAACCTTGAAATCCTACAAAAATTCCCAAATCCATTTATCAAATTTTTAAACCTTGTTATTCACGTCTTTTATTATAATAAGGATATACCTAACGTTGGTTTATATCTTAGTACATTAATATTTCCCAATTCAATGTTAATTTCTATTTTCATAATATTTAAATATTAAATTTCATTTAATTTCAGTTAATCCAATTATTAAATTCAAATTAATAAATCTTGATTCTCATTCTTTTTATTCAATCAATCATTATCTTATGAATAAATTTAACATTACTATATCCAATTGCCCTAATGGTTTATAGTCATCAACTAAATCCATATTAGCTTCGTATTTAATTACGTTTAATTGCAATGGATTTAGTTCTAATTCAATAAATTAAATAAGTGGGTAAACAATTAATAATTATAACTTTTTGTCTAAATTAATCCCATTCATACTTTATTATCGACCAACAATTATTATAATTACATATCTAGCATTGATTCTATCAAATTACAATTTATTACGTATTATTTCATCAATTAATATAACGTTGAATTTATTTTCCAATTTACTAATAACAATCGATTATAACCTTACAATTGTTTCAATTAATTGGAATTGCACTAAATTAGTTATCTATCAACTTGCATTAACATTATTACCTTAATCTACATTCAATTACTATTAGTCAACATACTATTTCATTGGTTAATTCAATACTTTATTTACTTATTTTAAATTTTATAACCAAGTGCAACAATTTACGCTATTTCATTATTGGGATTTCACTCTAATTGTCAATAACTAGTTTTAATTACCATTGCTACATTTCATTTTTAATGTTCGCTTCATTATAAATTTTAAATTTTTTATTTCTTTCAAATTTATTTACCAAAATAATATTAAATTAACCGATTTAATTATCGAAAATTTACGGGTCGTTACAAAAGAACTTTTATTACTACTTCACCACAAATATATTATCATTATTACTTTGGTTGATATTTCGATGGAAAAAAAATGATGAAACTAATTGTAATTGAAAGAAATATGATATAGTCAAATATATTTAGTTATCATTGTTGTTCCCTATAACATTAAAGAGTCGCAAAAATATTGATTTACATGTATATTATAAATATAATTTGATACCTAAGTCATCAACTCGTAGTTGAATTGATAAATATTTACTTATGTCGTTCGTCTCATATTTTTACCACAAACTGATGGTTGTGATGATCAAAAATAAGTATATTTGAGGTTTACATTTTATTTTATTTATGCATGTTATAAACCATCCTTTAAGTTTGATGTGGGTGTTTTAAGTAATTTTTATGATTCAATTTTATTAAATGTTTAAGTGGTATTTGTGACCATTTATGTAGATGTAAATAGTAACGTGCATAATTAAATAGTATTAAGCAAATGTCACCAAACAAAAGGAGTGATTTTACAAGAATAGAGAGCCCTTACTGCTTAACAATATCAATTTAGGACTCATTAAGTAATTATGAAAAAAGACTGAATCTGTTAGTACCTCTTAATTTTCCTTTTCATACCCCACATCGTTTTGTAAATAAATATCACACCCCATATATTTCTTTTCTCATCCCATTTTTTTTCATCTCATAATATATCAATTTTATCCTCTTACTTTTGATTTTTTTTCTTTATTAACTTTTCACTCTTTATCCTTTTAAATTATTAAATTCATGAAACCTTAAATCACGGCCTGTTAATTGGCAATTTTTATCATTATTTGTAAAAAAATAACCGTAAGGAAAAAACCTACTCAAGATAGGTGTTTTTCTTTTAAAAAATGTATATTTGCTCATTCATACGGAAATTAGGGGTCACAATTTCGGTTTTTATTTTATTTTCATGAAAATAGTTTACGTAATTGGAACTTATTATAGTCGACTTAAATCTTGTACAATTTTTAATCAAACAGACTTATTATGGCACTAAAAATAAATATGTAGTTATCTTGTACGTTTTGTATTAAATATTTCTGGTATTAACCGGGGGTGTGAAAAGAAAAAACTAGCATGTTAATTATTAATTATTTCTAGCATTGACTGGTATGAATTAGCCAAAAAAATCCATAGATATGCGTTACAACAACTTCCTGTCTAACCCTTTCAGCACCATACTCTCTTCCTTAGAAAGATATGCTCCTAGCGACCTTAATAACCACCGAAAAATCTATTAGAAAACCTATGTGAGACTAATTATCTATACATAGCCTAGCAAATTCACTTATAACTATGCAAACACAGCAACAGAATAAGAGAAGAATACACCTGTAAAATGAAGTTCTGAATAGAAAGATTTTTATTGAAATGAATATCAGCAGAAAGTATTTTACAGAGAAGCTAAAAATGAATTCATACATTCGTATGTACAATGCTCGAAATATATATATGTGCAGTATTATGACTTCGGGCTGAACATTCTCAAGGCCCGGTCCATTGTATCTTTGATAATAATGTATGTCGTTGAGATTTACATGAAAGGCTGTGATTGTTTCGAGAATTATGCAGATCGATATATGCTTGGTTGCTTGCTGCTTTGCTACATTATATCTCATACTCTTTTTACTCTCTTAACTCCCCTCCCTCAAACCGATCTAGGGTTACAGAGAAAATTGCGATGTCTTCAAATCTCCTCAAATTAGCGATGAAATCCTCTGATCTGAGTGATTTTGCTAGAGTAGATGCTATTGAGTACACTGAATCCATAGCTCTGGTGTTGGTTCTTCAGATTTGTTGACTTCAGATCTTATAATTAGATCTGATGTCGATTTGAGGCCTGAAGTTGAAAAGGAGCTCCGGTCTTCATTATTCCTCTGAAAGTGAAGATTTGAGAGGGCTTCATGATGAATTTGAGTACTGCAACAGTGAGCGATGAATATATTAGAAAAACTGATGTCTTGAAAATATGGAAGCAGAAGCAAGGTTGACAAGAGATTGATGGCATGTTAACTGGAGTTCAAGTCGCTGCCTTTTCTTTCTTGATACTTCAGATCTGTTCTCAGTCTGGTAAAGTTTTTACTTGATAAGGCTTTAGTTAAGATATCTGCACGTTGGTAGGCTGAAGGTACATGATTTACTTGTAATCTTTCCTTTAATACTTGCTCACGTACAAAGTATAAGTCGATTTCTATGTGCTTGGTCCTTGCATGTAGTATAGGATTTGCAGTAAGTGATACAGCACTTAGATTGTCACACCATATAATCGATTTTATATTAATGTTGACCTTTAGTTCATCCAATAAGGACTGCATCCACATGATTTCTACTGTTGCAGCAGCAACACTTCTATATTCAGCCTCCGTGCTGGATCTAGACACTATGGGTTATTTTTTTGAACACCATGATATTAGATTATTTCCCAGGTAAATGCAGAATCCTGTTGTTGATCTTCTATCATCTGGATCACTTACCTAGTCTGCATCTGCATAGCTTGTTATGTTGAGAGTGTTGCATTCTTTTAGTGCTAAACCATAATTTACTGTCCCTTTGAGATATCTCAGAATTCTCTTGACTGCCTTCCAGTGCCCATCAAGGGGATTCTGCATAAATTGACACACTTTATTAACACTAAAAGAAATATCTGGTCTTGTTATGGTTATATATTGCAGTGCACCAACAATGCTTCTATACTTTTTACCATTCAATATAGGTTCTCCTTTGTTTTTGGAGAAATGTTGATTGGTAATCATAGGTGTAGGCAGATGGTTAGCTTCATTCATCTTTGCTTTAACTAGAAGATCTGTAATGTATTTCCTTTGACTCAGAAAAATTTCTGAGTCTGATCTTGTTACTTCTATACCTAGGAAATAATTCAGATCTCCTAGGTCTTTGATTGAAAATTGTTTGTCCAAATATTGGATAATGTTGCTAACCTGTGCCTCATCATTACCTGTAACAATTAAATCATTAACATAAATTAGAATGTAAACAGTGACATCAGTACTTCTTTTGATAAACAAAGAATTATCTGATCTGGTAGGTTGAAAATTCAATTTAGATAATGTAATTTTCAACTTATCAGACCAAACTCTCGGTGCCTACTTTAGACCATATATGGCCTTGTTTAACTTGCAGACACTGTTTTTATCTTGTTCATATCCTAGAGGTTGCTCCATGTAAACTTCTTCACTCAGATCACCATTTAAAAAGGCATTATTAACATCAAGTTTCCTTATTCTCCAATGTTTATGTAGAGCTAGTGTAAGTATGGTCCTAATTGTGGTTGGCTTTACCACTGGAGAAAATGTTTCATTAAAATCAAACACTTGTTGTTGAGTGTAGCATTTTGCTACCAGTCTGGCCTTGTACTTTGAAATGGATCCATCTGGATTCCTTTTAAGTTTATAGGTCCATTTGCAGCCCACTATGTTTTTGTTTTCTAGTGGTGGAACAAGGCTCCATGTCTTGTTTCTCATGAGTGCACTATATGAAAGTCTATATGAGTGGATCGTGTAGAATATATATATGCAAGTATAAGCAACTAACTGTATGATATATCTATTTAAAACTTGATAGATGATAGTAGCAAAGTAAATGAAAATAATCACACTAGGATTTTATACTGGTTCGGACCTCCTATCCTACGTCCAGTCCCAAAGCTTCTCTTTGGAATTTCCTTTCAACTAACCCTCACTTGACCTGGAGGAACAGGTTTACAATAGCAAAGTTTCTTTGTCAAGAATGTGTTCTATAACATGGATGTTTGACTATTAAGTACAAATGCTTCCAATATATATATATATATATATATATATATATCTAGAGAATATTGAATGAGCAGTTCTAAATATATGGAAGAGTTAAATACAGGTATTTGATTGCTAGAGATCAAGAATAGATTAGAGTATAAGAGTTAAGAGCATAAGTGAGTAAGGTAAAAATTCTCTTGAATTCCCGATTCTATTTATAGTTGGAGAGATCCTTTGTGTAGTTGCAACTTTTAGTAAGTGCTCTAAGGTCGCTTCTCATGGTGATGAAGAGTTGCAGTGAAGAGGAGCGAACGTGTCCTTTCAGATGTGATAGTTGTGCTTTGAATTTACACAGCCGAGTTCAAAAACAAACGTTTGAAAAATATTTCAGACGTTTGGTCTTCATATATTTTTTGTATCTGGTTACATTTCAGACGTCTGAGTTCATTAACAAGACGTCTAATTCTTTATGAGTTTCGAACCAGAGGAATCAATCAAACGTCTGGCTAGTGCACCCAAACGTCTGGATTTGTGCATGTTGCTTTTTCTGTGCCTGTGTCATCCCTCTTTCAATTCTCTCGACTTGTAGTCTCTTGATACTACTTTTGAGTCTTGTTTTTGTCTCTTTGGTGATGTTACTTTATCAACTACCTGTAAATATATATATATATATGTATGTATGTATGCATATTCGATTCCCATTGTATAGTTGTTATCATCGAAACCACGGAATTGGTTTCCTAATAATCTCCCCCTTTTTGATGATGACAACTATTCTATGTACTTATATATAGATTATAAGTCTCCCCTTGAATATGTGCTTATTTTTAATTTTTTTATGATTCTACCTATATTTATCCCCCTTTAGCATTATCAAAAAGAAATATAACATTGAAACCAATCGTTCAACAAAAAGAAAGTTTCATTAATAACTTGAAGTGGTGACAAACATAGATTTTTACAAACTTTATATTCAAAAACCTAAAAACTACGACTCCCAAAATCTATATTTCCTTGGGAGAAGCTTCATTTTGATCATCTTCCTTTGGTTCTTCTTTTTCAGAAGTGCTAGCCTTTGAAGGAGATGTCAAAGCTTCCTTGAGAGGTTCATCCTCAGATAGTTTGGAATGTTTTGCGGGAGGAGAGGGTACTGGGGTTGGCCAAGCTTCAGAAGGTGGTGTTGGACAGCGAACCTGTTGTAGTACCTCTTTAAGAATCGACAAGACAGTGGAAAGGGATTCTTCAACTGTGGCTAGGCGTGTAGCAAATGATGTTTCGAAGTTGTCAATTCGCTTAGCTAAAATTTTCTGATTTTGAGATAGAATTTGTTGGTTTCAAAGAGTGAGATCTCGAATACTTTCATTTGGATTTTTATCCGTTCGAGTCTCCATAATTTCATCCTATCCAGAATAATCAAATGGTGCGGGAGAAGGAGGAGTGACTTCTCGATGTTGTTCCTCTTCTTGTGATGGATCAATGCGTGGTTGAGGAGGAGGCTCAACTCTTCTAGATTGACGATTGTGCGTCCAATCTTCGAAGGACATGAATTCTGGAGGTATTTCAGGTAGGTGCATCAGAGAGATGAATTTGGTGGAAGCATATTTAGGCGAGATTTCTTCGAATGTAAATAGATATGATGGAATGTTATGTGCACGAAGAAGTCTCATAATATAAGTTGGGTAAATAATTGACAGCCTTGATCGAGTCCAAAAATGCTTTAGCTCGTCGAAGATGAATTTGGCCCAATTTATTCTTGTTCCACTAAATAGAGCATAAAGGGCTTTGTGCTCTAATTTGGTGATTTGCTCGTGACTTCCCATTCGTGGGATGATTGTGTTAATTATCATTCGAGTTGGAAGTCGAGCTTTTGGACGGAGAAATTTGGAAGCAAATTTTGGCATTTCGTCTTCCCAAACTTGATGAGTTATATTGTTCCGTGGCTTGAAGTGCATATCCGGAATGTTGTATAAATCTTCCCCCGTGTAAGAGCAGCCAAGGGTTCAACCTATTATGCCTGGAGTTAATCTAATCGTGTTTCCATACACGCTAGACCAGAGCTAGTTATCCTCATTTTCAATGTTCCACACTGAAGTACTGTCTAGATTTGCGTAGAATAAAAATATGGCTAATTGGTCTATTTGAACATCATTAGGAGTAAAAGAAATTAGGGTTTCTAATCAAGCATTTTCACAAAGTTCATCTAGATCATACATGGGAAATTTAAGAAAATTGTAGAATGGACCTATGTGGAGTTTTTTTTTTGGATGTCTTCATATCTTTTGAAGGAATGCGGCGCTTTATTCATCCACCTTTCGATCTGTTCGTCGGAGCATACCTGTGGATTTGAAGAGGAGGCCGGTTGGTCCTGTTTTCTTTTCGACACCTTAGAATTCTTAGTACGCGGTGGCATTATGATTAAATTTGCTTAAAGATGTTGATTTAGAATGAAAATCGTTTCTAAGAAAATTGTAGGTGATAATAATTTTGTAGATGAATAAAAAAATGACATTATCTACGATAATTTAAATGGTCGATTGGGAATTAGACGCCAAGATTTGAAATCAGACGTCTGGTTTGACCTAAATTTTGTACAGAAGGTAAAATTAGACGTCTGGTTTTTGATCTGGACGTCTAATTTGATTGAATTTGTTAAATTGGAGAAGCAAAGAGTTTTATCAGACGTATGGGTATAAAAATCAGACGTCTGGTTTGGTTTAATTTTGAAAATTTTTGAGGCAGAGAATAGGGCAGACGTCTGGATCTTATTTCAGACGTCTGAAATGCTCTGATTTTTATTTGGAGAAGACAGAGCTAAATTTCAGACGTCCAAGGGGCATATCAGACGTCTGACATATGCACAGTGCTTAATTTTTAGACGTATATCATCGTAGCAGACGTCTGAAGGCTATAGTCAGATGTCTGAAATAAGCAGTGTGGCTAAAAAATAGCATGAAATTGATGGTTCTTGCTTATTTCTCGAAATTTTTTATAACAAGTAATTATATTTATTGTGAAAGAAAAATATGCATAGATACATATAATAACAAATATAAATTATTTAGAAGGTGATGGAGTTTTGTCATCTCCTGACTTGTCATCCGTCCATGGTTTAAGTGGAGACCATATATTTCCATGTTCATAGGTTCTTGGAGAGCCAGAATATCGTCATGGTGAAGGGTCCGAAGGAGTACGATATGACGAGGAGGGATCTGAAGAACAACATGGTATTGGCCGTGGTGCATGGATATCTTTCTTCTGGGATGACAAAACTTCATTGCTACTTGTTCCGAAAAGCTTAGGCGACGTGCCGTAACTTTTTGTTCGAAATATAGTTCTCGTTGAAGATCTATCTGTTGTTTCTGATAATGATGAATTTCATCAATTTTCTCCTTTGTGTTTGGAGAGACAAATAGAGATCTTTTGGATTTCTTGTTGTCGGGAGTAAAACCCATATGATACGAGGACCACCTATTCTTCGGCTCCTGCTTTGGTGTAGGCGTAGGTAGCCCTTGTGGCGTGTCAACCGAGCTGTCTGTCGACGGTGTTGAGATGGAGATGGATATATAAGAGTCCCCAGAAGACATTGCTATATTTTGTTATTTAAAAAATATAAATTGTTTGTATATAGTTTTTATGTAACTATGTATATCTATAAGCTGAAAACATTATTTATAGACAAACAAACTATCTAAAAATTCAAAGGTTCAGAAATAAGTATAATTTATGGTAATAAAGTAGATAACTAAATTTAGCCTTAAATGAAATATTAATTTTTAAGGAAGAAGGTCATGAAGTGAACAAATACCTAAACTTCGTCGGAGTTTATTGAAAGTTTGTTCATTTTATTGTTTGTAAAATTGTCGGCTACTTGATTTTCGGTATTTACGTTTTCTAATGAAATAGTTCCTTTTTCAACATTGTCTCGTACAAAATGATGTCGTATATCTATATGCTTGGTTCGTGAGTGATTAACGGGGGTTTTTGATAAATTTATAGCACTTGTGTTATCACAATATATTGGAGATTTATTGATAATTTTACCGAAATCCATTAGTGTTTGTTGCATGTAAATCACTTGTGCACAATCTAGAGCTGCGGAGATGTATTCGACTTCGCAAGTAGATAAAGAAACACAATTTTGCTTTTTGCTAAACCATGAAACTAAAGATTGTCCGATAAAGTGACATGTTCCACTAGTACTCTTACGATCTGTTTTACATCCACCGAAATCTGCATCGCTATATGAAACAAGTTCAAAAGATGATCCTTTATGGTAAAACAAACCATAATACATTGTACTAGATAGATAATGTAAAATACGCTTAACAGCTCTTAAATGAGATTCTTTTGGTTTTGGTTGAAATCAAGCATATAGACATACACTCATCATAATATCGGGTCGACTAGCCGTTAAATAAAGTAAAGAACCAATCATGCTTCGATATAATTTTTCATTAATTTTTTTCCGTTATCGTCTTTTTCTAAGTGAACAGTGGTACTCATTGGTGTTGGTTTGCTTGAAGTTTTATCCATTTCAAAACGTTGTAATAGATCGTTACAATATTTTTCTTGATGAATAAAAATTCCATTTTGAAGTTGTTTTATTTGCAAACCTAAAAAGAAATTTAATTCTCCCATATGTGACATTTCAAATTCATTTTCCATAATATTTGAAAATTGATTACATAGATTTTCGTTGGTTGAACCAAAGATGATATCATCAACATAAATTTGTACAACTAAAATATCGTTATTTTCTCTTTTAATAAATAAAGTTTTATCTATTTTGCCTATATGAAAACCAGATGTTATTAAGTGATTTTTAAGATGTTCGTACCATGCATGAGGGGCTTGTTTTAATCCATATAGTGCTTTATGTAATTTAAAAACATGAACGGGATATTTTTCGTGAACAAATAATGGTGGTTGTTCGACGTATACATTTTCCTTAATAAAACCATTTAAAAAAGCACTTTTGACATCCATTTGAAATAGAATAAAATTGTCATGAGTTGCAAAGGCAAGTAATGTACGAATGGCCTCTAATCTTGCTACTGGAGCAAAGGTTTCATCGTAATCGATACCTTCTTCTTGATTATAGCCTTAAGCAACTAAACGAGCTTTATTTCTAACAATATTTCCATTCTCGTCTGCTTTGTTTTTAAAAACCCATTTTGTTCCTATAACTGATTGGTCTTCAGGTCTTGGTACTAATTCCCAAACATTATTACGCTCAAATTGATTTAATTCTTCTTGCATAGCTATTATCCAAATATTGTCATTTGAAGCTTCTTTATAATTTTTTGGTTCAAAATTTAACACAAATGCTATATGGCTTATTTGATTGAGTTGATTTCTAGTTACTCTAGAATTAAGATCTCCAATGATATTATCTTTTGGATGATTCTTAAATATTCTAGGAGATGATGTCAATGTGTTATTTTGCATATTTGTTTCATTACTAATGGAATTTGTTGAATTTGTTAGTGGGATAATTTCTTCTTCATCATTAGTATTATGGTTAAAAAGATTTTCGTCGAAAGAAACATGTAAACTTTCTTCAATAGTATTATTTCGTTTATTAAAGATTCTATAAGTTTTGCTACGATCCGAATATCCAACAAAGACACCTTCATCGGCCTTTGGATCAAATTTTCCTAAGTTATTTTTGTATTTGGTATAAAACATTTTGAACCGAAAGTTTTAAAGTATGATACTTTAGATTTTTTACCAAAAAACATTTCAAAACAAGTTTTTTTTGTCATAGGACGTATGGTTACTCGATTTAATACATAACAAGATGTGGCAATAGCTTCAGCCCAAAAGTGTTTTGGTAGACCACTATTATTTAGTAATGTTCGTGCACATTCTTGCAATGTACGATTTTTCCTTTCCACAACACCATTCTGTTGAGGTGTGCGAGGAAAAGAAAAATTACGATTCATTTCTTTCTTATTACAAAAATTAGTAAAAAGATCGTTTTCGAATTCCCCTCTATGATCACTTCGAATATTTTTAATTTTTAAGTTCATTTGTGTTTTAATCCTTTTAGCAAATATTTTAAACATACCAAAAGTGTCACTTTTATGTTTTAAAAACAAAGTTCATGTATATCTTGAAAAATCATCAACTATGACAAAAACATATTTGTTGTGATTTATAGATCGTATCTTTGTTGGTCCAAATAAATCTAAATGTAATAATTCTAATGGTTGTTTTGTAGAAATATTATTTTTAGATTTAAAAGAGCTTTTCTTTCATTTTCCAATTTGACAATCGTCACATAAATTTTCTACTTTGTAATTTATTTTAGGTAAACCTCTAACTAGTTCATATTTAGCCAATTTATTAATATTCTTAAAATTGATATGACAAAATCATTTATGCCATAACCATGGATCATCACGTTTGGTAGTTAAACATAAATTTGAATTTTTATTTATATTCATGTTTAATACATAAATATTTTTGTTTCTAAAAACTTCAAAAATAAGTTATTTGTTATTATATAAAATATTACATCTATCCTTTTCAAAATTTATTTGAAAGCCTTATCACATAATTGACTAATACTTAGTAAGTCGTGTTTTAGATTTTCTACTAATAAAATATTTGTAATAATAGGAGAGTTAGATATACCAGAATTGATGATTTCTCCAATGCCTACGACATATCCTTTTGAATTATCTCCAAAGGTTACCATTCCACCATCGATGTATGTTATATTTGATAACATTTTTGAATTTTCGATCATATGCTTGGAGCAACCGCTATCTAGTATCCATTTCTCCTTATTTTTATTTTAGGTATCTGAAAAATAAAAGATGTTTTAATTGGTACCCATATATTTTGTTAGGGTCCTAATTGTTAGGGGAAGGTAGCCATACCCAAGATGGTTTGGTACCTTTATAAATATAATTTTTATTATAGACTACATTTTCTAAGTAATTATTAATATGTTTTTGTCTAATCAAATTATTATTTGTTTTAGGAATCCAAATTTTCATATTTTGGTATTCAATTTAGACTCAGGTAAACTTCTAGTTTTTACATTACTAATATTTTTAGCATTATTTCCTTTTTGTTTAGAAGAATTTTTAAATCCTATTCCATTTCTATTGCCTGATGGTGTTGAAGTTTTGATAAGATTTTCCAAATCTTGTTTTCCTTTATTAAATTTTGACACATTGTTGGTAATTTTATCTAATTTTTGTTTTAATTCTATATTTTCAATTTTCAATAATTCAATACTATTTTTAAAATCAGCATTTTCTTCTAACAGATTGTCCTTCACTATAGTAATATCCTTACTTTCTATCAAATTATTTTTGATTTTTCCTTGAGATATTTCAAGTTCTTCTTCTAAAATATTTTTTTCATCTTTCAACATTCCTACCTCAAGTTCTAATCTATTTATTTTGACAATATATTCTTTATTCAATTTTTAATTTGTCTAAATTTATCATCTAATTCCATGCTAAGTTCTAATAGTTTGTCATGGCTAAGTTTAGGATATACCTCTTCAGTTTGTGCCATAAAACACACATTAGCCTGTTCTCGGTCACTATCGCTATCACTTTCAGAAGATGAAGAGTCCGAGTCATCCCAAGTTACTTTGAAAGCCTTCTTCTTTTTGAAATTTTCAATTTTGTTCTTCTTTTTGTCATTATTAAGTTTAGGCCAATCCTTCTTCGTATGTCCGTATTGATCACATTCATAGCACTTGATTTGAGATAGGTTTGTTGTGTTGGATTTCCCTTATTTTTGGAATTTGGTCATCTTTTCAAATTTCTTGAATCTGTTATAATTCTTGGCAATAAAGACTATTTCTTCTTCATCTAAATCAGAGTCATCATTTTTTGTTGCGGGAATGCTATGTTCTTTTTCTCTGAATTTAGTTCTTTTTGTGCCTGCAAGTTAGCTTCATAGGAAATTAAATTTCCTATCAACTCTTCAACTTTGAGAGTAGAGAGATCACTAGCTTCTTCAATAGCTAATACCTTCCTTTTCCAATCTTATGTTAAAGAGTTGAGTATTCGAGAAACTAAATCAAAATCAGTCAATTTAACTCCTAATGCCATAAGATCATGTTGGATAGTTTTAAATCTAGAATACATCTCAACAATAGTTTCATTTTGCTTCATTTTAAATGAAGAAAATTGGTTTTGCAAAATTGAAATCTTAGTTTGTTTGACCTTTGTTGTACCTTCGTGTGTAATTTGTAAGGTACGCTAAATATAAAATGCAGTAGTGCATAACATGATATGTGAAAAATAATTTTTGTCTAGAGAGAAAAATAAAACATTCAAAGCTTTAGCATTGTTTGATGCTACGGTCTTTTGTGCATCGGTCCAAGTGTTCATAGCAGTAGTAGGTGCTTTATATTTATCTTTTGTAGCTGAACAAATTTCAAGACCATTAGCTTACATAAAAATTCTCATACGTGTTGACCAATATGCATAGTTAGATCCATTAAAGAGTGGAGGTCGTGCTGTGGATTGTCCTTCTTGAAAAATACTTGCCATATTAAAGTGATTTAAAAACGTGTTACTGTTATTTGATCAAAACCTTGCTCTGATACAAATTGAAAGTCTATATGAGTGGATCATGTAGAATATATATATATATATATATAGGCAAGTATAAGCAACTAACTATATGATATATCTTTTTAAAACTTGATAGATGATGGTAGTAAAGTAAATGAAAATATTCACACCAGGATTTTATACTGGTTTGGACCTCCTGTCCTATGTCCAGTCTCGAAGCTCCTCTTTGGAATTTCCTTTCAACTAACCCTCACTTGACCCGGAGGAACATATTTACAATAGCAAAGTTTCTTTGTCAAGAATGTGTTCTATAACAGGGATGTTTGACTATTAAGTACAAATGCTACCAATATATATATATATATCTATCTAGAGAATATTGAATGAGGAGTTCTGAATATATGGAAGAGTTAAATATAGATATTTGATTGCTAGAGATCAAGTATAGATCATAGTATAAGAGTTAAGAGCGTAAGTGAGTAAGGTAAAAATTATCTTGAATTCCCGATTCTATTTATAGTGTTGGAGATATCATTTTGTGTAGTTGCAACTGTTAGTAAGTGCTCTAAGGTCGCTTCTCATGGTGATGAAGAGTTGCAGTGAAGAGGAGCGAACGTGTCTTTTCAGATGTGACAGTTGTACTTTGAATTTACACAGCCGAGTTCAAAAACAAACGTCTGGAAAATATTTCAGACGTCTGGTCTTCATATATTTTTTATATCTGGTTACATTTCAGACGTCTGATTTCATTAACCAGACGTCTGATTCTTTCTGAGTTTCGAACCAAAGGAATCAATCAGACGTCTGGCTAGTGCACCCAAATGTCTGGATTTATGCATGTTGCTTTTTCTGTGCCTGTGTCACCCCTCTTCCAATTCTATCGACTTGTAGTCTCTTGATACTTCTTTTGAGTCTTGTTTTTGTCTCTTTGGTGATGTTACTTTATCAACTACCTGTAAATATAGATATATATGCATTTTCGATTTCCATTGTATAGTTGTTACCATCGAAACCATAGAATTGATTTCCTAACACTATATTCATTATCCATTGCAGCTTTCCAGTTTTTGTTTTTAATTGCTTGATTGAATGTAACTGGTTCTTCTGATGTTGTAGACATAGTAGTGACAGCGTATGCTTTAGGTTTGAATATTCCACTCTTTGCCCTGGTAATCATATAATGTCCACCTATGGTATGTGGTTCACTGTGAGGTGACTCAGTATTTCTATCTGCAATGCTATCTGATCCTTGTTGTTGATCAGTATTTTGTGTTTGGCTTGATACAGTATTGGGAGATTGATCTATAGGTTCAGAGAACTCTGCCTAACCTGGTTCAGTAAAAAAAGTGTGTTGTGGAGCAGAGTTATTTGAATTTGCTTTAGTTTCTTCATGACTCCTGTCACTTGAGCATAAAGGTATTGGAGGTAGTGATACCATGGGATTATAAACTTTCTTGGTTGTCTTTGTACTTCATTCAAATGAGGAAACACACATTCAATAAATACAACATGACTGCTAATGTATATCTTTCCATTACTGTCAAGGCATTTATATTCCTTTTGTTTTGAGGCATACCCTAAAAAGTACAAGGTGTAGACCTGAAATTTAGTTTATGAGAGTTGTATGGTCTAGTATGAGGAAAGCACAGACAACCAAATGTTTTTAAGTTTCAATAGTCTGGCTTTGTATTGAATAAAACTTCAATTGGTGCTTTACCCTTCAATACTTTAGTTGGTAATCTGTTAATCAGATACACTGCAGTATTGAAGGAATCTAGCCAAAATTTTAGTGGCAAAGATGCCTGAGCTAGAAGAGTTAATCCAGACTCGACAATATGTCTATGCTTTCTCTCTATTAGACCATTTTGCTCAGAAGTATAGGTGCAAGTCATTCTATGAACTATTCCCTTTTTGCTAAAGTAACTGCTGAGGGGCTTAAATTCACCACCTCCATCAGACTGAACAATTTTAACTTGATGATTGACTTGCTTTTCTATTTGTGTAATAAAATTTATTACAGCATTATGAGTTTCAGATTTTGACTTTAAGAAATAAATCCAAGTATATCTAGAATAGACATCTATAAAAGAGATATAATAATTATAACCATAATCAGAATTGATAGGTGCTGGCCCCCAAAGATCAGTAGCTATCAATTCTAGTGGTTTAGTATATTCAGTCAATGAGTCAGAAAAAGGAAGTTTGTGACTTTTACCCATTCGGCAGTATCTACTAACATATGGTAAATTGATATTTTCAACAGAGATTTTATTTTATGCCAATATTTTCTTGACAACATTAACATTGCGATGCCCTAACTTGTAGTGCCATACATCAAATTTGATCAATCTATTATTGGATTGAACTGTTTTAGAAAATTTACAACATTTTTCAGAGTCGCTTGAGTCTACAGAATTAAATCTGTATAGACCTCTGATTGCTTCACCCTGTAAAACAATTTCTTTAGTCAGTATGTCTCTAAGCAGTATGTAGGATAAAATTCAAAATAAACATTGTTATCACTTGCGAACTGTGATACACTCATGAGATTCTTTTTAATTTGTGGAACTCTTAATAAGTTATTGAGGTAAAGTTTTCTTCTACCTTTGATGCAAGCAATACCAGTGTGTGATATCTTTATAGACTCACCATTTCCCATGTGAATGGAACTATTACCTTTGTACTCTTTATTGCCCAAGTTTAGATTAGCCAAATTGTTAGTGATATGATTGGTTGCACCTGAGTCTGGGTACCAGCTTTCATCATTGATATGTTCACGTCTGGCTGATTCATTCAGATGACACATTCTTGAATTTTCTGATGAGTTGCCTGAATCTTGTTGAATCTGTGCCATATTTGCACTATAATTACCACCTCTTTGTGTGTTAACTATTTGATTTGGTGTGAAATTTGTATTAAATCCAAAATAACATCTCATAGCTGTATGACCAAGCTTTTCACAACTCTGACATCTTGGTCTTGAATTGTTATTCCATCTGCCTCTACCTCTAGACCTGTTTGATTGACCCCTTCTTTGAAAGACTTGTGCTCCTCTGTTGTTATTGGTTTGACTTTTATTTTTGGAATTCACTGCATAGTTGATAGATAGATCTGATTCTTGTGGTTTTCTGTGATAAATTCTCCCTTCATTGGCCAGTAATGTTGAATTGACATATTGCATGGATGGTAGAGCTTCTTTAGAGGATATTACAGCCACTATGGCTTCATATTCTTCATTAAGACCACTGAGAACAGTCAATATTTGTTCTGTTTCAGACACTTTATGGCCTGCTGCCTCCAACACATCACATGTTGTCTTGACTTTTGAGAGATATTCTCTCATTGATAAATTTTCCTTCTTGATATTCTGTAATTGTCTCTTGTAATGCATGATTTTAGCTGCAGATTGAGAACTGAATATTTGATGTGTAGTTGTCCAGATTTCATTTGATGTTTTGCATCCTACTAATTGAGGTAGCAGATTAGTACTGATTGAGGATAACAGCCATGAACTTATCAAACTATCCTGTCTTTGATATTTGATATATTCTCGGTTTATGATTTGGTTGTTTTCTTGATTAGGGATATGCTCTGATGGGGATATGTGTGTCCCAAGAATGAAACCATCCAATCCATAGCCTCTGATTGCTGTACCAATTTGGAGTTTCCAAAGAAGATAATTATCTTCATCTAAATGTACAGTGATCAGCTGACTGTGAAGATTAATCGTCTTGATTAAATTCTCTGTCGCATTTGGTTGCTGACTGTTCCCTCCATTGCTTGAAGTTTCAGACCCTTCACTGGCCATGATGAAATCTCCTCAAAACAAGAAAAAACTCAAAAGATGATAGACATGGAGACGAGAAGAAAGGTTTGTTGCAGCCAAGAAATCAGAAGAAGATACTGATCTGATGATTTCTTGGCAAGGCACGTACTTATTTTTTAATGTCTTTGTGTTCTCTTCTTGCTTTCTAGATTTGATGTTCTTGATTTTGAAATTCTCTACAATACTTTCACCTGAGATTAAGGGACTTGTTGTAGCCAGAATTGCCCAATTCATTGGCATGGCACTTGTCTTCTTGAAATCTTCAGATGGATTGAAAAAACTCAGATGATGAGATTCAATCTGATGAGTTCTGGAGATCAGATGATGAATACTGATGATTTTCAGTTTTGTTTTTTTTCCTTTCAATTGCTGTTAAGCAAAGTTTCCGAATGGCTCTGATACCAAAATGAAGTTCTGAATTAAAAGATTTTTATTGAAATGAATACCAGCAGAAAGTATTTTACAGAGAAGCTAAAAATGAATTGATACATTAGTATGTACAATGCTCAAATTATATATATATATATATATATATATATATATATATATCTGTTTGTGTGTGTGTGTGTGCAGTATTATGACTTTGGTTTGAACATTCTCAAGGCCCGGTCCATTGTATCTTTGATAATAATGTATGCCGTTGAGATTTACGTGAAAGGCTGTGATTGTTTTGAGAATTATGCAGATCGATATATGCTTGGTTGCTTGGTGCTTTGCTACATTATATCTCGTTCTCTTTTTACTCTCTTAACTCTGTACAAATGTAGCTAGTACTTTTATGTTTACAAGTCAGTCTTTAGTCTGTTGTTGTACAATGTACTATGAACGTGGCAAATGTAAAAGAATTATAAAAGAGAAGAGATCGAGTAACGTCAACAAAAGAGTCGTATAGGCTACTTTTGTTACAAATCAAGACCTTCATTTTCATCGTAAATGAACTTTTGAACTCCTTTGACAAAGAGTAAAATGGCTATGTACCAACACTTTTACATGTACACTACAGAGATCGAAGATTGTAAGCACAAAATGACATACTCACTTGAGCTCAATTTTACATAAACTTGTACTGACAACTCATATCAATTGAATGGTTGCTACTTCTACAAAATATTTGAATGTTCATCCTATACACAGAGACTAAATTTATAATAATAAAAGAATGAGGCAACTTGGCTTGTCTTCAAATCACCATCTTTGGAGAAGCAAGCCTGAATCTTCTAAATATTGTCAGGCATGCATTCAGAGAGAGGGAGACAAGCACTTTGAAAGAATATCATGGCACCAATTATGTAACTTTTGTCTTTAAGTTATCAAAAATGTTGCTAACATTGGTGGATATGGCAATTGTGCTTGTGATCACGGCTAATACTATCATGCTCCTCGCTGTCAAATTGTCCTTTCTCTTTGATATTCCATATATATCTTCTACAACTATCGCTCCAGGGAATATCAAGGACATGCTTACTGAAGAGGTTGATCCAATAAACTGGAACAGAACCTAAATATTTGGAAATGTAATCGTTGCCGAGTACACAAGCGCCATCAAGACCAGAGAAACCGTGACAAATCGCACGTTATCAATCACCAATGGCTTCTTCTTGGGAAATAGCATCTCGTCAACATTTAGCCTCAAAGAGAAATTAAGAAGAGGGAACACCAATATCAAATGCAAAGTGTAGCTCAGTCTAACTATGTCGTTTAACATCGGTCCATACTTTGTAATTGAGCTTCCGTGATCGAAATTGGAAAGTATATCACTCGTCGTTGATTCTCCAAACAATAGATACCCCAAAAATCCTACCGTTGAGTAAATGATCGAACAGAGTATGAGAGAGATTCGAACTGCAACCTTCATGTCAGAAGCGAATGCTAACTCCGCTCGAACAGGGTGAATGTTGTAGTGAAAGGCGAATGCAACCACAATCACAGGTACTGTAGTGAAAAGCTCGAAGAAGGATTGCTTGCTAAAATTAGGAAACAACCTCGGTGGCTTTGCAGTGCCATGATATAACGCATAAAGAGCGAGCCCTGAGGTTATGATGACGAAAACTACAACAAGAAGAACCGATATTGTCGATGTGTATTTCAGTGAATCAATCTTCTTAAAGAACACAAGCGGCAAAATTGAAGAAATGAAGTATACCAACTGGCAGGACTACTTTATGTTATCAGTGCTCTATCTCAACCATTAATACAATATCAAAGGCTCAAGAGGACTCATTACACCTCACAACAAAGCAATAGAATACTGGGTCGCACTTCAAAAGCCCAAATACAATTATATAAGTATCACTGAATCATGTACAAAGATATTATTCATTTTTCACTCAGACAATTGTATTAGTATTACAAATCATTTGTAAATCAAGCTAGTAAATAAAATTTGTTTCTTCACAATCATCTCTGTTGAAAACTCTTTCATGGTATCAGAGCCACCCAGGCTTAACAGCCAAATCTCAAGATTCATTAAACTCATCAGAGAAAATTCATCATCTAAGTTTATCATTCATCAGTAAACAGAGTCTCATCATCTGAGTGAGGAGATTTGATTGAGAAAATCAAGTGTCATGTCTCAGTTCAAAGAACCGGACTGCATCAGGCCTTCCTCATCTAATCCGCAAAGAAATCAATCAGAAAGCTTCAGAAAATAGTTAAAAGAAATCAAGAATTGTCACAAAAACTGAAGAAAATGCCTTCCAGCAAGACTCATCAGATTAAAATGAAGAAAAACAAAGCTATTCATCATGTAAGTCTTGCTGTTGCATCTAACCTAGTTGTGAGCAATTCTTGTTCTTTAATTCTTGCTTTCTATCTTTAATTGAGTCTTTGATTCTAGCTTGATCATTACGTTGTTGTATATAACCTGAAATCATCATGTCTAATGACACAACTTCTACCACATCTACCAATGTGAGTAATGATCATCAACTCAATGCCACAGTTGAAAAACTTGTCAACACTGTTGTAAGCCCCCAAACCAATCTTGTAACTGCACACCTGAGTGAATATAATTATCTTCTTTGGAAACTGCAGATTGAAACTGCAGTCCAAGGATATGGACTTGAAGGTCATATTCTTGGAACCATTCCAATTTCTCCCAAATACATAACTGTTAAAGAAAATAAAACAGTCATTAATGAGGAGTACACAAAATATCACAGGCAAGATAGACTCATCTGTTCTTGGTTATTGTCTTCAATAAATACAAATTTGTTGTCTCATGTCATTGGATGCAATACAGCAAATGACATATGGTCAACAATTGAAAAGGTGTTTAATACACAATCTGCTGCCAAGGTAATGTATTGCAAGAAACAACTACACGATATGAGGAAAGATAACAGTAATATGAGGGAATATCTCTTCAAGATTAAAGCAACTTGTGATCTTTTAGCAGCTGCAAATCATAAGTTATCAGAATCTGAGCAAATTTTAACTATTCTAAATGGATTAAGTGATTACTATGAATCAGTAGTTGCTGTCATTTCATCTCAAAAGGAGCTGCCATCTATAGATGATGTTCACTCCATATTACTTGCTCACGAAGCCAGAATTGACAATAAAAAACCACAAGATTCTGACTTCAACATCAACTATGTCATTCATTCCAAGAACAAGGCCAAAATGATAATAAATCAGATCAAAGTATACAAAGAGGAGGAAATTCTAATAGGTCAAGAAGAAGGGGCAGATGGAATAATACTAATAGACCTAGATGTCAAATTTGTGAAAAATTGGGTCACACAGTAGTCAAGTGCTACTTCAGATACTCAAATCAAACTAATAGTCAGAGAAGATACAATCCCAGTGTTAACATGGCTTAGGCAAACTCAGAGACACAAACAAACTGTGATAAAACTCACAGTTCTAATGATATAGCAAAGCCAGAAAGTGTTCAGGATTACTTTTGGTACCCAGATTCCAGTGCAACAAATCACATCAAAATAATCTTGATAATTTGAATCTTGGCAACAGGCAGTACAGAGGTAAATAGTCAATTTGTATGGGAAATGGTAAGTGTATCAATATTACTCATATTGGTAATGCTTATATTACAGGCAAGAAGCAACTGTACTTGCATAATTTATTAGGAGTGCCCAGAATCAAGAAAAATCTTATTATTGTATCACAATTTGCAAATGACAATAAGGTTTCTTTTGAATTTTTATCCCAAATACTGTTTGGTTAGAGACATACTAACAAAGGATATTTTGTTACAGGGTGATGCTGAGAAAGGATTGTATAAGTTCAAATCAGTCAATAACAATGTACACTCAAGCAATCAGAAAAAATGTAACATGTGTGTGGAGCAAGACTCCAAAAATGTATTCGATATGTGGCACTACAAACTCGGTCATCCAAGTGTGAAAGTTGTAAAACAGGTTCTTAATGAAAGTAGAATATCTTTTGATAATGTCTCATTACCTTATGTTTGTACATATTGCCAATTGGGCAAAAGCAATAAGTTGCCATTTAATAACTCCTCAACAATTTACTCAAAATCTTTAGACTTCATTGCTACAGACCTATGGGGACCTGCACCCATATGTTTAGATTTTGGGTACAAGTACTATATTTCCTTTGTTGATGCACACGCTAGACACACATGGATTTATTTCTTAAAAGCCAAAACTAAAGTTCACAACGTTGTTATAAATTTTATAGTCATAGCTGAAAGACAAACTGGCAATCAAGTCAAAAAGTAATTCAATCAGATGGGGGAACAGAGTTCAAAACTCTCAGTAATTATTTTAAAGAGAGAGGTATAGTACATAGAATTACATGCCCATACGCTTCTGAGAAAAATGGGTTAGTAGAAAGAAAACATAGACATTTATTTGATACCGGACTTACTTTATTAGCTCGTGCATCACTACCATTAAAGTTTTGGCCTGAGGCCTTTAATACTGCTGTATATCTTATCAATAGGTTACCAGCCAAAGGAATTAATGGAATAAGTCCAATAGAGAAATTATGTGGGGTAAAACCTGATTATCAGAGTTTGAAACTTTTGGATGCTTACGTTTTCCTTATCTAAGACCCTACAATGTCAACAAACTAAATTTCAGATCTAAACCCTGTACATTTATAGGATATGCTACTAACCAGAAGGGCTATAAGTGTTTAGATGAAAATGGAAGAATTTTCATTAATAGGCATGTTGTATTTAATGAAAATATTTTTCCTTACAATAATCCAGAAATAAAAACAACAAATAAAGTTTACAACCCAAGGTTTTCAATACCTGACTTACTAGTTTATTCTGAGAATAAGGATCAGAATGAGGAGGTGTGGTCTACTAGAGATCACAGCACTCAACTCAATGTATCTGATCAACATGATTCTGAGATGCCAAGTGATCCTATTCACGCCATTCACTCTCCTGCACAAACAGAAAGTGAGAAGGATCATACAGAAGAAGAAGATCACCAAAGCAGCACAAGAGACATGTCAAATCAAGTAAATAAAGAAAGCTCACCTCATACTGAAGCTCATGCAAGACCCAGTCATCCCATGATTACCAGGGCTAAAAGTGGTATTTTCAAGCCTAAAATATACAATGCAAGCATAATTCCACATGAGACAGAAACATATGAGGAAGCTGCAAAAGACAAAAACTGGACAGCAGCTATGAATGAAGAGTACATGGCCCTTATAAACAACAATACATGGACTCTTGTGTATCCTCCAGACAACAAGAACATAGTTGGATGCAAGTGGACATATAGGATAAAGAGAAATCTTGATGGCACAATTAATAGATACAAGGCAAGACTTGTTGCCAAAGGATACACATAGCAATATGGGTTTGATCTTAAAGAGACATTCTCTCCAGTAATCAAACCAGCCACTATAAGACTCATTCTCACTATTGCTCTACACAAAGGGTGGGGTATAAAACAATTAGATGTCAACAATGCATTTTTGAATGTCATCTTACAGGAAGATGTATACATGCAGCAACCACCAGGATATATCAAGCAACCAAACTATGTGTGCAAATTGAATAAAGCAATATATGGGCTTAGACAAGCTCCAAGAGTCTGGTTTGATAAACCGAAGGCAGCATTATCAAATATGAAATACCAGTCTATTAAATCAGACAACTCTTTATTTGTTAAAATTAATAGCTCATTAACTGTATATATACTCATGTATGTTGATGACTTGATTGTTACAGGAAGTAACAAAGATGAAATCAACAATGTCATCAATTACTTAAATAGAGAATTCTTAATTAAAGATCTGGGTCAAATTAATTACTTCTTGGGAATGGAAGTACCGAGAAAAGAAAATTCATAACTAATGCTATGCCAGAAGAAATACATTCAAGAACTACTTGTCAAAACAAAAATGGATGGTGCAAATCCACAACCAACCCCTATGGTCAGCAATCATCAGTTATCTAAAAACAGGGGAGAAGTCATAAACAATGTTAAACAATATAGAAGTGTTGTAGGAGCATTACGATATGCTACTATAACACGACTAGATATTGCTTATAGTGTTAACAAAGTGTCTCAATTTATGCAGGAACCTCTGGACGAACACTGGAAAGCAGTCGAAAGAATACTCAGATATCTCAAAGGAACGCTAAACTATGGATTATCATTTAAAGCATGCAACAATCAAAATATAACTGGATTTTCAGATGCAGATTGGGCTGCAGATCCAGATGACAGAAAGTCAGTCAATGGATACTGCATATATATTGGAAGCAATTTAATATCGTGGTGTTCCAAGAAGCAAAATACAATATCCAGATCTAGTACAGAGGCGGAATATAGAAGCATAGCTAACGCTACAGCAGAAATAATGTGGTTGCAGTCCATACTTGAAGAATTAAAGATAAAGAACAAAGCAAAGCCAGTGCTATGGTGTGATAATCAGAGTGCAGTGTTCATGACCGCAAACCCAATACTGCACTCAAGAATGAAACACATCGAAATCGATATATTTTTCGTTCGTGAACAAGTTCAAAGAGAGAATTTACAAATCAATCACATACCTGCCACTTATCAGAGGGCAGACACACTTACTAAGCCTCTAAGCACAAAAAACTTCATAAAGTTCAGTTCTGACCTTCAAGTGAAGCTTATCGAAGACAAAGCTCAGAACGAGGAGTCAAACTCAAGCAATTCTACAAGGATCTGTAAGATCTGAGTAAAGAACACTCTTTTTCAAACTGGTGCTCAAATATCCAACTCGAATCTCAACTTTGGAATTCATATGGCAGTAAATCAAAGAAATAAAGCATCGAATAGAGTTGTATTGAGAGTTTCCAGCTGATTTTTCCTCTTTTAAACCAAAATCAAGCACGAATCTTGCAAATCGCCATCAAACCCTAACCCTAGCCGCTCATGTTTGAGGGGGGAAATTGAAGAAATGAAGCATACCAACTGGCAAGACTACTTTATGTTATCAGTGCTCTATCTCAACCGTTAATACAATATCAAAGGCTCAAGAGGACTCATTACACCTCACAACAAAGCAATAGAATACTGGGCCGCACTTCAAAAGCCCAAATACAATTATATAAGTATCACTGAATCATGTACAGAGAGATTATTCATTTTTCATTCAGACAATTGTATTAGTATTACAAATCATTTGGAAATCAAGCTAGTTAATAAATTTTTTTCTTCACAATCATCTCTGTTGAAAACTCTTTCAGGCAACAACACCACAACTAGCACCACAAAGAGAGCAATGGCACGTGCGTTCCACCACTCTTCTCCAAACCACTCCGCTAACATACCAACGGATCCTCCTTCAGATCCATTACCCGATATCACATCTCCAATGATCATCAGGTACATAACAAGGCCTCCGAAATTGCTGAACATGATGCACAACTGTGGCATTTTGGATCCGATATTGCCAAAGGATTCGCCCATGAGTTCGGCATACGTAGAAGATGCTCCATATGATGTGTACTTCAACATGAACCCCGCTGACTTGTCACACAAGAAGGCCATGAAAGCAATCAAGAAGAAAGCAGGACCAACTCCAAGTATTCTTAATGTGGCAGGAAGTGACATGATTCCACAACCGATTATGGTTGTCGATAGGTTGAAAACTGCACTGGTTACTGAGGAACCGCCTTCAATGCGAGCACTCAGATCACTGGCTTTTGAAGAGGGTAGTAAGGGAGTCTTCATTTTCTTCTTCTTCTTTTTCTAGTTCTCTTTCCTTTTCTTTTTTTATCTTCTCTTCTCTTCTTTTGTTCTGGTTCTGGTTCTGGTTGGAAACAATGAGCAAAGCTCTGGGATTAAGTAGCAGTCCGACATCTATTCTCTAAAGGCAATTATGATATTCTGCACACTGAAATATTAAATGAAATAAGATTGTATAATGGCAATAATGCAAGTGCTTGGGTTTTTGGAACTTTGTGCTGCAGCAATGTAATATAAATATGCATTTGCAAACGTGGTTATATTGGCTAAATGAACCTACCTAGAATCATGACAAAACATTTCATTACTCCAAATGTATCCCATGTCTGCAATCATAAATGAATTTTGTACTGCGTTATGATAAATTAATGGAATTGAATATGTTATTAGCATCAACTTTCTTGTCATTTTTTTCCTTTTTGACTGCTAATTTTTCACTGAGTGGTGGATTAATGTATATTATAAATAATACAATTATCTTCTAGTCAAGTACAATCCATGTTCAATAAAAGTATAATAATAGGAGTTGATTTTTTCTTTGTTCATTATTGTTTATGATTTTTGTTTATGGCTAATTTATATTCATTACTGCTTATATTAGAACCTCAATACCTAAAAAAGATGAAGGTGCAGTCATGTGTACTGATATTTAACTTCAAGACACAGCACGTGTTTTTGAATATTATATGTATTTTAATATTAATAAGTTGCACCAGAAAACAGGACACATTTGTACTTGTTTGAATTAAAACTAGGCAAATTTGAACTACAAATTACTTCTCAACGGACTCCATCCCCCAATATTTAATTTACTACAACCTCGTATGTTCATAATTTATAAACACACATGTTTGAACAGTATTGTATTCAGCGACGAAACCAGAAATTTCATTTGCGGTGGGCGAAGTTACACATATGAACTATATATTATATATAATATGCATGAAAATAAACATATATTGCCATATCAAGCAAATATAGCAGATGGATAAAAAATTACCGTTGAGGGGGATGAAGTAAATCAAAGCAAATTTTAATAGCTTCTATTGATTTTGATATGTTAGTTACATGGTTAATTCAGGTTTAAAACTTAAAATTTTATAGATAACCCACCAACTCTAATGTACAATTAATAGTAACAGATATGATACAATCAAAATATAAATTAAGCATTTCTTCCATATTGAATTATCAAGTAACAATCCAATTCGTTCATATTCTATATTTACTCCAAGTCTAAAAGCCACGTCAAAGATCCCATTTTTAATATTCGATTTGAGTTAATACCTTCAGGTTTCATAGAGGTTAGAACATATAACTTGCAATATTGAAAAAAGAGCTTCTTTGTAAAATCTACAGAACTTTAAGTTGCTCCTAATTAAATGCTTTGTAGCTTTTAAAAAAACAATTTTTTGGGTAGGGCAACTGCCCACCCTAGCCTAAAGCTAGTTTCGTCACTGATTGTATTCATTACTGTTGAGGACCTTGGGGTAGGTTTGTTGATCAATTGGAAGAAATGAAGCAAGCAAGCAAGCCATCATTTTGATATTCAAACTGAAAGCTTCTTCTTTTGTTTTCTATTTGTTTGATAATTTAGTTATTTTGTTTGGTTCTTTTGTTGCTTTGTTGACTTTAAGTAGAACTAGTGCGAAACCGTGCTTCGCATACGGACCGCACTCAACCTCTTATCATCAAAACATGTTTAAATGATTTATATGATTCAAATAAATTTTCACTTAAGTGATCTTTTTTTATCAATTTTCCAGTAAATTTGCATTTTGTCCGAACTTGTGTATAAATCTTTAAAATAGTAATGCAGATAGTACTGGTGCTTGATAAACAATTGCAAAATATCGAGCAAAAATGATTTCAAGGATAAAATTTCCACACAATACACATATAAATTATACACATATAAATTTATTGTGTGCATCAGCTGTTGCTCCATGCATCAGTTGTAATATATGTAACTTCACTTGGTGAGATACCTTTATCAATCATTTCATTTAATACTTGATGTCGTTGATTCCATTTGCTGCTTCGGTAATAACTATCTATAAGAGCAGTGCAGGTAACAACATTTGGTTTACACTTGACCATTGATCCAAAAATGCCAAAAGCAATGTTGACATGATTCATGAGATCACAAGTGTTGATGATGATCCCATAACTGACTATGTCTAGAAACACATTATGCAGTATCATATTATTGTAGAATGGAAAGATTAGAGGATAAAGAGATTTACTTCTGTTTTGAACGATTTCTGTGAAAAATATGCTAAATCTAAAGCATACATATTTTATGTCTAAAGTGTTGGAACTAACAACCATGATCCAACAATATTTATTTTAATGTGAGGAATATCATTGTATTTCTTTTACAGTCAAAGCAAATTCAATGTAATAAGAAGCATTTAATTGTATTTAATGCTTTTGAGCTTTCTGGTTCCATTTCTAATTCCATCTTACATTGTTGTTGTATTTTGGTAATGTTGGATTTCGCCAGACTTGACTGCAATTTGTGAAAGTAGAATCAGAGGCTGGAAATTTTCAAAACAATCAACGAAATAGAGTAGTTAAAAGAAATAAAGTCAAACAGATTTAATAACTTTAATAATATAAATAATCCGAAAAACTATGATTTTAAAATTTTTATTTTTAGCTATCAACAATGGATATCATTGGAAAGCATATTAAATTTGAGATTTAATAGTGAAATCAATTTTTTAAACCCAATTAATGTAGAAAAAGTTATCACATTTTAAAGTTTGGAATAGAAAGAAATTAAAAACGTGACTGTTCATTTCCCAAAATAAGAAGGAGGCATGTGTGCTCTTGAAATCTAACTCAATGATAATATTATAGTATAGATACCCCTTTCATTGTAGAACCAATGCTTTACTTTTTGTTGTAACGCAGATGCTAGCCTCATTCACAGTTGTTGGACACCCACCAAATATGTACATTCATATCATCGTCGTATGCTCCCACACGGCTCCATGCTCCATCAACCAAATGATTTAAATGAAAAGAGAAAATAGGAGCGGGTCAAACATAAGTTCGAATATGTTATGGCAACGGTAAATTCTCATTATCACACATGTGTCAGTCAATCGGTTACTTTGAGTAAATCAGCATACGAGTATGGTAATGATAAATTTACCTATTTTTATGGTAAAACATCGGTAACATATTCTCAAAACCAACGGTAATGGTAATTTACCAGATTAATTGTAATATATGGATAATATTCATGTAATGTATTATATTATATTTATTCAGAAACTAGCGTATGACAAGATATAGTTCAACAATTCAGTTCAAATGATGCTTAATACACTTTTTTTTATTTCTCATAGATGTTTTTTTTATTAAGTGGCACGATGAAATGTGCGACGAAACATAATTACAGTGTAAAAATATACGAAGTTTTTGACTTTTTTTAGGCAAACGATAATTTACCGTTATAGGTGTAACGGTTAATAGTTGTTAAGACGTAATGCAGTTTACATGGATGCACATATGTCCTATTCTTTAGGAATAACAAGTTTCTATTGAGTCTTTTTGTGCTTTATTTTAGGATCAAGTTGTGTGTGAATAAGTCTACAGCATGATGCTATAATTTAGTGCACCGGGTCTTGTTTTGTTTTTATATATAGTTCTACAATTTGTATCGTTTAAAGTAAGTGGAGTAATAAATAAATTAAAACTATTGTTTTCCTGTTTTTGTTTACATGGTATTAGAGCATATCGGTAGAATACCAAAGTGTGTGCTCATTTACTCAACTGAAACTTCATCAAGCATCTCTGAAATTCATTTGCCAAAACGAATGGAAACATTAG
The DNA here is from genome assembly GCA_030765085.1 of Allium cepa. Taxonomy (NCBI): domain Eukaryota; kingdom Viridiplantae; phylum Streptophyta; class Magnoliopsida; order Asparagales; family Amaryllidaceae; genus Allium; species Allium cepa. Next base: position 785,608,788 of record CM060938.1, read on the forward strand.
TGCTTCCCAAGTTGCAGTTGAAAAATTGAATGGCAGCAACTATAGCTACTGGAAGCTATGTATGGAAGCCTTCTTGCAAGGACAAGATCTTTGGGAGCTTGTTTCTGGTGATGAAACTAAAATTCCAGCTGATATCCCATAAAATTCTGATGCACGGAGGAAGTGGAAGATTAAGTGTGGCAAGACGTTATTTGATTTACGAACATCGATCGGTAATGACTACATTGATCATGTCCGTGAGCTAAACTCTCCAAAGTTAGTATGGGATACCCTTGGAAAGTTGTTCACTTGGAAAAATACAACAAGATTGCAATTTCTGGAAAATGAACTTGCCTTCACTCAAGGTAAACTATCCATTTCAGATTATTTTTTGAGAATTAAAAATTTGTGTGCTGAGATTTCAGAGTTAGATCCCACTGATCCGATCAAGGAAGCAAGAATGCGCCGCTACTTGATTCGTGGCTTAAGGAAGGAATTTATGCCTTTTATTTCCTCTGTCCAAGGATGGGCGACTCAACCTACAATTGTGGAATTGGAAATTTTGCTTTCGAATCAAGAGGCGTTGATTAAACAAATGACAAACATGTCTGGTGCAGAAACGAGTGATGTGCTCTTGGTCAAAGATAAGTGGGATAAGGCAAAACAATCAAAATATTTTTCGGATGACAAGAGTAAGATTGGAGCTGAAGTTGAGCAAGACCGCTCTTCATTTTCTTATCATAGATGCGGAAAACCAGGATTCATTAGGAAAAACTATCGCGTTAAGCTTTTCTGTACCAGGTGTCGCAGACCAGGTCATATCAAACAAAAGTGTCGAATAAAGCTTACAAATGAATCGACAAACATTGTTCATGAAACAAAAGTTGAAAATCAAGTGAAGTGGGAACATTGCTATTCAATTGAGGTCATTGGAGAGGTGTGTAATGTAGAACCTGATTTGCATTTCAGTAAAGATATTCCTATAGATTATGCTGAGGAGTGGATTGTGGACTCAGGTTGTTCTCATCATGCAAAAGTGTCGAATAAAGCTTACAAATGAATCGACAAACATTGTTCATGAAACAAAAGTTGAAAATCAAGTGAAGTGGGAACATTGCTATTCAATTGAGGTCATTGGAGAGGTGTGTAATGTAGAACCTGATTTGCATTTCAGTAAAGATATTCCTATAGATTATGCTGAGGAGTGGATTGTGGACTCAGGTTGTTCTCATCATGCCACAGGTAACGAGTCATTACTATCTGAAGTCCGCCCGCATGAGGGAAAACGAGCTATTGTCACACAGATAATATAACTCATCCCATCACTATAGAAGGCAGCATAAAAGTTGAAACTGACGGCATAAACTGCAATGACATTGCTTTGAGCAATGCTTTTCATGTTCCTGGACTTACGAAAAATCTTTTATCGGTCTCTCAAATTACTAACTCAGGGAGGTATGTTTTATTTGGTCCTAATGATGTCCTTATTATTGATAAGTTAAAAAATAATGATGTTGAAGTTCTTTTACGTGGGAAAAGGAAAGAATCCTTGTATGTATTATCTACCACTGAAGCTTATGTAGGTAAAACATGCCAAAATGATCGAGCATCTCTTTGGCACACTCGTTTAGGCCATATTGGATACCAATTGTTGAAAGAAATATCAACGAAGAAGTTTTTAGATGGTGTTCTTCATTGAAAGAGGTACGCCAAGACATTGTATGCCCTAGATGTCAATATGGAATGTCGCATCGTCTGCCGTTTCCAAAATCAGCGACCAAAGCTACAAAATATTTTCAGTTAGTGTATTCAGATGTAATAGGGCCTACTAAAACTCCTAGCTATAGTGGATTTCTCTTTGTAATGTTGTTTGTAGACGACTTTCCCGCTATTCATGGGTGTATTTTCTTGAGCATAAAAGTGATGCATTTTCAAGTTTCGTGAAATTTCTGCAGCTAGTAGAGAAAGAGAATGAATCGAAAGTAAAGTGTTTGCGGACCGACAACGGTGGAGAATACATGTCTGAAGAGGTCCTCTCATATTGCAATAATCAAGGAATTAATTGAAAAATGACGTGCCCAAATACCCCGCAGCAAACCGGTGTTGCTGAGCGTAAATTGGCACACCTTACTTCTATGAGCTTGTCATGGCTACATGAAAAAAATCTCCTAAAGGAGCTGTGGGCAGTAGCTGTATAGTGTGCTTGTCATATCATCAACCGATTGCCACCTTGGTCAGGTAGCACAAAATCACCTTTTGAAATTTTATACGGTTCGAGGCCTAATGTAAGTTACTTCCGTGTTTTTGGTTTGTTATGTTATGTTCATGTTCCTAAAACTAAAAGAACTAAATTTGATTCCAAAGCTAGAAAATGTGTGTTTGTTGGTTATGATTCTCATAGAAAAGGTTGGAGATGCACGGATCCTACAACTATGAAGTTTATAGTTTCAAGAGATGTTGTATTCGATGAGCTGTCAACTTATTACCCTGCTGATAATAAAAGAGAGGACAACTCACATTTCATAATTTCAAATCCAACCACACTTGACCCATTTTCAAGCGAAGATGAATCCAGTGATGTAGAAACTGTTCTTATGCCTCATGCTGAAGATGAACATGATGTCACATTATGTAGATCAGCTAGAAAAAGGAAGCAGCCATCCCATTTGTTTGATTACCAGGTCCAGATAAATCAATGCACAGTCACAGCATGTTTTCAAATGGGAGATGCTTATGATAATGAACCAAAGTGCTATAAAGAAGCTAAAAATATCAATGAATGGATACAAGCAATGAATGAGGAGATCAAAGCTTTAAATAAAAATGATACCTAGGAGCTAGTTCCTTTGCCAAAAGCTACTGAGTTGCTGAGCTGTAAGTGGGTTTATAAAATAAAAAAGAAGGCTGATGGTACAATAGCTAGGCATAAAGCATGTTTGGTCGCACGTGGGTTCTCTCAACAATTTGGTTTGGATTACGATGATACTTTTAGCCCGGTAGCTAAGATGGCAACTGTGCGCACTGTAATTTCTTTAGCTGCGTGCAAAGGATGGAGCATTTGGCAATTGGACGTAAAGAATGCTTATCTTTATAGTGAGTTGAATCATGAAATACATACGGAAAAGCCACAAGGATTTGTTTCAATAGAGTTTCCTCAACATGTTTGTCGCCTAAAGAAAGCGTTCTACGATCTCAAGCAAGTGCCGCAAGCTTGGTATGGTAAAATTGCTCAATATCTTACATTTTATGGCTTTGTTCTGTCAAATAATGATCCTAGTTTGTTTATCATGAAGAAAACTTTGTTTCTTATTATGTTTCTTTTATACATAGATGATATGATCATCATTGGAGATGATAATAATGAAATCATTCGTCTTTGTGATGATTTACCCATTCGATTTGAGATGAAGAATCTTGGACAAATAAATTGTTTTCTTGGATTAGAAGTTGAGAAAATAGATGAATATTTTGTCTCTCAAAGAGGATATGTTGCAAGTCTACTGCATCATTTTGGAATGAAGGATGTAAAACCAACAAGTACTCCTATGGAACTTAATCTGAAGCTAAAGAAAATTGAAGGGTGATCTTTAGGAAAATGCAACGTTGTTTCGTCAACTTGTTGGCAGTCTGTTCTACTTAACTGTTACAAGGCCTGATATTGCTTACTGCGTAGGACTGGTTTCTCAATTTATGGAAATGCCTTGTGTTGGTCATATGGTTGCTGCAAAAAGAATACTTCATTATGTCAAAGGAGGTCTAGACTTTGGCTTGATGTTTAAACAAGATACAATGTCTTTATATGGTTTTGTTGATGCTGACTGGGTAGGCAATGTGAATGATCGGCGTTCAACAACAGGCTACTACTTCAGTATGGGGTCAGCTATGGTCTCATGGTGTAGTAAAAAGCAAAAAATGGTTTGTGACGACCTGACTTTTTCTCCATAGAAAGACGCATCATCTTTAAGAAAGAAAGGGATAGAAAAGAGAAATATAGAGAAGAAAGAAAGAAAGAAACAACATCAGAGTCTCAACATAGGAATGAATAAATTATATTAATCACATAAAATAGTACGTAGTATACAGTATTTATTAGAGTTACACAGATTACGCATCACATACAAGATAGTTATAAACACCTATCTAGTTATTACAACTCAAATATAACACAAACAAACGACCCAGAGATCACACAGCGGAACACTATATATATCTACAAACGTTGAAGCCTCCTGCTCCATTGCTCCATTGCTCCTTCAGAATTCGTCAAAGCTAACCTGAATCCCTTGGCTCCTCGTAAAAATTTGAGTACCCAAGAGTTTAAGAAAATAGAAGATAAACTCCGAGTCAGACATGGGTTTGGTGTGAGTAACAGGTTAAAGTTGCTTAACTTTTGAAAATCCTTTGAAAACAAAAGGTATCACGTAAGACTCCCTACAAATAAACATGGGTAAAGTTTTTACCTTACGCTAACCAAAACATTTGATAGGAAATCCAGTGATATTATAATAGGGTCTAGGGTTTTCAAATAAAATACAGAAATAGCTGGAATGCTTACATCTCACGTTCCAATATAGTTGGACACAACTAAAACATACGTCACTTATTGGAGATTGGATTCCATATGTTATCCCATTTTTTGGTCAAAACTGGAATATCAATGTTGAGCGCGTCTCCACCACGATCGAGCTAAGAAGGAGCAACCAGCAAGCGTACCTAAGTCCAGAGTTCCCGAATACCAAGTCCATTCGGCCTCATACCCTCATGTTCATTCGGCTATGCAAGTATACGAGTCATTCGGCACTAAGGCCTAAAGCTCGTTCGGCATTCCTAGTCGTCTCATTCGGCGTTCCCATCCGGCGTTCCCAACACAACTCCATTCGGCATACCGGTCCAAGCAATGCCGAACCAAGCCTCTCCACCTCAATACCGAACCAACCTGCCTCCTCCATCACCGGACCAATCCACCGGCCCACTCATCCTACACCGAACCAACACTCCATCCACTAACATACTACCACCGGATCATACTCCTATCACCGAACGAACTCCACTCAACCCATGCTCCACCGGACCAACCAACCACCGGTCCAACCATCCTTCTCTCCAAGCTCCATGCCGAATGAAGCCTCGCCGAACCAGAAAGTTGCCAGTCCAAACTGCATCAGCCCAGGCCCACCAACAGCTATAAGCATCCAAGACCCCTACCCCCAGCCTCACTCTATAAATAGAGGGGCAGGGGTACAACAATGGAAGACAAGTTTGAGAGCTCAAGCCTGGAAGGAACTCTCAAACAACTTTAGATACTTGTAATCAAAGCTTTGTACTTGTAATCTGAAGAAAAAAGGAGAATAACATATAAAGTGGACGTAGGCACGTTCTTGCCGAACCACTATAAATCTGTGTGTCTTTTACATTTTAGTCCTTGCTTTTTACATATTTGCATAAATCACCCAAATCACTAAACACAACATAAAATCAACCAACTCATACGACTTTGGGTGTTTGCGGCCATTTTTTACGCAAACATTTTGGTGCTTTCACTGAGAAGAACCAGCTTCCACTACATCGGATAGAAGTTGAATTTGAAAATCTAAGAGTTCAGATCTAAGAGTTATGACGAGACAAACAAGTAAAAGGCAAAGGCCAGTGAGAAGTGAACACCAAGGAAGTCAAGAGGCCTCCTCAGGAGGGAATCAAGTGTCGATCTTCATCACTAGGGATGAGATGGAGGTCATGATGAGAAGACAGGAAGAGATGATACAGAACTTACTTCAACAAATTGGGCAAATTGGAGCACAAATCCAAGGAGCAACTAGAGTTCAGAACGGAGCAGAACCATCTGGCGCAGCACCAGAGCTAGGGGGCAACCCCCAAGCAGCAGACGACTATCAATCAGGCGTCGATCCCGCATGGGGGCACCACACTTGGAGCCAGTTAATCCAATCACAGAGAGTGAGATAGAGGCCTCTGAGCAACCAGGTAAGGAATGAACGCCCAGCCAGGGGGCAGGTAAAATTCCCTCATGAACACGGGGGCAGGTCGAAAACGATGAACAAGTCGCAAAACTCTCACTAGCACGGTTAAATCATTTACACATGCGAGCGATCGCGCACGATCCATAGGCATGCTCTGAATGACTATAGACCGCACCATAGTAAGAGTTTACACTTTGACATCCTCGTCTTGCTCCTGCTTTGACTTTGATTTGAACGTTCCTACTGTGGAACTCGTATGACTATTGCTTTAACATTTACAATTCCATGGAAAAATTATTTACTTGTATGCCCGTTGGATCGCGAACGGTCCACGAGCACCTATTGCATGGCAACGAACTGCCGAAGTCTTTGATTCAAAAAATTCCCCCAAACATTGACTCCAACACTGATAATATTAAGTCCCCCCCGGGCACACTCATTCGCCTCGAACGGCACCCGACTTCGAACAGTCACAATTCGCCTCGAACGGCACCCGACTTCGAACAGTCACAAATCGCCTCGAACGGCACCCGATCGCGAACGATCACAACTCGCCTCGAACGGCACAACTCGCCTCGAACGGCACAACTCACCTTACCTCAAATGGCTCGATCGCGAACGGTCGTCATTTGAGGTCCGCCACCTGATCACTGAATGCTACACCTTACCTCAAATGGCTTGATCGCGAACGGTCGTCATTTGAGGACCACCACTTGACCGCACACTGTCGCACCTTACCTCGAATGACTTGATCACGAACGGTCGTCATTTGAAGTTAGGCGCTTGACCCTGAACGGTCACATTTCATCACAAATAGCTCGGTCTCGAACGATCGACGCGTGGACTTACAGACTCGACCGCGCACTGTCGCACTTTACCTCGAATGACTCGATCGCGAACGGTCGTCATTTGAAGTTAAGCGCTTGACCTTGAACGGTCCCCACTCGACCGCGCACTGTCGCACTTTACCTCGAATGACTCGATCCCAAACGGTCGTCATTTGAAGTAAAGCGCTTGACCTTGAACGGTCACATTTCACTGCAGATGACTCGATCCCGTACGATCGACGCATGGATTTACGCGCTTGACCGCGCAGGGTCGCACTTTCCCTCGAATGACTTGATCACGAACGATCGTCATTTGAAGTTAGGCGCTTGACCATGAACGGCCGCGCTTCATCCCAAATAGCTCGATCCCGAACGGTCATCAGTTGGGGCCATATAAACTATCAAGTTCTTTACAGGTTGATGACAGGATATGAACATCCAGCTCATGGCATTACAAAACACGCCTTCCTACCGCAAGGCATATTTTGGGGGGCAAAGTGTTATCCCATTTTTTGGTCAAAACTGGAATATCAATGTTGAGCGCGTCTCCACCACGATCGAGCTAAGAAGGAGCAACCAGCAAGCGTACCTAAGTCCAGAGTTCCCGAATACCAAGTCCATTCGGCCTCATACCCTCATGTTCATTCGGCTATGCAAGTATACGAGTCATTCGGCACTAAGGCCTAAAGCTCGTTCGGCATTCCTAGTCGTCTCATTCGGCGTTCCCATCCGGCGTTCCCAACACAACTCCATTCGGCATACCGGTCCAAGCAATGCCGAACCAAGCCTCTCCACCTCAATACCGAACCAACCTGCCTCCTCCATCACCGGACCAATCCACCGGCCCACTCATCCTACACCGAACCAACACTCCATCCACTAACATACTACCACCGGATCATACTCCTATCACCGAACGAACTCCACTCAACCCATGCTCCACCGGACCAACCAACCACCGGTCCAACCATCCTTCTCTCCAAGCTCCATGCCGAATGAAGCCTCGCCGAACCAGAAAGTTGCCAGTCCAAACTGCATCAGCCCAGGCCCACCAACAGCTATAAGCATCCAAGACCCCTACCCCCAGCCTCACTCTATAAATAGAGGGGCAGGGGTACAACAATGGAAGACAAGTTTGAGAGCTCAAGCCTGGAAGGAACTCTCAAACAACTTTAGATACTTGTAATCAAAGCTTTGTACTTGTAATCTGAAGAAAAAAGGAGAATAACATATAAAGTGGACGTAGGCACGTTCTTGCCGAACCACTATAAATCTGTGTGTCTTTTACATTTTAGTCCTTGCTTTTTACATATTTGCATAAATCACCCAAATCACTAAACACAACATAAAATCAACCAACTCATACGACTTTGGGTGTTTGCGGCCATTTTTTACGCAAACACCATATAATGGCAGGGCTGCTGGGTACCATCCGCCACAGTACGTGGCCTAGATCACCGTACCGAGGATTACTTCCAATCCCCTGCAACACAAAGCCGGAACCATCCCTTATTGGACATTCCCGAGCAAGACAACCTCGGCAGTTGTTGCAATCAACTGCCACACACAGCCGAAATAAAAGGGACCTCTAGACAGGGGAAAATCTCGTCCTACTTGGGTGCTACCCACTTAGCATTGCTGCACCTCCCTTGTTTTAGCCATTCCCGGTTGATGAGGCTTGAGGCTACGATTACCTTTAGAGAACACATCTCTTAGAATGCTCATCGTCCACCTGACGATGTTCTGAAAGCATTCAATCCATACAAGTTCGTTCCGGGTTCGAACGAAACCAAAGGCATTATCTCGTTACACTCATTTTGGAATCACCCTTAGAGTTAGCGACGATAACCCCTGCACTCTGAATCTTCGTCTTCATCTTCACTTGAGATTCACGACCTATCGTTAATTTGGATCGATATGGTTTTCGGATATCCAAATCTGAAAACCCTATCCCGGTCTCATCGAAATCCAAAACGCCATTTTTAGGTCCAAGTTGTTTTAAAGTTAAAATAATTCAATTCTATTATCTTTATACATACAGATAGATAATTCACATCTCATAAATAGATAATTCACATTATCATCACAAATAGATAATTCACATTATCCTCACACTTCAACCAAAACATCCATATCACACAACATCACTTATCTCATATCTGAGATCTCAAACCATTCAAGGCAATCAATATCATCCATCCATACATAAGCAAGGATTAATTAATCACACTATAATTAATTTAAAAATGAATTAAATTAATTACTTCCACCTCTGTTCAATTTAAATAAATTAAATTAATTACCTTCATCACTATAAATTCTGCTTCTTAACCATTAATTAATTACAAATCAATTAATTAATCACTATCTAATTTCCATCTTAATTAATCATCCTTGATTAATTATTCTCTAATTACATTTAAGTAATTAACCTTTAATAAATTTCACAAATTAATTATCCTTAACCATTTATAGTAATTAACCTTTAATTACTTTCATTAATTAATTAATTATAATTAATTACATTATACCTTAATTAATTACATTAATTAATTATCCTCTAATCATTTATTATTGATTAATTATCTTTAATTAATCAACCCTTAATTATATCATTAATTATATTAATTAATGATCCTTTAATTATTTCTTAATTAATTATTGTTCTAATTAATCATATTTAATAATTAATCCTTAATTAATTATATTCATTAATCACTATTGATTAATCACAATTAGTAATTAATTATCCTTAATTACGTACATTAATTAATTACTCCTTCATTAATTATCTTTAATTAATCCCTTGATTAATTACACAAAGTAATTAAACCCAAATTACTTCCATTAATTAATTATCCTTTAATTAACATGTAATTAAACCCCAAACTACTTCATTTCTTTAATTAATTACATCATGTAATTACCATCACTAATTGCTTCACTAAGTAATTACACTCCATAAGTAATTATACTTAACAAATCATCCAGTGATTATCTTAAATTAATTAAACTTAATTAATTAACTTAAACTAATCACATTAAACTCAATTAATTACAATGAGTAATCAATTCCTTAATTACTTCATTAAGTAATCATACTTAAACAATTCTTCAAATAATTATCTTTAATTAATTAATATAATTAATTATTAAAAATTAATCACATTAATTAATCATTTAATAATTTCTAGTTAATGATCTTCATTAACTATTAACAATTCTTTGATTACTTCTCTTAAGTAATTAAACTTAAATTAATCATCATTAATTACAAATTGATTTATCTTTAATAACCCATTAATTAATCTCTAATTATTTAATTAATTAAGTGCTTAACTGTAACTTAATTATTCTTTAATTACTTGATTAATTAACTTCAAATTATTAATTAAAAATCTATACTTATCTAATTTATGATTCATAATTAAAAATTAATTAATTCTTTATTTATTAACTTAAACCTTAATCAATTAATTTAAACCCTTAATTACTTAATTAATTAATCCTAATCATTAATTAATTAAATTAATTAATTATCCATTTTAATTACCTTAATAATTTAATGAATCATAAATCATTAAATCTTAATTAACTTTAAAATAAAAACATTATTCTTATTAATGATTTAATTATCATTCACAAACACATTTGAAGACACTTTGCTTTCAAATTTACTTTTAAATTCCATTTCAAATTAAGATTCAAATTAAAATTCAAATTAAATACAAATTAAATTTTAACAAAATTCAAAACCTTCTTAATCAAATGTTAAAGAACACTTATCTTTATAAAAGAAATTTATATAAGAGTTTAAAATCAAATCATTTTATAAAATATAATTTAACATTTAAAGTTGTTTTAAATATATTTTTTAATTTGATAAAACTTTATTTATCTCAAAACTAAGATAAAAATTAAATTTGAATCCAGATTTAAAACTTTTTTTAAATCTTGCTTTCAAATTTTAAATTCAATTTAAAATTTGAAACAAACGGGTTTTAGAACCTATAATCAAAACAATGACCCGAGCCCAGACTTCAAATACTTCGGGTCAAACATCATATGACTTCGAGCAACACATAAGAACAACTCGAGAAAACTCAGAACCATCCTTTTCTCACCCAAACTTCACCAGAAAACAAAGAAGTGCACCGTGCACATGAACGGTGGCTTCGACCCACTCCAGTCATCCACGATGACCCCTTCACATCGACGATCGACCTTGCACTCTCCCTCGATCATCAGAACACCGATAACAAACTCGAAATCGAATTCGAGTGTTCAAACCCAATCCTGGAACCAAAACCCAAACCTGGAACAAATGCAAACTCCATTCTCCGGCCATCGGAGTGCTTCCACTTCCGGTCACACATTTGCCATCATCCAAACTTTAAATTTCCAGAGTTACGATGAACTCAATGCACCAGAGGAGCCGAGGAAAACCATAAACTTGACATTGCCTAAACTAGGGTTACAGATTTCATTGATTAACCACCGTCGCCGCCGTGCTTTGATCATCTTCCAGACATTTTTCCCAGACCCTCCGTTCATCCTTCCATCACCAGAAAAGACCCCGACCTCTATGAGCAAGTAGATCACCAGCAATCACCAAAACTACACAAATTAGGTCAACCCCAAATTGCTCTTCAACCTCAAGCTAAAAAATTATGATTTTAGTTTTAAAAATCAAGATTTTGGATGAGTTTTCAGATCCTAAGCCTGAAACATTGAATCATGATGTTTGAATTTTCACTTTAACTTGCTCTGTTGTTTTAATTTTCAAAGACAAAACAAAATTATTTTTACTTAAATAAACTTTTAAACTTTAATCTATGATACAACAAACATATTTTGTTTGAAATTTAAACCTTAACATAGATTAGATTATGAGATAATGATTTTTGATCAAAACTTAAGCCTAAAAACTAAGAACAGGCAAGAACAAAATACAACAACAAGCATGCATCTATACATCCATGTATATACACAGAGCATACAATCATATACATCCACACAATACAACTTTATTTCCAGTAATCCACATGCAATCAGATATCAAGATACTTAGGTTTTTAGAAAGGAAGTTACTCACCTGTTTTACAGAAGAACAAAGCCTTTATTTCTATTTAGAAAAAAGCTTTTGAATTTTAAACTTTGAGTTGTTGGAATGCTAAAGATTTCTTCTTTGATTTTAAAACTTGAATTACTGATTTGAAAAATGCTTGAATGCTGAAGAAAATTGCTGAAGAATGCTTCAGATAAATTCCAAGTTTGAAGAAAATACTTTGTAGGCTTTGATATTGATCTTTGAAAATGTACAGGCTTTAATTCATCTCAGGTTTCTGGTTTGCAAATTTACGGACTTTTATTTTATAAAATTAATGAACAGGTTTTGATCTAGCTGGAGGAAGTTGATCTCAGATTTGAAGAGATGATGTTTCAAGTTTTATGATTTTGAAAATGTACAGGTTGATGAATTTGAAAATGGTTTGCAAGTTTGTTTTTTATCTTTGAAAATGGGTTACAGATTTTATTTTGAGGAATTGTTTCAAGGTATTGTTCTATTGATTTCTGGTTTGAGGAGTTTGATTACTGAATTATGTTTTGAGAGAAGTTTGCTTAAGTTTTCTTTGAATAGAATTAAGATAGAAAAGAAAATAGAAGAGGAGGAAGCAATGTTTATATAAGTTTATTTTGTGATTTATTTAAAATAAAAGAAAAATCAAAAATAATATGACACTTGTATTAAATTCACCATTTGTCATCTTAAGTTGATTATTAATTTACACTTGTTATATGAAGCCTTAATATAATAACACTTGTCTTGTGTATTATTTATTTATTTTAAATGTTAAATAAAAAGCTTTACTTAATTTATTTATTCTTATGTAAATGTAAATATGAATTTCTTTTTAAAGAAAAAAGTAATTAAACAAATTATATGTAAATAAAAGCTTATCCAAATATTTTTAAAATGTCTATCTTTTGAATTTCAAAACTTTAAAATCAAATTCAAATTAAATTCTAAAATCCAATTTAAAAATCAAGTTATATATATACATATATAACTACATATTTAATTTGAAATAACAATCCCATTTCTTATTGAAATCTTTTTATATTTATATATAAAAATAATACATTATTAATATTGTTTAAAAATAACAAATTTGTCAAATTTTAAATAATTTATAAAAGAGATTATAAATTACTTTTATTACTAAATGAATAAATATATCATATGTAAATTACATTTTAAACTTTAAGCTAAAAATATAATTTAAATAATTAATATTTACCTTAAGTGTTTTAAAACTATATAATTATTTATTTAAATATATTTGAAAAGTTTTATATTAAATTAATCAGAATTTCCAAACTGCCAAATATATTTTAGAATTTGAAAACAAGATTTTATTTATTAAATTTCAAACCAAAGATTTCTATTTACAATATATACAAATATATATATTATAAATAGAAAACATTTTATTAATTTCAAAAGATAAAATTTACCAATTAACTATTTATTTTCTTTTAAAAGAATAAATATGCCAATTTTAAATTTAAATTATAAAAGACAATTATTAAATCAATTTAATTTTTAATAGAGATTATTAAATTGATATTGCCAGAAATTCTGGGTCATCACATTCCTCCCCCCTTAAAAGAATTTCGTCCCCGAAATTTAAAAGCAAAGGTAATTTAATAACCCATCAAGGATTTTAATTTTAAACCACAAGCATATATTATCAACCACATGCTAAAAATCATAGCAACCAATTCACTCAATCAAACAAATCTAACTATCCAGACAAAATTCTGGATAGAACTTCCTAGAGTTTCCCAGGTATAAACACTAGGACAATCGCTTTACAGAACCCAAACAATCTATACTACTAAGCTACAGAGCTCCTACTCATTTAGATCTACAAAACTGAATAGGATATCAGACCACAGCTATGTGCTGCTTAACTACCAAATCCTATAGAACTGCTGGTTCCACAACCAGAGATGGATCAAACACGTACTTCCTCAGAGTTACGTGAAACACATTGAATTCCAGTCTTGCAAACTGGCAATTCAATCCCAGTAGACCAAACCACTTACCCTATACAGAACACAGAAAAGATCCAATATATCGTAGCTAGCTTTCTAGTCTTACCAACATATAGCTCCTTTGATCGGAGAAAACTTATCCAAAATCAAATCTCCAACTTCAAAATCTGAATTCCTCCATCTCTTATCCATAAAAATCTTATGACGATCCAGGGCTGCCTACATCCTTCCTGATCAGCTCAACCTTCGCTAATGCCTCTCAAAACAAATTGGACCAAAAGCAATCCAACAAAAATGATCCTCTCAAGATCAACCAAAATCAAGAAATCAAACTCTACTATCATCAGTAGAAAACAACTTATCCTATCCGAAAAAGACAAAACGGGAGCACTCGCCAAACTTGCCTCAGATCTTGAAAACTTCCACTCTTGAACTGCTGCAACCTCACTTCCGCTGCATAACTCTGATTTGAAGTAGATGAGAATGCCGATGATGAACACGAGCACAAACTTATCCGACATCCCGGAAGACACGGTTCATCAAATCCATAAAGAGAAAACTCAGAAGTACCATGGAATCCTGAGCTGCTTCACCCGATCCTCTTTCTAGGAGCCATCCTTCAACCAAACTGAACTACCGGTACCACTCCTGGAATCCTAGTTGATAAGGAAACTCAATCTCCAGATGCTAAGGCAAACCTCTGACCTCTATGAAGACATTCGGAAAAATTTCTGACAAACCAAGAAAACACTCAACTATCGCAAGTCACTTTTGCGATCAACCTAGACCAATATCCAAAGATACTTTTCTCTCTTTACCAATCAGAACAGTTTATACTAATCTAGCCAATCCATCGAAGAAATGGATCCACTATGCTACTTCTGAACTCCATCTCTAGGAATTTGCTAGCTAGATGACCTTCTTGCAGTCACACAAAACACTCCGAGCTGCAATGCTGCCACAGATGTCAAAGACTTCCTAATCCATAAGCTCCTCAAGAAACTCGGGCCTCAAACTAAAAAAAAAACACCAAGCTGAACCTAGCCACCTCACCGATGCAGACACACTTCCTAAAACTTGCTTCAAAAGGAACATCTTCGGAAAAATCCATAGTCACTGCATCTCACCACGCAGCTACTACTTCCTAAGGTTGCCAAGATACCATCACTTGCTTCTGCCTAACCGACAGATCCAAATTTTACTCATCCAATCTTGCACTTCAAAGATGGACTCCGAACCTTAGAAAAACTTCCTTCAGAGATTGGTGAAATCCTTTCACCACTGCAAAACTTACTTGAGACGGTATTAGGTCTACAGTCTCGGCAGATACACTTCCAACCCCAACATTCAGACTCCTACCATTGGTAGTCGTGCTACACACACCACTGCCCTTCCTACCTCTAAAACTTATATTGGAAAACTCGAACAGGTAAACCAACAAATAGGTAGAAATAAATGTATATAAATTTATATATTAAAATTACAAATACGCTCTCTCAAGAAAAAAAACACACCAAAGCCTAGTTATCCACTCAACCTAGCGCTCTGTTACCAACTATGACGACCCATCTTTTTCTCCACAGAAAGACGCATCATCATTAAGAAAGAAAGAGATAGAAAGGAGAAAGATAGAGAAGAAAGAAAGAAACAACATCAGAGTCTCAACAGTGGAATGAATAAATTATATTAATCACATAAAATAGTACATAGTATACGATATCTATTAAAGTTACATAGATTACACATCACATACTAGACAGTTATAAACACCTGTCTAGTTATTACAACTCAAATATAACACAAACAAACGACTCAGAGATCACACAGCGAAACACTATATATATCTACAAACGCTGAAGCCTCCTGCTCCATTGCTCCTTTAGAATTCGTCAAAGCAAACCTGAATCCCTTGGCTACTTGTAAAAATTTAAGTACCCAAGAGTTTGAGAAAACAGAAGATAAACTCCGGGTCAGACATGGGTCTGGTGTGAGTAACAGGTTAAAGTTTCTTAACTTTTGAAAATCCTTTGAAAACAAAAGGTATCACGTAAGACTCCCCACATAAACATGGGCAAGTTTTTACCTTATGCTAACCAAAACATTTGATAGGAAATCCAGTGATATTATAATAGGGTCTAGTGTTTTCAAATAAAATACAGAAATAGCTGGAATGCTTACATCTCACGTTCCAACATAGTTGGGCACAACTAAAACGTACGGCACTTATTGAAGATTGGATTCCATACAATGGCAGGGCTACCGGGGTACCGCCCGTCACAGTACATGGCCTAGATCACTGTACCAAGGATTACTTCCAATCCCCTACAATACAAAGCTGGAACCATCCCTTACTAGACAGTCTCGAACAAGACAACCCGACAGTTGTTGCAATCAAATGCCCCACACGGCCGAAATAAAAAGGACCTCTAGACAGGGGTAAATCTCGTCCTACTTGGGTGCTACCCACTTAGCCTTGCTGCACCTCCCCTGTTTTAGCCATTCCCGGTTGATGAGGCCTGAGGCTACGATTAACTTTAGAGAACACGTCTCTTAGAATGCTCATTGTCCACCTGACGATGTTCTGAAAGCATTCAATCCATACAAGTTCATTCCTGGTTCGAACGAAACCGAAGGCATTATCTCATTACACTCATTTTGGAATCACCTTCAGAATTAACGACGATAACCCTTGCACTCTGAATCTTCATCTTCACTTCAGATTCACGACCTATCTTTAATTTGGATCGATGTGGTTTTCGGATATCCAAATCTGGAAACCCGATCCCGGTCTCATCGAAATCCAAAATGTCATCTTTTAGGTCCAAGTTGTTTTAAAGTTAAAACAATTCAATTCTATTATCTATATACACACAGATAGATAATTCACATCTCACAAATAGATAATTCACATTATCATCACACTTCAACCAAAGCATCCATATCACACATCATCACTTATCTCATATCTGAGATCTTAAACCATTCAAGGCATTCAATATCATCCATCCATACATAAGCAAGGATTAAGTAATCACACTATAATTAATTTAAAAATGAATTAAACTAATTACTTCCATCTCTAATCAATTTAAATAAATTAAATTAATTACCTTCATCACTATAAATCCTGCTTCTTAACCATTAATTAATTACAAATCAATTAATTAATCACTATCTAATTTCCATTTTAATTAATCATCCTTGATTAATTATTCTCTAATTACACTTAAGTAATTAACCTTTAATAAATTTCACAAATTAATTATCCTTAAACATTTATAGCAATTAACCTTTAATTACTTTCATTAATTAATTTATTATAATTAATTACATTAAACCTTAATTAATTACATTAATTAATTATCCTCTAATCATTTATTATTGATTAATTATCTTTAATTAATCAACCCTTAATTATATCATTAATTATATTAATTAATGATCCTTTAATTATTTCTTAATTAATTATTATTCTAATTAATCATATTTACTAATCCTTAATTAATTATATTTATTAATCATCCTTGATTAATCACAATTAGTAATTAATTATCCTTAATTACTTACATTAATCAATTAATTATTCCTTAATTAATTATCTTTAATTAATCCCTTGATTAATTACACAAATTAATTAAACCCAAATTACTTCCATTAATTAATTATCATTTAATTAACAAGTAATTAAACCCCAAACTACTTCATTTCTTTAATTAATTACATCATGTAATTACCATCACTAAATACTTCACTAAGTAATTATACTCCACAAGTAATTATACTTAACAAATCATCCAATGATTATCTTAAATTAATTAAACTTAATTAATTAACTTAAACTAATAACATTAAACTCAATTAATTACAATGAGTATTAATTCCTTAATTATTTCATTAAGTAATCATACTTAAACAATTCTTTAAATGATTATCTTTAATTAATTAATATAATTAATTATTAAAAATTAATCACATTAATTAATCATTTAATTATTTCTAGTTAATGATCTTCATTAGCTATTAACAATTCTTTAATTACTTCTCTTAAGTAATTAAACTTAAATTAATCATTAATAATTACAAATTAATTTATCTTTAATAACCCATTAATTAATCTCTAATTATTTAATTAATTAAGTGCTTAACTGTAACTTAATTATTCTTTAATTACTTAATTAATTAATTTCAAATTATTAGTTAAAAATCTATACTTATCTAATTTATGATCCTTAATTACAAATTAATTAATCCTTAATTAATTAACTTAAACCTTAATCAATTAATTTAAACCCTTAATTACTTAATTAATTAATCCAAATCATTAACTAATTAAATTAATTAATTATTCATTTTAATTACCTTAATAATTTAATGAATCACAAATCATTAAATTTTAATTAACTTTAGAATAAAAACATTATTCTTATTAATGATTTAAAACACATTTGAAAACATTTTACTTTCAAATTTACTTTTAAATTCCATTTCAAATTAAGATTCAAATTAAATACAAATTAAATTTGAACAAAACTTAAAAATTTTCTTAATCAAATGTTAAAGAACACTTATCTTTATAAAAGAAATTTATATAAGAGTTTAAAACCAAATCATTTAAATTCAAATCATTTTATAAAATATACATAAAAATTTAAAGTTGTTTTTAGCTTTTTTTTTTAAAAATTTGTTAACACTTTATTTATCTCACAACAAAGATACAAATTAAATTTGAATCCAGATTTAAAACTTTGTTTAAATCTTTGCTTTCAAATTTTAAATTCAATTTAAATTTGAAACAGATAGGTTTTAAAACCTGTAATCAAAACAATGACCCGAGCCCAGACTTTAAATACTTCGGGTCAAACATCGTATGACTTCGAGCAACACACAAGAACAACTCGAGAAAACTCAAAACCATCCTCTGCTCACCCAAACTTCACCAGAAAACAAAGAAGTGCACCATGCACATGCACGGTGGCTCCGACCCACTCCAGTCATCCACCATGACCTCTTCACATCGGCGATCGACCTCGCACTCTCCCTGGATCATTACACCGATAACAAACTCGAAATCGAATTCAGTGTTCAAACCCAATCCTGGAACCATAACCCAAACCTAGAACAAATGCAAACTCCATTCACCGGCCACCGGAGAGCTTACACTTCCGGTCACACATTCGCCATCATCCAAACTTCTAATTTCCAGAGTTACGATGAACTCGATGCACCAGAGGAGCGGAGGCAAACCATAAACTTGACCATGCCTAAACTAGGGTTACAGATTTCATTGATTAACCACCGTCGCCACCATGCTTTGATCATCTTCCAGACATTTTTCCCAGACCCTCCGTTCATCCTTCCATCACCAGAAAAGACCCCGACCTCTACGAGCAAGTAGATCACCAGAAATCACCAAAACTACAAAATTAGGTCAACCCCAAACTGCTCTTCAACCTCAAGCTAAAAAATTATGATTTTAGTTTTAAAAATCAATATTTTGGATGAGTTTTCAGATCCTAAGCCTGAAACATTGAATCATGATGTTTGAATTTTCACTTTAACTTGCTCTGTTGTTTTAATTTTCAAAGACAAAACAAAATTATTTTAACTTAAATAAACTTTTAAACTTTAATATATGATACAACAAACAGATTTTGTTTGAAATTTAAACCTTAACATAGATTAGATTATGAGATAATGATTTTTGATCAAAACTTATTGAAACACATTTTGTTTGATATTAATCTTTGAAAATGTACAGGCTTTGATTCATCTCAGATTTCTGGTTTGCAAATTTACTGACTTTGATTTTATAAAATTAATGAACAAGTTTTGATCTGGTTGGAGGAAATTGATCTCAGATTTGAAGAGATGATGTTTCAGGTTTTGTGATTTTGAAAATGTACAGGTTGATGAATTTGAAAATGGTTTGCAGGTTTGTTTTTTATCTTTGAAAATGGGTTACAGATTTTATTTTGAGGAATTGTTTCAAGGTATTGTTCTATTGATTTCTGGTTTGAGGAGTTTGATTACTGAATTATGTTTTGAGAGAAGTTTGCTTAAGTTTTCTTTGATTAGAATTAAGATAGAAAAGAAAATTGTAACAATCTGCATATTTAACGATTTACATTTAAATATTTTATTTTAAATATTTTATCGTTAGTCGGATTATAGTCCGAAAAGCTACTTTTTGCATATGTTCAAATTAGGACTCGAGACCACTTTCATTGAGTTCAAAATGACGTTTGCAATCTTTTTAAGTATAAATTTTGATATGTTTGGAGTTAATGGAATTTCACTACTTTTTCATTTGATGCTTTGGCTTGAGCTTTTAGCTTATTAGACCCAACCTTCACCCCTTCTCTTCATAATTTCCTAACAACTTAAGCTTCATCAAAAATGGTGAGTGGAAGGGGAAATTAAAATTCCAAACTCAAATTCTCTTGCAAATCCATCATTCAACTCCAAATTCAAGAAGAAGACATTGGATCCAAGCTTCTTGTGTTGAGATTGAAGAGGGATTGATTCTTGCTAGCTTCAAGCTTCATTTTTCTTGATTTTTGATGCAAAGGTGAGATTTTTATCTCACAATTCTAGTCTATAACTATATTGGACTGTGGGATTGAATCCCTATCACGTTTGCATGTATATTTGCATTTGGTTTGAATTGGATTGGCGAAAAACTCCAATTTTTAGTGTTTTTGGTAAAATTCTGCACTTAGGTCGTTCTGCCAATGCTAGGTCATTCGCGTGGAAAAGTCTCGGCCTTCAAATAGCTCGTTTCTGGCCTTAAAACGTTCTATAGCCTTAGGTCGCTCGGCTCTGGCTCGCTAGGTCGTAGGTCGTGGGCCTCTAGGTCGTAGGTCGCTTGGCCTGTTCTTCGTTTGGTTGCTCGATCCATTATTCGTTAGGTCGCGGCAACGCTAGGTCGCTTCAACCACTAGGTCGTTCCTGACCTTAGGTCGCGAGACCTTGTTTTAGACCTTAGGTCGTTAGGCCGTATGACCTTAGCCCGTTAGGTCGTATGACGTTAGGTCGTTTCCCCGTTAGGTCGTATGACCTTAGGTCGCTCGCCTCTTCTAACCCGCGAGTTCCTTAAGTCGTTCGTCTTCCTTAGGTCGCTCACCTGGTTGAGTCGCACCTTACCTTAGCTCGGCCATGCTAGGTCGTGAGTTTCCCCTAGGCCGCGTGTACCTTAGGTCGCACGTTCTTGGTCGTGTATTACTCTTTAGGCCATTAGCCCCTTGATCGCTCGGCCTTGCTTACTTTAAGGTCGCTCAACCGTTTACCTTTATAAGTCGTAGGTCGTCTCCGACCTTAAACCACTCGGCCGCATTAGGTCGCGTACATTTTAGGTCGCGTGTTTCACTAGGCCGTTAGGCCTTTACCTCGTTAGGTCGTAGGCGTTTCGACCTTATTACCTTGTTAGGTCGCGAGTCCCTTAAGTCGCTCGCCTCTGTTAGGTCGCTCGCTTCTGCTAACTCGCGAACACCTCTAGGCCGCAACCACTAGATTGCAACCATTAGGTCGCTCGATCCTATCCTCCCTTAGGTCTTCACTAGGTCGAACCCCGTAGCGGGGGTGTTGCCCCCGCACCCCCACCTTGGGGGGTTGCCACCCCCCGGAACCCCCCCCCCCCCCCACCGTAGGGGATCTTATCTGAAAAACATTCAACAGAACTTTCTTTGTTGAGATGCTGAGTTGACCATTCTTCGAGACAAACTATCTTGGGCTTTTTGGTCGATTTTATGGTATCACGACCTTGCTAAAAAGGCGGGATAACAACTTTAGAAATATGAAGGTTTCAATACTAGTAGTAAATATCAAAACTCTTTCATCAAAACAATTTTAACTCTATTTTACTACAAAGCTCTTTCCTCAAACCGTTTTCCAATCTACTAGTACATACAAACCTTTTCCTTAAAACGTTTTGTGACAATCTTCTAGTGAAGATCTACAGCTTGTTCGTAAATATTTAAGTTAAGCAAGTGGTTATGGGACATGAAGCTAAACTCATATATTTACTGGCTTGGTGAGATCGACACTACTTGATGATCATGATGATCATTTTTGTGTTTTAGACTAGTAACTGTGCGATGTCTCTTTGTCTGCGAGGGAGACTAGACCTCGCTCTTGTGATGTTTCGCCATCGCATTTGTGTGATGTTTCGCCATCACATATGTGGGGTAGCGCCCCACGGTCTTCGGGCCATTCGTGTGTCAAAATTAATGGCTTGCAACCATGAGATAGCGTCTCGCTTTGTGTTACACGTGTAGGTGAGTTTTCATGCTCCCATTTTGTGAGTTTTCATGCTCCTATATTGTGATTTCGGGATTTCTTGTGTAGTCTTCTGGAATTTGTGTTTCACCTATTTTCATGACTTTCATTGTTATGATTTTCCAGCTTTTATGTTTAGGTGAATTTGGATCTTTTAGAAGATTCTTTTGATATTGTTTGATCTCTTGATGATCTTCATTTACATGCTTATCATAGTATTTCTTTATGGTTACTATATGTTCTTGCCATATCTATTGTTTTATATCATGTTATCTGATATTTATAGCTAGATTGATCCGTTTATTATTTTCTTATAAATAATACTCGGGTCAGACCGAGATATTACAGGTGCTTCTGCTTGACTTCTCCCCTAGGGATTTACTACTCTGACTTTTGGCTGACCATTTAGATTAGCACTTTTTGTCGTTTACACTTGAGATATAGACTCATCGATGTATTCTTTTGTATAACACGTGTTGCTCTTCTTTTGTGTATGTGGTCCTTTCATGACCACTACTCTGATGTACACTTTCATGTGTTAGTTATATATTCATATCTTTTTCCGCCTTTGTGATATGGATGTCTGTGACTGATTGTGTTATGTTTATTTCTATATCTGTTTCCGAAGATTTATTTATAGCCACCGTGTGATAGCTTTGATTTTGTATCGGTATGTCGGACTTCCTCCTTAAATGAAATGCATGCTATACTATCTGACATATCGGTGCTCGCACAAAGAAGTTACATGGATGGTCGCTCCTCTACAGCCTTATTCTCTGCGCTAGTTGACAGCATTACTCCGTAGTGTTCTTGGCTAGCGTGGGTATTGAGGTGGGGCGTTACAAAAATAGAAGAGGAGGAAGCAATGTTTATATAAGTTTATTTTGTGATTTATTTAAAATAAAAGAAAAATCAAAAATAATATGACACTTGTATTAAATTTCACCATTTGTCATCTTAAGTTGATTATTAATTTACACTTGTTATATGAAGCCTTAATATAATAACACTTGTCTTGTGTATTATTTATTTATTTTAAATGTTAAATAAAAAGCTTTACTTAATTTATTTATTCTTATGTAAATGAAAATATGAATTTATTTTTAAAGAAAAA
Source organism: Allium cepa (assembly GCA_030765085.1). NCBI lineage: Eukaryota > Viridiplantae > Streptophyta > Magnoliopsida > Asparagales > Amaryllidaceae > Allium > Allium cepa. The sequence goes on from CM060938.1 coordinate 785,632,019, forward strand.
TGTAAGTAAACAAATTATATGTAAATAAAAGCTTATCCAAATATTTTTAAAATGTCTATCTTTTGAATTTCAAAACTTTAAATTCAAATTCAAATTAAATTCTAAAATCCAATTTAAAAATCAAGTTATATATATACATATATAACTACATATTTAATTTGAAATAACAATCCCATTTATTATTGAAATCTTTTTATATTTATATATAAAAATAATACATTATTAATATTGTTTAAAAATAACAAACTTGTAAAATTTTAAATAATTTATAAAAGAGATTATAAATTACTTTTATTACTAAATGAATAAATATATCATATGTAAATTACATTTTAAACTTTAAGCTAAAAATATAATTTAAATAATTAATATTTACTTAAATGTTTTAAAACTATATAATTATTTATTTAAATAGATTTGAAAAGTTTTATATTAAATTAATCAGAATTTCCAAACTGCCAAATATATTTTAGAATTTGAAAGCAAGATTTTATTTATTAAATTTCAAACAAAAGATCTCTATTTACAATATATACAAATATATATTATAAACAGAAAACATTTTATTAATTTCAAAAGATAAAATTTGCCAATTAACTATTTATTTGCTTTTAAAAGAATAAATATGCCAATTTTAAATTTAAATTATAAAAGACAATTATTAAATCAATTTAATTTTTAATATAGATTATTAAATTGATATTGCCCAAAATTTGAAATAACAATCCCATTTCTTATTGAAATCTTTTTATATTTATAAATAAATATAATACATTATTAATATTGTTTAAAAGCAACAAATTTGTCAAATTTTAAATAATTTATAAAAGATATTATAAATTACTTTTATTACTAAATGAATAAATATATCATATGTAAATTACATTTTAAACTTTAAGCTAAAAATATAATTTAAATAATAAATATTTACCTTAAGTGTTTTAAAACTATGTAATTATTTATCCAAAAACCTTTGAAAATTTTTATATTAAATTAATCAGAATGTCCAAACTGCCAAATGTATTTTAGAATTTGAAAACAAGATTTTACTTATTAGATTTCAAACCAAAGATTTCTACTTATAATATATACAAATATATATATTATAAATAGAAAACATTTAATTAATTTCAATAGATAAAATTTACCAATTAACTATTTATTTTCTTTTAAAAGAATAAATTTGACAATTTTAAATTTAAATTATAAAAACAATTATTATATCAATTTAATTTTTAATACAAATTATTAAATTGATATTGTCCAAAATTCCGGGTCATCACACGGTTGCACTCTCTAGTACTGAAGCTAAATACATGGCAGCTACTATGGTTGCTCAAGAGTGTATTTGGATTAAACGGTTGCTTCATGAGATTACTGATCTAGAAAACTGTCTGGTCATCATAAAATGCGACAATCAAAGTGCAATAAAACTTGCTGAGTATCCAGTGTTTCATGCTCGATCAAAACATATTGAGATCCATAATCATTTTTTTCGAGAAAAGGTGTGGAATCAAGAAGTCAAGCTGTTGCATATCAAAACTGCTGATCAAGTCACCGATATGTTCAACAAAGCTCTTCCCAGGCCAAAGTTTCAGCAGTTTCGTAGAGCCCTCGGCCTGATTGATCGGGATTCTGCACTAAGGGAGGGTGTTATGACGTAGTGCAGTTTACATGGATGCACATATGTCTTATTCTTTAGGAATAACAAGTTTCTGTTGAGTCTTTTTATGCTTTATTTTAGGATCAACTTGTGTGTGAATAAGTCTATAGCATGATGCTATAGTTTAGTGCACTGGGTCTTGTTTTGTTTTTATATGTAGTTCTACAGTTTGTATCATTTCAAGTAAGTTGAGTAATAAATAAATTTAAATTGTTGTTTTCCTGTTTCTGTTTACAATCGTTTATCGGTACACCTACAATAGCAATTTACCTCATAACTAAAAATAGTACATTAACGGTATTTGCAAAATTTTAATGGTAACCATTACCATAATAGCCCTAACACATACTACAAAGATACTACTACAATATGATCAGTGTCTAAAACATATAGGCAAAGCACTATTCTTGCTTCATGCACTATAAGTTGGTGTTATAGTCATCTATCTACTAAGTAAGTAGATATATCTTGGACTAGCCCTAGGCCCTACAAGATCATACTACCATCGGCTATCTAACACATAGGTAAATACGTCATAGACTAACCTGGGCTTACATGTTCATATTACCATCATCTATCTAACTTGGACTCGCGCCCTAGACTTTCCTCATGCACTGCAAGGTTGCTTAACATCCAGTCCTCCTCCTGGATTTTCCTCACGTGCTATAGGGGAGCATCATATTCTGTATAGCCTTCTTGGGCCATAGGCTCACTCATAATCGTATCGACATCGAACGAATCTATCACAAACAAGTATATCGATCCACATTTATACAATAATCAATATCAATGTATTCCTCCTTTGCTTTGTAATATCCGTTCTTAAAACATTTTACTTTGAGTATATTTCAGTTTAAGGGTTAATCCCCATAGGTTTTCAAGTTTTTTTAGCTTGGTGATAATTCTTTCAGCCACTTTGTATATTAATCCCTAGTCATCATTAAGGCATTATTAAAGGTTATATGGAGAATAGAGAAAGAATCACTCATATTGTAATTATATTCATATATGTTGATTTTACTTAATTTTATCCTATTTAAATCCAAATCCATGATTTAATCTCTTAATTCCAGTATTCAATCACAAACAATTATAATTTTTATTTGTATTCAGGTAGCCATCAATAGTGTTTAAAGAGGTAAACATATTTTTCCTTTCTAAGCCATTTCACGCCTTTTTGGAATCAAATTCCAAGCCTCTTCCCACACATCATGGCCGGCCATACACACCCCTCTATTGGGTCTCAAAACACTTCAAGCTTGATCATATATTTTACATTTAATTTGGATTTAAATATACATCGATATCGTATATCGACAACTGCATATACAACTTATACGCACTATTTTTGATATTGATCAATAAAAATCAAATAAAATTGTATTATTTCAAAAATATAAATAATTTAGTTAATTATAACAATTATAATTAATTAAATCGGGTGGTAAATGGAGGATTAACATTACGGTTGTCTTGACTCTTTAGGTGACAAATTCGGTCGGCAATTAATATCGAACAATTCGATTATTAACGTTCACACTTCATCTTAGCTGGTGCCGTGAAATCATGGCCAAATTTATCGCTTACAAAGCTTCAGTAAAATCCAATCTATAAATTTAAGCATTACTTGCCAATGACAATTGTTTACAGTAATTTCCTTCATCAAATTTATATCACTTTAAACTTATGGAATTTGGTAATGGTTAAAATTCCAATATCATCTACATTCAACTTTATAGTCCAAGCACAAAGTCCTTGGTTCAATAATAACATTTGTTATAATCGAAATGCTTTGGTCAGAGACTTTGACTTTGAGTTGACTTTAGTTGACCATGATACTAACCTCATATAACTGAGTAGATGGATCCTCTCTAGAATAGTGTTTCACTTCCAATGCTTCCACCCAACCTAGCTATTGTCGTTCGATGTACTCCATGCCACGATTTAACGATAATCAAATCGAAGCTTTTATATTTAGGATCAATAGTATTTTTAAGTCGGGAGAACTGTATAAATTAGTAACATTGATATTTTTTGTTTGACCTTAGTTATATTAACTAACGGAAAACTATCAAGTGATTCAATCCATAGTTATTCAATAACTATCAGCACGTGACCCCTTGGTGCCCCCAACAGTCATGAGTAATATATTGCCCAAAATTTAAAGAGCGTTACTTACTTATGTCTCAATGGATATATCGATATCCAGACTCGATACATCTTAACTAGACATTTTGAAATGGTTTATTAATTTTTATGGTGATAAATCACTCATGATTATAAAAAATTATAACTAGTATCACAAAACATATAATTTACGGATTTTCTATTAAATATACTTTTAATTAATTAATATAACATATTATATTAAGTATATAATAGAAAAAAAACACCTTTTATTTCGAACAAGATTTGTTAACGAGCCAGATACACACACATACACAAAAAAATTATATAATTGCCCTTAGGGGCATACCCCTAAATCTATTAGCATCAACATTATATGTATAATAAACTTCCTATTAACTTTATCGAAAGCATTTTGGAGCCTAATTTGATACATCTTCTTTTTATCTTTAGAGTTAAAGTCTCTTATGATTTCATGAGTTGACAAAGATTTTCACAAATAAGTCTATTCTGTATGAATGCACTTTGATTTTCAAAAATAAACAATGGCATGAAAATTTTAATTTTATGACAAACTGCGTAGCTAGAATTGTAGCAACAAGCCATCGTCTATAGTCACCAAAAGATTTGAGATCTTTAACCTTAGGAATCAAATTGATTAACGTGTGATTAAGATTTTTAAGTAATTTACCAGTTTCCATTATTTCCTTTATGCAATTATACAATGGGATTTTAATTTGATCCCAAAATTTTTTGCAAAATTTTGTCCCAAAATCCATCTGGACCAGGGCTTTTATTGTCCATAGAGTTGAAAACAACACATTTAATTTTCTCGACTTCAAGAGGAGCATAAAATATTATCTGCATTTTTATTTGAAATATTTTTGCAAGTAATTTCTGAAAATTTATTAGGTTGGCGGTCTTTATTGTATAAGTCGTATTAGGAAGCTGTGAAGATTATATTAAGATACTTTAGAGGTACATCATCTCATGGTCTTATTTTTTGTGGTAGTGAGGGGATGAATTACAAGTTGGTTGGTTATTGTGATTCGGACTACGCCGATGATAGGGATCAGAGTAAATCAACTTCTGGATAAGTCTTCACATTTGGTGGTACATACAGAAGTTGGAGATCAAGATTGCAAACCATAGTTGCTTTATCCACTATGGAGGTGTAGTTGATACCCACCGTGGAAACGATGCAGGAGGCATTTTACTTAAGGCGAATGTTGTGTGACTTGGGATTCGAGCATGATAGTATCGATGTTCAATGTGATAACCAGAGTGTTATTCACTTGGCGAAGAATTTGGCATTTAGCTCATGGACTAAGCATATTGAAGTGAGAGAGTCATTTTTAGTAGCCATGGATGAAGATAAGCAAGTATATCTTTGAAAATTGCACACAAAGGATAACGCAGTGGATATGTTCACTAAGGTATTGCTGGTTAGGAAGTTCGAGTATTGCTCGAACTTGATTCGCTTTTTAAGCGCTAAGTGCCACAGGGTGGCACGATTGAGGGAGGATCTTGGTTATATATGATGAAGAGTATCGGTGAGAGATAGTAGTTCTATCTTTTTGGTGAGTACTAGTTTACACTCCTTGGTACATTTTTCTTTTGGTGAGATGGTTATGGAATTGGGTACTTTCAACACTGCGTTGGCGGGCAGTGACTTTGTCAAAGCTCGTTGATGGAGTGTAATGGACGATGGCTTTGCCAGAGCTCATTATGAAAGTATTTTAGCTTGTTTGATTGAAGATAGAAGTGGTGAAAATTTGGCACTATCGATTGTTGGTGATGGATATGGATATAATGCTGAGGTGGAGTGTTGAACTTTGACCACACTATATGGAGAATAGAAGAGGTTGGAAGTAGCTTTATGACGGAGAAAACGGTTCACATATCAAAGATTGAAGGAGGAAGATATGGCGAAGAAGGTGGAGTGGTGCTGGGAGCAGCAGGTGGCAGACGTATGTGGTAAAGTGACAGACGTCTACGTCTGAGCGTAGGGAAACTTGTTACCCGTTCTTACAGACATCTGTCATCTTGGCACAAACGTTTGAGCCGACATGTGCTGCATATTTTGCGTGGGCCGATTGGTTTTATGAAGGCATCAAGGGGCATTTCGAGAATTTGCTAAGGAATGATGGTTCATTATGTAAACTATTTTCAAGATTCAAAGCAAATGAGACTCCAAGGGTTTTGATCAAGTTTTATCCTCCATTAAATAGGGTTCATCTAAACTTAGTTTTTTCTTCAATTCTCTTCTCCGCAAATCTATTCTATTTGAATATTGATCATTTGTAATAAATCTCTTGTACTCTTCTCATTGGTATTAATAAAGGATCTCTTTTAAAGTGGGTTTACACTAACAAGACAATGTGTGATTTAATTTTATCTCTGTTGCTTTGTTTCTCTATTGCTTGTTAGGTGCTTGTGGTTGATTTTGGATTAAATTGAGATTTGGATTGAGATATTGATTGATTGTTTTCGCACTTCTTACCATGATCTCGTATTCCGCTGTGCTTTGGGGTTGTGATTTGAGTGGCCTCGAGTTAGAAGTCCCATAACAATTAGTTGTATCTATTTTACCTTGCAAATGTTTATTTGACTCTTTTAAATTACTCTTAGTATCCTAGTCTCTCACTCTAGTCCTATTCCGTTTTTTAAATTAGTTTTCGTAAACTTCAAGAGAGATTTGAATTGAAACCGACTAGTACCAATACATTTGTATTCAAAACAACTTTTTATTGTACCATTATAACCATTAGTCTCATGTCAGCCATTAACATATCTAAATGGAACATTCTTTACCACTTCGTGAGCTTTAAAAAGAATAATTTCTAAAGGAGTATGATCACTAGTGGCTTGATCCAAAGTTCTACAAGTATAATTAGAGAACATGTTTAAAAATTTATGATTTAATAGGACCCTACCGAATTTGCAGTGAATATTTCTATGTTCCCCCGATTTCCAAGTAAAATAATTTCCTTGAATTTTTGAATCAATTAGACTTGTTTTTAGTCGAAATCGTTTATTATTTCGAGTTTATTGCTAGAGATAGGGTTATCCCCATTTTTAATTAGCATTAATAATTTTACTAAAATCACTAGCTAATAACCATGCACTTTTTATAGATGAAGATAAACTAAAAAATTTATCCCATAAAGTTAGCTTTTCCTTTTCGAGATTACTAGCATAGATAAACAAAATATTAATAATTGACCTCCTCCCATGTTTTCAAAAATATATTGAATAAACTACAAGTCTAATTTGGCGTTGATTAATTTTCAGATATCTAGATTTAAAAAAATAAGTATTCTTCCATTACCCCCTCTTTATTATTGCTAACACTATTCCAATTATTAGAAAACCTTAATCCTTAATTGAAAATTGTTCAAATATTATTGTTAAGTTTATGTTTTATTAAAGCAACAATTGATGGTTTATTTGATTTAATCAAATCCCAAACGTCTAGTTGCCTAGACGGGGAATTCAAACTTCTTACATTCCACCCAATAATCGACACTAATTGTTAGAAGAGCAAGATAAACAAGAGAAACTTAAACCTGTGGAGGACTTTGAACATGGTATTAAGGAATCACTAAATGATGGGTAGATATTTGATTCAGATTAGCTAAATGATGTTGATAAAATTGAGCTAAGATTTAGATAGAGAGCTTTTCTATAAATATTTTGTTAAGAAATAAGAACATTGAGTATATGTTTAAACTGTTAAGATATTTACTAAAAAGAGTTATTTAAGAAGCGAATTTCATTTTGAGTACAAGTAGATATGACCCAAAAAAACACTAATGTGGCTGCACAACATAACATTGGCCCCATGTGTGGCCTTATAGTTCCTTTAGAGGGTGTGCATTATGTGTGTAAATGCATCATGTCACAAAACATTATAACAAACATGTGACGTTTATTTAAATCATTACACAATGACATGACTAGTTCAACCACCGTAGGTGAATTCACATAAGGTTAACATGAGTAAATTCCCCTTGGATTAGGTGTAAAATTATAATCAGACCCGGCCTTATGGCAAGGCGAGCAAGATCACCATCTAGGAAAACTAATCTGGCAGGGGCAACAGTTGGCGAGGGTGGTGATAGTTTAGCATTTTATTAAAATAAAAATATTTTATACAATAATATTCTTAATCGAGTGTGTGGTGTGGTGTTTAGCATGATGTTAGTTTTGTGGCAACCCAAGTGCAAATCTTGATAAAATGCCAAAATTTTTATTCAATTACTTGAAATCTGGGTTGGGGCAACCAAATTGCTTGGGTCAGATCTAATAATAGTACATTGTGATTGTCCATCAATTTTTAAACTTATGATGCATCACCATCATCGTGCGCACCACCTATTCAGCTAGCCTCTTCTTCTCTTTGCCTATGACCTATTTCAGTTCAGTTGATTTGGTCATTGTTACACCTTTCTTTTATGTCCATTGATTTTTGAGCTTGGTTTTGTTTAAAGCTCATGGGTCTAGTTGAAGCTTGTCTCTATGTTTCATATTCACAGAAAGCTGGATTCGAAAGTCAATGTACATTTTTAGTTGCTCTCATTTAGGCACTGTTATTGTTGGATTCTTTTGTTATATTGTTCAATTCTTCTGTCATTTTGTTGGGCTTCAAGTAGAATATTCCTTTCATCTCTAAAATTGATACTTTTTACTATAAATGGTTGTATATTATGGGAGTAGTTAGTTTGTAATTTGGTTGGGTATGCTCCTTCTACAAACAAATTTGCTATATTTTGAAGGCTCTGTTTATGATGAGGAATGATCGTTTTTTCAATATTCTTAAAATAGTTAAAAGGAGTTTTGAAATCTTTTGCCCTTCATAACAAAACAAAAATAATTCTGTTATCACCATATTAGGCAATTTTTTAGATGGACCATCATCATTTTATGATTTTTCTTTTGAATAAAATACATTCAAAATTAGATTTTTATGAACTATCATCATTCTTCTTTTCATTTTCCAACGGATTTTGCTGAATTTGTTTTAAACGAGGGTAACATGGTAAATCATTTCATTCGATTCCATACCAATTTTATTTTATGACGGAGTCCTATAAAATTATACTCCTTGTGCAAAACTGGAGTTTCTATAATAACCACTTCTCTTTTATTTAGTTCTTATTTCAATAATAATTTCATTTTGAAATAAATTATGTTTCGATGCACATTATGTTAAAATAACGAGAACAAATAAATCTGCTACTTATAGCTGTTTTTCTGAATGCGCTGTGCGTGCAAAAAATATTTGGGAATTTCAACTTGCTCAATTTGGGTTTTCCATAGGACCATTATTATTCTAGTATCCGCATATTGGCATATACTTAAAAGGCAAAAGTATAAAACACAAACATAAATCGATCGACTAAAAAACTGTACCTTTAACCGATGAGGTATGTGGAAGGAGATGGTTCGGGAGAATATTGTGAACAGAAATCACAACTATTGAGGCGGAGACCGTGAACACAAGAAGCAGAAGCATTGTTTCTGTTAGTTGAAACTAGAGATAATGATAGGTAGTTAGAGTGTCATAGAGTTCACTAGAGACGTGCGACTGGTTATTTAATAAAGAGGGTTGTCGCCTATCGGGTGGCTACAGGGGTGACACTGGTTTGGGTCAGTGATGCTTTGGTTACAACGTAGGGTGCTTAGTGTAATATGACTTGAACGTTTCGTAAAACCACATAATTGGCTATTTGACTACAAAATTTTGAAGAAAAAAATAATAATTAGTTTTTCATTCATTTCAGTTAAACATCGATCGGTTTGAAAATTTTAAAATTAAAAGGATTTAAAGAGACATTTGTATAGAGAACAGAATAAATAGAAACGAATAGATTTAACAAGACATGTTCTTTATTTTTTAGCTTCAAAATATTTGATTTCGCAAGCCTATGGCATAAACCTCCCTAACGATCGGTTTAATTACCCTACACTAATACAATCCCACAACAGCCGGCTGTTCAATTACATAATTTCGTAAAAAGATATATTTAGTTTTAGTTTCCACTAATTTTACTTAAGCATCAAGTCATGGTATTTTGGAAAAAAGTCTAAAATTAGAGAGATTTAAAGAGATATCTATGTATAAAACAAAATAAATAGCATTTGAGAGATTTAAGGAGATAGGTTAAAGACATGTTACTTATTTGTTTGGCTTCACACAATTTGTTTGTGCAAACCTACAGTAAATAAACATTTCTAACGGTCGATTTGATTATTTTGTTTTATTAGAATAGACTGTCAAATACTCAAATTTAATGTTCGGTTGTTTATTACCATGTGGTAGCACAGGACCATTAACAAATAAAGAGCAACGACACTGGATAGTCATACGTTATGTGGCGGTCATTATAAAACAAAATGACACAACTGTTTTAGGCCAAGTGAAATTATAGTTTGGTGGTGAATGACATATAAAAAATTATATCTATAATTTTTTAAATGATATGCATAATCACTTTTGTGAGTGCCAGTAGCAGCTTATGTGTTTTTATTTGTTAGGATCCGTTCGTAGTCAAATTATGCTTAGTTTATGTTGACCTCGCATCCAACGTGTTTGGATGACCCACTGAAATGCACTACTTAGGAGAATCATTGATATTCCACTGTTGGCTTCAAATGCGTCTAACGCAAATGGTAAAATTAAATGGTAATTGCACACCACTTTTCAAATGCTCATTTCTCTTGCTTCTTTCGTTTCGCGCAAGATCGCACTAATGGTACGTTTGGGAATCGTTAAAATAAAATAAAAAATAAAAAAACTTTCGAGAGGCACACAGCCGCAACCCTTATCGTCAATACTATATCATTATGAATAGTGGAGTGGCAAGCGGTGCAATTATAGCGTTTGTGGTTTGGAAAGAGGAATCTTTGTAGGGAGGGGAAGAATTGGGTGTTTCTTAAGCCCGAGGACTTGATGTGGAAAGCGTGAATGCAACTAGAGTCTAGAGATAACATGAACAAAACAGTGAGAAGCCGTGCAATTATCATGTGTTCAGTTCAACAAAAGAATGAGACCAAATCGTAAGATAGATGGGAACTTTTGATGGTAACGGTTTGTTCTACCTAACCACAGCCAACATCTTTGCATTGTCTAATCTCTTCAACTTCTCTGTTGATTTGTCAGAACAAATTAGATAACTAATATAACAAATTTGATCAGTCGCATGGGCTGCTTTTGTTACAAATCAAGACCTTCATTTTCATCGCAAATGAACTTTTGAACTCCTTTGACTAAGAGTAAAATGGCTATGTACCAACACTTTTACATGTATACTACAGAGATCGAAGATTGTAAGCACAAAATGACATACTCACTTGAGCTCAATTTTACATAAAACTTGTACTGACAACTCATATCAATTGAACGGTTGCTACTTCTACAAAATATTTGAATGTTCATCCTATACACAGAGACACAATTTATAATAATAAAAGAATGAGGCAGCTTAGCTTGTCTTCTAAACACCATCTTTGGAGAAGCAAGCCTGAATCTTCTGAATGTTGTCAGGCATGCATTCAGAGAGAGGGAGACAAGCACTTTGAAAGAATATCATGGCACCAATTATGTAACTTTTGTCTTTGAGTTATCAAAAATGTTGCTAACATTGGTGGATATGGCAATTGTGCTTGTGATCACTGCCAATACTATCATGCTCCCCGCTATCAACTTGTCCTTTCTCTTTGATATTCCATATATATCTTTTACAACTATGGCTCCAGGGAATATCAGGGACATGCTTACCGAAGCGGTTGATCCAATAAACTGGAACAGAACCCAAATATTTGGAATTGCAATCGTTGCCGAGTACACAAGCGCCATCAAGACCAGAGAAACCGTGACAAATCGCACGTTATCGGTCACCAATGGCTTCTTCTTGGGAAATAGCATCTCGTCAACATTTAGCCTCAAAGAGAAATTGAGAAGAGGGAACACCAATATCAAATGCAAAGCGTAGCTCAGTCTAACTATGTCGTTCAACATCGGTCCATACTTTGTAATTGAGCTTCTGTGATCGAAATTGGAAAGTATATCACACATCGTTGATTCTCCAAACAATAGATACCCCGAAAATCCTACCGTTGAGTAAATGATCGAACAGAGTATGAGAGAGATTCGAACTGCAGCCTTCATGTCTGAAGCGAATGCTAACTCCGCTCGAACAGGGTGAATGTTGTAGTGAAAGGCGAATGCAACCACAATCACAGGTACTGCAGTGAAAAGCTCGAAAAAGGATTGCTCGCTAAAATCAGGAAACAACCTCGGTGGCTTTGCACTGCCATGACATAACGCATAAAGAGCGATCCCTGAGGTTATGATGACGAAAACTACAGCAAGAAGAACCGATATTGCCGATGTGTATTTCAGTGAATCAATCTTCTTAAAGAACACAAGCGGCAACAACACCACGACTAGCACCACAAAGAGAGCAATGGCACGTGCGTTCCACCACTCTTCTCCAAACCACTCCACTAACATACCAACGGATCCTCCTTCAGATCCATTACCCGATATCACATCTCCAATGATCATCAGATACATGACAAGGCCTCCAAAATTGCTGAACATGATGCACAACTTTGGCATTTTGGATCCGATATTGCCAAAGGATTCGCCCATGAGTTCGGCATACGTAGAAGATGCTCCATATGTGTGTACTTCAACATGAACCCGGCTGACTTGTCACACAAGAAGGCCATGAAAGCAATCAAGAAGAAAGCAGGACCAACTCCAAGTATTCTTAACGTGGCAGGAAGTGACATGATTCCACAACCGATTATGGTTGTGGATAGGTTGAAAACTGCACTGGTTACTGAGGAACCGCCTTCAATGTGAGCACTCAGATCACTGGCTTTTGAAGAGGGTAGTAAGGGAGTCTTCATTTTCTTCTTCTTCTTCTTCTTCTTCTTCTACTTCTCTTTCCTTTTCTTTTTCTCTCTTCTCCTCTCTTCTTTTGTTCTGGTTCTGGTTGGAAACAATGAGCAAAGCTCTGGGATTAAATAGCAGTATTAGATGTAATAAAGTAACACAGATCTCTCGCAATACATTACCAGCCATCAGATCATCAGGCTATCCAACGGTTTATATTTTACATTTGCCTTTGTGAAAGATTGCTAGTTGTTGGGCTTGGCCTATCTATATTTGTATATATATTATCTGCTTTGTATTATCAAAAATCAATGTAACATTTCTGTTTCACAAAACGATTTACATCTACTTTCACATTTCTGTATCAAACTCTATCTGTCAACATAATCTTCTTTATCGTATCGGAGCGGTGTGTCTAACGACTGATCATCAGAATTCACTCTATGATCATCATCGAGCCATCCAGAAAGATAGACTAATTGTCATATCTTCGGTTGCTCTCAGTATTCATAGAGCATCTCATCATTTGATTCACCTGATTTCCATACCAATTCTTATATCTGTTCTTATCTTTTTCTTCTGTCAAGATTCGCTTTCTTGATCGGCATCTGGCTGCAAATCGAAATCTGCCTCACCAGTATCTGATTTTTTCATCATGTTTGAAGAAAGTGAAGCAGTTGCTACATCAGAAGTCAGAGCCAACAACACAGCAATCTTCTCTGGAATCATAAAATTAAAAGGTCAGACAACAGTTCAATTAGATGAAAGTAATTACATCATGTGGAAATATCAAACTGAAACAGCAATTAAAGGCCATGGATTGGAAGAATATATCAATGGTACTCTAACCATTCCACCAAAAATGATAACTGACAATCAAAACAAGATGATTCCCAATCAAGAATTTACATTCTATCAGAGGCAAGATAATCTTCTTGCAACATGGCTGATGTCATCAATCAGCACCAACATATTGTCTCATACTGTTGGATGCAAAACATCACAAGAAATCTAGGAATCCATTGAACAATTTCTCAATTCCCAATCTTCTGCAAGAATTATACACTACAAAAGACAACTACAAAACTTAAGGAAGAATGATATGTCTATGAGAGAATACTTAACAAAAGCCAAAAAAATTTGTGATCTTCTCAGCACAGCAGGATACAAAGTATCAGAAACTGAACAAATTCTTTCAATCTTGAGTGGATTGGATGAAGATTATGAATCCATAGTAGCTGTTATCTCTGCTAAGAAGAATTTGCCAAATATTCAATATGTTCATGCAACTCTTCTTGCACACGAAGGAAGAATTGATCAAAAGAAAACACAAAATTCAGACTATTCTATCAATTATGCTTCAGTCAATAAAAAGAAAGGTCAAGATACTACTCAGAACTCAAATAAAAATCAAACTGGAGGATTTAGAGGAGGAAATCAAAACAATCAGAATAGAAGAGGTAGAGGGAGAGGCAGATGGAACAATTTTAATCGACCAAAATGTCAAATTTGTGAAAGATCAGGGCATACAGCATCAAAATGCTATTTCAGATTCGACCAAAACTACTCTCTCAACAACAACAATAACAATCAAAGATCAAACAATCCAAATGCTAACATAGCTCACACTGGAGTGGATACCAGCAATCAAAACAATACACAACCTTCAAAAAATGAGGACACGGCATATGAAGAATGGTACCCAGACTCAGGAGCTACTAATCACATTACAAACAATTTGGAAAATCTGAATCTAGGCAACAAAGAATACAAAGGTACGCAATCTATTCTTTTAGGTAATGTTAAGTCCATAAAAATAACACACACTGGAAATGCTAAAATTCTTGGCAAAAGAGAACTACACTTAAATAATCTTCTTAGAGCTCCTCAAATAAAGAAAAATCTCATAAGTGTTTCTCAATTTGCCAAAGATAATCATGTATACTTTGAATTTTTTCCAAAAACTTGTTTAGTTAGAGATACATCAACTAGAGAAATTTTACTTCAGGGTAAATTGCAAAATGGACTATACTCATTCAACCTGAGGGAGCAAAATAGGGTACCCTACTCTGGAAAATGGTGTAACAATGTTGAAAATGATAGCAGAATTAACAAAATCTTTGATCATTGGCATTGTAAATTGGGTCATCCCAGTATTAACACTGTAAAATCTATTTTACTGAGTAATAAAATTGATTTTAATACTTTGTCTCTACCCTACATATGTTATGCATGTCAAATAGGAAAGAATCACAAACTACCTTTTTTTGAATCATCAACCAAATATACTAAACCATTAGAGATGGTAGCTACAGATTTATGGGGACCTGCCCCAATAAACTCTGATTTTGGGTTCAAATATTACATATCTTTTGTTGACTCTTTTTCAAGGTATACATGGATATATTTTTTTAAAAATAAAGCAGAAACATATAGGGCAGTTATTCAATTCATTACTCAAGTTGAAAGACAATTCAATCATCAACTAAAAATAATTCAAACTGATGGAGGGGCAGAATCTAAATCATTAAAGAATTATTTTTTAGAAAAAGGAATAATACATAGAACAACCTGCCCTTATACCTCTGAGCAAAATGGGTTAGTTGAGAGAAAGCATAGGCATATTGTTGATACTGACATCACTCTTTTGGCACATGCTTCAATGCCACTCAAGTTCTGGCCTGATGCTTTCTACTCAGCAGTACATCTCATCAACAGGATGCCAACAAAGGTACTGCAAAATAAAACTCCTTTAGAATCTTTATTTAATGTTTTACCAGATTATAACAGTCTCAAAACATATGGTTGTCTATGCTTTCCCTATATGAGGCCTTATAACTCTCATAAATTAAGCAACAGATCAACATCTTGTACCTTTATTGGTTATACCTCTAATCAAAAAGGGTACAAATGTTTATCTAGTGATGGAAAAATTATAATATCTCGACATGTTGGATTTAATGAATCTATATTTCCATTTGCTAATGCAGAAAACAAAACAACTGAAAAGGTTTATAATGCAAAAATGATTATACCTGAGATACCCATCCTCTCTCACAATAAAACAGATGAAGACATGAATCAGAGTCAACTCAAATCTGAACTCACTATATCCAATAAAGGATCAGGTCAAAATTCAAGTGACTCCAATAATGATTTCATTAGCAACAATGAATCCAGCACAAAATCTGCTTCTATTCAAGAAAACCAAAGCATCACTACTCCTCAGCACTGTAATCTCAATAAGGAAGAAACTGGTCATCATATGATGACCAGATCAAAACATGGTATTTTCAAACCCAAAGCATATCATGTTCTCAGCAAGTCTTCTGAACCTGTTTGCTTTGATGAAGCCATACAGGATGAGAAGTGGAAAGCTGCAATGGATGATGAGTATGATGCTCTCATCAAAAATGAAACATGGACTCTTGTTCCTACACCAAATAACAAAAATATCATTGGTTGTAGATGGACATATAGAATTAAAAAAAATTCTGAAGGCAATATTGACAAATACAAAGCCAGACTTGTCGCTAAGGGCTATTCTCAACAATATGGAATAGATTTTAGTGAAACTTTCTCAGCAGTAGTAAAACCCACAACTATAAGAGTTATTCTAACTATTGCTCTTCACAATAAATGGCAAATAAAACAATTAGATGTCAATAATGCTTTCTTAAATGGTGAACTTCAGGAGGAAGTTTTTATGCAACAGCCATCTGGGTATATTCAAAATGACAGGAAAAGTTGGGTGTGTAAACTTAACAAAGCTATATATGGGCTTAAACAAGCTCCTCGTGTCTGGTATGAAAAACTTAAATCTACTCTTATTGATCTCAACTATCATCCCACTAAATCTGATAATTCTTTATATATCAAAAATTATGACAACATAACTGTATTTATACTTGTTTATGTGGATGATATCATTATCACAGGAAATTGCATAAAAGAAATCAGGTATGTCACTGATTACTTAAATAACAAATTTTCCTTAAAAGACTTAGGAAATTTAAAATATTTTCTAGGTATTGAAATCATACGAAAATCTGAACACGAACTTGTTCTCTGTCAAGGAAAATACATATATGAAGTATTGAATAGAACAAAAACGAGTGCTGCAAAGCCTATGCCTACCCCAATGTCAATCAATTTACGCTTATCTAAAAATAAAGGAGAAGCTTTTGATAATGAAAAGCTTTATAGAAGTATTGTAGGGGCTTTGCAGTATATCACAATCACTAGACCAGATTTATCTTTTGCTGTGAATAAAGTTTGTCAATTTATGCAGAAACCATTAGATCTTCACTGGAAAGCTGTCAAACATATCTTACGATACTTAAAGGGAACTATCAATCAAGGCCTAAAGCTTACAGTAGGTAAAGACTTATCTATTAAAGGGTTCGCCGACGCTGACTGGGCATCAGACTCTGACGACAGAAGATCTACAACGGGTTACTGCATCTACATAGAAAACAACCCAGTGTCTTGGTGTTCAAAGAAGCAACCCACCGTGTCTCGCTCCAGCACTGAAGCAGAATACCGCAGCGTGGCAAGCACGACAGCTGAAATTATTTGGCTCAGATCCCTTCTCAAAGAAATCAAAGTTAATTTCTCAAATCAACCAACAATTTGGTGCGACAATTCAGGAGCCGTTTCTATTTCATCAAATCCTGTTCTTCATTCCAGAACGAAGCACATAGAAATCGATCTGTACTTTGTTCGAGAACAAATTATCAGAAAGGAACTTGCTGTTAATCATATACCAGCAAGTCACCAGATAGCTGATATTCTTACTAAAGCTCTTTCGAGGCATAACTTTGAAAGATTCAAAGGTAAATTAAAGATTGAAAATGTCGAAGGCAGATCTAGAGCAGAAGAAGAAGAGAATGGAAAACCTAGATCTAATTGAGGGCGGCTATTAGATGTAATAAAGTAACACAGATCTCTCGCAATACATTACCAGCCATCAGATCATCAGGCTATCCAACGGTTTATATTTTACATTTGCCTTTGTGAAAGATTGCTAGTTGTTGGGCTTCGCCCATCTATATTTGTATATATATTATCTGCTTTGTATTATCAAAAATCAATGTAACATTTCTGTTTCACAAAACGATTTACATCTGCTTTCACATTTCTGTATCAAACTCTATCTGTCAACATAATCTTCTTTATGGTATCGGAGCGGTGTGTCTAACGACTGATCATCAGAATTCACTCTATGATCATCATCGAGCCATCCAGAAAGATAGACTAATTGTCATATCTTCGGTTGCTCTCAGTATTCATAGAGCATCTCATCATTTGATTCACCTGATTTCCATACCAATTCTTATATCTGTTCTTATCTTTTTCTTCTGTCAAGATTCGCTTTCTTGATCGGCATCTGGCTGCAAATCGAAATCTGCCTCACCAGTATCTGATTTTTTCATCATGTTTGAAGAAAGTGAAGCAGTTGCTACATCAGAAGTCAGAGCCAACAACGCAGCAATCTTCTCTGGAATCATAAAATTAAAAGGTCAGACAACAGTTCAATTAGATGAAAGTAATTACATCATGTGGAAATATCAAACTGAAACAGCAATTAAAGGCCATGGATTGGAAGAATATATCAATGGTACTCTAACCATTCCACCAAAAATGATAACTGACAATCAAAACAAGGTGATTCCCAATCAAGAATTTACATTCTATCAGAGGCAAGATAATCTTCTTGCAACATGGCTGATGTCATCAATCAGCACCAACATATTGTCTCATACTGTTGGATGCAAAACATCACAAGAAATCTAGGAATCCATTGAACAATTTCTCAATTCCCAATCTTCTGCAAGAATTATACACTACAAAAGACAACTACAAAACTTAAGGAAGAATGATATGTCTATGAGAGAATACTTAACAAAAGCCAAAAAAATTTGTGATCTTCTCAGCACAGCAGGATACAAAGTATCAGAAACTGAACAAATTCTTTCAATCTTGAGTGGATTGGATGAAGATTATGAATCCATAGTAGCTGTTATCTCTGCTAAGAAGAATTTGCCAAATATTCAATATGTTCATGCAACTCTTCTTGCACACGAAGGAAGAATTGATCAAAAGAAAACACAAAATTCAGACTATTCTATCAATTATGCTTCAGTCAATAAAAAGAAAGGTCAAGATACTACTCAGAACTCAAATAAAAATCAAACTGGAGGATTTAGAGGAGGAAATCAAAACAATCAGAATAGAAGAGGTAGAGGGAGAGGCAGATGGAACAATTTTAATCGACCAAAATGTCAAATTTGTGAAAGATCAGGGCATACAGCATCAAAATGCTATTTCAGATTCGACCAAAACTACTCTCTCAACAACAACAATAACAATCAAAGATCAAACAATCCAAATGCTAACATAGCTCACACTGGAGTGGATACCAGCAATCAAAACAATACACAACCTTCAAAAAATGAGGACACGACATATGAAGAATGGTACCCAGACTCAGGAGCTACTAATCACATTACAAACAATTTGGAAAATCTGAATCTAGGCAACAAAGAATACAAAGGTACGCAATCTATTCTTTTAGGTAATGTTAAGTCCATAAAAATAACACACACTGGAAATGCTAAAATTCTTGGCAAAAGAGAACTACACTTAAATAATCTTCTTAGAGCTCCTCAAATAAAGAAAAATCTCATAAGTGTTTCTCAATTTGCCAAAGATAATCATGTATACTTTGAATTTTTTCCAAAAACTTGTTTAGTTAGAGATACATCAACTAGAGAAATTTTACTTCAGGGTAAATTGCAAAATGGACTATACTCATTCAACCCGAGGGAGCAAAATAGGGTACCCTACTCTGGAAAATGGTGTAACAATGTTGAAAATGATAGCAGAATTAACAAAATCTTTGATCATTGGCATTGTAAATTGGGTCATCCCAGTATTAACACTGTAAAATCTATTTTACTGAGTAATAAAATTGATTTTAATACTTTGTCTCTACCCTACATATGTTCTGCATGTCAAATAGGAAAGAATCACAAACTACCTTTTTTTGAATCATCAACCAAATATACTAAACCATTAGAGATGGTAGCTACAGATTTATGGGGACCTGCCCCAATAAACTCTGATTTTGGGTTCAAATATTACATATCTTTTGTTGACTCTTTTTCAAGGTATACATGGATATATTTTTTTAAAAATAAAGCAGAAACATATAGGGCAGTTATTCAATTCATTACTCAAGTTGAAAGACAATTCAATCATCAACTAAAAATAATTCAAACTGATGGAGGGGCAGAATTTAAATCATTAAAGAATTATTTTTTAGAAAAAGGAATAATACATAGAACAACCTGCCCTTATACCTCTGAGCAAAATGGGTTAGTTGAGAGAAAGCATAGGCATATTGTTGATACTGGCATCACTCTTTTGGCACATGCTTCAATGCCACTCAAGTTCTTGCCTGATGCTTTCTACTCAGCAGTACATCTCATCAACAGGATGCCAACAAAGGTACTGCAAAATAAAACTCCTTTAGAATCTTTATTTAATGTTTTACCAGATTATAACAGTCTCAAAACATATGGTTGTCTATGCTTTCCCTATATGAGGCCTTATAACTCTCATAAATTAAGCAACAGATCAACATCTTGTACCTTTATTGGTTATACCTCTAATCAAAAAGGGTACAAATGTTTATCTAGTGATGGAAAAATTATAATATCTCGACATGTTGGATTTAATGAATCTATATTTCCATTTGCTAATGCAGAAAACAAAACAACTGAAAAGGTTTATAATGCAAAAATGATTATACCTGAGATACCCATCCTCTCTCACAATAAAACAGATGAAGACATGAATCAGAGTCAACTCAAATCTGAACTCACTATATCCAATAAAGGATCAGGTCAAAATTCAAGTGACTCCAATAATGATTTCATTAGCAACAATGAATCCAGCACAAAATCTGCTTCTATTCAAGAAAACCAAAGCATCACTACTCCTCAGCACTGTAATCTCAATAAGGAAGAAACTGGTCATCATATGATGACCAGATCAAAACATGGTATTTTCAAACCCAAAGCATATCATGTTCTCAGCAAGTCTTCTGAACCTGTTTGCTTTGATGAAGCCATACAGGATGATAAGTGGAAAGCTGCAATGGATGATGAGTATGATGCTCTCATCAAAAATGAAACATGGACTCTTGTTCCTACACCAAATAACAAAAATATCATTGGTTGTAGATGGACATATAGAATTAAAAAAAATTCTGAAGGCAATATTGACAAATACAAAGCCAGACTTGTCGCTAAGGGCTATTCTCAACAATATGGAATAGATTTTAGTGAAACTTTCTCAGCGGTAGTAAAACCCACAACTATAAGAGTTATTCTAACTATTGCTCTTCACAATAAATGGCAAATAAAACAATTAGATGTCAATAATGCTTTCTTAAATGGTGAACTTCAGGAGGAAGTTTTTATGCAACAGCCATCTGGGTATATTAAAATGACAGGAAAAGTTGGGTGTGTAAACTTAACAAAGCTATATATGGGCTTAAACAAGCTCCTCGTGTCTGGTATGAAAAACTTAAATCTACTCTTATTGATCTCAACTATCATCCCACTAAATCTGATAATTCTTTATATATCAAAAATTATGACAACATAACTGTATTTATACTTGTTTATGTGGATGATATCATTATCACAGGAAATTTCATAAAAGAAATCAGGTATGTCACTGATTACTTAAATAACAAATTTTCCTTAAAAGACTTAGGAAATTTAAAATATTTTCTAGGTATTGAAATCATACGAAAATCTGAACACGAACTTGTTCTCTGTCAAAGAAAATACATATATGAAGTATTGAATAGAACAAAAACGAGTGCTGCAAAGCCTATGCCTACCCCAATGTCAATCAATTTACGCTTATCTAAAAATAAAGGAGAAGCTTTTGATAATGAAAAGCTTTATAGAAGTATTGTAGGGGCTTTGCAGTATATCACAATCACTAGACCAGATTTATCTTTTGCTGTGAATAAAGTTTGTCAATTTATGCAGAAACCATTAGATCTTCACTGGAAAGCTGTCAAACATATCTTACGATACTTAAAGGGAACTATCAATCAAGGCCTAAAGCTTACAGTAGGTAAAGACTTATCTATTAAAGGGTTCGCCGACGCTGACTGGGCATCAGACTCTGACGACAGAAGATCTACAATGGGTTACTGCATCTACTTAGGAAACAACCCAGTGTCTTGGTGTTCAAAGAAGCAACCCACCGTGTCTCGCTCCAGCACTGAAGCAGAATACCGCAGCGTGGCAAGCACGACAGCTGAAATTATTTGGCTCAGATCCCTTCTCAAAGAAATCAAAGTTAATTCCTCAAATCAACCAACAATTTGGTGCGACAATTCAGGAGCCGTTTCTATTTCATCAAATCCTGTTCTTCATTCCAGAACGAAGCACATAGAAATCGATCTGTACTTTGTTCGAGAACAAATTATCAGAAAGGAACTTGCTGTTAATCATATACCAGCAAGTCACCAGATAGCTGATATTCTTACTAAAGCTCTTTCGAGGCATAACTTTGAAAGATTCAAAGGTAAATTAAAGATTGAAAATGTCGAAGGCAGATCTAGAGCAGAAGAAGAAGAGAATGGAAAACCTAGATCTAATTGAGGGCGGCTATTAGATGTAATAAAGTAACACAGATCTCTCGCAATACATTACCAGCCATCAGATCATCAGGCTATCCAACGGTTTATATTTTACATTTGCCTTTGTGAAAGATTGCTAGTTGTTGGGCTTGGCCCATCTATATTTGTATATATATTATCTGCTTTGTATTATCAAAAATCAATGTAACATTTCTGTTTCACAAAACGATTTACATCTGCTTTCACATTTCTGTATCAAACTCTATCTGTCAACATAATCTTCTTTAAGCAGTCCGACATCTATTCTCTAAGGGCAATTGTGATATTCTGCACACTGAAATATTAAATGAAATATGATTGTATAATGGCAATAATGCAAGTGCTTGGGTTTTTAAAACTTTGTGCTGCAGCAATGTAATATAAATATGCATTTGCAAACGTGGTTATAGTGGCTAAATGAACCTACCTGGAATCATGACAAAACATTTCATTACTCCAAATGTGCCCCATGTCTGCAACTATCCATGTATGATTCTTATACGGTTTTCATAAAATAGTGGGATTAAGTATGGTGTTAGGAATATATGAATAAATAAATAAATAAAAAAATTATACAATTATCTTCACGATAAGTACATTCTATGTGTTATAAAATTATAGTAAGAAGAGTCGATTATTTTTATTACATACTGCTTAAGATTTTAGTTGTAAGCAAATTGATATGTATTACTGTATAGTAGCAGAACTGATCAATCAACAAAAACAAGTATCTAACCGTAATACTAAAAATTAAAAAAGATGAAAATATTGTCTTTTACACCAGAGCGTTTTGATACTCATTTTCCAGACAAATCACAAATCCGAATGCACTTGAAAGGATAGGTAGGCGGTGTATATTCTTCTAAAATAAAATAAAAAAGAAATCAATTTGACAAACTACTTGCATCAAGGGGAAGAGCTCAGTTGTACATTCTTGAACTAAAACTAAAATACTTTAAATTATGAATTTTTACTCAACGTGCTTCATATCCTATAACATTATAAAATATTTACCATGATCTCATCCATTCTTATTTTAAATTGTACCCGTCAATGTTGTGGGCCTTGTGACTAGAGTCACCCTGAATGAAGGCAAATTCTATTCCTAGGCCATTTTCCTCCTTTTCCACTTCACTACTAATTTTTGTAATTTATTAAATTAACCCCTACAATCTTTTATACTGAAATGACTATGTCTTTTTCTATTTTTTCTATTTTCTTCCTCTATACTGCTAAAATTATATTGCTAGTCCAAACATTAAACATGAATTTCCTTGCTAATGATAGAATATGTGAAGAAGATAATTTCTTGGAAAAAGATACAGATTTTGAAGAAAGAAAATGAAAATGAATCCCAGATATTTTGAAAATTCTCATGCTTTTCTAAGCGTGAACGTATTTTTTTGAAGGTTTTCTTCAGATGACTAGAATTTTGTAGCAACCAAGTGTAAGCCTAACTTGGATTGTTAGTCAACTTAGTGCCTAACTTGGATTGTTAGTCAACTTAGTGCCTAACGTACTTGAATTGCTATTGAACCTAATGTAGAGTAATGCTGCATTAAACTTTAACAATTTTTACTTTTTAGATTGCATTGTTGGATGACA
The DNA here is from genome assembly GCA_030765085.1 of Allium cepa. NCBI lineage: Eukaryota > Viridiplantae > Streptophyta > Magnoliopsida > Asparagales > Amaryllidaceae > Allium > Allium cepa. The sequence continues at coordinate 785,656,031 of CM060938.1, forward strand.
AACAAGAAGAAGAAATTATCATGGACTATACTGTTGAATATGCGCTTTGCGCTATATGATTTTTGTTTGATGATAATAAACATATATACATTCATATAAATGTATTTGGTAATGTACTATTTTATTTTTTCATAGTTTAAATAAATATTTGTTGAATAAAATTAAATTTCACAGAATTTGAATTTGAATTCAAACAAAACAAGTTAAACAGATTTTGAATTCAAACAGGAATTTTATTCAAACAAATATTTTGTATAGTATGTATTTGGTTAGATAAATATCTGTTGAATAAAATAAATTACACGGAATTTGAATTTGAATTCAAACAGAACAAGTTACACAGTTTTTTTTTTGAATTCAAACGAATATTTTATTCAAACGAATATTTATTACAAACTTGAATAGTACAAATTCATGCTCTCACTATACATATACATTTTTGATTACAATCACATCACATTTACATTGATAACCTCACTACATATCACTCACACTCGTATTTTTGTCTTCAACTGCATTCCGGTTTGAATCCAGCATCTGAGCAATCTGCAAAAATATAAACTAACGCAGTAAAATTGAAAAAGAAATATTTTTGCAATTCAAAAATAAAATATGGTTTCTGAAAATAATATTTGCCTCAGTTATTTGGGTTGTTCGTCATCATTTAAATTTGAATTCATCATACACGAACAACTTGTGACATACACAGTGTATCACTGTATATGCCACAAGGCCGTGCACACCGATATATACACTTGATAATGCTACAGGGACAGGTGAGCACAGGTCAAACCCAAATGCAAAGCCGGGTTCAACGCACGTGCAATATATTTAAAATCACGACACAAGCGCAAGGTCAAACCCGAGCTGCAAAACTGGGTTCAACACAGGGCAGGTGCACAGTTACAACCAACTACATGCAAGAGGCAACAAAGACAAATCAGTAGCATGCTAACGAATTATCAAACTTTATCAAACAATGGAAAATACTGCAATGACTACTGCAAGTTTCAGAAAACACCACTGAACCATCAATTATGACAAAATACAGGTGCAAGTGAATCAGATGTCAATGAAGCACGCAAACTGCAGTATACAAGTCACAAGACCATCATGCAGTTTGCTGTGGTACAAGCTCAAGTCAGAACAAACAGTGGCAAACTACACAACTAGATCAAAGTACAACATACACTACATGAATACAGCTCGATTACAACAGCCAGTCAAATGATTAAATAAACAAATGAATGAATGCAAAAGCAAACAGTTCAAAGCTTCAAACTGCATCAGTGACCAACTACAGGAACAGCAAGGTGATCAAACAAACAAAGACCAAAGCTACAACCTCACATGAAGACCAAATGTCCAGACAACATTATAATGCAACATGAAGTCAATGAAGACCAAATGTCCAGACAACATTATAATGCAACATGAAGACAATGAAGACCAAATACAACATGACCAAAAATGACAGTACAAACAGTGACAGTGGCATATTGACACATGATCAATATCCAGTTACAAAAAAGTACAAGTACAAGTCATAGCAATGCATGCAACAGGGCAGAAACAATTATGCAATAGTGAAAAACACAAGTCGAAGTGGTCAATGCACAAATGCACAAAATACCAACTGCAAATATCCAAAGCCACAGGAGAACAAGACACAGTACACAAATGCAAGTGCACAACTAAACTCGAGTGGAACAGAGAAGCTATGATACAAGTGCAGTGACCAGAAACTCAAGCTTCAAAAAGCTACAGCAACAATGCAAATCATGGAAATGAAACAACTCCACTGACTCAAATGAACATACTGAACAACACAAACAAACTGCAACACAGCAAACACAAATGGAATGCAACAGTGAGGTTCAACATTATCAGAGAACATATGGAAGGGTACATAAAGCAAACAACAACACGAAGGCAACATGATCAAGAGTTCAGTGCCACAACAATCATGACAACAACAATACATTATCATGAAGACCAAAATTCACAGTGAAGCCAAATATACACAAGTGCAGATGAACAGATTCAAGCCAAAGTCAAAAATAAATTATCAGTGTTCAACCTCAAAGATCATGGCCGTAGTAATGCAGAGCCATGAGTCATGAAATCATAACAGTGCCGAGATTGCCTTGGCAATGAAGGAATATAACCAAGTCAAAGCCGGTGGTCATCACAAAATCCAACACGAAGTCAACCAGAGAAAATCACGAAATTGATTTTAAAACCGTGTCAACCAAGGAACCAAGTTTATACGATTATGAAAAAGTCAGAATCAATCTCAAACATTCAAGCATTATCAAGTGGCCGAGATGAATATTTGACAAATTCAAATAAATATATACGATCGAAGATTCAGGAAATCGAACGCATATATAACCCAATCATCATCGGCAATCAATGTATCGAATTCCAGAAAGCATAAACCAGTAAAGAAAAAAAGCACATAATTACATATCGGAATTCGATCAACGAAGCAGTCGCAGTGAGCAAATCAAAGAGTCTCTAAGTAGCCAGAGAGAGCAACAACAAATCGATCGAGCAACGCAACTCTCAAACAAATATATATTCGATCGAACAAAAGTCGGCTCTTCGAAAGCCCTAATTTGCATCAAGGAGGAAACCCTAATTTCGCAAGGAGGAACGAACAATTGTTTCAAAGAGGAACGGCCGCATCTCAAAATAAAGGAACGAAGAAAATAAAAGTGCCGGTCCTTAAAAATAAAAAGGGGGTTTTGTTTTGGGCTTTTATTAATATTATTTTTTTGGGTTATTGTTTTTAATTTATTGTTTTTTATTTTACGAACCAAAAAGTTAGTAAATCACCACCTAGGTTAGGTAGTGTCAGATTGTCTATTTTGAATTAGTTCAGTGAGCAGGGAGTGCGAGTTTGCAAAGCTCGATAGGCGGGAGCAGTGTTTGCGAGTGAGCGAAACTCTATAGGCGGGAGCAGGGTGTGCGAGTCTAGTAGAGTGTTTGTGAGCGGGAGCAAAAGGGTCTGCGAGTCTAGTAGAGTTGTTGTAAGCGTGATACTGTTTAATTCTAATAGAAATCTGTGAATGCAGCAGTAGGCAGGGGTTGCCGAAGCTGGGTAAATTTTGTGTGTGATTTACTTTTCAGCATATTTATTTCTGCAGTTTATTTCTGTGTTTAAATCGAGAAAATTTGCTATAACCCTATTCACCCCCCCCTCTAGGGTTAATCTAGATCCTACAAGTGGTATCAGAGCCCGGTATATATTTTTTAACTCTAGAGTCATGAGTCTACAAAATAATGCTTTTTCTGAGGGGCAGTCTATTGCTAGGCCACCCATGTTTAACGGGAACGATTATGCTTATTGGAAAGTTAGGATGAGTATTTATCTTAGTTCCGTTGATTATGATGTTTGGGATATTATTGAAACTGGCTATAAACCTCCCACTATAATCGTTGGTGGTACTGAGATTCCTAAACCTAAGGATAGATGGGATGCAAACGATAAGAAATTGAAAACGACAAATGCTAAAGCCATGAATGCTTTGATATGTGCTCTTGATAAAAATGAATTTAATAGAATTTCTCATTGTACAACAGCACAGGAAATATGGCATACTTTGGAGGTGACACACGAAGGAACTTCTCAAGTCAAGGAGTCTCGGCTAGCCCTATTCAGCAATGAATACGAAAACTTTGTGATGGACAAAGACGAGAGCATAAAGGATATGTTTGGACGTTTTTCAACCTTGGTATACAATGCTAGAGCGCTTGGGAAGGTATTCACTGAGGTAGAGCTTGTGCGGAAGATACTACGAGTTTTACCAATGAACTTTGAGGCAAAAGTCACAGCAATCCAAGAATCGAAAGATCTGAGCAAACTAAGCATGGAGGAGTTGATTGGCAACTTGATGACATATGAGCTTGAGTTAAAAGCAAAGGAAGAACGCAACAACTCCGAACCAAAGAAGAAGACGATTGCCTTAAAAATTAAAGAAGAAAGCGATGAAGAAGATCCAATTGAAGAGCTTGCAATGGCTGTCAATAATCTTAGAAGATGGTCTAGATTCAAGCCACGCAAAAAGAAAACAAAGGGTAATAGGTCAAAAGATTCCGAAAATTCTGATAATGAACTGATATGTTATAACTGCAACAAGCCTGGCCACATCAAACCAAAATGCCCACTTCTCAAAAACAACAAAGAAAAGAAAAAGGCGAAGAAGGTATTTGCAGCGACTTGGGATGATGAAGAAGGAGAGGAAGCTTCGGATAGCAGCCCAGAGGAGGCTAACTTATGTTGCATGGCAAAATCAGAATCAGAAGCAACCTCCGACGAATCTAGTGAGGCAGGTGAGTTTTCTTATAAAGAACTTGTTTTTATGTGTTCTGATCTTACTAAGGTAGTGGATACTCTTGAATCTAAAATTGAAAAACTGAAATCTGATAGGAGAGAATTTGCTCGTGAAAATTTTAGGTTAAAAACTGAACTTGAAAATATTCAAAACCTAGAATGTAACCAATGTAAAATTTTAGATTCGGAACTATCAAAAATTAGGAATAACTCTGAGAACCTTGAAAAAGAAAACTTGAGTCTTAAAGAAAACATTGACACTAGAAAAAAGGACTTTATAAATCGATGCACCTCACTTGTCGCTGAAAATACAACATTAAAAACCAAAGTCCAAAATCTTGAGAAATCTTTGAATAACTTTTCAAGAGGCGAAAAATCTTTCAACATGCTATTGGGAAATCAAATTTTTGCTAACAATAGAAAAGGACTAGGTTTTGGAAAATCACAAGATGATGATAAAGGTAAAAGTGCTGCTCGATCTGAAATAATTGGAAATCATGTTGAAAATCATAGTCATAGGAACACAAAATTTAATCAAGTCAATTTAATGAGCACGTTCTGTAAAGAATTTGGACATAATCGAAATAATTATTGGTATAAACCCAAACACGTGAAAACTATACCAATTTGGGTTCCAAAAGGCACAAATATAAAATCTTTGAAAGTCAAACAAATTTGGGTGCCAAAAGGAACATGTATAAATAGTTTTGAGTCTCCAAAAACATATTTTTCATATTCTGCCACTAACAACAATGGACCTATAAAAACAAATAGGTCACATAAATCTTTTATCGTGTAGGTGTGGAGGCAGGCTAAGGAACAACAACAGTGTTCTCTGGATTTCGGCTGTTCCAGAAGCACAACGGGCGACAAAACAAAGTTCCTTAGCCTAGTACAAAGGTAACAGAATCACAATGGGCAATCACGAAAAATTATCGTAAAGGTAAAACAGGTAATTGTTTTTTAAATGTGATTATCTGCACCATACTCTAAATTAAAATCAGCCAATATTGAGATGAACAAAAGATGATGATTTTGATGCTATGATTTTTTAAAAAAAAAAAAATGACTAACCATCTTTAAATAGAATTACTTGGAGTAATTATGATGGTTGACTGATTTGGACTTAATTGATATGATTTTTTGACTTGTTCTTATTTATGACATTAATTTGTGCTTAATTGATGACCAACCAGATTTTAAATTTTTGAACTAATTTATATAAATTTGTTCAGTCAAATGCTGGTTACTCATGCTACACGTAGATATATTGGTTCTTACATTTTGATCACTGCTTGTAAATTTGCACGATTTCAAATTCATGAGAAAAAGGATTTTAAGAAATTGTTTTTGAAATAATTATGATGTTGATTGACTGTTGATTACTCATGAAAATAATTGTTTATCCTCTGGTTTCTGAATTTATCATCATGATATTTATTTTGAGTGTTAACACGGCTTAAATTCAAAATTCAAAAGAATGATGTTTTGAAATTTTTTGGTGCACATCTCATGGTTTGATTCAACAAGTGAATATTGAGTGAAATTTAAATTCAGATGCGGATTACACTGGTAATATAGTTGATAGAAAAATTATTAGTGTAACGTGATTAATTTGTGAAACATTTATTTGCTGCATCGTTTTTTTTAAAGAAAATATCTGCATATTTTTCACTTGAAATAATTTTCAAATAGCAGAAAATTTTCTTATAAAACTTCCCTCAAGAAATCATGTTTGACCATATTTACAGCTTAATTATTTTTGAAAAATTGATTTTATAATTTTTAATTTGATTTTAAATGACAAGTTTGACTAATCTGACTCCCTTTGATTATCGAAAAGATAAATAGTGATTGAAAAAGAGATAAGTGTTGATATTTATCATATATTATAACTCGGGAAAGTATAATTAAAAATTTCTTTAGAATTTCATAACAAGAGTTATAAAAACTTTTTGTTGGATAATAATTCCATGACCATTTCTATTTCTATCATCTTTCTATCGAACATCACTCATCAAAAGCATATTTAATATGTAAATTTGTGGTAGTTTACAAAGGAAATCATTTGTTCTTCAATATCTTTAAATCGGTGAAGGAAATTATTTGTGCTTCAATTTCTTATATTCAGCAATTAAAAATAAATATCCAAAGTATTCACTCTCATTTAAAAGTCCTCACGGTCATGCATGGGTGAATTACTTGATTTTTTTTTGATTATGTGCTTCTATGCTCATTTAAAAGTCCTCACGATTATGCATGTATGGAACGCATATTAAAAATAATTGATTTAATAGACAAGTTGATTCTAATCCCATTTAAAAGTCCTCACGGTCATGCGTGGTTAGAAGATACTTGATTTCATTTTTTTAAATTAAATTGGAATACTACTAATCTCATTTAAAAGTCCTAACGGTTATGCATGGTTAGTAGATATTCAAATTTCCAGAAATAAATATACCACAGATAGACATATCTATATGAATTTTTGATGATTCTATCTCCATCACTTCTGAAAGTGGAATATGCGTTTGACAAGGGTAATTATGATTTTTGTTTGAGTTTTATTGAAATTTGATATTTATATTTAATTGAGTTAAATGTTTGATTCATGTCTATCACTTCATCCCTATTTTTATAACACTGTTATTCTTTTGCTGATAACAAAAGGGGGAGAGAAAAGTTAAGATTTTGTCAAATAGAATCAAGCAAAGGTCAAATAACTTTTAATTTGCATATAGGCTCATTTACATATTTTTATTTGTATGCATATATATAGGGGGAGCCATATATGTAGGGGGAGTATCACATATAAAGGAAGCATTCAAATAGGGGGAGCAAATGAAATTATCAAATACATTTAATATATTCAAAATCTTAAATATATGTTTGTTATCATCAAAAGGGGGAGATTGTTGAATATGCGCTTTGCGCTATATGATTTTTGTTTGATGATAATAAACATATATACATTCATATAAATGTATTTGGTAATGTACTATTTTATTTTTTCATAGTTTAAATAAATATTTGTTGAATAAAATTAAATTTCACAGAATTTGAATTTGAATTCAAACAAAACAAGTTAAACAGATTTGAATTCAAACAGGAATTTTATTCAAACAAATATTTTGTATAGTATGTATTTGGTTAGATAAATATCTGTTGAATAAAATAAATTACACGGAATTTGAATTTGAATTCAAACAGAACAAGTTACACAGTTTTTTTTTTGAATTCAAACGAATATTTATTACAAACTTGAATAGTACAAATTCATGCTCTCACTATACATATACATTTTTGATTACAATCACATCACATTTACATTGATAACCTCACTACATATCACTCACACTCGTATTTTTGTCTTCAACTGCATTCCGGTTTGAATCCAGCATCTGAGCAATCTGCAAAAATATAAACTAACGCAGTAAAATTGAAAAAGAAATATTTTTGCAATTCAAAAATAAAATATGGATTTTGAAAATAATATTTGCCTCAGTTATTTGGGTTGTTCGTCATCATTTAAATTTGAATTCATCATACACGAACAACTTGTGACATACACAGTGTATCACTGTATATGCCACAAGGCCGTGCACACCGATATATACACTTGATAATGCTACAGGGACAGGTGAGCACAGGTCAAAGCCAAATGCAAAGCCGGGTTCAACGCACGTGCAATATATTTAAAATCACGACACAAGCGCAAGGTCAAACCCGAGCTGCAAAACTGGGTTCAACACAGGGCAGGTGCACAGTTACAACCAACTACATGCAAGAGGCAACAAAGACAAATCAGTAGCATGCTAACGAATTATCAAACTTTATCAAACAATGGAAAATACTGCAATGACTACTGCAAGTTTCAGAAAACACCACTGAACCATCAATTATGACAAAATACAGGTGCAAGTGAATCAGATGTCAATGAAGCACGCAAACTGCAGTATACAAGTCACAAGACCATCATGCAGTTTGCTGTGGTACAAGCTCAAGTCAGAACAAACAGTGGAAAACTACACAACTAGATCAAAGTACAACATACACTACATGAATACAGCTCGATTACAACAGCCAGTCAAATGATTAAATAAACAAATGAATGAATGCAAAAGCAAACAGTTCAAAGCTTCAAACTGCATCAGTGACCAACTACAGGAACAGCAAGGTGATCAAACAAACAAAGACCAAAGCTACAACCTCACATGAAGACCAAATGTCCAGACAACATTATAATGCAACATGAAGTCAATGAAGACCAAATGTCCAGACAACATTATAATGCAACATGAAGACAATGAAGACCAAATACAACATGACCAAAAATGACAGTACAAACAGTGACAGTGGCATATTGATACATGATCAATATCCAGTTACAACAAAGTACAAGTACAAGTCATAGCAATGCATGCAACAGGGCAGAAACAATTATGCAATAGTGAAAAACACAAGTCGAAGTGGTCAATGCACAAATGCACAAAATACCAACTGCAAATATCCAAAGCCACAGGAGAACAAGACACAGTACACAAATGCAAGTGCACAACTAAACTCGAGTGGAACAGAGAAGCTATGGTACAAGTGCAGTGACCAGAAACTCAAGCTTCAAAAAGCTACAGCAACAATGCAAATCATGGAAATGAAACAACTCCACTGACTCAAATGAACATACTGAACAACACAAACAAACTGCAACACAGCAAACACAAATGGAATGCAACAGTGAGGTTCAACATTATCAGAGAACATATGGAAGGGTACATAAAGCAAACAACAACACGAAGGCAACATGATCAAGAGTTCAGTGCCACAACAATCATGACAACAGCAATACATTATCATGAAGACCAAAATTCACAGTGAAGCCAAATATACACAAGTGCAGATGAACAGATTCAAGCCAAAGTCAAAAATAAATTATCAGTGTTCAACCTCAAAGATCATGGCCGTAGTAATGCAGAGCCATGAGTCACGAAATCATAACAGTGCCGAGATTGCCTTGGCAATGAAGGAATATAACCAAGTCAAAGCCGGTGGTCATCACAAAATCCAACACGAAGTCAACCAGAGAAAATCACGAAATTGATTTTAAAACCGTGTCAACCAAGGAACCAAGTTTATACGATTATGAAAAAGTCAGAATCAATCTCAAACATTCAAGCATTATCAAGTGGCCGAGATGAATATTTGACAAATTCAAATAAATATATACGATCGAAGATTCAGGAAATCGAACGCATATATAACCCAATCATCATCGGCAATCAATGTATCGAATTCCAGAAAGCATAAACCAGTAAAGAAAAAAAGCACATAATTACATACCGGAATTCGATCAACGAAGCAGCCGCAGTGAGCAAATCAAAGAGTCTCGAAGTAGCCAGAGAGAGCAACAACAAATCGATCGAGCAACGCAACTCTCAAACAAATATATATTCGATCGAACAAAAGTCGGCTCTTCGAAAGCCCTAATTTGCATCAAGGAGGAAACCCTAATTTCGCAAGGAGGAACGAACAATTGTTTCAAAGAGGAACGGCCGCATCTCAAAATAAAGGAACGAAGAAAATAAAAGTGCCGGTCCTTAAAAATAAACCCTAATTTTTGTTTTGGGCTTTTATTAATATTATTTTTTTGGGTTATTGTTTTTAATTTATTGTTTTTTATTTTACGAACCAAAAAGTTAGTAAATCACCACCTAGGTTAGGTAGTGTCAGATTGTCTATTTTGAATTAGTTCAGTGAGCAGGGAGTGCGAGTTTGCAAAGCTCGATAGGCGGGAGCAGTGTTTGCGAGTGAGCGAAACTCTATAGGCGGGAGCAGGGTGTGCGAGTCTAGTAGAGTGTTTGTGAGCGGGAGCAAAAGGGTCTGCGAGTCTAGTAGAGTTGTTGTAAGCGTGATACTGTTTAATTCTAATAGAAATCTGTGAATGCAGCAGTAGGCAGGGGTTGCCGAAGCTGGGTAAATTTTGTGTGTGATTTACTTTTCAGCATATTTATTTCTGCAGTTTATTTCTGTGTTTAAATCGAGAAAATTTGCTATAACCCTATTCACCCCCCCCCCTCTAGGGTTAATCTAGATCCTACATATACGAATGAGTTTACTACTTATGTATGTGTTCTTCCTAAGTCAGCTAATTTTGTATTATATTTATTACATAATGCATTTTTTATTTATTGATGATAAATAGATATTTCCTAATAGAGAGAAGATCAAAGAGTAGATCGATTGCACCGCTAGAAGAGTTGGATTTGTTGTAGTTATTTTGAATCTGATATTAATTGCATAAATAGAAATTCAAGAATTTTTCATTGTTGTGAACGAAATGGAGTATACAAAGAGTATAAAGGAAAAAAAATTGAATAATCCTAGATTAACAAAAACAAAAAAGTGTAATTGTTCATTTCGATTAAAAGGCGTGAAGCTTTCTACAACAAACGAGTGGAGATTAGATGTACAATGTGGCATGCACAATCACTATGCACTTTATAGTAGCGAGGGCCATTCTTTTATTGGAAGATTGACAACAGAAGAAAAGAAAATAGCTATTAAGATGCATAAAAATATGGTAAAACCAAGAGCTATTTTAAATACCTTTAAAAAAAAGATCCATCTAATTGCACGACAATAAAGACTGTTTCCAATGTTTTGCCCAAACAAAAAAAATTGATCGAGCTCGACATTCACAAATACAATATCTTTTAAGTAAATTGAAAGAAAATGGGTATTATGAGTGGCACCGTAGTACCTTGGATGGTAGTGACATAATTACTGATTTATTTTGGGCTCATCCTACTAGTATATATTTACTATGGACATTTTCACAATTGCTTACCATGGATTGACTTATAGGATAAATAAATATAGAATGCCATTATTGAAAATTATTGGTATCACACCTACAAACCAGACTTTTTGTATTGCTATAGCTTATCACAATTCTGAATGTGAGACTTATTATATTTGGGCTTTAAAGCATTTGCAATTGGTAATGCTTGATTGTGATATTGAAATGCCCGATGTCATTGTTATGGATCGAGAAATAGCTTTGATAAATGTCATCGGTATTATTTTTTCTTAAACGGCACATATTCTATGTAAATGGCATATTCAGAAAAACATTCTTGCATTCATACAAAGAACAGTCAGGAATATGATGAAAGAGGTAAAAAATAGTTTTTTTCAAGATTGGGAAAATTTATGTTGTACGAAAAACATTAATGTTTTCAACTCGAATTTGCAAGATCTACATACGAAGTATGAACAATGTCCCAAGTTAATCGATTATATACATGAAACTCGCTTGATACATGGAATGATTGTCTTGCTTGTGTGTGAGTTAATAATTTCATGCATTTTGAAAATTATACTTTGAATAGTTGGCCTCTCTCATTTTTTGTATATTTTAATGTTAAATATTCAGTCATTGTAAGCTAATTTTTTTAATGTTTTTTTAAATTTGTAGAGCCGAGGCCGCACATTCTAAATTGAAAAAACATTTGACCACAAGCCAAGGAAATTTTCAAAGATTTTGAGAGAGTATGCACTCGCTATTGGAGCTTTCATTTACCGAACTAAAACCTTCGTTTGAAAGTAGTTTATTGAAAGTAGCACATGTCTATCACAAGAAAGAATTCAAACAATTGCGTGGTATTGTTTGTCTTTCGACGCTAGAGCTTATTCATTCCGAGCTTGTTAGAGTAACATCAAGAAGTACGAAAATTAGAATTTGTGTGCTTGTGTTATTCGCAAGACACATCGACTTCCATGTGCACTTGAGCTAGAAAAACTTAGAACAAATGCCCTAATACTAATAAATTTAATTCATTTACATTGGACAAGATTACACATTATTAGAAAAGGAGAGTCCAAGGAGTTGAATATAAGAAAAAAATGGAAGAATTATTGTGCGAAATATTGAAACTGGAATTGCCTCATCAAATGCAAGCTTACTAAAAAATGAGAGAAGTTGTTTATCTACAGACATCATCACTTGTATCCCCTGTTAGTAAAGTGAAAACGCGTAATAGATCTCACAACCAAAAAATCAATTCGACAAAAAGTCTCCCAAGGGCATTTGAGTTGGGTGAAAGCAATATAGCATGGTAAAAAAACTGAAATTTAATTCTCATGTTACTGTGAAAAAAGAAAAATTACTTATTCGAAGACCAAAAAATGTACGTCTTGATAACTAGACTCAATTTATTAATAATTTTTTGTTATATTTGTTAATTTTTTTCTTATAGGTAGAAGTAGCTGTAAACTTGACCAAATTATATGACACTTACAGAAAATTGGAGACCGTTTGTGAAAGAAATCGTTGATGTTGAAATGGATGTTAATTGCGGTTTTAGATGTGTAGCCGCCTTACTAGGAATGGAAGAAAATAATTTTTTACGCATTCGTACAGAATTATTTCAATAGCTCTGCGAGCATCAAGGTCTTTACAACCAAGTATTCTTGGAACGAGGTAGAAGCGATAAATTGCTTAGTATACTTAACCGCAAGGGCGAACGGATGACTATGTCGGACGTCGGATACATTGTTGCAACTCGATACAATGTTATAGTTTTTAGTAATAGCAAACAAATGATTTTGACTATACCTCCGTTGCGAGGTGAAATACCTTCTATGTTGCAACAAGTAAAGATTGGAATTCTACACGTAAACAATAGTCATTTCGTTCAGGTAAAATTACGTTATTTAATTTAATTTTTATTATTTCAAATTTTAACTGTAATTTTGTTAACGTAAAGGTCATTCTAGAACCAAATCATTCAGTACCACCAATTTATTCAAAATGATTTGATCATCATTATAAAAAAGTGGAACAATGAGAAGACATATTGCTTAACTGAAGACTAGCATGGAAAGAAGCAAAATGGAAATGATAATATATTACAAAAAAAATTGGTATTAGCAGCTAAAAGTTAGCAGAAAGTGTGATATAGTATTATGCTTTGATGTTTGATGAATTGTTGTTTGTAAGCAAATGATTCCATTATTTGTCAGAATATCTATTTTGTATAATTATATGAAATTCAATTTCTATGCATGTTTACTTATATCTATTTTGTTTGTAAGAAATTCAATTTCTATGCATTTTTAAATTATACAGTGAAAGTACAGTTTTTAAATATACAGTAGAAACGGTTTGGTATGAAAACACAGAAAAAGTAGTGATGGGTAACGTGGGTGGAAATAGATCATCATCTGAAAGTAGCGTTGATTAACATAATCATAAACTAAAGGTACACGTGATTCTTAATACAACCACGTTATATGCAAACATGGATTTTAATAGAACCTCGTCCATTTCAAGGTAATGCTAACCCGAGAGTTTTCCCCCGCCTCCAGTTTCAAAGCACGAGGGAAATAAAATTTCAAAGTGAACATCGGACATGGTAACAAATATACCAAACGCTAGGCTAAGACGAGGTTAAACTTAGAACATCGTCCCCTATGAGGTGAAGCAAACCAAAGAGTTCCCTACTTCCCGAGCTACATCCGGACGAGGGCATTACAAGAACCCCGTTCGTATTCAATGTGGGCGAATCATTTAAAGCACTTTTAGCAGGCCTGGTTCAATCAACAAAGTCGTCCACAAATAGTGAGGAAAATTATATACCAACATTTGAGTGGCTGCCGTAACAATAATGAATGCAAACAAAAACCTAGTAATGAATGCAAACCTAAACATAGTAGTTTGAATGCACAATATAATTCAAATGGACAGAACAATTACAAGCGTAAAATGTAAACACACTGATGGATCAATAGCAATACTCAAAATATATAATGTAAACATAGTGATGGATTCAGCATAGCAATGTAAACATACAATATAAACTACAGACAATGGATTACACAAACACAATGTAAACATGCACAAGCACAGGGATTCTTTGCATTTTGAACACATTACAATAATTTCACTTACTGAACCATAACTGGTACATAAAGGTCTGAGCGCATGCAAGCAACAAAATACAATTACTGAACAAAGAATGCAAATAAAACTACAAGTAACAAAACTACAAGTAACAAAACTAAACTGTAAGTTTGCAAACAAAACTGCAAGTAGCAAAACTAAACTAATCATCTTTTTTAACAAAACGAGCACAAATATTTCTTTCTTTGCGGCTTTGTAGATTTTATCGAGATGAGTCAATTGCGAACTCTCCGGCTGCGACAAAGCCAAGCTAATTCCTTCGCGCATCATCAAGTTCTTCATAACTCTACAATTTGAAATAAAAAAATATTAACACCGCAAAAAAAAGTGTAACTATATACACGAATAATATATTTGCTTGTCACCATGTATAAATGATCGTAGGAAAGTCGAGCGCTACGTTGAATAATTTATTCACTAACCGGATGGACCCTTAATATAGTACGAGGGAAATAATAATCAAAATAATCATCAGTCATTGTTCGATTAGATTCACGTAGAGGAATAGAATGATATTGCTCACTAAAAACATGGTTTGGCTAATCATTTCATATATTTTCTACAAACTCATAAAGAACTTTATAGGTTGAAGTAGTAACGTCTCTATGAGTCTTTTGGCTTGTTGGTTGAATAATAGGACATGGAATATTTTAAACCTTACCAAATTGCCTCAATACACGGGTGGGATGATACGGTTCTACTACATTTATGCATAATAAACAACTCGAATACTAAGCAATTTGTGGAAATGGATGAAAATCTCTTGCATGCATGTAAGGATCAAAAATTACCTAAAATAATGCAACAAAAAATGATGATGTTACAATAATTTAAAACAACAAAATTTTACGTTTCAAACCAGTAACGTACATCATGTTCTTGAATTGTTTACCCAAAAAATGAACCAACACCCTGGATCAAGTGTGAAAGCACCAGTGTAGATAATCAGCAGCACAAACTTCAGACAAACAATAAATAAAGAGTAGAAGTAAGAAAAGAGACACATAATTTTTATAGTGGTTCGCCGGACTCTGGCCTACGTCCACTTTAATCAATCTTTATTTTGATTATACTAGTTGAATCTCTTTGGATATCAACTAGTTGGTCTGTAGTTCTAAGTTACAATGAGTTAGAATAAGTCGCAAGTTCATGGGTTGACTGGAGAATCATAGTAATCCCCTTGATGACTGTTGTGAGGGAGAAAAAAGTTGGAGAAGTGAAGGAATTTCAGTCGAGTAATGCATCTCTTTATCCAAAAAAGATCCATCTCTAGTTGCAGGTAGGTGAATATTTATAAGGAAGTTCAGTGAGTATTGGGCCAGAAGTTTAGGTGCAGAAGATTCCAGTTGTTATGCCAAGTCATCATCAAAAATCTCAAATCAATCCGAGTCATTTCTATGGATCGCTAGCTATCCATAGGGGATGGATCGCTGGCTATCTATCAACGTAGCATATTTTTCTACTAGAAGCCTTTACTTAATGCTACGAAGGATCTCGGAAAGTTTGAGGACGATCCGACCTATCTTGATGGATCGCTAGCTATGCATAGGGGATGGATCGCTAGCTATCCATAGGGGTGGATCGCTGGCTATCCATCATTGTAGCATATTTTTCTACCAGAAGACTTTACTTAATGCTACGAAGGAGCTTGGAAAGTTTAAGGGCGATCCTACCAATCTTGATGGATCGCTAGCTATACATAGTGGATTGATCGCTAGCTATCCATAAAGGATGGATCACTAGCTATCTATCAACGTAGCATATTTTTCTACCAGAATCTTCTACTTAATGCTACGAAGGAGCTTGGAAAGTTTGAGGGCGATCCGACCTATCTTGATGGATCGCTGGCTGTCAATCCACTTAGCATATTTTTGAGTGATCTTTGTTTGGTTGTCTTCCGATCCTCTATTTAAGTGCCTTGTCCAAATATCAAGTCCTTTGGAGTTATTTTGATCATCCGTCTTCATGGGTCATCTGGTCCAGAAGAATCATCCATATCTCGCTCAATATTAGCGAAATCGAATGAAACTTTGTAGGAAAACTCTAGACGGTGTTAGGGACCCACCATAGAATTTAAGGTAGTGGGGCCCAATCTAGATTGGTCGTTAGAAATCCATCTAGATAGATCACTAGCGATCCATCAAATCAACTATAAATGACTTAATATTTTTGTGAGCCTTCTCTTATGTTTTGTTCTCCCAAAATTTCATGTCAATCCGACTTCGTATGAGTTTTGTAGGTACATTTTATGTTAGCTAATTCTGGCCAAACAGCTTGAATTGGACGAGTCTGCACTTCTCGAGCTAGATTGTTTGGCATGCTATGAAACTTGGCAAGCGTGCTTAGAAATGGTAATGAATCATGATGCAAGAGGTTTAGAGGGTTCATGAGCAAGCCTTATAGATTGCTAGCGATCCATCACCTTAGCTTATTTTGGCATCTTTCTTCCTGGTCTTTCTCTTCTTCATTTTCTGGTCCTTTTGATTGATTCTTGAGTTATGCTAGCATAGTCGGAATGTTCTAATTCTTATTGAATTTTGATGGGTTAAAAACCCAATTAACATGAATAATATCAAGATAAATTCTTAGCTCCTTAAATGATGCACGATGATCATTTGTTGGATCCCAGCGAGATGCTCTGGGTGAAGTCTCATAGTAAATTTTAGTTGATGGATGCAAACAATTAAAATGCTCATATATCCATGATTCAATAATCCTTGAAAACCAGCAACTTGTTTTATTTTCGCTCTACTCACAAGACCAAGCTATCTATATAACTAAAATAAAGCCGTTGAACACCACGAATAATTACGAATTTCATCTAAATTACCAATTTAATTTAAATGTTGCAAGGACATATGGAATTTTATTTTATCCACGAATAGAGTATTTCCTACTACGTACAAAAGCTATGCACGAGCAGATTGTGTGAATTTATCTTCTTCCCACTCATCGCAAGCACCATTAAAAATTTCATACAGCTTTGTATATAAGTTATTTTATAACCAACGTCATCCTTCATAATATTTTTTGCTACATTGGCACTTATCCCTAAATTATTAACAACTAAATTAATTATATCATTTTGGGACCGATCAAATATTTGTATCGGTAATCCTTCAACTGCGATATATTGTAGAGATGCAACATCATCTAATGTTATGGTCATTTCACCAAATGGAAAGTGAAATGTATTTGATTCAGGATTCCAATGCTTGACAAAAGCAGATATAAGTAATTTATTGACTAAACTATAACAAGTTTCAACTAGAGGATACAATCCCAAAGATTCGAAATATCCTTTAAAAACTGTAGCGTTAATAGGAACTTGCCAATTCAAAATCTTTGCGCCATGATTTACACACAAAAGAGTATCACATTCCTAGAAAATATTTTAAATTAAATTATACTGTTTCGATAAAATAATTATTGCATGAAAAATTTAGAGGATATACCTTGCCATTCCATATCAACGAAGCAACATGATTATCATAGCTGCTAATCACATCGATAATCTTTAGTCCTCCAGAAGATGACTATGTGTTACATGTGCCACTAGATGTACCGATACCATCATGAATGTGTTGCTCTTCAACGATTTGACCTTCAATTTATTGCTCCACATTTGCTCTCCCATTTAAATAACATTTTGCTCTACGAAAACTTTCTATTCTCGAATTTGTTCTTCCACTTGATTTGTAGTTTTCTTTCTTTCTTGCCTTCACACATCGTTGTCTTTCCAAAGTAGTTAGTGGATTACATGCTGATTTTTTAGAATGATTTTCATAAAAAAACAATATAACGTCCTATATGGATGTTGTTACTACAAAACCCACACTCCATTATTGCATAGTTTTGAAAATAACCATATGCAAATAGACATTCACCTTAATTAGGGCACGACACAGGTCATAGACACAAATTCTGGTTCACACAAATTAGGGTTTTGCAAGTTCACTAACAAAGACAAAGAAGAATAAGAATAAAAGAAGTGATAAATGGAAAATCAAAATAGAATACCTTGTTTGTGTTTGGATCTGATCTCCCCTTCCATTGCAAATCAGTTTTTTTAATAAATGCAGTGTTTAACAGCGGCAAGAAGCATGGGATGACAAGGAGATGGGTGAGGAAGGGTAGTTTGGGAAGTATCAGGGGTGAGAAAAGGAAAAAAGGGATGCGTGGGTTTTTTATTATGTGCTGGGGTGGAAAAGGAGGAAATGGGTGTGGTAATAGAAGTTATCTAAAATGAATTTACCGTAAGTAGGGTGTAACATCCAACATTTTGCTTTTCAAACCCCCCCCCCCCCCCCAAAAAAAAATTTAAAAAATTTATTTAGGAAAATTTGTTCTTAATACTATAGCAGCATATCATAAATTATGTGAAACAAATCCATGTTTATGAGAAAAGCTTAATAATAAAAAACTAAAGTAGGAGCAAGTGAAGAAATATAAGAAATAAGGCTCCGTTTTGAGTGTGGAAACACAAGAAACCAAACTTAAAGCAAGTTAGGAAGTCTAACAAACTAAGCTTGGATCGTGGAAACCTAATAAACCATGTTCACTGAAAATATAGCTAACGAGGATTTTTCAGTAATACGTGGTTTCTTTCAAAACCTCGATCGTTCATAATGAGGTTAGATATAATACCTGCTCGGTCTGAGCGAGGTTCTATACAAAACCACGTTGAACGCTAGCATGATCTGTATTATAGAAAATTGCAATGTTAGAAATATCAAAAAGTATGGCTATTTATTGAATAAAATAAAGGGTTAAAAGAAAATAGCGGGATTGTGCAATTTTTTTTACAAATAATCATGTTGTAGGGGGTTAATAGAGCTAGTCTTACTCTAAATTATGTTCCATACCGCCCGATCTTCATTTTACCACCTTCAAAACAATAACATACCTAAAGCAGCCCATACCAAAGCTGATGTTACCTATATTTTTTTAGAGAGAATTAACTAATGAATTTCACAGATTCTAGTTTAGATTTAGCTCAAAAGTTTTAAATTTTAAATACAACAAAAAACTTCCTCTCTAAATTCAATTCAACTCTCTTCACCCTCAAATCTCGTTTGACACCTCCAAACCTGCAACATGTTGTACCACCACCCATCACTTCATCGTACCTCGCCATCCTCTCCTCACTTGCCGCTAGTTCCCACATTCATCATCAACACCCATATCAATTGAAAAAAATACAGACCTTAATTGCCACAAGTTCAGGACGTTGCATCTCACCTCCCTGCCTCACCAAAACCCTAGTGGACATCGTCTCCACACTTGAAAATCACCCTAAAACATATTAAAAAATGCTCAACTAAACTAGATTATATGAATCGGCAAACATTGTTCATGAAACAAAAGTTGAAAATCAAGTGAAGTGGGAACATTGCTATTCAATTGAGGTCTTTGGAGAGGTGTGTAATGTAGAACCTGATTTGCAGTTAAGTAAAGGTATTCCTATAGACTATGCTAAGGAGTGGATTGTGGACTCAGGTTGTTCTTATCATGCCACAGGTAACGAGTCATTACTATCTGAAGTCCGTCTGCATGAGGGAAAATGAGCTATTGTCACACAGATAATATAACTCATCCCATCACTATAGAAGGCAGCATAAAAGTTGAACCTAGCGGCATAAATTGCAATGACATTGCTTTGATCAATGCTTTTCATGTTCCTGGACTTATGAAAAATCTTTTATCGGTCTCTCAAATTACTAACTCAGGGGAGTATGTTTTATTTGGTCCTAATGATGTCCTTATTATTGATAAGTTAAAAAATTATGATGCTGAAGTTCTTTTACGTGGGAAAAGGAAAGAATCGTTGTATGTATTATCTACCACTGAAGCTTATGTAGGTAAAACATGCCAAAATGATCGAGCATCTCTTTGGCATGCTCATTTAGGCCATATTGGATACCAATTGTTGAAAGAAATATCAACGAAGAAGTTGTTAGATGGTGTTACTTCATTGAAAGAGGTACGCCAAGACATTGTATGCTTTGGATGTCAATATGGAATGTCGTATCGTTTTCCGTTTCCAAAATCAGCGACCAGAGCTACAAAACAGTTTTAGTTAGTGCATTCAGATGTAACGGGGCCTACTAAAACTCCTAGCTATAGTGGATTCCTCTTTGTAATGTTGTTTGTAGACGACTTTCCCGCTAATCATGGGTGTATTTTCTTGAGCATAAAAGTGATGCATTTTCAAGTTTCATGAAATTTCTGCAGCTAATAGAGAAAGAGCATGAATCGAAAGTAAAGTGTTTGCGGACTGACAACAGTGGAGAATACATGTCTGAAGAGTTCCTCTCATATTGCAATAATCAAGGAATTAACAGACAAATGACGTGCCTAAATACCCCGCAGCAAAACGGTGCTGCTGAGCGTAAATTGGCACACCTTACTTCTATAAGCTTGTCATGGCTACATGAAAAAAATCTCCCAAAGGAGCTCTGGGCAGAAGCTGTACAGTGTGCTTGTCATGTCATCAACCGATTTCCACCTTAGTCAGGTAGCACAAAATCACCTTTTGAAATTTTATAAGGTTCGAGGCCTAATGTAAGTTACTTCCGTGTTTTTGGTTTGTTATGTTATGTTCATGTTCCTAAGACTAACAGAACTAAATTTGATTCCAAAGCTAGAAAATGTGTGTTTGTTGGTTATGATTCTCATAGAAAAGGTTGGAGATGCATGGATCCTACAACTATGAAGTTTATAATTTCAAGAGATGTATTCGATGAGCTGTCAACTTATTACCCTGCTGATAATAAAAGAGAGGACAACTCACATTTCATAATTTCAAATCCAACCACACTTTACCCATTTTCAAGCGAAGATGAATCCAGTGATGTAGAAACTATTCTTATTCCTCATGCTGAAGATGAACATGATGTCACATTACGTAGATCAGCTAGACAAAGGAAGCAGCCATCCCATTTGTTTGATTATCAGGTCCAGATGAATCAATGCATAGTCACATCATGTTTTCAAATGGGAGATGCTTATGATAATGAACCAAAGTGCTATGAAGATGCTAAAAATATCAATGAATGGATACAAGCAATGAATGTGGATCAAAGCTTTAAATAAAAATGATACCTGGGAGCTAGTTCCTTTGCCAAAAGCTACTAAGTTGCTGAGCTGTAAGTGGGTTTATAAAATAAAAAAGAAGGCTGATGGTACAATAGCTAGGCATAAAGCACATTTGGTCGCACGTGGGTTCTCTCAACAATTTGGTTTGGATTACGATGATACTTTTAGCCCGGTGGCTAAGATGGCCACTGCGCGCTGTAATTTCTTTAGCGCATGCAAAGGATGGAGCATTTGGCAACTGGACGTAAAGAATGCTTATCTTTATAGTGAGTTGAATCATGAAATATATATGGAACAACCACAAGGATTTGTTTCAACGGAGTTTCCTCAACATGTTTGTCGCCTAAAGAAAGCATTATACGGTCTCAAGCAAGCGCCGCGAGCTTGGTATGGTAAAATTGCTCAATATCTTACATTTTATGGCTTTGTTATGTCAAATAATGATCCTAGTTTGTTTATCATGAAGAAAACTTTGTTGCATATTATGCTTCTTTTATACGTAGATGATATGATCATCATTGGAGATGATAATAATGAAATCATTCGTCTTTGTGATGATTTATCCATTCGATTTGAGATGAAGAATCTTGGACAAATAAATTGTTTTCTTGGATTAGAAGTTGAGAAAATAGATGAATATTTTGTCTCTCAAAGAGGATATGCTGCAAGTCTACTGCATCATTTTGGAATGAAGGATGTAAAACCAACAAGTACTCCTATGGAACCTAATCTGAAGCTGAAGAAAATTGAGGGTGATCTTTAGGAAAATGCAACTTTGTTTTGTCAACTTGTTGGCAGTCTGTTCTACTTAACTGTTACAAGGCCTGATATTGCTTACTGCGTAGGACTGGTTTCTCAATTTTAAAGGAACTGCCTTGTGTTGGTCATATGGTTACTGCAAAAAGGATACTTCATTATGTTAAAGGCAGTCTAGACTTTGGCTTGATGTTTAAACAAGATACAATGTCTTTATATGGTTTTGTTGATGCTGACTGGGTAGGCAATGTGAATGATCTGCGTTCAACAACAGGCTACTATTTCAGTATGGGGTCAGCTATGGCCTTATGGTGTAGTAAAAAGCAAAAGATGGTTTGTGACGACCCGACTTTTTCTCCACAGAAAGATGCATCATCTTTAAGAAAGAAAGGGATAGAAAAGAGAAATATAGAGAAGAAAGAAAGAAACAACATCAGAGTCTCAACATCGGAACGAATAAATTATATTAATCACATAAAATAGTACATAGTATACAGTATTTATTAGAGTTACACAGATTACACATCACATACAAGACAGTTATAAACATCTGTCTAGTTATTACAACTCAAATATAACACAAACAAACGACCCAGAGATCACACAGCGGAACACTATATATATCTACAAACGCTGAAGCCTCCTGCTCCGTTGCTCCTTCAGAATTCGTTAAAGTTAACCTGAATCCCTTGGCTCCTCGTAAAAATTTGAGTACCCAAGAGTTTAAGAAAACAGAAGATAAACTCCAAGTCAGACATGGGTCTGGTGCGAGTAACAGGTTAAAGTTGCTTAACTTTTGAAAATCCTTTGAAAACAAAAGGTATCACGTAAGAGTCCCCACAAATAAACATGTGTAAGTTTTTACCTTGGGTAAGTTTTTACCTTACACTAACCAAAACATTTGATAGAAAATCCAGTGATATTATAATAGGGTCTAGGGTTTTCAAATAAAATACAGAAATAGCTGGAATGCTTACATCTCACGTTCCAATATAGTTGGGCACAACTAAAACATACGGCACTTATTGGAGATTGGATTCCATACAATGGAAGGGCTACTGGGGTACCATCCGTCACAATACGTGGCCTAGATCACCGTACAGAGGATTACTCTCAATCCCCTGCAACACAAAGCCGGAACCATCCCTTACTGGACAGTCCCGAACAAGACGACCCCGGCAGTTGTTGCAATCAACTGCCACACACAGCCGAAATAAAAGGGACCTCCAGACAGGGGGAAATCTCGTCCTACTTGGGTGCTACCCACTTAGCCTTGCTGTACCTCCCCTATTTTAGCCATTCCCGGTTGATGAGGCTTGAGGCTACGATTACCTTTAGAGAACACATCTCTTAGAATGCTCACCGCCCACCTGACAATGTTTTGAAAGCATTCAATCCATACAAGTTCGTTCCAGGTTCGAACGAAACTGAAGGCATTATCTCGTTACACTCATTTTAATCACCCTTAGAGTTAACGACGATAACCCTTGCACTCTGAATCTTCATCTTCATCTTTACTTGAGATTCACGACCTATCATTAATTTGGATCGATGTGGTTTTCAGATATCCAAATCTGAAAACCCGATCCCGGTCTCATCGAAATCCAAAACGCCATCTTTTAGGTCCAAGTTGTTTTAAAGTTAAAACAATTCAATTCTATTATCTTTATACACACAAATAGATAATTCACATCTCACAAATAGATAATTCACATTATCATCA
The DNA here is from genome assembly GCA_030765085.1 of Allium cepa. Classification (NCBI taxonomy): domain Eukaryota; kingdom Viridiplantae; phylum Streptophyta; class Magnoliopsida; order Asparagales; family Amaryllidaceae; genus Allium; species Allium cepa. The sequence continues at coordinate 785,679,908 of CM060938.1, forward strand.
CAAATTGATAATTCACATTATCATCACAAATAGACAATTCACATTATCATCACACTTCAACCAAAGCATCCATATCACACAGCATCACTTATCTCATATCTAAGATCTCAAACCATTCAAGGCAATCAATATCATCCATCCATACATAAGCAAGGATTAATAAATCACACTATAATTAATTTAAAAATGAATTAAATTAATTACTTCCATCTCTATTCAATTTAAATAAATTAAATTAATTACCTTCATCACTATAAATCCTACTTCTTAACCATTAATTAATTACAAATCAATCAATTAATCACTATCTAATTTCCATCTTAATTAATCATCCTTAATTAATTATTCTCTAATTACATTTAAGTAATTAACCTTTAATAAATTTCATAAATGAATTATCCTTAACCATTTATAGTAATTAACCTTTAATTACTTTCATTAATTAATTAATTACAATTAATTACATTAAACTTTAATTAATTACATTAATTAATTATCCTCTAATCATTTATTATTGATTAATTATCTTTAATTAATCAACCCTTAATTATATCATTAATTATATTAATTAATGATCCTTTAATTATTTCTTAATTAATTATTGTTCTAATTAATCATATTTAATAATTAATCCTTAATAATTATATTCATTAATCACCCTTGATTAATCACAATTAGTAATTAATTATCCTTAATTACTTACATTAATTAATTAATTACTCCTTAATTAATTATCTTTAATTAATCCCTTGATTAATTACACAAAGTAATTAAACCCAAATTACTTCCATTAATTAATTATCCTTTAATTAACAAGTAATTAAACCCCAAACTACTTTATTTCTTTAATTAATTACATCCTTAATTGCCATCACTAATTATTTCACTAAGTAATTACACTCCATAAGTAATTTTACTTAACAAATCATCCAGTGATTATCTTAAATTAATTAAACTTAATTAATTAACTTAAACTAATCGCATTAAACTCAATTAATTACAACGAGTAATTAATTCCTTAATTACTTCATTAAGTAATCATACTTAAACAATTCTTCAAATAATTATCTTTAATTAATTAATATAATTAATTATTAAAAATTAATCACATTAATTAATCATTTAATAATTTCTAGTTAATGATCTTCATTAACTATTAACAATTCTTTGATTACTTCTCTTAAGTAATTAAACTTAAATTAATCATCATTAGTTACAAATTGATTTATCTTTAATAACCCATTAATTAATCTCTAATTATTTAATTAATTAAGTGCTTAAATGTAACTTAATTATTCTTTAATTACTTGATTAATTAATTTCAAATTATTAATTAAAAATCTATACTTATCTAATTTATGATCCTTAATTACAAATTAATTAATCCTTAATTAATTAACTTAAACCTTAATCAATTAATTTAAACCCTTAATTGCTTAATTAATTTATCCAAATCATTAATTAATTAAATTAATTAATTATCCATTTTAATTACCTTAATAATTTAATAATTCACAAATCATTAAATCTTAATTAACTTTAAGATAAAAACATTATTCTTATTAATGATTTAATTATCATTCACAAACACATATGAAAACACTTTACTTTCAAATTTACTTTTAAATTCCATTTCAAATTAAGATTCAAATTAAAACTCAAATTAAATACAAATTAAATTTTAACAAAATTTAAAAACAATTCAAAACCTTCTTAATCAAATGTTAAAGAACACTTATCTTTATAAAAGAAATTTATATAAGAGTTTAAAACCAAATCATTTTATAAAATATAATTTAACATTTAAAGTTGTTTTAAATATATTTTTTAATTTGATAAAACTTTATTTATTCAAAACTAAGATGCAAATTAAGTTTGAATCCAGATTTAAAACTTTTATTAAATCTTTGCTTTCAAATTTTAAATTCAATTTAAAATTTGAAACAAACGGGTTTTAAAACCTGTAATCAAAACAATGACCCGAGCAGACTTCAAATACTTTGGGTCAAACATCGTATGACTTCGAGCAACACATAAGAACAATTCGAGAAAACTTAAAACCATCCTTTGCTCACCCAAATTTCACCAGAAAACAAAGAAGTGCACCGTGCACATGCACAGTGGCTCCGACCCACTCTAGTCATCCATGATGACCTCTTCACATCGATGATCGACCTTGCACTCTCCGTCGATCATCAAAACACCGATAACAAACTCGAAATCGAATTCGAGTGTTCAAACACAATCCTGGAACCCAAACCAAACCTGGAACAAATGCAAACTCCATTCTCTGGCCACCGGAATGCTTACACTTCCGGTCACACATTCGGCGTCATCCAAACTTTAAATTTCCAGAGTTACGATGAACTCGATGCACCAGAGGAGCCGAGGAAAACCATAAACTTGACCATGCCTAAACTAGGGTTACAGGTTTCATTGATTAACCACCGTCGCCACCGTGCTTTGATCATCTTCCAGACATTTTTCCTAGACCCTCCGTTCATCCTTCCATCACCAGAAAAGACCCCGACCTCTACGAGCAAGTAGATCACTAGAAATCACCAAAACTACACAAATTAGGTCAACCCCAAACTGCTCTTCAACCTCGAGCTAAAATTATGATTTTAGTTTTTAAAATCAAGATTTTGGATGAGTTTTCAGATCCTAAGCCTGAAACATTGAATCATGATGTTTGAATTTTCACTTTAACTTGCTCTGTTGTTTTAATTTTCAAAGGCAAAACAAAATTATTTTAACTTAAATAAACTTTTAAACTTTAATCTATGATACAAAAAAACATATTTTGTTTGAAATTTAAACCTTAACATAGATTAGATTATGAGATAATGATTTTTGATCAAAACTTAAGCCTAAAAACTTAGAACAGGCAAGAACAAAATGCAACAGCAAGCATGCATCTATACATCCATGTATATACACAGAAAATTCAATCATATACATCCACACAATACTACTTTATTTCCAGTAATCCACATGCAATCAGATATCAGGATACTTAAGTTTTTAGAAAGGAAGTTACTCACCTATTTTACAGAAGAACAGAGCCTTTATTTGTATTTTGAAAAAGCTTTTGAATTTTAAACTTTGAGTTGCTGGAATGCGGAAGATTTCTTCTTTAATTTTAAAACTTGAATTACTGATTTCAAAAAAATGCTTGAATGCTGAAGAAAATTGCTGAAGAATGCTTCAGATAAATTCCAAGTTTGAAGAAAATACTTTGTAGGCTTTGGTATTGATCTTTGAAAATGTACAGGCTTTGATTCATCTCAGGTTTCTGGTTTGCAAATTTACTGACTTTGATTTTATAAAATTAATGAACAGGTTTTAATCTAGTTGAAGGAAGTTGATCTCAGATTTGAAGAGATGATGTTTCAGGTTTTGTGATTTTGAAACTGTACAGGTTGATGAATTCGAAAATGGTTTGCAGGTTTGTTTTTTATCTTTGAAAATGCGTTACAGATTTTATTTTGAGGAATTGTTTCAGGGTATTGTTCTATTGATTTCTGGTTTGAGGAGTTTGATTACTGATTTATGTTTTGAGAGAAGTTTGCTTAAGTTTTCTTTGATTGGAATTAAGATAGAAAAGAAAATAGAAGAGGAGGAAGCAATGTTATATAAGTTTATTTTGCGATTTATTTAAAATAAAAGAAAAATCAAAAATAATATGACACTTGTATTAAATTTCACCATTTTTCATCTTAAGTTGATTATTAATTTACACTTGTTATATGAAGCCTTAATATAATAACACTTGTCTTGTGTATTATTTATTTATTTTAAATGTTAAATAAAAAGCTTTACTTAATTTATTTATTCTTATGTAAATGTATATATTTCTTTTTAAATAGAAATGTAATTAAAGAAATTATATATAAATAAAAGCTTATCCAAATATTTTTAAAATGTCTATCTTTTGAATTTCAAAACTTTAAATTCAAATTCAAATTAAATTCTAAAATCCAACTTAAAAATCAAGTTATATATATACATATATAGCTATATATTTAATTTGAAATAACAATCCCATTTCTTACTGAAATATTTTTATATTTATATATAAAATTAATACATTATTAATATTGTTTAAAAATAACAAATTTGTAAAATTTTAAATAATTTATAAAAGAGATTATAAATTACTTTTATTACTAAATGAATAAATATATCATATGTAAATTACATTTTAAACTTTAAGCTAAAAATATAATTTAAAAAATTAATATTTACCTTAAGGGTTTTAAAACTATATAATTATTTATTTAAATAGATTTGAAAAGTTTTACATTAAATTAATCAGAATTTCCAAACTGGCAATTATATTTTAGAATTTGAAAACAAGATTTTATTTATTAAATTTCAAACCAAAGATTTCTATTTACAATATATACAAATATATATATTATAAATAGAAAACATTTTATTAATTTCAAAAGACAAAATTTACCAATTAACTATTTATTTGCTTTTAACAGAATAAACATGCCGATTTTAAATTAAATTATAAGTGACAATTATTAAATCAATTTAATTTTTAATACAGATTATTAAATTGATATTTCCCAAAATTCTGGGTCATCACATTCCTCCCCCCTTAAAAGAATTTCGTCCCCGAAATTTAAAAGCAAAGGTAATTTAATAACCCATCAAAGATTTTAATTTTAAACCACAAGCATATATTATCAACAATATGTTAACAACCATAGCAACCAATTCACTCAATCAAACACATCTAACTATCCAGACAAAATTCTGGGTAGAACTTCCTAGAGTTTCCTTGGTATAAACACTAGGACACTCACTCTACAGAACCCAAACAATCTATACTACTAAGCTACAGAGCTCCTACTCACTTAGATCTACAAAACTGAATAGGATATCAGACCACAGTTATGTCCTGCTTAACTACCAAATCCTCTAGAACTGCTGGTTCCACAACCAAAGATGGATCAGACACGTACTTCCTCAGAGATACGTGAAACGCATTGAATTCCAGTCTTCCAAACTGGCAATTCAATCCCAGTAGAATAAAGCACTTATCCTAAACAGAACATAGAAGAGATCCAATATATCGGAGCTAGCTTTCTAGTCTTACCAACTTATAGCTCCTTTGATTGGAGAAAACCTACCCAAAATCAAATCTCCGACTTCAAATTCCGAATTCCTCCATCTCTTATCCACAAAAATCATATGATGATCCAGGGCTGCCTACATCCTTCCTAATTAGCTCAACCTTTGCTGATGCCTCTCAAAACAAATTGGACCAAAAACCAATCCAATAAAAATGATCCTCTCAAGATCAACCAAAATCAAGAACTCAAACTCTACTATCATCAGTAGAAAACAACTTCTCCTGAGCACTCGCCAAACTTGCCTCTGATCCTGAAAACTTCCACTCTAGAACAGCTGCTACCTTGCTTCCGCTGCATAACTCTGATCTGAAGTAGATGAGAATGCTGATGATGAACACTAACACAAACTTATCCGACACATCCCGGAAGACACGGTTCATCAAATCCATAAAGAGAAAACTCAAAAGTACTGTGGAATCCTGAGCTGCTTCACCCGATCTCTCTCTAGGAGCCATCCTTCAACCAAATTGAACTACCGGTACCACTCCTGGAATCCTAGTTGATAAGGAAACTCAATCTCCAGATGCTAAGGCAAACCTCTGACCTCTATGAAGACATCCGCAAAAATTTCTGACAAACCAAGCGAACACTCAACTATCGCAAGTCACTTTTGCGATCAACCCAGACCAATATCCAAAGATACTTTTCTCTCTTTACCAATCAAAACAGTTTATACTAATCTAGCCAATCCATCGAAGAAATGGATCCACTCTGCTGCTTATGAACTCCATCTCTAGAAATCTACTAGCTAGATGACCTTCTTGCAGTCACACAAAACACTCCAAGCTGAAATGCTGCCACATATGCCAAAGACTTCCTAATCCATAAGCTCCTCAAGAAACTCGGGCCTCGAACTAAACAAAAACACCCAGCTGAACCTAGCCACCTCACCGATGTAGACACACTTCCTAAAACTTGCTTCAAAAGGAACATCTTCGGAAAAATCCATAGTCACTGCATCTCACCACGCAACTACAACTTCCTAAGGTTGCCAAGATACCATCACTTGCTTCTGCCTAACCGACAGATCCAAACTTTACTCATCCAATCTTGCATTTAAAAGATGGACTCCGAACCTTAGAAAATCTTCCTTCATAGATTGGTGAAATCCTTTCACCACTGCAAAACTTACTTGAGACGGTATTAGGTCTACAGTCTCGGCAGATACACTTCCAACCCTAACATTCAGACTCCTACCATTGGTAGTCGTGCTACACACACCACTGCCCTTCCTACCTTTAGAACTTATATTGGAAAACTCGAACAGGTAAACCAACAAATAGGTAGAAATAAATATATATAAATATATATGTTAAAATTACAAATACGCTCTCTCAAGAAAGAAAAACACTCCAAAGCCTAGGTATTCACTCAACCTAGCGCTCTGATACCAACTGTGACGACCCATCTTTTTCTCCACAGAAAGACGCATCATATTTAAGAAAGAAAGAGATAGAAAAGAGAAAGATAGTGAATAAAGAAAGAAACAACATCAGAGTCTCAACAGCGGAACGAATAAATTATATTAATCACATAAAATAGTACATAGTATACAATATCTATAAAAGTTACATAAATACAAATCACATACTAGGTAGTTATAAACACCTGTCTGGTTATTACGACTCAAATATAACACAAACAAACGACTCAGGGATCACATAGCGTAACACTATATATATCTATAAATGCTGAAGCCTCCTGCTCCATTGCTCCTCCAGAATTCGTCAAAGCTAACCTGAATCCCTTGGCTCCTCGTAAAAATTTGAGTACCCAAGAGTTTAAGAAAACAGAAGATAAACTCCGGGTCAGACATGGGTCTGGTGTGAGTAACAGGTTAAAGTTTCTTAACTTTTGAAAATCCTTTGAAAACAAAAGGTATCACGTAAGACTCTCCACATAAACATGGGTAAGTTTTTACCTTACGCTGACCAAAACATTTGATAGGAAATCCGGTGATATTATAATAGGGTCTAGGGTTTTCAAATAAAATACAGAAATAGCTGGAATGCTTACATCTCACGTTCCAACATAGTTGGGCACAACTAAAATGTACGGCACCTATTGGAGATTGCATTCCATACAATGGTAGGGCTACTGGGGTACCGTCCGTCACAGTACGTGGCCTAGATCACTGTACCTAGGATGACTTCCAATCCCCTGCAACACAAAGACGGAACCATCCCTTACTAGACAGTCCCGAACAAGACAACTCGGCAGTTGTTGCAATCAACTGCCCCACACAGCCGAAATAAAAGGGACCTCTAGACAGGGGTAAATCGCATCCTACTTGGGTGCTACCCACTTAGCCTTGCTGCACCTCCCCTGTTTTAGCCATTCCCAGTTGATGAGGCTTGAGGCTACAATTACCTTTAGAGAACACATCTCTTAGAATGCTCATCGTCCACCTGACGATGTTCTGAAAGCATTCAATCCATACAAGTTCGTTTCGGGTTCGAATGAAACCGAAGGCATTATCTCATTGCACTCATTTTGGAATCACCTTCAGAGTTAACGACGATAACCCTTGCACTCTGAATCTTCATCTTCACTTGAGATTCACGACCTATCGTTAATTTGGATCGATGTGGTTTTCGGATATCCAAATCTGGAAACCCGATCCCGGTCTCATCGAAATCCAAAACGCCATCTTTTAGGTCCAAGTTGTTTTAAAGTTAAAACAATTCAATTCTATTATCTTTATACACACAGATAGATAATTCACATCTCACAAATAGATAATTCACATTATCATCACAAATTGATAATTCACATTATCATCACAAATAGATAATTCACATTATCATCACACTTCAACCAAAGCATCCATATCACACAACATCACTTATCTCATATCTGAGATCTCAAACCATTCAAGGCAATCAATATCATCCATCCATACATAAGCAAGGATTAAGTAATCACACTATAATTAATTTAAAAATGAATTAAATTAATAACTTCCATCTCTAATCAATTTAAATAAATTAAATTAATTACCTTCATCACTATAAATCCTACTTCTTAACCATTAATTAATTACAAATCAATTAATTAATCACTATCTAATTTTCATCTTAATTAATCATCATTGATTAATTATTCTCTAATTAATAAATTTCACAAATTAATTATCCTTAAACATTTATAGCAATTAACCTTTAATTACTTTCATTAATTAATTAATCATAATTAATTACATTAAACCTTAATTAATTACATTAATTAATTATCCTCTAATCATTTATTGTTGATTAATTATCTTTAATTAATCAACCATTAATTATATCATTAATTATATTAATTAATGATCCTTCAATTATTTCTTAATTAATTATTGTTCTGATTAATCATATTTATTAATCCTTAATTAAATATATTTATTAACCATCCTTGATTAATCACAATGTTAACGCCGAGCGACTCAAGGAGCCTACGATCCATAATAGTTACCGACTCATGTAAAGGAGCGACTCAGTAAGTGCCGACTCATCAAGACTAGCGACTCAACTAGCCCACGACTCATCCAGTAAGTGCCGACTCATCAAGACTAGCGACTCAACTAGCCCACGACTCATCCAGTAAGTGCCGACTCATCAAGACTAGCGACTCAACTAGCCCGCGACTCATCCTATAAGGCCACTCAAAGGAGCGACTCACGACTTAAGGAGCCTAATAAGTTAAAGCGTCAGCGACTCAACATGTAGGGCAGTCAGCGACTCATTGGTGGCAACGACTCAGCGAGCTAGTGCTTTAAAGGTACAGTGTGGATTAACGACTCAGCAGGGTCTGCGACTCAAGGCCTAGACCAATTCAACGACTCAAGAGGCCGCTACGACTCAAAAGATGGGCCGACACCCGACACAAGACTCAGAGGCAAGTTCAAGATCATGCTGCAAAGAAGTGACTTGCAGACGACTCACGACTCATCATGAGTCGGTCACGACTCATGATGAGTCGACCACGACTCATGACTTTGCAATTTTAGCCTAGGAAGTTTGCCTATAAATACGTAGCCACTTCCAACGTTCAAAGGACTTTTGGGGGGACGGACTTCCTACGGGCCATTACTCTGCTATTGTCTCGACTTCAAGCAACACTCAAGCAACATTTCTATCACTCCAATCACCAAAGACATTTCAACAAATCTCGTGAAGAAAAATAACTCATTCATCATGCATTCAAAGGATTCTTCTACATCGGGGTTTGAGATATTTGTCTAAGTGTGTTGTAATCGGAGTTGATTGTAAAAAAACTGTATCTAAATAAACAATAAAGAGCTTCAAAGTGGACGTAGGCTTGATCCTAAGCCGAACCACTATAAATACTGCGTCTCTTACTGTTTTTCTACATACTTTCTGCTTATTTCTGATTCCCATACAAGTGGGTGGTGCTTTCACAATCACATCTTATACACTAGGGTGTTGACGTTTAAATTTAAGCGTTAACATTTTGGTGCTTTCACTGAGAATTGAACTCAGGACTTCTATCATCATTGCTTTACAGAAGATTTGTAGAGAGAATTTCCTTGAAGACTAGAAGTCTAGCAGAAATTATGGCTTCTGAAAGGAAACGAAAGTTTTTGAGGTTTGAAGGTACTAGCAGCAACGCCATTGCTCTTCCCGCATTAGGGGAAACAGCTTCAACTATTGGGGTCACAAAGGCTGAATTAAAGGCTGTGATTTATGGAATATATCAACACATGGAAGTTCAAAGTAATAGAATACTGGACAAGATGAACACATTGCAAGAGGAAGTCCGTCGACTAGAAAGCAATATAAAAACCATTGCTAAGGAGGCTCAGGTTTCAGAAGAATGGAATATTCCTCAACGAGCAACTGGCATTATTGGACCATTCCCCCAAACAGAAAGTTCATGGCCACGACCAACTATCCACGAACGTTTGTCAAGGGCAACTTTCGAGAGAATAGTTGACGACCACCCATTGAGTCCTGGTAACGATGAAGAATACATACCGGAGATGATTGAACAAAGAGAGGACGATGGAGGGAAAAGAAAGCAGAAGCTCTTGAAAAAAGCTCGACGCTTCAGATCCTCTGACTTCACTCCCTTGACCGACACTCCGGAAAATATCTTCTTGGCAACAAAGGATGTTGTTGTGTACCCCAAACCATCTCTGTTGAGAAGAAGCGCAACAGACAATGGAAAATTCTGCCGATTTCACAATCAGCCTGGCCATGACACCAATCAATGTCGCCATTTAAGGAAGGAGATTGAAGAGTTGCTCAAACAGAATGAACTGCAACAATATGTGAAAAGAGATGGAATTAACTACTCCTCATCCTCCAAGGTGCAGCTGGTGTCCGCTCAACAATGTAGCTCAAATAAAAGAACCGTGGCACAGGGAAATGAAGGTCCTATCATCAGTATCGTCACAGCAAGCCCTCACCAGGTAGGAAAAAATTGGATGAGACGGGAAGACATGCACACGCTTCAGGAAGACCTTCAAAGTGAAAGGAAGTTTCGATTCTGAAAAACGTTGCCATCCAATCCTTTCAAGCCAAAAGATTCAATCCCTAAAGCTTGGGGCAACAACTGCTTTCTTACTTTACTTGAATACTATGTTTCAAATTTGTAAAGGAATGCTGATCCAATAATTCTTGTATCAAAATCTGTTATAAAGACAGTGCAAATAAATAATAAAAACTATAAGCCTTGTTCTCCCTATTATTACAAGTCGCTTATTTTATTTCGATATGTGAAATATTCTAAGAATGTCACTAAAATTATCGATCTAAATTTGCAGGCAATCAATGTCCAGCCGATTCGTTACAATATCAAGCAACCCTTGGTAGCTTTCTAAAGCAAGCCTTAAGTGACGAAAGTCCAGGGGCAAAACCTAAATAAGAAATACTCTAAGCAAATAAATAAGATTTGGCTAGAGTATGCTTCTTCAGTTAAAACCACCTGCCAACAGAAGAAGATAGTGCACACTTAAGGATGGCACTGAGGCACTGCTAATATAATCAATCAAGTTCGCAACTGTCAAAAGAGAACCAATTCCAAGAACTTGGAATAATAGCCACTTACATCCATATTTTACATAAAAACTCTGCTGAGATATTGCAATAAATTTACAGATATATGATTCTCTTGTTAAGGGCAATTGCAAGGCAGGCAAATAACAACAGCAGTAAAGTGAATATAGGCCCAATTCTGGCTAAATCACTATAATTCTCGTGTTCCCTACTATTATAAACTGCTCTGTTTTATTTTGGCGTATGAAATACGTTGAGCGTGTTGCTAAAAAGACCATTTAATAATGCAGGCCATAAAACAAGACTTACCAGTCATGAGACGAAGCGATCCGCAACAACATCCAGTAGTCAAGCACTGAGCCATTCAAAATTCCCATATCCAAATCTTACAAAAGGAGAACTTCAACCGAAAGTAAGCAAGGTGGATAAAAGCAGATCATATATAGCTAACCGCAAATGTATGAACAAACAAACGGCCAGTTAAAGAACCTACATCTGCCACCACCAATTTGCTTAACTATAAAATATATTCCTTTGGGTAAGGGAGAGGCTTGGCAGCTAAAAGCAATGACCCTTGTGAAGTAATGGGAATTGTCAACATGAATCAACGGCAAAAAAGTATGCGAGAGCAAGCATCAGCCAACAAAAGATCATTTCGGAAGTGCCAGCCCTTTTTGAAGGCATAATTCCTCAGGGGATAGAGACCTCAAGCGGGCTCCATCGAAAAAGGTGTCTCTCTCGTTACAAAGTCGTGGAGTTACCAGCCAACACACTCCCGAGAATCCATCCAAACAAGAAAAGGAAACTCCAAACTTCCTGACAATAACCCTCCTCTGGGGCACACATTTCACCACAATCGGTCGACACATTCCCGTGAGACGAAAAGCCCTCTTCGGAGGCCAAATGCTTCTCTACGGAGACCGAATGCTTCTCCTCAGAGACCAAAGCCCTCTTCGGAGGCCAAAAGCCCTCTTCAGAGGCCAAATGCTTCTCTACGGAGACCGAATGCTTCTCCTCAGAGACCAAAGCCCTCTTCGGAGGCCAAAAGCCCTCTTCAGAGGCCGAATGCTTCTCTACGGAGACCGAATGCTTCTCCTCAGAGACCAAAGCCCTCTTCGGAGGCCAAAAGCCCTCTTCAGAGGCCAAATGCTTCTCTACGGAGACCGAATGCTTCTCCTCAGAGACCAAAGCCCTCTTCGGAGGCCAAAAGCCCTCTTCAGAGGCCAAATGCTTCTCTACGGAGACCGAATGCTTCTCCTCAGAGACCAAAGCCCTCTTCGGAGGCCAAAAGCCCTCTTCAGAGGCCGAATGCTTCTCTACGGAGACCGAATGCTTCTCCTCAGAGACCAAAGCCCTCTTCGGAGGCCAAAAGCCCTCTTCAGAGGCCAAATGCTTCTCTACGGAGACCGAATGCTTCTCCTCAGAGACCAAAGCCCTCTTCGGAGGCCAAAAGCCCTCTTCAGAGGCCAAATGCTTCTCTACGGAGACCGAATGCTTCTCCTCAGAGACCAAAGCCCTCTTCGGAGGCCAAAAGCCCTCTTCAGAGGCCAAATGCTTCTCTACAAAGACCCCTAATGGGATATATGCCACAAAAAAGAAAGTTCTCTACTCAACAAAAAAGATTGGAGAAGTCATGACCCTCCAACCATGAGAGAGTAACTTCCAGGCGATGCAAACCCTATCGGGGGCACATTTCACCAGGAGTTGAAGCGTAACAGCCGCTCTTCGGAATTACGCTTCACCAGAGTTGAAATGCAAACAAAATAAAGACCTCTTCGGGGGCACATTTCACCAGGAGTTGAAGTGTAACAGCCGCTCTTCGGAATTTCACTTCACCGGAGTTGAAAGACAAACAAAATAAAGACCTCTTCGGGGGCATATTTCACCAGGAGTTGAAGTGTAACAGCCGCTCTTCGGAATTTCACTTCACCGGAGTTGAAAGACAAGCAAAATAAAGACCTCTTCGGAGGCACAATTAAGAAGAAAGACCTCTTCGGAAGCCCACGTTTCGCCGAGATTGAAATAAAACTTCCAAGTGTTGAAACGTGAAAAGGCTTTCATCAAAGGCACAACTCTTTGGGGGTACACGTTTCACCAAGATTGAAATAAAACTTCCAAGTGTTGGAACGTGAGAAATCCCTCCTCAGAGGTACAACCCCCTCCCGGGAACACAATTAAGTAGAAAGACCTCTTTGGAAACCCACGTTTCACCGAGATTGAAATAAAACTTCCAAGTGTTGAAACGTGAAAAGGATTTCTAAAGCATAACTCTTTGGAGGTACACGTTTCACCGAGATTGAAATAAAACTTCCAAGTGTTGAAACGTGAAAAAATCCCTCCTCAGAGGTACAACTTTCTATAAAAAAAAAAAAAAAAAAAAAAAAAAAAAAAAAAAAAAAAAAAATCCTCATCAAAAGCGTACTTTAAATTTCAAAGGAAAAGTAATTTGCCTACTATGGGAAATGATCGTAAAAAGAAAAGAAGTTAAAGTACCCTTCAGAGGTCCGCTCTACCACATAGAGGAATTCACTTGATGAGATATGTACTTAAGCAAAAAGAAAGAAGTGATTTCTTCAAAGGACAAAGCGCGTAGAAACTCATACGAAGGGGGTTGTACTCTACAAGAATTCTTTTTAAAATAAAAATAACATAATTATTCTTTAGCAAATAAGAGTGCAAGTCCCCTCGAAGTATAGAATATTGCAGCAAACTTATGGAATGGGGGCAATATAGTATAATTACACACTGTATGATATAACTAAACCAGCAAAAGGTAACGCTCAAGTAACATACCATGAGCTCGCTGCAATATCAAATGAACTCATGCCAAAACGAATAACAAATGTACTCTCTAATTCAAACAAAAGTTTGTACAAACGAAGAATCATTTTATTCAATTATAGTGCAGGTACAGGTCTCAAAATAAAGAAAAGCGGGGGCCGGTACCCGCACAATTCTCAGCCAGTACATGCAAAACACAAAAAAACTAGAAACTAAAGATCTTCACTTCTTTTTGCTGCCTTTAGACCCTTTACCCGGCCGGATGATCAGTTTTTCAGGACGATCGGTGGGCATAAGGGAAGTAGGAGAGGAAGGCGCAACCGGTTCAACTTCCGGCTCCTCTTCAGTGGCGATGATTTTCTTCCCCCTCCTCTTGGATGTCCCACGCTTCTTTCTCCTTTGCGAGGAAGACTCACTCCCCGGAGTGACAAGTTTAGATAGAACAACGTCGTCAGAAGGAGTTCGCTCCGGGGATATATCACCTCCTTCAAGTCTCTCATCTTTCTGCTCTTGCGAAGCGACGGGATCATCCAAGCCGTGAAGAGCCTCTATTTGTTCTTCCTGTGATCTGGGTTGCGAGGCAGTAGGAGGCGCCACCTGAAGAGATGGAGGAAGGATAACCGGAGGAGTAGAAGTTTGAGCAGTACTTGGTGCTTTCTCTACAGAAGAAAAGAGGTTAAAGTCAGTAAAAAGAGGAGATGAAGGCTCACCAATAAAGTTAGTAGAGAGAGGAGATGAAGGCTCATCGAGATTGAGAAGATAACCAAGGAGTTCATGAAACTCATGTGAAGCAAATGAATAACCCGCTTGAACAGAATTGACAGTGGCGGGATTAACAGTGAGGTTACCTGGTGAAGCTGATCTCCTGATATCAACTTCATATGCTTGCGCGTCAGCGCTCTCATCGCCCTCATCTCCACCATGTACACTTGTAATCTCAGTAGTAATTTTGGTAGGAGAAGCAAAATGGGAACTGGAACCAATGATGTTGATTTCGGACAAAGAAGGTGGCTGAACCGGGGTAGTTGAAGTAGTTCCTTCAACCTGCCCCCCTTCTGTCGCTTCGGTTCTTAGTTTAGCAAGTTGTTCCTTTCCCCTGGCGAGAGCAGTGCGAGCGTCCTCATCAAAATAATGCCTTTCCAAGGCTGACTCATCATAACCAGCACCCTCAGCACCAAGCATATCGAGGGCAGCCTCCCACACTTCGGCTAAAGTGATCTCGTACTTGGGACCTAGAAAAGCAAGGCTTCCACGCCCCAAGACGCTATGTAAGTAGAAGTCGAATAGTGTCGAGCCAAAGCTATTCTTAGTCTCCTCGTGAGATTCCTCAGCTGCGATTCTGCCGGCGACGGCCTCATCGCGCTCCCTCTCCGTTTTAGAAAGCTGAAGTTTGAGCATTTGTATCTCCGCTTCCTGGGATTTGTTTTTCATTTGGAGCTCCGCAACATCAGTAATATAGCCCTCATTAATTCTTTTCTGAGCTTCGAGCCTATCCTCAGCATCCCGTTGGCTGGCATGAGCATCTCTTACCTGTCTGAGAAGCACTTCTTCTTTTTGAGAATATGAGGTAGAGGAAGCAGCAAGCTCATCTCTCAACTTCTCGACCTTTGCTTCAAGCTCCTCGTTGTAGGAAGTAATGCTTCTCATCTCGGTATCATGCTGCTCAAGGACCTTTTGCCACTCAGCCTTATCATTTTCCATGGTGAGCATGGCCTCTAAGTTGGCGCGGTTAACTCGTTGAAGCTCATCAACAAGCTTCTGCCAGTTTGACATCCTCTCGATGTCAAGTTTAACAGCGTCAAGATTTCGCAGCATGGCGGGCTTGTCGATTGGAACCAGGTCAAGATCGAATCTCACGCCTTTTAAGCACCATTGTGGAAAGCGACTTTGTAAGGTGGCTGGGCCAGGCCCCACTTGAAATTTAGGCCTGCTTATTATTGTCTGGATGTCCTCCTTTCCGAGAGCAGGAGAGTCGGAAGAAATATCAAGAGGGGCAGGGGCAGTAGGCTTGTCGGGAGTGGTGGAAGCATGTCTCTCACCATGTCGAGCTCGTTTGCTCGAATCTTCTACTACATGACCTTTTCCCCGGTCATCGTGTGATTTCCTTTTATAGGAATCGTCACCTCTCTGCGGGGAGTCGCGATGCTCATCCCTATCCCTCCTTTCCCGAGCTTTTCGAGCAGCCCTCTCTTCATCAGACTCCCTATAGGAAGAGAAGTAGCGCCCATAATTATACTGTCCACGCCCACCATAGCGTTGAAAATCTTGATAGTATGATCCACCGCGTGTCATTGGAGAATCTGAAATAAGAAAAGATAAGCTTCAGAAATCTTTAAAGCATAAGAAGATAAGTGCATAAGTGTGCTGGAAAATTCTTAAGTGGTGTGTGAAGTGCAAACTACTCGCATTGGGCTAACGAACCACTTCTCAGTTGGGGGGATGTAATAGGTTTCGCTATCGGTGGCAATTCTTGGAATAAAGAAGTTGGAGTCAGTTGGAGGGCAGATGTCACTTCAATTGTTGGAGGTATAACTTTACCACGAGCAGGATCATCTTTAGAGAGCTCTTGGGAAGAGATAAATAAGTCACTTAAATCCCCAAAGACATCATCATCGTCATGCCTAGCCTGGTTCCCTCCATCAGTTCCTTTATCGGCATTTTTCATAGTTTGGGAAGGTTGCTCCTCTTCTTCTTCAGTAATGGGGGGAAGCGCGGACTTTTCGGATGGCCCCGTGTCGTCTCGTGGAGTAGAGCACTTCACTAATGGAGTTCCAGTAGAAGTTTCTCCCTGCACACGATCTTTAGTGGAGACCGAGGCGTCGAGAGTTTTCGTCGGAGAATCGGGAACTTCAGTCGGGGCTTCATGAGGCTGAGTAAAGCGAGAGGGATGGAGAAGTCCGTATTGGTGTAAAAATTCATCGCTTAGCAGAAACTTTATGCTCCTTTCTTCTGCCGGCACAGCATTTAATCTTTCTAAAATTTGCTTAAAACTTGGGTCCCTGGTAGGGGGTGGAAGCGCTAAAACAGGAACAAAGAATGAAGTTAGCAACTAAAAGTTCGGATCTCAAAAATGGCTTCAAAGCGGAAAGAATATAGACAGGAAATCTTACTTCCTACTCTCCAGATGGCATAAAACCCTGGAGGGCAACGAACGAAGAAAAACTGATTCAAAAATCCGTGAGCGCTTTCGGAGAGATCAGTAATAAGTTTGCGGTTTCGAGCGCTTCTTATAACCACAATGGAGGGATGGTCTTTAATTTTTGTAAATGAGCAGAAATAACAGATCTCCCCGAAGCTTGGTAGTCGATCCAAGGTTCTCCTAAATAGAACACATAACCCCATCAGAATAGCATAGCCATTGGGGTGTAATTGGAATGGAGAGATAGACAGCCGAAGCAAGAACTGTTGAAGAAAGTCGTTAAAAGGAGGAATAGCGCCATTTAAGCACATTTGGCGATTGACAGCAACAAAACCAAGAGGTGGCCTATCGGCAGTATCATTTGGCCCCGGTAGTAAGGCGTCAGCATCATCGATGCCAAACTGGACGCACAATTGATTAAACGTCCGTTGATTCAGAGTTGTTGGTATTCTCTCTGGAGGGTTATCCACAGGAATAGCTACCGGAAAGGTATCTTCAGTCTGACTCATCGGCTCTTCTTGATGAGAAGTCATTCTACACAAGCAACTGGATGTTCAAATGCGAAGGTGCGCGTTTCCTAAAAAGTGTGAAGTGTTGTGCAAGACTAGAAAAGTGACAAGTATATATAACTAGGATTACACTAATCGATGCTTGATCGATGGTAAACATTTCAGAACTTGTTAACTTAAAAGTTCAAACATAATATTAGTGCAAGCAAGTCGATTTCAATTGACTACTTCAGCATTGCTTTGATATTTTGTTTGAAATAGATATATTAAAGGCACTTCATATATGCAGTTCATTCAAGTTAATCATCTATCGTTAACTAATCTGTCATTCGGTGTGGGCAATCAATGACAGTATATTCGTCCCAATTTTCTGTAAACATTGTGTTAGACAGGTTATTAGCTTGCAAGAGTGACCTGTGGAAAAAATACGACAAAGTTCAACAGTTCAAAGTTCAAGCAAAATTTACAAGTGTTAAGTCGTCAACGACTCAATAATTCCTTGTATTGGTTAAGCTAAGTCATTGGTTATTTGGATGACTCGGTTACGGCCTAAAGGATATGCGGCGAGTTAAGTTAAGTTCTATGAGTTGTAATGTGCATGAAGGAAAAAGCCTCAAATCAGAACAATGCAAATTTCTTTAAATCCTGTCTCGGCCGCGACTCAAATCTAAGGAGGCATTTAGTTGAGTCGGTCATAGGTTCAAGCATGGAAAAGAGGCTCAAGTACTGAGTCGTTCAGGGCTTATGGTTTGAGTCGTGTATAGTTTGAAAGGTTGAGTCATGGAAAGTAACCCAAGTGCTGAGTCGTTCACGGCTCATGGCTTGAGTCGTTCGCGACTTATAGTTTAAGTCATCTACGGTTTATGGCTAAAGCATTGAGTCGTATACGGCTGAGATTGCAAGGCTTTTCAAAATCAGTGGTCGAAAGGCAAAACCTAATTCGCTAACTCTTGGAATTCCTCATCACGCCTCATCTCACAGCCCCCCTTTTTTCCTGTCTCAATCCACTAACCCGGTAATGCTAAGGCAACAAGGATCTGTCACATTCCCAATGGAGCCCATCGTCCTTCCATACCAACAAATCACCCGAGAAACAATCTGAAATGTTTCGCATCGATCTTAAATTCAATGCATTGCTGGACTCGCGTATCGAATAGTGATCTAGAATCGATTACAACAATTCAAAGTGAAGCGCAGCACATGAAAACAAACTAAAGCCGAAAGATGAGAATTTGTGATTCAACGTTGATTATTATGGATTAAGATTGAATTTGCTTACGAAGTATGATGGTTGGGATGAATCGGAAAGTAGCAGGGTTGAATTCGCCTTCGGAAATGAGATTCAAAGATGCGTTAATGGCGTCACAAGATGATGAGACAGAGATCAAGTGAGGAAGAAGAACAACGCAATAGCTTATATACAAGGCAGGGGAGAATGAGAAAGGACTCACGAGTCATAGGCCGCCCTGAGTCGGTCACGACTCAAGAAGAAAGTCGAAGCACACGACTCATGATATAAGCGTGTACTTCGAGGGGCAATTGTTAACGCCGAGCGACTCAAGGAGCCTACGATCCATAATAGTTACCGACTCATGTAAAGGAGCGACTCAGTAAGTGCCGACTCATCAAGACTAGCGACTCAACTAGCCCACGACTCATCCAGTAAGTGCCGACTCATCAAGACTAGCGACTCAACTAGCCCACGACTCATCCAGTAAGTGCCGACTCATCAAGACTAGCGACTCAACTAGCCCGCGACTCATCCTATAAGGCCACTCAAAGGAGCGACTCACGACTTAAGGAGCCTAATAAGTTAAAGCGTCAGCGACTCAACATGTAGGGCAGTCAGCGACTCATTGGTGGCAACGACTCAGCGAGCTAGTGCTTTAAAGGTACAGTGTGGATTAACGACTCAGCAGGGTCTGCGACTCAAGGCCTAGACCAATTCAACGACTCAAGAGGCCGCTACGACTCAAAAGATGGGCCGACACCCGACACAAGACTCAGAGGCAAGTTCAAGATCATGCTGCAAAGAAGTGACTTGCAGACGACTCACGACTCATCATGAGTCGGTCACGACTCATGATGAGTCGACCACGACTCATGACTTTGCAATTTTAGCCTAGGAAGTTTGCCTATAAATACGTAGCCACTTCCAACGTTCAAAGGACTTTTGGGGGGACGGACTTCCTACGGGCCATTACTCTGCTATTGTCTCGACTTCAAGCAACACTCAAGCAACATTTCTATCACTCCAATCACCAAAGACATTTCAACAAATCTCGTGAAGAAAAATAACTCATTCATCATGCATTCAAAGGATTCTTCTACATCGGGGTTTGAGATATTTGTCTAAGTGTGTTGTAATCGGAGTTGATTGTAAAAAAACTGTATCTAAATAAACAATAAAGAGCTTCAAAGTGGACGTAGGCTTGATCCTAAGCCGAACCACTATAAATACTGCGTCTCTTACTGTTTTTCTACATACTTTCTGCTTATTTCTGATTCCCATACAAGTGGGTGGTGCTTTCACAATCACATCTTATACACTAGGGTGTTGACGTTTAAATTTAAGCGTTAACACACAATTAATAATTAATTATCCTTAGTTACTTACATTAATCAATTAATTACTCCTTAATTAATTATCTTTAATTAATCCTTTGATTAATTACACAAAGTAATTAAACTCAAATTACTTCCATTAATTAATTATCCTTTAATTAACAAGTAATTAAACCCCAAACTATTTCATTTCTTTAATTAATTACATCATGTAATTACCATCACTAATTACTCCACAAGTAATTATACTCCACAAGTAATTATACTTAACAAATCATCCAGTGATTATCTTAAATTAATTAAACTTAATTAATTAACTTAAACTAATCACATTAAACTCAATTAATTACAATGAGTAATCAACTCCTTAATTATTTCATTAAGTAATCATACTTAAACAATTCTTCAAATGATTATCTTTAATTAATTAATATAATTAATTATTAAAAATTAATCACATTAATTAATCATTTAATAATTTCTAGTTAATGATCTTCATTAACTATTAACAATTCTTTAATTACTTCTCTTAAGTAATTAAACTTAAATTAATCATCATTAATTACAAATTTATTTATCTTTGATAACCCATTAATTAATCTCTAATTATTTAATTAATTAAGTGCTTAACTGTAACTTAATTATTCTTTAATTACTTGATTAATTAAGTTCAAATTATTAATTAAAAATCTATACTTATCTAATTTATGATCCTTAATGACAAATTAATTAATCCTTAATTAATTAACTTAAACCTTATTCAATTAATTTAAACCCTTAATTACTTAATTAATTAATCCAAATCATTAACTAATTAAATTAATTATTCATTTTAATTACCTTAATAATTTAATGAATCACAAATCAATTAATCTTAATTAACTTTAAGATAAAAACATTATTCTTATTAATGATTTAATTATCATTCACAAACACATTTGAAAACATTTTACTTTCAAATTTACTTTTAAATTCCATTTCAAATTAAGATTCAAATTAAATACAAATTAAATTTGAACAAAATTTATAAACAATTTAAAAACCTTCTTAATCAAATGTTAAAGAACACTTATCTTTATAAAAGAAATTTATATAAGAGTTTAAAACCAAATCATTTAAATTCAAATCATTTTAAAAAATATACTTTAACATTTAAAGTTGTTTTTAACATTTTTTTAAAAATTTGTTAAAACTTTATTTATCTCAAAACAAAGATACAAATTAAATTTGAATCCATATTTAAAACTTTGTTTAAATCTTTGCTTTAAAATTTTAAATTAAATTTAAATTTGAAACAAACAGGTTTTAAAACCTGTAATCAAAACAATGACCCGAGCCCAGGCTTCAAATACTTCGCGTCAAACATCATATGACTGCGAGCAACATACAAGAACGACTCGAGAAAACTCAAAACCATCCTTTGCTCACCCAAACTTCACCAGAAAACAAAGAAGCGCACCGTGCACATGCACGGTGGCTCCGACCCACTCCAGTCTTCCACGATGACCTCTTCACATCGGCGATCGACCTCGCACTCTCCCTGGATCATCACACCAACAACAAACTCAAAATCGAATTCAGTGTTCAAACCCAATCCTGGAACCATAACCCAAACCTAAAACAAACGCAAACTCCATTCTCCGGCCATCGGAGAGCTTACACTTCCGGTCACACATTCGCCATCATCCAAACTTCAAATTTCCAGAGTTACGATGAACTCGATGCACCAGAGGAGCCGAGGAAAACCATAAACTTGACCATGCATAAACTAGGGTTACAGATTTCATTGATTAATCGCCTCGCCACCATGCTTTGATCATCTTCCAGACATTTTTCCCAGAACCTCCGTTCATCCTTCCATCACCAGAAAAGACCCCGACCTCTACAAGCAAGTAGATCACCAGAAATCACCAAAAATACAAAATTAGGTCAACCCTAAACTGTTCTTCAACCTCAAGCTAAAAAATTATGATTTTAGTTTTAAAATCAAGATTTTAGATGAGTTTTCAGATCCTAAGCCTGATACATTGAATCATGATGTTTGAATTTTCACTTTATATTAACTTGCTCTTTTGTTTTAATTTTCAAAGACAAAACAAAATTATTTTAACTTAAATAAACTTTTAAACTTTAATCTATGAAACAACAACCATATTTTATTTGAAATTTAAAGCTTAACATAGATTAGATTATGAGATAATGATTTTAGATCAAAACTTAAGCCTAGAAACTAAGAACAGGCAAGAACAAAATACAACAGCAAGCATGCATCTATACATCCATGTATATACACGGAGAATGCAATCATATACATCCACATAATACTACTTTATTTCCAGTAATCCACATGTAATCTGATATCAAGATATTTTATTTTTTAGAATGGAAGTTACTCACCTGTTTTACAGAAGAACAGAGCTGTTATTTCTATTTTGAAAAATCTTTTGAATTTTAAACTTTGAGTTGCTGGAATTCTGAAGATTTCTTATTTGATTTTAAAACTTGAATTACTGATGTGAAAAATGCTTGAATGCTGAAGAAAATTGCTGAAGAATGCTTCAGATAAATTCCAGGTTTGAAGAAAATACTTTATGGCTTTGATATTGATCTTTGAAAATGTACAGGCTTTGATACATCTCAGGTTTCTGGTTTGCAAATTTACCGACTTTGATTTTAGAAAATTAATGAACAGGTTTTGAACTGGTTTGAGGAAATTAATCTCAGATTTGAAGAGATGATGTTTCAGGTTTTGTGATTTTGAAAATGTACAGGTTGATGAATTTGAAAATGGTCTGCAGGTTTGTTTTTTATCTTTGAAAATGGGTTACAGATTTTATTTTGAGGAATTGTTTCAGGGTATTGTTCTATTGATTTCTGGTTTGAGGAGTTTGATTACTGATTTATGTTTTGAGAGAAGTTTGCTTAAGTTTTCTTTGATTTGTATTAAGATAGAAAATAAAATAGAAGAGGAGGAAGCAATGTTTATATAAGTTTATTTTGTGATTTATTTAAAATAAAATAAAAATCAAAAATAATATGGCACTTGTATTAAATTTCACCATTTGTCATCTTAAGTTGATTATTAATTTACACTTGTTATATGAAGCCTTAATATAATAACACTTGTCATGTGTATTATACATTTATTTTAAATGTTAAACAAAAAGCTTTACTTAATTTATTTATTCTTATGTAAATGTATATATGAATTTCTTTTTAAAGAAAAATGTAATTAAACAAATTATATATAAATAAAAGCTTATCCAAATATTTTTAAAATGTATATCTTTTGAATTTCAAAACTTCAAATTCAAATTCAAATTAAATTCTAAAATCCAATTTAAAAATCAAGTTATATATGTACATATATAACTACATATTTAGTTTGAAATAAGAATCCCATTTCTTATTGAAATCTTTTTATATTTATATATAAAAATAATACTTTATTAATATTGTTTAAAAGTAACAAATTTGTCAAATTTTAAATTATTTATAAAAGATATTATAAATTACTTTTATTACTAAATGAATAAATATATCATATGTAAATTACATTTTAAACTTTAAGCCAAAAATATATTTTAAATAATTAATATTTACCTTTGGTGTTTTAAAACTATATAATTATTTATTTAAACAGCTTTGAAATTTTTTATATTAAATTAATCAGAATGTCCAAACTACCAAATATATTTTAGAATTTGAAAACAAGATTTTATTTATTAAATTTCAAACCAAAGATTTCTATTTACAATATATACAAATATATATATATATATTATAAATAGAAAACATTTTATTAATTTTAGTAGATAAATTTACCAATTAACTATTAATTTTCTTTTAAAAGAATAAATTTGACAATTTTAAATTTAAATTATAAAAGACAATTATTAAATTAATTTAATTTTTAATATAGATTATTAAATTGATATTGCCTAAAATTCCGGGTCATCACACGGTTGCACTCTCTAGTACTGAAGTTAAATACATGGCAGCTACTATGGCTGCTCAAGAGTGTATTTGGATTAAACGGTTGCTTCATGAGATTACTGATTTAGAAAACTATTTGGTCATCATAAAATGTGACAATCAAAGTGCAATAAAACTTGCTGAGTATCCAGTGTTTCATGCTCGATCAAAACATCTTGAGATCCATAATCATTTTGTTCCACTACAAGAAAAACCATTTTTAGTTGCAAAAATTGGTGGCGTTTCTTTCTAAATGCAACCAAAAAGTATTTTCCTGAAAAATATAAATGCGGCTAAAAAGATTTCACGTTCCAGCTTTGTACCCGCGTAAAGTAAAAAATATTTCACGAATTTTTTTTGTTTACTGTCACGTTTCCCTTCCTCTTCATTATTTAGAAACTTTTCTCCTCATGCTTTCCTTTTCGCTCCAGCAAAATCTACCTTACCCTCCAACAAAATCCACCTTGCTTCGTTATCATTGTTGCGGTAGACGTCCTTCATTCTACTCCTCTCCACATCGTCGCGATATCCCTTCATAGATCTCTCCTCGTGGATTAGGTATGAAATTTTATAAACCTATTTTATGAGTCTACTGGATTTTATATGATTGTATATGGATACTCTATGCGAATTTCTACATAAACCCTAATTGGAATAGTCGATTTAACCCTAATTGGAATAAATCCTAACTGGAATAATTGATTTTATAGGATTATGTTAGAGCTATTTTTTTTTACAAATTTAACTTATATTCTAATCATTTCCTATTATGTTAGTGCGATATGCTTGCTTTAATTGTATCCAATTTATGTTATTTTTTTATTTGCATTTACATGGTTTGCCTCTGAAAAAACTATCATTCCTCTTCAAGTTTCTTAACGAAGAGCTTACTGATCCTTTAGAGCTTTTCTTCTTTATAATTCTGGATGAATTCATCATACTCCAACTATTATTTTTCAATGCTTTGATCTTCTTATTTGATGGGTTTTCAGTTTTGATTAGATTGTTGAGTCACAAGTTCTATGAAGGTTTTGATTTCTGACAAAGAAATAAAGGCGATCGACAAAACAAGGTCATTATGGCTATAAAGAGCTACATATGGTACTCTAGATTATAGGTTGATTATTTGATATTGTAATAGTGATAAACTTGTTAAAATCTATCCTCAAATAATCATGCATTTCAAGGAAATCAATATATATACGACTAAATTGCAGTTGCACATTTAGTGTGCAACTTTACAGGGACCGGTCGACCGGTCATAAAATAGGCGGTCGACCGTTCCTGTATAATTTGCACACTGAACGTGCACACATGCACATAACGACTATATATTTGAATTCCTGGCTACTGGTCATTTTTTGACCTGTCGACCGTTTTTAAACAGAGAGCAACTTTTCCAAAAGACACTTCATTCTCCAAAGGTTGCATCTCTTACCTTTCATCAAAGATCATATCTCTTAATGGCAACTGCTCACAAAGAGTTACAACCATTCTTCTCTATATAAACTCATCTAAATCATTGATTAATACAACATGATTGTATATGCTTTTTACTCTAATCTCTGATCTTACTTTCTACTCCTGCATTCTAAAAGCTCTCGATTATTTATTGAATCATTGAAACTATTTCGTATCTTTTGATTCAATAAGTAATATACTTTCCTTAATCTTTTCAAAACATCATTCGCATACTTTGAGGATAAGATTATAGGAAGGGTGTACTACTAGTGACAAATCCGTGTTTTCAAGAGCACAAGTTATCAACAACAATTGTATTTGTTCTTTTGTTGAAGTCCTCTGTGTTGTAAGAGGCAAGTGTTGAAGTCCTCAGTGTATTAGAGGCGTGAAATCCCGTTCGTTTGCTCGGGTGTTGTAAACCTGTTCCTCCGGGTGAAGCGAGGTAGTTAATAGTGAAAATCCAGATAGAAGTCTGGGACTGGACGTAGGACGGTGCTCCGAACCAGTATAAAAATCTCTGGTGTGATTTTTCTATTTTTATTTACTATGTTATTATCATCTATTTCCGCATTTATATTATAGTCCATATTACACGATCCGTGTGTACTATACTAGCACGTGCACGATCACACACTTTTCATTTGGTATCAGAGCGAGGTTATCACATAACCGTAACACAGTTATTTGATATATTCTTGTAATATGGCAAATAACGCAAGTACTAGCACTCAGAACACCACGTACATGGAAGGTCAATCGACACAAAGACCTCCATTTTTCAATGGTCTTAACTATAGTTATTGGGCAACACGTATGTCATTCTTTATGCAATCAAATAGCTATGATGCTTGGAATGCCACTCAAAGAGAAATAGTGAATCCAACAACTGATTATTCAGAATGGACTGCGGCTGAGAAAACGGCAGCAACCGTAAATGCAAGAGCAATAAATATGTTGTTCTGTGCATTAGACCAAAATGAATATAACCGTGTTAGTATCTGCACTACTGCATATCAAATTTGGCAAACGCTAAAAACCACTCATGAAGGTACTAACAAGGTTAAACAAGCCAATATAGCCATGCTGAAAAGTCAATTTCAAAATTTCAAAATGAAACCAAATGAGATAATCAATAATATGTATTCACGATTTCAAACTATCCACCATGCACTTATTGGCTTAGGACAAAAATATTCTGATTTTGATGTTGTTTCAACAGTCCTACATTCTCTGACTAGTGAATGGGAAGGAAAAGTATTAGCAATTGAAGAAGCTAATGACCTTTCCGTCATGAAGCCAGATGAATTGATAGGAAATTTAATGTCCTATGAAGCAAATTTGCAGGCTAGAAAAGAACAGAAAGAAGAAAAGAAAAATGTAGCATTTCATGTTGAGAAAGATGAAAATGAATCAGATTCTGAAGACGAAGATTTGGCATTTATTGCGAAAGGATTCAAAAAATTCCTAAAATATCGAAAAGCCAGTCGTTACAATAAAAGGAAACCTGGATCAAATAAACCATCTTCATCTGCTATAGAATGTTTTAACTGCCACAAAAAGGGACACATGCAGAAGGATTGTCCAGAACAAAAGAAGAAGTCAGAAAATGACAAATTCAAATATAAGAAGGACAAATCAAAGAAACGAGCCTTCTCAGTAACATGGGATGATTCAGAGTCATCTTCATCAGAAAGTGAAAGTGATTCGGAAAATGAACAAGCTAATGTTTGTTTTATGGCAACAGAAGATGAGGTACAAATTCCTACATTTGATGAATTACTTGATATTAATGCTGAATTGATAGTCAAATATAAAGACATAAAACGTCAATTAAAAGTAGTCAAAGCAGATTTAAGTAGAGTAGAGTTTGAACGAGATATGTTAACAAATGAGAAGAAAATATTAGAAGAGGAACTTGAAAAAATTCAAGAATCATCATCTAATGTTGACTCTCAACTATCTCTTTTGAGTCAAGAAATAGAGGCTCAAAAAGAGAAAAATAATGCTCTCACTACTGAAAATCATGAGCTTAAGGCAAAAGTCAAAATTCTAGACCTAGAAGAAGCTAGTTTACAAACGAAGTTTGATGACATTACTCAAAATGTTTCTAACTTTAACAAAGGTCGAGAAAATTTGAAAAAAATCATTGAATACTCACAATCTGCATCAAATAAACAAGGTCTGGGATATAAGAAACAAGAGATCAAGGGTAATAAAAGAAAGAAGAAGGTACAAAAGATTGAAGTTAAGAAAAATCTTAGTTTATTATATTCCAAACCAAAGCCAGTTGTGAAATTTCAAAAGAAAAATACAAAGACTATCAAAATATGGGTTCCTAAAACAAATAACAATTTGATTAGGAACAAATACATTCAGCAATTCATGAATACTGTGCATCTTAATAATAATTATATATATAAAGGGGATACCGGACCCATATGGGTTTGGACTCCTAAGACCTAACTCTTAGGACCCTATAAAAAGTGGGTACCATGGACTTAATCCTATTTTTGCAGGTCCCACTTAAGAAAAGAGGAAAGTGGATATTGGACAGTGGTTGCTCGAAGAACATGACGGGAGACAAGAGCTTATTAACAAATATTACATACTCAGATGGTGGCTCCGTCACTTTTGGAGACAATTCGAAAGGCTATATCATCGGCAAAGGCGATGTGAGCAATTGCGGTACATCTAACTTACCTCTTATTACAAATGTCATGCTAGTTAAAAATTTAAAACACAATTTACTTAGTATTAGTCAGTTATGTGACAAAGGTTTTATAATCTCTTTTTCGAATAATAAATGTAGTATCTTAGATAGAGACCACAATTTAGTTTTCGAAGGTTATAGAGACAGAAATATATATATTCTAAATATGAATATTAATCATAATTCAGATATGTGTCTTGTGGCTAATGATAATGATCCGTGGCTATGGCACAAACGCTTCTGTCATATAAACTTCAAAACTATTGACAAGCTGGCCAAAAAACAATCTAGTTAGAGGTCTACCCAAAATTAGTTATAAAAACGATAGTTTTTGTGATGCCTGTCAGTTAGGAAAATTGACAAAATCGTCATTCAAGTCAAAAAGGGTCATATCAACATTACAACCACTTGAACTACTACATATGGATTTATTCGGACCAACACAGGTTCAGTCAATAAACCATAATAGATATGTATTTGTAATAGTTGATGACTATTCTCGTTATACATGGACTATTTTTTTGAAGAACAAGGGTGACACTTTTGACCATTTCAAATCTTTCGTCAAAAGAATTCAAAAATCAAAAGGGCTAAAAGTTAAAAACATAAGAAGTGATCATGGTGGTGAATTTGAAAATAACGAATTTGAACATTTTTGTACAAAAAAAGGTATTAACCATAATTTTTCGTTTCCTAGAACTCCACAACAAAACGGAGTTGTAAAACGGAAAAATCGAACATTACAAGAATGTGCAAGAACGTTATTAAATGGATCCACTTTACCAAAACATTTCTGGGCAGAAGCCGTCGCTACTGCGTGTTATGTTTTAAATCGTGTGTCTATTCGACCACTCACCAAAAACACGTCTTATGAATTATTTAATGAAAGGAAGCCAAATATATCTTACTTCAAAGTATTTGGTTCAAAATGTTTTATTTTAAATACAAAAGACCATCTCGGAAAGTTTGATCCGAAAGCTGATGAAGGTATATTTTTCGGTTATTCGGAAAGAAGCAAAGCGTATCGTATTTTCAATAAACGAACCAAAACTATTGAAGAATCTCTTCATGTTTCTTTCGATGAATTATTTAAACCTTCTCGGTCAAAACCAGATAATGTCGAAACTATATTTACTAACACTCCTCTCACCACAAATTATGACTCTGACTCTGAAAATCTTATTGACAATATTTCCCAACAACAACCAGTTTGTGAGATACGTTCCCCTCCAAGATTATTGAGACACCATCCGGTTCAAAATGTAATTGGCGAGGTTAACTCACAAGTAAGAACTAGGAATCAGTTACATCAAATGGGTCATGTTGCGTTTCTATCAAATATCGAACCTAAGAATCCAAAAGAAGCTGCTTCAGACGATTACTGGATCATTGCCATGCAGGAAGAACTAAATCAGTTCGAGCGCAATGACGTTTGGGAACTTGTTCCAAGGCCAACTGATCAGTCAGTTATTGGTACTAAATGGGTTCATAAAAATAAGGCCGACGAACAAGGAAATATCACCAAAAACAAAGCAAGATTAGAAGCATAAGGATATAATCAGGAAGAAGGTATCGATTATGAAGAAACTTTTGCACCAGTTGCTCGACTAGAAGCTATTAGAATTCTATTATCTTTTGCTTGTCACCATAATTTCAAACTTTATCGGATGGATGTCAAAAGTGCTTTTCTCAATGGATTTATCAAAGAGAATGTCTATGTCGAACAACCTCCTTTGTTCCTACATGAAAAATATCCTGACCATGTGTTCAAACTTAAGAAAGCTCTGTATGGCTTAAAACAAGCACCTCGTGCTTGGTATGAACGATTACGTAGCTATCTTATTAACTCAGGATTTCAAATAGGTAAAGTCGATCAAACCTTGTTTATTAAACATTCTCAAAAGGATATTCTAGTTATCCAGATATATGTAGACGACATCATCTTTGGTTCAACAAACGATAAACTCTGCAAAGAATTTGCAAGTATTATGACCAAAGAGTTCGAAATGTCTCATATGGGAGAACTATCATATTTTCTTGGACTTCAAATCAAGCAACTTCCGAATGGTATCTTTATCAATCAAGAAAAATATTGCAGAAATCTTATCAAACGCTTCGGATTACAAAATACATCTGGTAAACCAACTCCTATAAGTACAACTACACATCTTGAAAAAGATGAAAATGGTAAGAGTGTTGACCAGAAATTATATCGAAGCATGATTGGTTCTCTTCTTTATCTTACAGCTAGTCGTCCAGATATAATGATGAGTGTTTGTCTATGTGCACGCTTTCAAGCAGATCCAAAAGAATCACATCTACGAGCAGTGAAACGTATAATTCGTTATCTTAATAATACCAAAGATTTCGGTCTTTTTTATCCAAAGGAATGTCCATTTGAATTAGTATCATATAGTGATGCTGATTTTGGCGGATCACGAACATATAGAAAAAGTACAAGTGGTACGTGCCATTTTATTGGAAAATCACTTGTCTCTTGGTTTAGTAAGAAACAGAATTGTGTTTCACTATCAACATGTGAACTCGAATATATATCAGCGGCTCTTGCTTGTACTCAAGTGCTATGCATGCAACAAACTCTTCAAGATTTTGATATTCATTTATCAAATTCAATTATATACTGTGATAACACAAGTGCTATAAATCTCTCTAAGAATTCGGTGAATCATTCTAGAACCAAACATATTGATATCCGTCATCATTTCCTTCGAGATAATATTGAAAAAGGAAATATATGTCTTGAATATGTCCAAACTGACAATCAATTAGCAGACATCTTTACTAAGCCTCTGCTCGAATCTAGCTTTATTAGATTACGAAGGGAGCTTGGTTTAATCTCAAGAAATGATCTAAACTAATAAATACTAACGATCATCCTTTCTTTTAATGATCGTCTTTTCCTTTCCTATTTTATAACTTCAGAGAGCTATTTTTAGAGTTAACATAAGCCTCTGCTTGTTTTCATGGTCAAAATTTTCTGTTCACTCACATCCATACGTTTATACATAAGAAACTTGTATATAAGCTTGTCCAAATTTCTTACTTTATTCATCTTTTCTTATCCGACCATAAGATTCTATACAAAATTCTCTATGGCTCACATTTGTGATAAATGTGCTCAAGAATCACACATTTCCATTACGAGTTCTGAGTCGGAGGAATATTATTCTCCCAAAACACCAAAACAAAAACCAAGTTATCATCATCAATGCTCTTGTATTTCTAGTAATACACCAAACTCAAAACGGGTTAAAAAGACGCTGTTTTTTTCTCCTCGTACCAAAGCACAGATCGACGAGATTCATCACTATCAGTAACATCAGATAGATCTTCAGAGACAACTCCATTATGGGCAAAGCCAACTTTATCATGAGCAACAACGAACATCGGCACGTTTATCCGTTTTAGAGAAGGTGGCATCATTCTTCTGTAGTTCTAACAAGCATGACGTGCATGAACCAATGCCGTCTAGGCCATCAACATCTAAAAGTCCTAACTCTTGGGATCGGAATTATGAGATGAATGAAGGTGCTCATAAAAACTGGAGTCCATGGGCAAAACGTATTAAAGAAAACAAAGATAATTCTAATGACGAACCTACCACTTCTCATTAGATTTATATATACTTATTGTATCGTTTTCCATCTATCACTCTTGTAATAACGTTTATATTTTATAATAAGAGTGAAATATAGTTTATATACCTTGATATATTCAAAAAAACTTGCAAAACAAACTGCATTTCTTCAGCAAGCAAAACCGGTCGACCATCCAAAATATGACCGGTCGACCGTTTGGCCTCTATTTGAAAACGGTCGACCGGCCATAATCCATAGGTCGACGGGTACGCATTATTTCAGTTTTTATATATATCATCCGTCCTTTTATTCCTCTATCTTCCTCATTTTATTACTTCCAGTAACTTTTTCACCAAAACCCTAAATCCACTCCCCAAAATTTCAAAGTTCCTATTCTCCAAATTCTCCAACAATGGCTCCTCCGCAAAAGAAATCCAAGAAAGGAACATCCTCCGAAACTTCATCTCTCAATATCTCCGCCAAGAATTGGCTTCAAAGTCCGGTAGCCATAACAAGATGGAATCAAATGACTAACTACAAGTTTCATCCGGGCTCTTTCATCAAGTTTGATGATTTCACGTCTTATGGAATTCGTAGGTTAGCCAATAACTCCAACATTTCTCCATTGATAGATTTTTCAGAATACCGCAGCGTGGCAAGCACGACAGCTGAAATTATTTGGCTCAGATCCCTTCTCAAAGAAATCAAAGTTAATTCCTCAAATCAACCAACAATTTGGTGCGACAATTCAGGAGCCGTTTCTATTTCATCAAATCCTGTTCTTCATTCCAGAACGAAGCACATAGA
The DNA here is from genome assembly GCA_030765085.1 of Allium cepa. NCBI lineage: Eukaryota > Viridiplantae > Streptophyta > Magnoliopsida > Asparagales > Amaryllidaceae > Allium > Allium cepa. Next base: position 785,712,603 of record CM060938.1, read on the forward strand.
AATCGATCTGTACTTTGTTCGAGAACAAATTATCAGAAAGGAACTTGCTGTTAATCATATACCAGCAAGTCACCAGATAGCTGATATTCTTACTAAAGCTCTTTCGAGGCATAACTTTGAAAGATTCAAAGGTAAATTAAAGATTGAAAATGTCGAAGGCAGATCTAGAGCAGAAGAAGAAGAGAATGGAAAACCTAGATCTAATTGAGGGCGGCTATTAGATGTAATAAAGTAACACAGATCTCTCGCAATACATTACCAGCCATCAGATCATCAGGCTATCCAACGGTTTATATTTTACATTTGCCTTTGTGAAAGATTGCTAGTTGTTGGGCTTCGCCCATCTATATTTGTATATATATTATCTGCTTTGTATTATCAAAAATCAATGTAACATTTCTGTTTCACAAAACGATTTACATCTGCTTTCACATTTCTGTATCAAACTCTATCTGTCAACATAATCTTCTTTATGGTATCGGAGCGGTGTGTCTAACGACTGATCATCAGAATTCACTCTATGATCATCATCGAGCCATCCAGAAAGATAGACTAATTGTCATATCTTCGGTTGCTCTCAGTATTCATAGAGCATCTCATCATTTGATTCACCTGATTTCCATACCAATTCTTATATCTGTTCTTATCTTTTTCTTCTGTCAAGATTCGCTTTCTTGATCGGCATCTGGCTGCAAATCGAAATCTGCCTCACCAGTATCTGATTTTTTCATCATGTTTGAAGAAAGTGAAGCAGTTGCTACATCAGAAGTCAGAGCCAACAACGCAACAATCTTCTCTGGAATCATAAAATTAAAAGGTCAGACAACAGTTCAATTAGATGAAAGTAATTACATCATGTGGAAATATCAAACTGAAACAGCAATTAAAGGCCATGGATTGGAAGAATATATCAATGGTACTCTAACCATTCCACCAAAAATGATAACTGACAATCAAAACAAGGTGATTCCCAATCAAGAATTTACATTCTATCAGAGGCAAGATAATCTTCTTGCAACATGGCTGATGTCATCAATCAGCACCAACATATTGTCTCATACTGTTGGATGCAAAACATCACAAGAAATCTAGGAATCCATTGAACAATTTCTCAATTCCCAATCTTCTGCAAGAATTATACACTACAAAAGACAACTACAAAACTTAAGGAAGAATGATATGTCTATGAGAGAATACTTAACAAAAGCCAAAAAAATTTGTGATCTTCTCAGCACAGCAGGATACAAAGTATCAGAAACTGAACAAATTCTTTCAATCTTGAGTGGATTGGATGAAGATTATGAATCCATAGTAGCTGTTATCTCTGCTAAGAAGAATTTGCCAAATATTCAATATGTTCATGCAACTCTTCTTGCACACGAAGGAAGAATTGATCAAAAGAAAACACAAAATTCAGACTATTCTATCAATTATGCTTCAGTCAATAAAAAGAAAGGTCAAGATACTACTCAGAACTCAAATAAAAATCAAACTGGAGGATTTAGAGGAGGAAATCAAAACAATCAGAATAGAAGAGGTAGAGGGAGAGGCAGATGGAACAATTTTAATCGACCAAAATGTCAAATTTGTGAAAGATCAGGGCATACAGCATCAAAATGCTATTTCAGATTCGACCAAAACTACTCTCTCAACAACAACAATAACAATCAAAGATCAAACAATCCAAATGCTAACATAGCTCACACTGGAGTGGATACCAGCAATCAAAACAATACACAACCTTCAAAAAATGAGGACACGACATATGAAGAATGGTACCCAGACTCAGGAGCTACTAATCACATTACAAACAATTTGGAAAATCTGAATCTAGGCAACAAAGAATACAAAGGTACGCAATCTATTCTTTTAGGTAATGTTAAGTCCATAAAAATAACACACACTGGAAATGCTAAAATTCTTGGCAAAAGAGAACTACACTTAAATAATCTTCTTAGAGCTCCTCAAATAAAGAAAAATCTCATAAGTGTTTCTCAATTTGCCAAAGATAATCATGTATACTTTGAATTTTTTCCAAAAACTTGTTTAGTTAGAGATACATCAACTAGAGAAATTTTACTTCAGGGTAAATTGCAAAATGGACTATACTCATTCAACCCGAGGGAGCAAAATAGGGTACCCTACTCTGGAAAATGGTGTAACAATGTTGAAAATGATAGCAGAATTAACAAAATCTTTGATCATTGGCATTGTAAATTGGGTCATCCCAGTATTAACACTGTAAAATCTATTTTACTGAGTAATAAAATTGATTTTAATACTTTGTCTCTACCCTACATATGTTCTGCATGTCAAATAGGAAAGAATCACAAACTACCTTTTTTTGAATCATCAACCAAATATACTAAACCATTAGAGATGGTAGCTACAGATTTATGGGGACCTGCCCCAATAAACTCTGATTTTGGGTTCAAATATTACATATCTTTTGTTGACTCTTTTTCAAGGTATACATGGATATATTTTTTTAAAAATAAAGCAGAAACATATAGGGCAGTTATTCAATTCATTACTCAAGTTGAAAGACAATTCAATCATCAACTAAAAATAATTCAAACTGATGGAGGGGCAGAATTTAAATCATTAAAGAATTATTTTTTAGAAAAAGGAATAATACATAGAACAACCTGCCCTTATACCTCTGAGCAAAATGGGTTAGTTGAGAGAAAGCATAGGCATATTGTTGATACTGGCATCACTCTTTTGGCACATGCTTCAATGCCACTCAAGTTCTTGCCTGATGCTTTCTACTCAGCAGTACATCTCATCAACAGGATGCCAACAAAGGTACTGCAAAATAAAACTCCTTTAGAATCTTTATTTAATGTTTTACCAGATTATAACAGTCTCAAAACATATGGTTGTCTATGCTTTCCCTATATGAGGCCTTATAACTCTCATAAATTAAGCAACAGATCAACATCTTGTACCTTTATTGGTTATACCTCTAATCAAAAAGGGTACAAATGTTTATCTAGTGATGGAAAAATTATAATATCTCGACATGTTGGATTTAATGAATCTATATTTCCATTTGCTAATGCAGAAAACAAAACAACTGAAAAGGTTTATAATGCAAAAATGATTATACCTGAGATACCCATCCTCTCTCACAATAAAACAGATGAAGACATGAATCAGAGTCAACTCAAATCTGAACTCACTATATCCAATAAAGGATCAGGTCAAAATTCAAGTGACTCCAATAATGATTTCATTAGCAACAATGAATCCAGCACAAAATCTGCTTCTATTCAAGAAAACCAAAGCATCACTACTCCTCAGCACTGTAATCTCAATAAGGAAGAAACTGGTCATCATATGATGACCAGATCAAAACATGGTATTTTCAAACCCAAAGCATATCATGTTCTCAGCAAGTCTTCTGAACCTGTTTGCTTTGATGAAGCCATACAGGATGATAAGTGGAAAGCTGCAATGGATGATGAGTATGATGCTCTCATCAAAAATGAAACATGGACTCTTGTTCCTACACCAAATAACAAAAATATCATTGGTTGTAGATGGACATATAGAATTAAAAAAAATTCTGAAGGCAATATTGACAAATACAAAGCCAGACTTGTCGCTAAGGGCTATTCTCAACAATATGGAATAGATTTTAGTGAAACTTTCTCAGCGGTAGTAAAACCCACAACTATAAGAGTTATTCTAACTATTGCTCTTCACAATAAATGGCAAATAAAACAATTAGATGTCAATAATGCTTTCTTAAATGGTGAACTTCAGGAGGAAGTTTTTATGCAACAGCCATCTGGGTATATTAAAATGACAGGAAAAGTTGGGTGTGTAAACTTAACAAAGCTATATATGGGCTTAAACAAGCTCCTCGTGTCTGGTATGAAAAACTTAAATCTACTCTTATTGATCTCAACTATCATCCCACTAAATCTGATAATTCTTTATATATCAAAAATTATGACAACATAACTGTATTTATACTTGTTTATGTGGATGATATCATTATCACAGGAAATTTCATAAAAGAAATCAGGTATGTCACTGATTACTTAAATAACAAATTTTCCTTAAAAGACTTAGGAAATTTAAAATATTTTCTAGGTATTGAAATCATACGAAAATCTGAACACGAACTTGTTCTCTGTCAAAGAAAATACATATATGAAGTATTGAATAGAACAAAAACGAGTGCTGCAAAGCCTATGCCTACCCCAATGTCAATCAATTTACGCTTATCTAAAAATAAAGGAGAAGCTTTTGATAATGAAAAGCTTTATAGAAGTATTGTAGGGGCTTTGCAGTATATCACAATCACTAGACCAGATTTATCTTTTGCTGTGAATAAAGTTTGTCAATTTATGCAGAAACCATTAGATCTTCACTGGAAAGCTGTCAAACATATCTTACGATACTTAAAGGGAACTATCAATCAAGGCCTAAAGCTTACAGTAGGTAAAGACTTATCTATTAAAGGGTTCGCCGACGCTGACTGGGCATCAGACTCTGACGACAGAAGATCTACAATGGGTTACTGCATCTACTTAGGAAACAACCCAGTGTCTTGGTGTTCAAAGAAGCAACCCACCGTGTCTCGCTCCAGCACTGAAGCAGAATACCGCAGCGTGGCAAGCACGACAGCTGAAATTATTTGGCTCAGATCCCTTCTCAAAGAAATCAAAGTTAATTCCTCAAATCAACCAACAATTTGGTGCGACAATTCAGGAGCCGTTTCTATTTCATCAAATCCTGTTCTTCATTCCAGAACGAAGCACATAGAAATCGATCTGTACTTTGTTCGAGAACAAATTATCAGAAAGGAACTTGCTGTTAATCATATACCAGCAAGTCACCAGATAGCTGATATTCTTACTAAAGCTCTTTCGAGGCATAACTTTGAAAGATTCAAAGGTAAATTAAAGATTGAAAATGTCGAAGGCAGATCTAGAGCAGAAGAAGAAGAGAATGGAAAACCTAGATCTAATTGAGGGCGGCTATTAGATGTAATAAAGTAACACAGATCTCTCGCAATACATTACCAGCCATCAGATCATCAGGCTATCCAACGGTTTATATTTTACATTTGCCTTTGTGAAAGATTGCTAGTTGTTGGGCTTCGCCCATCTATATTTGTATATATATTATCTGCTTTGTATTATCAAAAATCAATGTAACATTTCTGTTTCACAAAACGATTTACATCTGCTTTCACATTTCTGTATCAAACTCTATCTGTCAACATAATCTTCTTTATGGTATCGGAGCGGTGTGTCTAACGACTGATCATCAGAATTCACTCTATGATCATCATCGAGCCATCCAGAAAGATAGACTAATTGTCATATCTTCGGTTGCTCTCAGTATTCATAGAGCATCTCATCATTTGATTCACCTGATTTCCATACCAATTCTTATATCTGTTCTTATCTTTTTCTTCTGTCAAGATTCGCTTTCTTGATCGGCATCTGGCTGCAAATCGAAATCTGCCTCACCAGTATCTGATTTTTTCATCATGTTTGAAGAAAGTGAAGCAGTTGCTACATCAGAAGTCAGAGCCAACAACGCAGCAATCTTCTCTGGAATCATAAAATTAAAAGGTCAGACAACAGTTCAATTAGATGAAAGTAATTACATCATGTGGAAATATCAAACTGAAACAGCAATTAAAGGCCATGGATTGGAAGAATATATCAATGGTACTCTAACCATTCCACCAAAAATGATAACTGACAATCAAAACAAGGTGATTCCCAATCAAGAATTTACATTCTATCAGAGGCAAGATAATCTTCTTGCAACATGGCTGATGTCATCAATCAGCACCAACATATTGTCTCATACTGTTGGATGCAAAACATCACAAGAAATCTAGGAATCCATTGAACAATTTCTCAATTCCCAATCTTCTGCAAGAATTATACACTACAAAAGACAACTACAAAACTTAAGGAAGAATGATATGTCTATGAGAGAATACTTAACAAAAGCCAAAAAAATTTGTGATCTTCTCAGCACAGCAGGATACAAAGTATCAGAAACTGAACAAATTCTTTCAATCTTGAGTGGATTGGATGAAGATTATGAATCCATAGTAGCTGTTATCTCTGCTAAGAAGAATTTGCCAAATATTCAATATGTTCATGCAACTCTTCTTGCACACGAAGGAAGAATTGATCAAAAGAAAACACAAAATTCAGACTATTCTATCAATTATGCTTCAGTCAATAAAAAGAAAGGTCAAGATACTACTCAGAACTCAAATAAAAATCAAACTGGAGGATTTAGAGGAGGAAATCAAAACAATCAGAATAGAAGAGGTAGAGGGAGAGGCAGATGGAACAATTTTAATCGACCAAAATGTCAAATTTGTGAAAGATCAGGGCATACAGCATCAAAATGCTATTTCAGATTCGACCAAAACTACTCTCTCAACAACAACAATAACAATCAAAGATCAAACAATCCAAATGCTAACATAGCTCACACTGGAGTGGATACCAGCAATCAAAACAATACACAACCTTCAAAAAATGAGGACACGACATATGAAGAATGGTACCCAGACTCAGGAGCTACTAATCACATTACAAACAATTTGGAAAATCTGAATCTAGGCAACAAAGAATACAAAGGTACGCAATCTATTCTTTTAGGTAATGTTAAGTCCATAAAAATAACACACACTGGAAATGCTAAAATTCTTGGCAAAAGAGAACTACACTTAAATAATCTTCTTAGAGCTCCTCAAATAAAGAAAAATCTCATAAGTGTTTCTCAATTTGCCAAAGATAATCATGTATACTTTGAATTTTTTCCAAAAACTTGTTTAGTTAGAGATACATCAACTAGAGAAATTTTACTTCAGGGTAAATTGCAAAATGGACTATACTCATTCAACCCGAGGGAGCAAAATAGGGTACCCTACTCTGGAAAATGGTGTAACAATGTTGAAAATGATAGCAGAATTAACAAAATCTTTGATCATTGGCATTGTAAATTGGGTCATCCCAGTATTAACACTGTAAAATCTATTTTACTGAGTAATAAAATTGATTTTAATACTTTGTCTCTACCCTACATATGTTCTGCATGTCAAATAGGAAAGAATCACAAACTACCTTTTTTTGAATCATCAACCAAATATACTAAACCATTAGAGATGGTAGCTACAGATTTATGGGGACCTGCCCCAATAAACTCTGATTTTGGGTTCAAATATTACATATCTTTTGTTGACTCTTTTTCAAGGTATACATGGATATATTTTTTTAAAAATAAAGCAGAAACATATAGGGCAGTTATTCAATTCATTACTCAAGTTGAAAGACAATTCAATCATCAACTAAAAATAATTCAAACTGATGGAGGGGCAGAATTTAAATCATTAAAGAATTATTTTTTAGAAAAAGGAATAATACATAGAACAACCTGCCCTTATACCTCTGAGCAAAATGGGTTAGTTGAGAGAAAGCATAGGCATATTGTTGATACTGGCATCACTCTTTTGGCACATGCTTCAATGCCACTCAAGTTCTTGCCTGATGCTTTCTACTCAGCAGTACATCTCATCAACAGGATGCCAACAAAGGTACTGCAAAATAAAACTCCTTTAGAATCTTTATTTAATGTTTTACCAGATTATAACAGTCTCAAAACATATGGTTGTCTATGCTTTCCCTATATGAGGCCTTATAACTCTCATAAATTAAGCAACAGATCAACATCTTGTACCTTTATTGGTTATACCTCTAATCAAAAAGGGTACAAATGTTTATCTAGTGATGGAAAAATTATAATATCTCGACATGTTGGATTTAATGAATCTATATTTCCATTTGCTAATGCAGAAAACAAAACAACTGAAAAGGTTTATAATGCAAAAATGATTATACCTGAGATACCCATCCTCTCTCACAATAAAACAGATGAAGACATGAATCAGAGTCAACTCAAATCTGAACTCACTATATCCAATAAAGGATCAGGTCAAAATTCAAGTGACTCCAATAATGATTTCATTAGCAACAATGAATCCAGCACAAAATCTGCTTCTATTCAAGAAAACCAAAGCATCACTACTCCTCAGCACTGTAATCTCAATAAGGAAGAAACTGGTCATCATATGATGACCAGATCAAAACATGGTATTTTCAAACCCAAAGCATATCATGTTCTCAGCAAGTCTTCTGAACCTGTTTGCTTTGATGAAGCCATACAGGATGATAAGTGGAAAGCTGCAATGGATGATGAGTATGATGCTCTCATCAAAAATGAAACATGGACTCTTGTTCCTACACCAAATAACAAAAATATCATTGGTTGTAGATGGACATATAGAATTTAAAAAAATTCTGAAGGCAATATTGACAAATACAAAGCCAGACTTGTCGCTAAGGGCTATTCTCAACAATATGGAATAGATTTTAGTGAAACTTTCTCAGCGGTAGTAAAACCCACAACTATAAGAGTTATTCTAACTATTGCTCTTCACAATAAATGGCAAATAAAACAATTAGATGTCAATAATGCTTTCTTAAATGGTGAACTTCAGGAGGAAGTTTTTATGCAACAGCCATCTGGGTATATTAAAATGACAGGAAAAGTTGGGTGTGTAAACTTAACAAAGCTATATATGGGCTTAAACAAGCTCCTCGTGTCTGGTATGAAAAACTTAAATCTACTCTTATTGATCTCAACTATCATCCCACTAAATCTGATAATTCTTTATATATCAAAAATTATGACAACATAACTGTATTTATACTTGTTTATGTGGATGATATCATTATCACAGGAAATTTCATAAAAGAAATCAGGTATGTCACTGATTACTTAAATAACAAATTTTCCTTAAAAGACTTAGGAAATTTAAAATATTTTCTAGGTATTGAAATCATACGAAAATCTGAACACGAACTTGTTCTCTGTCAAAGAAAATACATATATGAAGTATTGAATAGAACAAAAACGAGTGCTGCAAAGCCTATGCCTACCCCAATGTCAATCAATTTACGCTTATCTAAAAATAAAGGAGAAGCTTTTGATAATGAAAAGCTTTATAGAAGTATTGTAGGGGCTTTGCAGTATATCACAATCACTAGACCAGATTTATCTTTTGCTGTGAATAAAGTTTGTCAATTTATGCAGAAACCATTAGATCTTCACTGGAAAGCTGTCAAACATATCTTACGATACTTAAAGGGAACTATCAATCAAGGCCTAAAGCTTACAGTAGGTAAAGACTTATCTATTAAAGGGTTCGCCGACGCTGACTGGGCATCAGACTCTGACGACAGAAGATCTACAATGGGTTACTGCATCTACTTAGGAAACAACCCAGTGTCTTGGTGTTCAAAGAAGCAACCCACCGTGTCTCGCTCCAGCACTGAAGCAGAATACCGCAGCGTGGCAAGCACGACAGCTGAAATTATTTGGCTCAGATCCCTTCTCAAAGAAATCAAAGTTAATTCCTCAAATCAACCAACAATTTGGTGCGACAATTCAGGAGCCGTTTCTATTTCATCAAATCCTGTTCTTCATTCCAGAACGAAGCACATAGAAATCGATCTGTACTTTGTTCGAGAACAAATTATCAGAAAGGAACTTGCTGTTAATCATATACCAGCAAGTCACCAGATAGCTGATATTCTTACTAAAGCTCTTTCGAGGCATAACTTTGAAAGATTCAAAGGTAAATTAAAGATTGAAAATGTCGAAGGCAGATCTAGAGCAGAAGAAGAAGAGAATGGAAAACCTAGATCTAATTGAGGGCGGCTATTAGATGTAATAAAGTAACACAGATCTCTCGCAATACATTACCAGCCATCAGATCATCAGGCTATCCAACGGTTTATATTTTACATTTGCCTTTGTGAAAGATTGCTAGTTGTTGGGCTTGGCCCATCTATATTTGTATATATATTATCTGCTTTGTATTATCAAAAATCAATGTAACATTTCTGTTTCACAAAACGATTTACATCTGCTTTCACATTTCTGTATCAAACTCTATCTGTCAACATAATCTTCTTTAAGCAGTCCGACATCTATTCTCTAAGGGCAATTGTGATATTCTGCACACTGAAATATTAAATGAAATATGATTGTATAATGGCAATAATGCAAGTGCTTGGGTTTTTAAAACTTTGTGCTGCAGCAATGTAATATAAATATGCATTTGCAAACGTGGTTATAGTGGCTAAATGAACCTACCTGGAATCATGACAAAACATTTCATTACTCCAAATGTGCCCCATGTCTGCAACTATCCATGTATGATTCTTATACGGTTTTCATAAAATAGTGGGATTAAGTATGGTGTTAGGAATATATGAATAAATAAATAAATAAAAAAATTATACAATTATCTTCACGATAAGTACATTCTATGTGTTATAAAATTATAGTAAGAAGAGTCGATTATTTTTATTACATACTGCTTAAGATTTTAGTTGTAAGCAAATTGATATGTATTACTGTATAGTAGCAGAACTGATCAATCAACAAAAACAAGTATCTAACCGTAATACTAAAAATTAAAAAAGATGAAAATATTGTCTTTTACACCAGAGCGTTTTGATACTCATTTTCCAGACAAATCACAAATCCGAATGCACTTGAAAGGATAGGTAGGCGGTGTATATTCTTCTAAAATAAAATAAAAAAGAAATCAATTTGACAAACTACTTGCATCAAGGGGAAGAGCTCAGTTGTACATTCTTGAACTAAAACTAAAATACTTTAAATTATGAATTTTTACTCAACGTGCTTCATATCCTATAACATTATAAAATATTTACCATGATCTCATCCATTCTTATTTTAAATTGTACCCGTCAATGTTGTGGGCCTTGTGACTAGAGTCACCCTGAATGAAGGCAAATTCTATTCCTAGGCCATTTTCCTCCTTTTCCACTTCACTACTAATTTTTGTAATTTATTAAATTAACCCCTACAATCTTTTATACTGAAATGACTATGTCTTTTTCTATTTTTTCTATTTTCTTCCTCTATACTGCTAAAATTATATTGCTAGTCCAAACATTAAACATGAATTTCCTTGCTAATGATAGAATATGTGAAGAAGATAATTTCTTGGAAAAAGATATAGATTTTGAAGAAAGAAAATGAAAATGAATCCCAGATATTTTGAAAATTCTCATGCTTTTCTAAGCGTGAACGTATTTTTTTGAAGGTTTTCTTCAGATGACTAGAATTTTGTAGCAACCAAGTGTAAGCCTAACTTGGATTGTTAGTCAACTTAGTGCCTAACTTGGATTGTTAGTCAACTTAGTGCCTAACGTACTTGAATTGCTATTGAACCTAATGTAGAGTAATGCTGCATTAAACTTTAACAATTTTTACTTTTTAGATTGCATTGTTGGATGACAAACAAGAAGAAGAAATTATCATGGACTATACTGTTGAATATGCGCTTTGCGCTATATGATTTTTGTTTGATGATAATAAACATATATACATTCATATAAATGTATTTGGTAATGTACTATTTTATTTTTTCATAGTTTAAATAAATATTTGTTGAATAAAATTAAATTTCACAGAATTTGAATTTGAATTCAAACAAAACAAGTTAAACAGATTTTGAATTCAAACAGGAATTTTATTCAAACAAATATTTTGTATAGTATGTATTTGGTTAGATAAATATCTGTTGAATAAAATAAATTACACGGAATTTGAATTTGAATTCAAACAGAACAAGTTACACAGTTTTTTTTTTGAATTCAAACGAATATTTTATTCAAACGAATATTTATTACAAACTTGAATAGTACAAATTCATGCTCTCACTATACATATACATTTTTGATTACAATCACATCACATTTACATTGATAACCTCACTACATATCACTCACACTCGTATTTTTGTCTTCAACTGCATTCCGGTTTGAATCCAGCATCTGAGCAATCTGCAAAAATATAAACTAACGCAGTAAAATTGAAAAAGAAATATTTTTGCAATTCAAAAATAAAATATGGTTTCTGAAAATAATATTTGCCTCAGTTATTTGGGTTGTTCGTCATCATTTAAATTTGAATTCATCATACACGAACAACTTGTGACATACACAGTGTATCACTGTATATGCCACAAGGCCGTGCACACCGATATATACACTTGATAATGCTACAGGGACAGGTGAGCACAGGTCAAACCCAAATGCAAAGCCGGGTTCAACGCACGTGCAATATATTTAAAATCACGACACAAGCGCAAGGTCAAACCCGAGCTGCAAAACTGGGTTCAACACAGGGCAGGTGCACAGTTACAACCAACTACATGCAAGAGGCAACAAAGACAAATCAGTAGCATGCTAACGAATTATCAAACTTTATCAAACAATGGAAAATACTGCAATGACTACTGCAAGTTTCAGAAAACACCACTGAACCATCAATTATGACAAAATACAGGTGCAAGTGAATCAGATGTCAATGAAGCACGCAAACTGCAGTATACAAGTCACAAGACCATCATGCAGTTTGCTGTGGTACAAGCTCAAGTCAGAACAAACAGTGGCAAACTACACAACTAGATCAAAGTACAACATACACTACATGAATACAGCTCGATTACAACAGCCAGTCAAATGATTAAATAAACAAATGAATGAATGCAAAAGCAAACAGTTCAAAGCTTCAAACTGCATCAGTGACCAACTACAGGAACAGCAAGGTGATCAAACAAACAAAGACCAAAGCTACAACCTCACATGAAGACCAAATGTCCAGACAACATTATAATGCAACATGAAGTCAATGAAGACCAAATGTCCAGACAACATTATAATGCAACATGAAGACAATGAAGACCAAATACAACATGACCAAAAATGACAGTACAAACAGTGACAGTGGCATATTGACACATGATCAATATCCAGTTACAACAAAGTACAAGTACAAGTCATAGCAATGCATGCAACAGGGCAGAAACAATTATGCAATAGTGAAAAACACAAGTCGAAGTGGTCAATGCACAAATGCACAAAATACCAACTGCAAATATCCAAAGCCACAGGAGAACAAGACACAGTACACAAATGCAAGTGCACAACTAAACTCGAGTGGAACAGAGAAGCTATGATACAAGTGCAGTGACCAGAAACTCAAGCTTCAAAAAGCTACAGCAACAATGCAAATCATGGAAATGAAACAACTCCACTGACTCAAATGAACATACTGAACAACACAAACAAACTGCAACACAGCAAACACAAATGGAATGCAACAGTGAGGTTCAACATTATCAGAGAACATATGGAAGGGTACATAAAGCAAACAACAACACGAAGGCAACATGATCAAGAGTTCAGTGCCACAACAATCATGACAACAGCAATACATTATCATGAAGACCAAAATTCACAGTGAAGCCAAATATACACAAGTGCAGATGAACAGATTCAAGCCAAAGTCAAAAATAAATTATCAGTGTTCAACCTCAAAGATCATGGCCGTAGTAATGCAGAGCCATGAGTCACGAAATCATAACAGTGCCGAGATTGCCTTGGCAATGAAGGAATATAACCAAGTCAAAGCCGGTGGTCATCACAAAATCCAACACGAAGTCAACCAGAGAAAATCACGAAATTGATTTTAAAACCGTGTCAACCAAGGAACCAAGTTTATACGATTATGAAAAAGTCAGAATCAATCTCAAACATTCAAGCATTATCAAGTGGCCGAGATGAATATTTGACAAATTCAAATAAATATATACGATCGAAGATTCAGGAAATCGAACGCATATATAACCCAATCATCATCGGCAATCAATGTATCGAATTCCAGAAAGCATAAACCAGTAAAGAAAAAAAGCACATAATTACATACCGGAATTCGATCAACGAAGCAGCCGCAGTGAGCAAATCAAAGAGTCTCGAAGTAGCCAGAGAGAGCAACAACAAATCGATCGAGCAACGCAACTCTCAAACAAATATATATTCGATCGAACAAAAGTCGGCTCTTCGAAAGCCCTAATTTGCATCAAGGAGGAAACCCTAATTTCGCAAGGAGGAACGAACAATTGTTTCAAAGAGGAACGGCCGCATCTCAAAATAAAGGAACGAAGAAAATAAAAGTGCCGGTCCTTAAAAATAAACCCTAATTTTTGTTTTGGGCTTTTATTAATATTATTTTTTTGGGTTATTGTTTTTAATTTATTGTTTTTTATTTTACGAACCAAAAAGTTAGTAAATCACCACCTAGGTTAGGTAGTGTCAGATTGTCTATTTTGAATTAGTTCAGTGAGCAGGGAGTGCGAGTTTGCAAAGCTCGATAGGCGGGAGCAGTGTTTGCGAGTGAGCGAAACTCTATAGGCGGGAGCAGGGTGTGCGAGTCTAGTAGAGTGTTTGTGAGCGGGAGCAAAAGGGTCTGCGAGTCTAGTAGAGTTGTTGTAAGCGTGATACTGTTTAATTCTAATAGAAATCTGTGAATGCAGCAGTAGGCAGGGGTTGCCGAAGCTGGGTAAATTTTGTGTGTGATTTACTTTTCAGCATATTTATTTCTGCAGTTTATTTCTGTGTTTAAATCGAGAAAATTTGCTATAACCCTATTCACCCCCCCTCTAGGGTTAATCTAGATCCTACAAGTGGTATCAGAGCCCGGTATATATTTTTTAACTCTAGAGTCATGAGTCTACAAAATAATGCTTTTTCTGAGGGGCAGTCTATTGCTAGGCCACCCATGTTTAACGGGAACGATTATGCTTATTGGAAAGTTAGGATGAGTATTTATCTTAGTTCCGTTGATTATGATGTTTGGGATATTATTGAAACTGGCTATAAACCTCCCACTATAATCGTTGGTGGTACTGAGATTCCTAAACCTAAGGATAGATGGGATGCAAACGATAAGAAATTGAAAACGACAAATGCTAAAGCCATGAATGCTTTGATATGTGCTCTTGATAAAAATGAATTTAATAGAATTTCTCATTGTACAACAGCACAGGAAATATGGCATACTTTGGAGGTGACACACGAAGGAACTTCTCAAGTCAAGGAGTCTCGGCTAGCCCTATTCAGCAATGAATACGAAAACTTTGTGATGGACAAAGACGAGAGCATAAAGGATATGTTTGGACGTTTTTCAACCTTGGTATACAATGCTAGAGCGCTTGGGAAGGTATTCACTGAGGTAGAGCTTGTGCGGAAGATACTACGAGTTTTACCAATGAACTTTGAGGCAAAAGTCACAGCAATCCAAGAATCGAAAGATCTGAGCAAACTAAGCATGGAGGAGTTGATTGGCAACTTGATGACATATGAGCTTGAGTTAAAAGCAAAGGAAGAACGCAACAACTCCGAACCAAAGAAGAAGACGATTGCCTTAAAAATTAAAGAAGAAAGCGATGAAGAAGATCCAATTGAAGAGCTTGCAATGGCTGTCAATAATCTTAGAAGATGGTCTAGATTCAAGCCACGCAAAAAGAAAACAAAGGGTAATAGGTCAAAAGATTCCGAAAATTCTGATAATGAACTGATATGTTATAACTGCAACAAGCCTGGCCACATCAAACCAAAATGCCCACTTCTCAAAAACAACAAAGAAAAGAAAAAGGCGAAGAAGGTATTTGCAGCGACTTGGGATGATGAAGAAGGAGAGGAAGCTTCGGATAGCAGCCCAGAGGAGGCTAACTTATGTTGCATGGCAAAATCAGAATCAGAAGCAACCTCCGACGAATCTAGTGAGGCAGGTGAGTTTTCTTATAAAGAACTTGTTTTTATGTGTTCTGATCTTACTAAGGTAGTGGATACTCTTGAATCTAAAATTGAAAAACTGAAATCTGATAGGAGAGAATTTGCTCGTGAAAATTTTAGGTTAAAAACTGAACTTGAAAATATTCAAAACCTAGAATGTAACCAATGTAAAATTTTAGATTCGGAACTATCAAAAATTAGGAATAACTCTGAGAACCTTGAAAAAGAAAACTTGAGTCTTAAAGAAAACATTGACACTAGAAAAAAGGACTTTATAAATCGATGCACCTCACTTGTCGCTGAAAATACAACATTAAAAACCAAAGTCCAAAATCTTGAGAAATCTTTGAATAACTTTTCAAGAGGCGAAAAATCTTTCAACATGCTATTGGGAAATCAAATTTTTGCTAACAATAGAAAAGGACTAGGTTTTGGAAAATCACAAGATGATGATAAAGGTAAAAGTGCTGCTCGATCTGAAATAATTGGAAATCATGTTGAAAATCATAGTCATAGGAACACAAAATTTAATCAAGTCAATTTAATGAGCACGTTCTGTAAAGAATTTGGACATAATCGAAATAATTATTGGTATAAACCCAAACACGTGAAAACTATACCAATTTGGGTTCCAAAAGGCACAAATATAAAATCTTTGAAAGTCAAACAAATTTGGGTGCCAAAAGGAACATGTATAAATAGTTTTGAGTCTCCAAAAACATATTTTTCATATTCTGCCACTAACAACAATGGACCTATAAAAACAAATAGGTCACATAAATCTTTTATCGTGTAGGTGTGGAGGCAGGCTAAGGAACAACAACAGTGTTCTCTGGATTTCGGCTGTTCCAGAAGCACAACGGGCGACAAAACAAAGTTCCTTAGCCTAGTACAAAGGTAACAGAATCACAATGGGCAATCACGAAAAATTATCGTAAAGGTAAAACAGGTAATTGTTTTTTAAATGTGATTATCTGCACCATACTCTAAATTAAAATCAGCCAATATTGAGATGAACAAAAGATGATGATTTTGATGCTATGATTTTTTAAAAAAAAAAATAATGACTAACCATCTTTAAATAGAATTACTTGGAGTAATTATGATGGTTGACTGATTTGGACTTAATTGATATGATTTTTTGACTTGTTCTTATTTATGACATTAATTTGTGCTTAATTGATGACCAACCAGATTTTAAATTTTTGAACTAATTTATATAAATTTGTTCAGTCAAATGCTGGTTACTCATGCTACACGTAGATATATTGGTTCTTACATTTTGATCACTGCTTGTAAATTTGCACGATTTCAAATTCATGAGAAAAAGGATTTTAAGAAATTGTTTTTGAAATAATTATGATGTTGATTGACTGTTGATTACTCATGAAAATAATTGTTTATCCTCTGGTTTCTGAATTTATCATCATGATATTTATTTTGAGTGTTAACACGGCTTAAATTCAAAATTCAAAAGAATGATGTTTTGAAATTTTTTGGTGCACATCTCATGGTTTGATTCAACAAGTGAATATTGAGTGAAATTTAAATTCAGATGCGGATTACACTGGTAATATAGTTGATAGAAAAATTATTAGTGTAACGTGATTAATTTGTGAAACATTTATTTGCTGCATCGTTTTTTTTAAAGAAAATATCTGCATATTTTTCACTTGAAATAATTTTCAAATAGCAGAAAATTTTCTTATAAAACTTCCCTCAAGAAATCATGTTTGACCATATTTACAGCTTAATTATTTTTGAAAAATTGATTTTATAATTTTTAATTTGATTTTAAATGACAAGTTTGACTAATCTGACTCCCTTTGATTATCGAAAAGATAAATAGTGATTGAAAAAGAGATAAGTGTTGATATTTATCATATATTATAACTCGGGAAAGTATAATTAAAAATTTCTTTAGAATTTCATAACAAGAGTTATAAAAACTTTTTGTTGGATAATAATTCCATGACCATTTCTATTTCTATCATCTTTCTATCGAACATCACTCATCAAAAGCATATTTAATATGTAAATTTGTGGTAGTTTACAAAGGAAATCATTTGTTCTTCAATATCTTTAAATCGGTGAAGGAAATTATTTGTGCTTCAATTTCTTATATTCAGCAATTAAAAATAAATATCCAAAGTATTCACTCTCATTTAAAAGTCCTCACGGTCATGCATGGGTGAATTACTTGATTTTTTTTTGATTATGTGCTTCTATGCTCATTTAAAAGTCCTCACGATTATGCATGTATGGAACGCATATTAAAAATAATTGATTTAATAGACAAGTTGATTCTAATCCCATTTAAAAGTCCTCACGGTCATGCGTGGTTAGAAGATACTTGATTTCATTTTTTTAAATTAAATTGGAATACTACTAATCTCATTTAAAAGTCCTAACGGTTATGCATGG
Source organism: Allium cepa (assembly GCA_030765085.1). Taxonomy (NCBI): domain Eukaryota; kingdom Viridiplantae; phylum Streptophyta; class Magnoliopsida; order Asparagales; family Amaryllidaceae; genus Allium; species Allium cepa. The sequence continues at coordinate 785,730,758 of CM060938.1, forward strand.
TTAGTAGATATTCAAATTTCCAGAAATAAATATACCACAGATAGACATATCTATATGAATTTTTGATGATTCTATCTCCATCACTTCTGAAAGTGGAATATGCGTTTGACAAGGGTAATTATGATTTTTGTTTGAGTTTTATTGAAATTTGATATTTATATTTAATTGAGTTAAATGTTTGATTCATGTCTATCACTTCATCCCTATTTTTATAACACTGTTATTCTTTTGCTGATAACAAAAGGGGGAGAGAAAAGTTAAGATTTTGTCAAATAGAATCAAGCAAAGGTCAAATAACTTTTAATTTGCATATAGGCTCATTTACATATTTTTATTTGTATGCATATATATAGGGGGAGCCATATATGTAGGGGGAGTATCACATATAAAGGAAGCATTCAAATAGGGGGAGCAAATGAAATTATCAAATACATTTAATATATTCAAAATCTTAAATATATGTTTGTTATCATCAAAAGGGGGAGATTGTTGAATATGCGCTTTGCGTTATATGATTTTTGTTTGATGATAATAAACATATATACATTCATATAAATGTATTTGGTAATGTACTATTTTATTTTTTCATAGTTTAAATAAATATTTGTTGAATAAAATTAAATTTCACAGAATTTGAATTTGAATTCAAACAAAACAAGTTAAACAGATTTGAATTCAAACAGGAATTTTATTCAAACAAATATTTTGTATAGTATGTATTTGGTTAGATAAATATCTGTTGAATAAAATAAATTACACGGAATTTGAATTTGAATTCAAACAGAACAAGTTACACAGTTTTTTTTTGAATTCAAACGAATATTTATTACAAACTTGAATAGTACAAATTCATGCTCTCACTATACATATACATTTTTGATTACAATCACATCACATTTACATTGATAACCTCACTACATATCACTCACACTCGTATTTTTGTCTTCAACTGCATTCCGGTTTGAATCCAGCATCTGAGCAATCTGCAAAAATATAAACTAACGCAGTAAAATTGAAAAAGAAATATTTTTGCAATTCAAAAATAAAATATGGTTTTTGAAAATAATATTTGCCTCAGTTATTTGGGTTGTTCGTCATCATTTAAATTTGAATTCATCATACACGAACAACTTGTGACATACACAGTGTATCACTGTATATGCCACAAGGCCGTGCACACCGATATATACACTTGATAATGCTACAGGGACAGGTGAGCACAGGTCAAAGCCAAATGCAAAGCCGGGTTCAACGCACGTGCAATATATTTAAAATCACGACACAAGCGCAAGGTCAAACCCGAGCTGTAAAACTGGGTTCAACACAGGGCAGGTGCACAGTTACAACCAACTACATGCAAGAGGCAACAAAGACAAATCAGTAGCATGCTAACGAATTATCAAACTTTATCAAACAATGGAAAATACTGCAATGACTACTGCAAGTTTCAGAAAACACCACTGAACCATCAATTATGACAAAATACAGGTGCAAGTGAATCAGATGTCAATGAAGCACGCAAACTGCAGTATACAAGTCACAAGACCATCATGCAGTTTGCTGTGGTACAAGCTCAAGTCAGAACAAACAGTGGCAAACTACACAACTAGATCAAAGTACAACATACACTACATGAATACAGCTCGATTACAACAGCCAGTCAAATGATTAAATAAACAAATGAATGAATGCAAAAGCAAACAGTTCAAAGCTTCAAACTGCATCAGTGACCAACTACAGGAACAGCAAGGTGATCAAACAAACAAAGACCAAAGCTACAACCTCACATGAAGACCAAATGTCCAGACAACATTATAATGCAACATGAAGTCAATGAAGACCAAATGTCCAGACAACATTATAATGCAACATGAAGACAATGAAGACCAAATACAACATGACCAAAAATGACAGTACAAACAGTGACAGTGGCATATTGATACATGATCAATATCCAGTTACAACAAAGTACAAGTACAAGTCATAGCAATGCATGCAACAGGGCAGAAACAATTATGCAATAGTGAAAAACACAAGTCGAAGTGGTCAATGCACAAATGCACAAAATACCAACTGCAAATATCCAAAGCCACAGGAGAACAAGACACAGTACACAAATGCAAGTGCACAACTAAACTCGAGTGGAACAGAGAAGCTATGGTACAAGTGCAGTGACCAGAAACTCAAGCTTCAAAAAGCTACAGCAACAATGCAAATCATGGAAATGAAACAACTCCACTGACTCAAATGAACATACTGAACAACACAAACAAACTGCAACACAGCAAACACAAATGGAATGCAACAGTGAGGTTCAACATTATCAGAGAACATATGGAAGGGTACATAAAGCAAACAACAACACGAAGGCAACATGATCAAGAGTTCAGTGCCACAACAATCATGACAACAGCAATACATTATCATGAAGACCAAAATTCACAGTGAAGCCAAATATACACAAGTGCAGATGAACAGATTCAAGCCAAAGTCAAAAATAAATTATCAGTGTTCAACCTCAAAGATCATGGCCGTAGTAATGCAGAGCCATGAGTCACGAAATCATAACAGTGCCGAGATTGCCTTGGCAATGAAGGAATATAACCAAGTCAAAGCCGGTGGTCATCACAAAATCCAACACGAAGTCAACCAGAGAAAATCACGAAATTGATTTTAAAACCGTGTCAACCAAGGAACCAAGTTTATACGATTATGAAAAAGTCAGAATCAATCTCAAACATTCAAGCATTATCAAGTGGCCGAGATGAATATTTGACAAATTCAAATAAATATATACGATCGAAGATTCAGGAAATCGAACGCATATATAACCCAATCATCATCGGCAATCAATGTATCGAATTCCAGAAAGCATAAACCAGTAAAGAAAAAAAGCACATAATTACATACCGGAATTCGATCAACGAAGCAGCCGCAGTGAGCAAATCAAAGAGTCTCGAAGTAGCCAGAGAGAGCAACAACAAATCGATCGAGCAACGCAACTCTCAAACAAATATATATTCGATCGAACAAAAGTCGGCTCTTCGAAAGCCCTAATTTGCATCAAGGAGGAAACCCTAATTTCGCAAGGAGGAACGAACAATTGTTTCAAAGAGGAACGGCCGCATCTCAAAATAAAGGAACGAAGAAAATAAAAGTGCCGGTCCTTAAAAATAAACCCTAATTTTTGTTTTGGGCTTTTATTAATATTATTTTTTTGGGTTATTGTTTTTAATTTATTGTTTTTTATTTTACGAACCAAAAAGTTAGTAAATCACCACCTAGGTTAGGTAGTGTCAGATTGTCTATTTTGAATTAGTTCAGTGAGCAGGGAGTGCGAGTTTGCAAAGCTCGATAGGCGGGAGCAGTGTTTGCGAGTGAGCGAAACTCTATAGGCGGGAGCAGGGTGTGCGAGTCTAGTAGAGTGTTTGTGAGCGGGAGCAAAAGGGTCTGCGAGTCTAGTAGAGTTGTTGTAAGCGTGATACTGTTTAATTCTAATAGAAATCTGTGAATGCAGCAGTAGGCAGGGGTTGCCGAAGCTGGGTAAATTTTGTGTGTGATTTACTTTTCAGCATATTTATTTCTGCAGTTTATTTCTGTGTTTAAATCGAGAAAATTTGCTATAACCCTATTCACCCCCCCCTCTAGGGTTAATCTAGATCCTACATATACGAATGAGTTTACTACTTATGTATGTGTTCTTCCTAAGTCAGCTAATTTTGTATTATATTTATTACATAATGCATTTTTTATTTATTGATGATAAATAGATATTTCCTAATAGAGAGAAGATCAAAGAGTAGATCGATTGCACCGCTAGAAGAGTTGGATTTGTTGTAGTTATTTTGAATCTGATATTAATTGCATAAATAGAAATTCAAGAATTTTTCATTGTTGTGAACGAAATGGAGTATACAAAGAGTATAAAGGAAAAAAAATTGAATAATCCTAGATTAACAAAAACAAAAAAGTGTAATTGTTCATTTCGATTAAAAGGCGTGAAGCTTTCTACAACAAACGAGTGGAGATTAGATGTACAATGTGGCATGCACAATCACTATGCACTTTATAGTAGCGAGGGCCATTCTTTTATTGGAAGATTGACAACAGAAGAAAAGAAAATAGCTATTAAGATGCATAAAAATATGGTAAAACCAAGAGCTATTTTAAATACCTTTAAAAAAAAGATCCATCTAATTGCACGACAATAAAGACTGTTTCCAATGTTTTGCCCAAACAAAAAAAATTGATCGAGCTCGACATTCACAAATACAATATCTTTTAAGTAAATTGAAAGAAAATGGGTATTATGAGTGGCACCGTAGTACCTTGGATGGTAGTGACATAATTACTGATTTATTTTGGGCTCATCCTACTAGTATATATTTACTATGGACATTTTCACAATTGCTTACCATGGATTGACTTATAGGATAAATAAATATAGAATGCCATTATTGAAAATTATTGGTATCACACCTACAAACCAGACTTTTTGTATTGCTATAGCTTATCACAATTCTGAATGTGAGACTTATTATATTTGGGCTTTAAAGCATTTGCAATTGGTAATGCTTGATTGTGATATTGAAATGCCCGATGTCATTGTTATGGATCGAGAAATAGCTTTGATAAATGTCATCGGTATTATTTTTTCTTAAACGGCACATATTCTATGTAAATGGCATATTCAGAAAAACATTCTTGCATTCATACAAAGAACAGTCAGGAATATGATGAAAGAGGTAAAAAATAGTTTTTTTCAAGATTGGGAAAATTTATGTTGTACGAAAAACATTAATGTTTTCAACTCGAATTTGCAAGATCTACATACGAAGTATGAACAATGTCCCAAGTTAATCGATTATATACATGAAACTCGCTTGATACATGGAATGATTGTCTTGCTTGTGTGTGAGTTAATAATTTCATGCATTTTGAAAATTATACTTTGAATAGTTGGCCTCTCTCATTTTTTGTATATTTTAATGTTAAATATTCAGTCATTGTAAGCTAATTTTTTTAATGTTTTTTTAAATTTGTAGAGCCGAGGCCGCACATTCTAAATTGAAAAAACATTTGACCACAAGCCAAGGAAATTTTCAAAGATTTTGAGAGAGTATGCACTCGCTATTGGAGCTTTCATTTACCGAACTAAAACCTTCGTTTGAAAGTAGTTTATTGAAAGTAGCACATGTCTATCACAAGAAAGAATTCAAACAATTGCGTGGTATTGTTTGTCTTTCGACGCTAGAGCTTATTCATTCCGAGCTTGTTAGAGTAACATCAAGAAGTACGAAAATTAGAATTTGTGTGCTTGTGTTATTCGCAAGACACATCGACTTCCATGTGCACTTGAGCTAGAAAAACTTAGAACAAATGCCCTAATACCAATAAATTTAATTCATTTACATTGGACAAGATTACACATTATTAGAAAAGGAGAGTCCAAGGAGTTGAATATAAGAAAAAAATGGAAGAATTATTGTGCGAAATATTGAAACTGGAATTGCCTCATCAAATGCAAGCTTACTAAAAAATGAGAGAAGTTGTTTATCTACAGACATCATCACTTGTATCCCCTGTTAGTAAAGTGAAAACGCGTAATAGATCTCACAACCAAAAAATCAATTCGACAAAAAGTCTCCCAAGGGCATTTGAGTTGGGTGAAAGCAATATAGCATGGTAAAAAAACTGAAATTTAATTCTCATGTTACTGTGAAAAAAGAAAAATTACTTATTCGAAGACCAAAAAATGTACGTCTTGATAACTAGACTCAATTTATTAATAATTTTTTGTTATATTTGTTAATTTTTTTCTTATAGGTAGAAGTAGCTGTAAACTTGACCAAATTATATGACACTTACAGAAAATTGGAGACCGTTTGTGAAAGAAATCGTTGATGTTGAAATGGATGTTAATTGCGGTTTTAGATGTGTAGCCGCCTTACTAGGAATGGAAGAAAATAATTTTTTACGCATTCGTACAGAATTATTTCAATAGCTCTGCGAGCATCAAGGTCTTTACAACCAAGTATTCTTGGAACGAGGTAGAAGCGATAAATTGCTTAGTATACTTAACCGCAAGGGCGAACGGATGACTATGTCGGACGTCGGATACATTGTTGCAACTCGATACAATGTTATAGTTTTTAGTAATAGCAAACAAATGATTTTGACTATACCTCCGTTGCGAGGTGAAATACCTTCTATGTTGCAACAAGTAAAGATTGGAATTCTACACGTAAACAATAGTCATTTCGTTCAGGTAAAATTACGTTATTTAATTTAATTTTTATTATTTCAAATTTTAACTGTAATTTTGTTAACGTAAAGGTCATTCTAGAACCAAATCATTCAGTACCACCAATTTATTCAAAATGATTTGATCATCATTATAAAAAAGTGGAACAATGAGAAGACATATTGCTTAACTGAAGACTAGCATGGAAAGAAGCAAAATGGAAATGATAATATATTACAAAAAAAATTGGTATTAGCAGCTAAAAGTTAGCAGAAAGTGTGATATAGTATTATGCTTTGATGTTTGATGAATTGTTGTTTGTAAGCAAATGATTCCATTATTTGTCAGAATATCTATTTTGTATAATTATATGAAATTCAATTTCTATGCATGTTTACTTATATCTATTTTGTTTGTAAGAAATTCAATTTCTATGCATTTTTAAATTATACAGTGAAAGTACAGTTTTTAAATATACAGTAGAAACGGTTTGGTATGAAAACACAGAAAAAGTAGTGATGGGTAACGTGGGTGGAAATAGATCATCATCTGAAAGTAGCGTTGATTAACATAATCATAAACTAAAGGTACACGTGATTCTTAATACAACCACGTTATATGCAAACATGGATTTTAATAGAACCTCGTCCATTTCAAGGTAATGCTAACCCGAGAGTTTTCCCCCGCCTCCAGTTTCAAAGCACGAGGGAAATAAAATTTCAAAGTGAACATCGGACATGGTAACAAATATACCAAACGCTAGGCTAAGACGAGGTTAAACTTAGAACATCGTCCCCTATGAGGTGAAGCAAACCAAAGAGTTCCCTACTTCCCGAGCTACATCCGGACGAGGGCATTACAAGAACCCCGTTCGTATTCAATGTGGGCGAATCATTTAAAGCACTTTTAGCAGGCCTGGTTCAATCAACAAAGTCGTCCACAAATAGTGAGGAAAATTATATACCAACATTTGAGTGGCTGCCGTAACAATAATGAATGCAAACAAAAACCTAGTAATGAATGCAAACCTAAACATAGTAGTTTGAATGCACAATATAATTCAAATGGACAGAACAATTACAAGCGTAAAATGTAAACACACTGATGGATCAATAGCAATACTCAAAATATATAATGTAAACATAGTGATGGATTCAGCATAGCAATGTAAACATACAATATAAACTACAGACAATGGATTACACAAACACAATGTAAACATGCACAAGCACAGGGATTCTTTGCATTTTGAACACATTACAATAATTTCACTTACTGAACCATAACTGGTACATAAAGGTCTGAGCGCATGCAAGCAACAAAATACAATTACTGAACAAAGAATGCAAATAAAACTACAAGTAACAAAACTACAAGTAACAAAACTAAACTGTAAGTTTGCAAACAAAACTGCAAGTAGCAAAACTAAACTAATCATCTTTTTTAACAAAACGAGCACAAATATTTCTTTCTTTGCGGCTTTGTAGATTTTATCGAGATGAGTCAATTGCGAACTCTCCGGCTGCGACAAAGCCAAGCTAATTCCTTCGCGCATCATCAAGTTCTTCATAACTCTACAATTTGAAATAAAAAAATATTAACACCGCAAAAAAAAGTGTAACTATATACACGAATAATATATTTGCTTGTCACCATGTATAAATGATCGTAGGAAAGTCGAGCGCTACGTTGAATAATTTATTCACTAACCGGATGGACCCTTAATATAGTACGAGGGAAATAATAATCAAAATAATCATCAGTCATTGTTCGATTAGATTCACGTAGAGGAATAGAATGATATTGCTCACTAAAAACATGGTTTGGCTAATCATTTCATATATTTTCTACAAACTCATAAAGAACTTTATAGGTTGAAGTAGTAACGTCTCTATGAGTCTTTTGGCTTGTTGGTTGAATAATAGGACATGGAATATTTTAAACCTTACCAAATTGCCTCAATACACGGGTGGGATGATACGGTTCTACTACATTTATGCATAATAAACAACTCGAATACTAAGCAATTTGTGGAAATGGATGAAAATCTCTTGCATGCATGTAAGGATCAAAAATTACCTAAAATAATGCAACAAAAAATGATGATGTTACAATAATTTAAAACAACAAAATTTTACGTTTCAAACCAGTAACGTACATCATGTTCTTGAATTGTTTACCCAAAAAATGAACCAACACCCTGGATCAAGTGTGAAAGCACCAGTGTAGATAATCAGCAGCACAAACTTCAGACAAACAATAAATAAAGAGTAGAAGTAAGAAAAGAGACACATAATTTTTATAGTGGTTCGCCGGACTCTGGCCTACGTCCACTTTAATCAATCTTTATTTTGATTATACTAGTTGAATCTCTTTGGATATCAACTAGTTGGTCTGTAGTTCTAAGTTACAATGAGTTAGAATAAGTCGCAAGTTCATGGGTTGACTGGAGAATCATAGTAATCCCCTTGATGACTGTTGTGAGGGAGAAAAAAGTTGGAGAAGTGAAGGAATTTCAGTCGAGTAATGCATCTCTTTATCCAAAAAAGATCCATCTCTAGTTGCAGGTAGGTGAATATTTATAAGGAAGTTCAGTGAGTATTGGGCCAGAAGTTTAGGTGCAGAAGATTCCAGTTGTTATGCCAAGTCATCATCAAAAATCTCAAATCAATCCGAGTCATTTCTATGGATCGCTAGCTATCCATAGGGGATGGATCGCTGGCTATCTATCAACGTAGCATATTTTTCTACTAGAAGCCTTTACTTAATGCTACGAAGGATCTCGGAAAGTTTGAGGACGATCCGACCTATCTTGATGGATCGCTAGCTATGCATAGGGGATGGATCGCTAGCTATCCATAGGGGTGGATCGCTGGCTATCCATCATTGTAGCATATTTTTCTACCAGAAGACTTTACTTAATGCTACGAAGGAGCTTGGAAAGTTTAAGGGCGATCCTACCAATCTTGATGGATCGCTAGCTATACATAGTGGATTGATCGCTAGCTATCCATAAAGGATGGATCACTAGCTATCTATCAACGTAGCATATTTTTCTACCAGAATCTTCTACTTAATGCTACGAAGGAGCTTGGAAAGTTTGAGGGCGATCCGACCTATCTTGATGGATCGCTGGCTGTCAATCCACTTAGCATATTTTTGAGTGATCTTTGTTTGGTTGTCTTCCGATCCTCTATTTAAGTGCCTTGTCCAAATATCAAGTCCTTTGGAGTTATTTTGATCATCCGTCTTCATGGGTCATCTGGTCCAGAAGAATCATCCATATCTCGCTCAATATTAGCGAAATCGAATGAAACTTTGTAGGAAAACTCTAGACGGTGTTAGGGACCCACCATAGAATTTAAGGTAGTGGGGCCCAATCTAGATTGGTCGTTAGAAATCCATCTAGATAGATCACTAGCGATCCATCAAATCAACTATAAATGACTTAATATTTTTGTGAGCCTTCTCTTATGTTTTGTTCTCCCAAAATTTCATGTCAATCCGACTTCGTATGAGTTTTGTAGGTACATTTTATGTTAGCTAATTCTGGCCAAACAGCTTGAATTGGACGAGTCTGCACTTCTCGAGCTAGATTGTTTGGCATGCTATGAAACTTGGCAAGCGTGCTTAGAAATGGTAATGAATCATGATGCAAGAGGTTTAGAGGGTTCATGAGCAAGCCTTATAGATTGCTAGCGATCCATCACCTTAGCTTATTTTGGCATCTTTCTTCCTGGTCTTTCTCTTCTTCATTTTCTGGTCCTTTTGATTGATTCTTGAGTTATGCTAGCATAGTCGGAATGTTCTAATTCTTATTGAATTTTGATGGGTTAAAAACCCAATTAACATGAATAATATCAAGATAAATTCTTAGCTCCTTAAATGATGCACGATGATCATTTGTTGGATCCCAGCGAGATGCTCTGGGTGAAGTCTCATAGTAAATTTTAGTTGATGGATGCAAACAATTAAAATGCTCATATATCCATGATTCAATAATCCTTGAAAACCAGCAACTTGTTTTATTTTCGCTCTACTCACAAGACCAAGCTATCTATATAACTAAAATAAAGCCGTTGAACACCACGAATAATTACGAATTTCATCTAAATTACCAATTTAATTTAAATGTTGCAAGGACATATGGAATTTTATTTTATCCACGAATAGAGTATTTCCTACTACGTACAAAAGCTATGCACGAGCAGATTGTGTGAATTTATCTTCTTCCCACTCATCGCAAGCACCATTAAAAATTTCATACAGCTTTGTATATAAGTTATTTTATAACCAACGTCATCCTTCATAATATTTTTTGCTACATTGGCACTTATCCCTAAATTATTAACAACTAAATTAATTATATCATTTTGGGACCGATCAAATATTTGTATCGGTAATCCTTCAACTGCGATATATTGTAGAGATGCAACATCATCTAATGTTATGGTCATTTCACCAAATGGAAAGTGAAATGTATTTGATTCAGGATTCCAATGCTTGACAAAAGCAGATATAAGTAATTTATTGACTAAACTATAACAAGTTTCAACTAGAGGATACAATCCCAAAGATTCGAAATATCCTTTAAAAACTGTAGCGTTAATAGGAACTTGCCAATTCAAAATCTTTGCGCCATGATTTACACACAAAAGAGTATCACATTCCTAGAAAATATTTTAAATTAAATTATACTGTTTCGATAAAATAATTATTGCATGAAAAATTTAGAGGATATACCTTGCCATTCCATATCAACGAAGCAACATGATTATCATAGCTGCTAATCACATCGATAATCTTTAGTCCTCCAGAAGATGACTATGTGTTACATGTGCCACTAGATGTACCGATACCATCATGAATGTGTTGCTCTTCAACGATTTGACCTTCAATTTATTGCTCCACATTTGCTCTCCCATTTAAATAACATTTTGCTCTACGAAAACTTTCTATTCTCGAATTTGTTCTTCCACTTGATTTGTAGTTTTCTTTCTTTCTTGCCTTCACACATCGTTGTCTTTCCAAAGTAGTTAGTGGATTACATGCTGATTTTTTAGAATGATTTTCATAAAAAAACAATATAACGTCCTATATGGATGTTGTTACTACAAAACCCACACTCCATTATTGCATAGTTTTGAAAATAACCATATGCAAATAGACATTCACCTTAATTAGGGCACGACACAGGTCATAGACACAAATTCTGGTTCACACAAATTAGGGTTTTGCAAGTTCACTAACAAAGACAAAGAAGAATAAGAATAAAAGAAGTGATAAATGGAAAATCAAAATAGAATACCTTGTTTGTGTTTGGATCTGATCTCCCCTTCCATTGCAAATCAGTTTTTTTAATAAATGCAGTGTTTAACAGCGGCAAGAAGCATGGGATGACAAGGAGATGGGTGAGGAAGGGTAGTTTGGGAAGTATCAGGGGTGAGAAAAGGAAAAAAGGGATGCGTGGGTTTTTTATTATGTGCTGGGGTGGAAAAGGAGGAAATGGGTGTGGTAATAGAAGTTATCTAAAATGAATTTACCGTAAGTAGGGTGTAACATCCAACATTTTGCTTTTCAAACCCCCCCCCCCCCCCCCCCAAAAAAAAAATTTAAAAAATTTATTTAGGAAAATTTGTTCTTAATACTATAGCAGCATATCATAAATTATGTGAAACAAATCCATGTTTATGAGAAAAGCTTAATAATAAAAAACTAAAGTAGGAGCAAGTGAAGAAATATAAGAAATAAGGCTCCGTTTTGAGTGTGGAAACACAAGAAACCAAACTTAAAGCAAGTTAGGAAGTCTAACAAACTAAGCTTGGATCGTGGAAACCTAATAAACCATGTTCACTGAAAATATAGCTAACGAGGATTTTTCAGTAATACGTGGTTTCTTTCAAAACGTCGATCGTTCATAATGAGGTTAGATATAATACCTGCTCGGTCTGAGCGAGGTTCTATACAAAACCACGTTGAACGCTAGCATGATCTGTATTATAGAAAATTGCAATGTTAGAAATATCAAAAAGTATGGCTATTTATTGAATAAAATAAAGGGTTAAAAGAAAATAGCGGGATTGTGCAATTTTTTTTACAAATAATCATGTTGTAGGGGGTTAATAGAGCTAGTCTTACTCTAAATTATGTTCCATACCGCCCGATCTTCATTTTACCACCTTCAAAACAATAACATACCTAAAGCAGCCCATACCAAAGCTGATGTTACCTATATTTTTTTAGAGAGAATTAACTAATGAATTTCACAGATTCTAGTTTAGATTTAGCTCAAAAGTTTTAAATTTTAAATACAACAAAAAACTTCCTCTCTAAATTCAATTCAACTCTCTTCACCCTCAAATCTCGTTTGACACCTCCAAACCTGCAACATGTTGTACCACCACCCATCACTTCATCGTACCTCGCCATCCTCTCCTCACTTGCCGCTAGTTCCCACATTCATCATCAACACCCATATCAATTGAAAAAAATACAGACCTTAATTGCCACAAGTTCAGGACGTTGCATCTCACCTCCCTGCCTCACCAAAACCCTAGTGGACATCGTCTCCACACTTGAAAATCACCCTAAAACATATTAAAAAATGCTCAACTAAACTAGATTATATGAATCGGCAAACATTGTTCATGAAACAAAAGTTGAAAATCAAGTGAAGTGGGAACATTGCTATTCAATTGAGGTCTTTGGAGAGGTGTGTAATGTAGAACCTGATTTGCAGTTAAGTAAAGGTATTCCTATAGACTATGCTAAGGAGTGGATTGTGGACTCAGGTTGTTCTTATCATGCCACAGGTAACGAGTCATTACTATCTGAAGTCCGTCTGCATGAGGGAAAATGAGCTATTGTCACACAGATAATATAACTCATCCCATCACTATAGAAGGCAGCATAAAAGTTGAACCTAGCGGCATAAATTGCAATGACATTGCTTTGATCAATGCTTTTCATGTTCCTGGACTTATGAAAAATCTTTTATCGGTCTCTCAAATTACTAACTCAGGGGAGTATGTTTTATTTGGTCCTAATGATGTCCTTATTATTGATAAGTTAAAAAATTATGATGCTGAAGTTCTTTTACGTGGGAAAAGGAAAGAATCGTTGTATGTATTATCTACCACTGAAGCTTATGTAGGTAAAACATGCCAAAATGATCGAGCATCTCTTTGGCATGCTCATTTAGGCCATATTGGATACCAATTGTTGAAAGAAATATCAACGAAGAAGTTGTTAGATGGTGTTACTTCATTGAAAGAGGTACGCCAAGACATTGTATGCTTTGGATGTCAATATGGAATGTCGTATCGTTTTCCGTTTCCAAAATCAGCGACCAGAGCTACAAAACAGTTTTAGTTAGTGCATTCAGATGTAACGGGGCCTACTAAAACTCCTAGCTATAGTGGATTCCTCTTTGTAATGTTGTTTGTAGACGACTTTCCCGCTAATCATGGGTGTATTTTCTTGAGCATAAAAGTGATGCATTTTCAAGTTTCATGAAATTTCTGCAGCTAATAGAGAAAGAGCATGAATCGAAAGTAAAGTGTTTGCGGACTGACAATAGTGGAGAATACATGTCTGAAGAGTTCCTCTCATATTGCAATAATCAAGGAATTAACAGACAAATGACGTGCCTAAATACCCCGCAGCAAAACGGTGCTGCTGAGCGTAAATTGGCACACCTTACTTCTATAAGCTTGTCATGGCTACATGAAAAAAATCTCCCAAAGGAGCTCTGGGCAGAAGCTGTACAGTGTGCTTGTCATGTCATCAACCGATTTCCACCTTAGTCAGGTAGCACAAAATCACCTTTTGAAATTTTATAAGGTTCGAGGCCTAATGTAAGTTACTTCCGTGTTTTTGGTTTGTTATGTTATGTTCATGTTCCTAAGACTAACAGAACTAAATTTGATTCCAAAGCTAGAAAATGTGTGTTTGTTGGTTATGATTCTCATAGAAAAGGTTGGAGATGCATGGATCCTACAACTATGAAGTTTATAATTTCAAGAGATGTATTCGATGAGCTGTCAACTTATTACCCTGCTGATAATAAAAGAGAGGACAACTCACATTTCATAATTTCAAATCCAACCACACTTTACCCATTTTCAAGCGAAGATGAATCCAGTGATGTAGAAACTATTCTTATTCCTCATGCTGAAGATGAACATGATGTCACATTACGTAGATCAGCTAGACAAAGGAAGCAGCCATCCCATTTGTTTGATTATCAGGTCCAGATGAATCAATGCATAGTCACATCATGTTTTCAAATGGGAGATGCTTATGATAATGAACCAAAGTGCTATGAAGATGCTAAAAATATCAATGAATGGATACAAGCAATGAATGTGGATCAAAGCTTTAAATAAAAATGATACCTGGGAGCTAGTTCCTTTGCCAAAAGCTACTAAGTTGCTGAGCTGTAAGTGGGTTTATAAAATAAAAAAGAAGGCTGATGGTACAATAGCTAGGCATAAAGCACATTTGGTCGCACGTGGGTTCTCTCAACAATTTGGTTTGGATTACGATGATACTTTTAGCCCGGTGGCTAAGATGGCCACTGCGCGCTGTAATTTCTTTAGCGCATGCAAAGGATGGAGCATTTGGCAACTGGACGTAAAGAATGCTTATCTTTATAGTGAGTTGAATCATGAAATATATATGGAACAACCACAAGGATTTGTTTCAACGGAGTTTCCTCAACATGTTTGTCGCCTAAAGAAAGCATTATACGGTCTCAAGCAAGCGCCGCGAGCTTGGTATGGTAAAATTGCTCAATATCTTACATTTTATGGCTTTGTTATGTCAAATAATGATCCTAGTTTGTTTATCATGAAGAAAACTTTGTTGCATATTATGCTTCTTTTATACGTAGATGATATGATCATCATTGGAGATGATAATAATGAAATCATTCGTCTTTGTGATGATTTATCCATTCGATTTGAGATGAAGAATCTTGGACAAATAAATTGTTTTCTTGGATTAGAAGTTGAGAAAATAGATGAATATTTTGTCTCTCAAAGAGGATATGCTGCAAGTCTACTGCATCATTTTGGAATGAAGGATGTAAAACCAACAAGTACTCCTATGGAACCTAATCTGAAGCTGAAGAAAATTGAGGGTGATCTTTAGGAAAATGCAACTTTGTTTTGTCAACTTGTTGGCAGTCTGTTCTACTTAACTGTTACAAGGCCTGATATTGCTTACTGCGTAGGACTGGTTTCTCAATTTTAAAGGAACTGCCTTGTGTTGGTCATATGGTTACTGCAAAAAGGATACTTCATTATGTTAAAGGCAGTCTAGACTTTGGCTTGATGTTTAAACAAGATACAATGTCTTTATATGGTTTTGTTGATGCTGACTGGGTAGGCAATGTGAATGATCTGCGTTCAACAACAGGCTACTATTTCAGTATGGGGTCAGCTATGGCCTTATGGTGTAGTAAAAAGCAAAAGATGGTTTGTGACGACCCGACTTTTTCTCCACAGAAAGATGCATCATCTTTAAGAAAGAAAGGGATAGAAAAGAGAAATATAGAGAAGAAAGAAAGAAACAACATCAGAGTCTCAACATCGGAACGAATAAATTATATTAATCACATAAAATAGTACATAGTATACAGTATTTATTAGAGTTACACAGATTACACATCACATACAAGACAGTTATAAACATCTGTCTAGTTATTACAACTCAAATATAACACAAACAAACGACCCAGAGATCACACAGCGGAACACTATATATATCTACAAACGCTGAAGCCTCCTGCTCCGTTGCTCCTTCAGAATTCGTTAAAGTTAACCTGAATCCCTTGGCTCCTCGTAAAAATTTGAGTACCCAAGAGTTTAAGAAAACAGAAGATAAACTCCAAGTCAGACATGGGTCTGGTGCGAGTAACAGGTTAAAGTTGCTTAACTTTTGAAAATCCTTTGAAAACAAAAGGTATCACGTAAGAGTCCCCACAAATAAACATGTGTAAGTTTTTACCTTGGGTAAGTTTTTACCTTACACTAACCAAAACATTTGATAGAAAATCCAGTGATATTATAATAGGGTCTAGGGTTTTCAAATAAAATACAGAAATAGCTGGAATGCTTACATCTCACGTTCCAATATAGTTGGGCACAACTAAAACATACGGCACTTATTGGAGATTGGATTCCATACAATGGAAGGGCTACTGGGGTACCATCCGTCACAATACGTGGCCTAGATCACCGTACAGAGGATTACTCTCAATCCCCTGCAACACAAAGCCGGAACCATCCCTTACTGGACAGTCCCGAACAAGACGACCCCGGCAGTTGTTGCAATCAACTGCCACACACAGCCGAAATAAAAGGGACCTCCAGACAGGGGGAAATCTCGTCCTACTTGGGTGCTACCCACTTAGCCTTGCTGTACCTCCCCTATTTTAGCCATTCCCGGTTGATGAGGCTTGAGGCTACGATTACCTTTAGAGAACACATCTCTTAGAATGCTCACCGCCCACCTGACAATGTTTTGAAAGCATTCAATCCATACAAGTTCGTTCCAGGTTCGAACGAAACTGAAGGCATTATCTCGTTACACTCATTTTAATCACCCTTAGAGTTAACGACGATAACCCTTGCACTCTGAATCTTCATCTTCATCTTTACTTGAGATTCACGACCTATCGTTAATTTGGATCGATGTGGTTTTCAGATATCCAAATCTGAAAACCCGATCCCGGTCTCATCGAAATCCAAAACGCCATCTTTTAGGTCCAAGTTGTTTTAAAGTTAAAACAATTCAATTCTATTATCTTTATACACACAAATAGATAATTCACATCTCACAAATAGATAATTCACATTATCATCACAAATTGATAATTCACATTATCATCACAAATAGACAATTCACATTATCATCACACTTCAACCAAAGCATCCATATCACACAGCATCACTTATCTCATATCTAAGATCTCAAACCATTCAAGGCAATCAATATCATCCATCCATACATAAGCAAGGATTAATAAATCACACTATAATTAATTTAAAAATGAATTAAATTAATTACTTCCATCTCTATTCAATTTAAATAAATTAAATTAATTACCTTCATCACTATAAATCCTACTTCTTAACCATTAATTAATTACAAATCAATCAATTAATCACTATCTAATTTCCATCTTAATTAATCATCCTTAATTAATTATTCTCTAATTACATTTAAGTAATTAACCTTTAATAAATTTCATAAATGAATTATCCTTAACCATTTATAGTAATTAACCTTTAATTACTTTCATTAATTAATTAATTACAATTAATTACATTAAACTTTAATTAATTACATTAATTAATTATCCTCTAATCATTTATTATTGATTAATTATCTTTAATTAATCAACCCTTAATTATATCATTAATTATATTAATTAATGATCCTTTAATTATTTCTTAATTAATTATTGTTCTAATTAATCATATTTAATAATTAATCCTTAATAATTATATTCATTAATCACCCTTGATTAATCACAATTAGTAATTAATTATCCTTAATTACTTACATTAATTAATTAATTACTCCTTAATTAATTATCTTTAATTAATCCCTTGATTAATTACACAAAGTAATTAAACCCAAATTACTTCCATTAATTAATTATCCTTTAATTAACAAGTAATTAAACCCCAAACTACTTTATTTCTTTAATTAATTACATCCTTAATTGCCATCACTAATTATTTCACTAAGTAATTACACTCCATAAGTAATTTTACTTAACAAATCATCCAGTGATTATCTTAAATTAATTAAACTTAATTAATTAACTTAAACTAATCGCATTAAACTCAATTAATTACAACGAGTAATTAATTCCTTAATTACTTCATTAAGTAATCATACTTAAACAATTCTTCAAATAATTATCTTTAATTAATTAATATAATTAATTATTAAAAATTAATCACATTAATTAATCATTTAATAATTTCTAGTTAATGATCTTCATTAACTATTAACAATTCTTTGATTACTTCTCTTAAGTAATTAAACTTAAATTAATCATCATTAGTTACAAATTGATTTATCTTTAATAACCCATTAATTAATCTCTAATTATTTAATTAATTAAGTGCTTAAATGTAACTTAATTATTCTTTAATTACTTGATTAATTAATTTCAAATTATTAATTAAAAATCTATACTTATCTAATTTATGATCCTTAATTACAAATTAATTAATCCTTAATTAATTAACTTAAACCTTAATCAATTAATTTAAACCCTTAATTGCTTAATTAATTTATCCAAATCATTAATTAATTAAATTAATTAATTATCCATTTTAATTACCTTAATAATTTAATAATTCACAAATCATTAAATCTTAATTAACTTTAAGATAAAAACATTATTCTTATTAATGATTTAATTATCATTCACAAACACATATGAAAACACTTTACTTTCAAATTTACTTTTAAATTCCATTTCAAATTAAGATTCAAATTAAAACTCAAATTAAATACAAATTAAATTTTAACAAAATTTAAAAACAATTCAAAACCTTCTTAATCAAATGTTAAAGAACACTTATCTTTATAAAAGAAATTTATATAAGAGTTTAAAACCAAATCATTTTATAAAATATAATTTAACATTTAAAGTTGTTTTAAATATATTTTTTAATTTGATAAAACTTTATTTATTCAAAACTAAGATGCAAATTAAGTTTGAATCCAGATTTAAAACTTTTATTAAATCTTTGCTTTCAAATTTTAAATTCAATTTAAAATTTGAAACAAACGGGTTTTAAAACCTGTAATCAAAACAATGACCCGAGCAGACTTCAAATACTTTGGGTCAAACATCGTATGACTTCGAGCAACACATAAGAACAATTCGAGAAAACTTAAAACCATCCTTTGCTCACCCAAATTTCACCAGAAAACAAAGAAGTGCACCGTGCACATGCACAGTGGCTCCGACCCACTCTAGTCATCCATGATGACCTCTTCACATCGATGATCGACCTTGCACTCTCCGTCGATCATCAAAACACCGATAACAAACTCGAAATCGAATTCGAGTGTTCAAACACAATCCTGGAACCCAAACCAAACCTGGAACAAATGCAAACTCCATTCTCTGGCCACCGGAATGCTTACACTTCCGGTCACACATTCGCCGTCATCCAAACTTTAAATTTCCAGAGTTACGATGAACTCGATGCACCAGAGGAGCCGAGGAAAACCATAAACATGACCATGCCTAAACTAGGGTTACAGGTTTCATTGATTAACCACCGTCGCCACCGTGCTTTGATCATCTTCCAGACATTTTTCCTAGACCCTCCGTTCATCCTTCCATCACCAGAAAAGACCCCGACCTCTACGAGCAAGTAGATCACTAGAAATCACCAAAACTACACAAATTAGGTCAACCCCAAACTGCTCTTCAACCTCGAGCTAAAATTATGATTTTAGTTTTTAAAATCAAGATTTTGGATGAGTTTTCAGATCCTAAGCCTGAAACATTGAATCATGATGTTTGAATTTTCACTTTAACTTGCTCTGTTGTTTTAATTTTCAAAGGCAAAACAAAATTATTTTAACTTAAATAAACTTTTAAACTTTAATCTATGATACAAAAAAACATATTTTGTTTGAAATTTAAACCTTAACATAGATTAGATTATGAGATAATGATTTTTGATCAAAACTTAAGCCTAAAAACTTAGAACAGGCAAGAACAAAATGCAACAGCAAGCATGCATCTATACATCCATGTATATACACAGAAAATTCAATCATATACATCCACACAATACTACTTTATTTCCAGTAATCCACATGCAATCAGATATCAGGATACTTAAGTTTTTAGAAAGGAAGTTACTCACCTATTTTACAGAAGAACAGAGCCTTTATTTGTATTTTGAAAAAGCTTTTGAATTTTAAACTTTGAGTTGCTGGAATGCGGAAGATTTCTTCTTTAATTTTAAAACTTGAATTACTGATTTCAAAAAAATGCTTGAATGCTGAAGAAAATTGCTGAAGAATGCTTCAGATAAATTCCAAGTTTGAAGAAAATACTTTGTAGGCTTTGGTATTGATCTTTGAAAATGTACAGGCTTTGATTCATCTCAGGTTTCTGGTTTGCAAATTTACTGACTTTGATTTTATAAAATTAATGAACAGGTTTTAATCTAGTTGAAGGAAGTTGATCTCAGATTTGAAGAGATGATGTTTCAGGTTTTGTGATTTTGAAACTGTACAGGTTGATGAATTCGAAAATGGTTTGCAGGTTTGTTTTTTATCTTTGAAAATGCGTTACAGATTTTATTTTGAGGAATTGTTTCAGGGTATTGTTCTATTGATTTCTGGTTTGAGGAGTTTGATTACTGATTTATGTTTTGAGAGAAGTTTGCTTAAGTTTTCTTTGATTGGAATTAAGATAGAAAAGAAAATAGAAGAGGAGGAAGCAATGTTATATAAGTTTATTTTGCGATTTATTTAAAATAAAAGAAAAATCAAAAATAATATGACACTTGTATTAAATTTCACCATTTTTCATCTTAAGTTGATTATTAATTTACACTTGTTATATGAAGCCTTAATATAATAACACTTGTCTTGTGTATTATTTATTTATTTTAAATGTTAAATAAAAAGCTTTACTTAATTTATTTATTCTTATGTAAATGTATATATTTCTTTTTAAATAGAAATGTAATTAAAGAAATTATATATAAATAAAAGCTTATCCAAATATTTTTAAAATGTCTATCTTTTGAATTTCAAAACTTTAAATTCAAATTCAAATTAAATTCTAAAATCCAACTTAAAAATCAAGTTATATATATACATATATAGCTATATATTTAATTTGAAATAACAATCCCATTTCTTACTGAAATATTTTTATATTTATATATAAAATTAATACATTATTAATATTGTTTAAAAATAACAAATTTGTAAAATTTTAAATAATTTATAAAAGAGATTATAAATTACTTTTATTACTAAATGAATAAATATATCATATGTAAATTACATTTTAAACTTTAAGCTAAAAATATAATTTAAAAAATTAATATTTACCTTAAGGGTTTTAAAACTATATAATTATTTATTTAAATAGATTTGAAAAGTTTTACATTAAATTAATCAGAATTTCCAAACTGGCAATTATATTTTAGAATTTGAAAACAAGATTTTATTTATTAAATTTCAAACCAAAGATTTCTATTTACAATATATACAAATATATATATTATAAATAGAAAACATTTTATTAATTTCAAAAGACAAAATTTACCAATTAACTATTTATTTGCTTTTAACAGAATAAACATGCCGATTTTAAATTAAATTATAAGTGACAATTATTAAATCAATTTAATTTTTAATACAGATTATTAAATTGATATTTCCCAAAATTCTGGGTCATCACATTCCTCCCCCCTTAAAAGAATTTCGTCCCCGAAATTTAAAAGCAAAGGTAATTTAATAACCCATCAAAGATTTTAATTTTAAACCACAAGCATATATTATCAACAATATGTTAACAACCATAGCAACCAATTCACTCAATCAAACACATCTAACTATCCAGACAAAATTCTGGGTAGAACTTCCTAGAGTTTCCTTGGTATAAACACTAGGACACTCACTCTACAGAACCCAAACAATCTATACTACTAAGCTACAGAGCTCCTACTCACTTAGATCTACAAAACTGAATAGGATATCAGACCACAGTTATGTCCTGCTTAACTACCAAATCCTCTAGAACTGCTGGTTCCACAACCAAAGATGGATCAGACACGTACTTCCTCAGAGATACGTGAAACGCATTGAATTCCAGTCTTCCAAACTGGCAATTCAATCCCAGTAGAATAAAGCACTTATCCTAAACAGAACATAGAAGAGATCCAATATATCGGAGCTAGCTTTCTAGTCTTACCAACTTATAGCTCCTTTGATTGGAGAAAACCTACCCAAAATCAAATCTCCGACTTCAAATTCCGAATTCCTCCATCTCTTATCCACAAAAATCATATGATGATCCAGGGCTGCCTACATCCTTCCTAATTAGCTCAACCTTTGCTGATGCCTCTCAAAACAAATTGGACCAAAAACCAATCCAATAAAAATGATCCTCTCAAGATCAACCAAAATCAAGAACTCAAACTCTACTATCATCAGTAGAAAACAACTTCTCCTGAGCACTCGCCAAACTTGCCTCTGATCCTGAAAACTTCCACTCTAGAACAGCTGCTACCTTGCTTCCGCTGCATAACTCTGATCTGAAGTAGATGAGAATGCTGATGATGAACACTAACACAAACTTATCCGACACATCCCGGAAGACACGGTTCATCAAATCCATAAAGAGAAAACTCAAAAGTACTGTGGAATCCTGAGCTGCTTCACCCGATCTCTCTCTAGGAGCCATCCTTCAACCAAATTGAACTACCGGTACCACTCCTGGAATCCTAGTTGATAAGGAAACTCAATCTCCAGATGCTAAGGCAAACCTCTGACCTCTATGAAGACATCCGCAAAAATTTCTGACAAACCAAGCGAACACTCAACTATCGCAAGTCACTTTTGCGATCAACCCAGACCAATATCCAAAGATACTTTTCTCTCTTTACCAATCAAAACAGTTTATACTAATCTAGCCAATCCATCGAAGAAATGGATCCACTCTGCTGCTTATGAACTCCATCTCTAGAAATCTACTAGCTAGATGACCTTCTTGCAGTCACACAAAACACTCCAAGCTGAAATGCTGCCACATATGCCAAAGACTTCCTAATCCATAAGCTCCTCAAGAAACTCGGGCCTCGAACTAAACAAAAACACCCAGCTGAACCTAGCCACCTCACCGATGTAGACACACTTCCTAAAACTTGCTTCAAAAGGAACATCTTCGGAAAAATCCATAGTCACTGCATCTCACCACGCAACTACAACTTCCTAAGGTTGCCAAGATACCATCACTTGCTTCTGCCTAACCGACAGATCCAAACTTTACTCATCCAATCTTGCATTTAAAAGATGGACTCCGAACCTTAGAAAATCTTCCTTCATAGATTGGTGAAATCCTTTCACCACTGCAAAACTTACTTGAGACGGTATTAGGTCTACAGTCTCGGCAGATACACTTCCAACCCTAACATTCAGACTCCTACCATTGGTAGTCGTGCTACACACACCACTGCCCTTCCTACCTTTAGAACTTATATTGGAAAACTCGAACAGGTAAACCAACAAATAGGTAGAAATAAATATATATAAATATATATGTTAAAATTACAAATACGCTCTCTCAAGAAAGAAAAACACTCCAAAGCCTAGGTATTCACTCAACCTAGCGCTCTGATACCAACTGTGACGACCCATCTTTTTCTCCACAGAAAGACGCATCATATTTAAGAAAGAAAGAGATAGAAAAGAGAAAGATAGTGAATAAAGAAAGAAACAACATCAGAGTCTCAACAGCGGAACGAATAAATTATATTAATCACATAAAATAGTACATAGTATACAATATCTATAAAAGTTACATAAATACAAATCACATACTAGGTAGTTATAAACACCTGTCTGGTTATTACGACTCAAATATAACACAAACAAACGACTCAGGGATCACATAGCGTAACACTATATATATCTATAAATGCTGAAGCCTCCTGCTCCATTGCTCCTCCAGAATTCGTCAAAGCTAACCTGAATCCCTTGGCTCCTCGTAAAAATTTGAGTACCCAAGAGTTTAAGAAAACAGAAGATAAACTCCGGGTCAGACATGGGTCTGGTGTGAGTAACAGGTTAAAGTTTCTTAACTTTTGAAAATCCTTTGAAAACAAAAGGTATCACGTAAGACTCTCCACATAAACATGGGTAAGTTTTTACCTTACGCTGACCAAAACATTTGATAGGAAATCCGGTGATATTATAATAGGGTCTAGGGTTTTCAAATAAAATACAGAAATAGCTGGAATGCTTACATCTCACGTTCCAACATAGTTGGGCACAACTAAAATGTACGGCACCTATTGGAGATTGCATTCCATACAATGGTAGGGCTACTGGGGTACCGTCCGTCACAGTACGTGGCCTAGATCACTGTACCTAGGATGACTTCCAATCCCCTGCAACACAAAGACGGAACCATCCCTTACTAGACAGTCCCGAACAAGACAACTCGGCAGTTGTTGCAATCAACTGCCCCACACAGCCGAAATAAAAGGGACCTCTAGACAGGGGTAAATCGCATCCTACTTGGGTGCTACCCACTTAGCCTTGCTGCACCTCCCCTGTTTTAGCCATTCCCAGTTGATGAGGCTTGAGGCTACAATTACCTTTAGAGAACACATCTCTTAGAATGCTCATCGTCCACCTGACGATGTTCTGAAAGCATTCAATCCATACAAGTTCGTTTCGGGTTCGAATGAAACCGAAGGCATTATCTCATTGCACTCATTTTGGAATCACCTTCAGAGTTAACGACGATAACCCTTGCACTCTGAATCTTCATCTTCACTTGAGATTCACGACCTATCGTTAATTTGGATCGATGTGGTTTTCGGATATCCAAATCTGGAAACCCGATCCCGGTCTCATCGAAATCCAAAACGCCATCTTTTAGGTCCAAGTTGTTTTAAAGTTAAAACAATTCAATTCTATTATCTTTATACACACAGATAGATAATTCACATCTCACAAATAGATAATTCACATTATCATCACAAATTGATAATTCACATTATCATCACAAATAGATAATTCACATTATCATCACACTTCAACCAAAGCATCCATATCACACAACATCACTTATCTCATATCTGAGATCTCAAACCATTCAAGGCAATCAATATCATCCATCCATACATAAGCAAGGATTAAGTAATCACACTATAATTAATTTAAAAATGAATTAAATTAATAACTTCCATCTCTAATCAATTTAAATAAATTAAATTAATTACCTTCATCACTATAAATCCTACTTCTTAACCATTAATTAATTACAAATCAATTAATTAATCACTATCTAATTTTCATCTTAATTAATCATCATTGATTAATTATTCTCTAATTAATAAATTTCACAAATTAATTATCCTTAAACATTTATAGCAATTAACCTTTAATTACTTTCATTAATTAATTAATCATAATTAATTACATTAAACCTTAATTAATTACATTAATTAATTATCCTCTAATCATTTATTGTTGATTAATTATCTTTAATTAATCAACCATTAATTATATCATTAATTATATTAATTAATGATCCTTCAATTATTTCTTAATTAATTATTGTTCTGATTAATCATATTTATTAATCCTTAATTAAATATATTTATTAACCATCCTTGATTAATCACAATTAATAATTAATTATCCTTAGTTACTTACATTAATCAATTAATTACTCCTTAATTAATTATCTTTAATTAATCCTTTGATTAATTACACAAAGTAATTAAACTCAAATTACTTCCATTAATTAATTATCCTTTAATTAACAAGTAATTAAACCCCAAACTATTTCATTTCTTTAATTAATTACATCATGTAATTACCATCACTAATTACTCCACAAGTAATTATACTCCACAAGTAATTATACTTAACAAATCATCCAGTGATTATCTTAAATTAATTAAACTTAATTAATTAACTTAAACTAATCACATTAAACTCAATTAATTACAATGAGTAATCAACTCCTTAATTATTTCATTAAGTAATCATACTTAAACAATTCTTCAAATGATTATCTTTAATTAATTAATATAATTAATTATTAAAAATTAATCACATTAATTAATCATTTAATAATTTCTAGTTAATGATCTTCATTAACTATTAACAATTCTTTAATTACTTCTCTTAAGTAATTAAACTTAAATTAATCATCATTAATTACAAATTTATTTATCTTTGATAACCCATTAATTAATCTCTAATTATTTAATTAATTAAGTGCTTAACTGTAACTTAATTATTCTTTAATTACTTGATTAATTAAGTTCAAATTATTAATTAAAAATCTATACTTATCTAATTTATGATCCTTAATGACAAATTAATTAATCCTTAATTAATTAACTTAAACCTTATTCAATTAATTTAAACCCTTAATTACTTAATTAATTAATCCAAATCATTAACTAATTAAATTAATTATTCATTTTAATTACCTTAATAATTTAATGAATCACAAATCAATTAATCTTAATTAACTTTAAGATAAAAACATTATTCTTATTAATGATTTAATTATCATTCACAAACACATTTGAAAACATTTTACTTTCAAATTTACTTTTAAATTCCATTTCAAATTAAGATTCAAATTAAATACAAATTAAATTTGAACAAAATTTATAAACAATTTAAAAACCTTCTTAATCAAATGTTAAAGAACACTTATCTTTATAAAAGAAATTTATATAAGAGTTTAAAACCAAATCATTTAAATTCAAATCATTTTAAAAAATATACTTTAACATTTAAAGTTGTTTTTAACATTTTTTTAAAAATTTGTTAAAACTTTATTTATCTCAAAACAAAGATACAAATTAAATTTGAATCCATATTTAAAACTTTGTTTAAATCTTTGCTTTAAAATTTTAAATTAAATTTGAAACAAACAGGTTTTAAAACCTGTAATCAAAACAATGACCCGAGCCCAGGCTTCAAATACTTCGCGTCAAACATCATATGACTGCGAGCAACATACAAGAACGACTCGAGAAAACTCAAAACCATCCTTTGCTCACCCAAACTTCACCAGAAAACAAAGAAGCGCACCGTGCACATGCACGGTGGCTCCGACCCACTCCAGTCTTCCACGATGACCTCTTCACATCGGCGATCGACCTCGCACTCTCCCTGGATCATCACACCAACAACAAACTCAAAATCGAATTCAGTGTTCAAACCCAATCCTGGAACCATAACCCAAACCTAAAACAAACGCAAACTCCATTCTCCGGCCATCGGAGAGCTTACACTTCCGGTCACACATTCGCCATCATCCAAACTTCAAATTTCCAGAGTTACGATGAACTCGATGCACCAGAGGAGCCGAGGAAAACCATAAACTTGACCATGCATAAACTAGGGTTACAGATTTCATTGATTAATCGCCTCGCCACCATGCTTTGATCATCTTCCAGACATTTTTCCCAGAACCTCCGTTCATCCTTCCATCACCAGAAAAGACCCCGACCTCTACAAGCAAGTAGATCACCAGAAATCACCAAAAATACAAAATTAGGTCAACCCTAAACTGTTCTTCAACCTCAAGCTAAAAAATTATGATTTTAGTTTTAAAATCAAGATTTTAGATGAGTTTTCAGATCCTAAGCCTGATACATTGAATCATGATGTTTGAATTTTCACTTTATATTAACTTGCTCTTTTGTTTTAATTTTCAAAGACAAAACAAAATTATTTTAACTTAAATAAACTTTTAAACTTTAATCTATGAAACAACAACCATATTTTATTTGAAATTTAAAGCTTAACATAGATTAGATTATGAGATAATGATTTTAGATCAAAACTTAAGCCTAGAAACTAAGAACAGGCAAGAACAAAATACAACAGCAAGCATGCATCTATACATCCATGTATATACACGGAGAATGCAATCATATACATCCACATAATACTACTTTATTTCCAGTAATCCACATGTAATCTGATATCAAGATATTTTATTTTTTAGAATGGAAGTTACTCACCTGTTTTACAGAAGAACAGAGCTGTTATTTCTATTTTGAAAAATCTTTTGAATTTTAAACTTTGAGTTGCTGGAATTCTGAAGATTTCTTATTTGATTTTAAAACTTGAATTACTGATGTGAAAAATGCTTGAATGCTGAAGAAAATTGCTGAAGAATGCTTCAGATAAATTCCAGGTTTGAAGAAAATACTTTATGGCTTTGATATTGATCTTTGAAAATGTACAGGCTTTGATACATCTCAGGTTTCTGGTTTGCAAATTTACCGACTTTGATTTTAGAAAATTAATGAACAGGTTTTGAACTGGTTTGAGGAAATTAATCTCAGATTTGAAGAGATGATGTTTCAGGTTTTGTGATTTTGAAAATGTACAGGTTGATGAATTTGAAAATGGTCTGCAGGTTTGTTTTTTATCTTTGAAAATGGGTTACAGATTTTATTTTGAGGAATTGTTTCAGGGTATTGTTCTATTGATTTCTGGTTTGAGGAGTTTGATTACTGATTTATGTTTTGAGAGAAGTTTGCTTAAGTTTTCTTTGATTTGTATTAAGATAGAAAATAAAATAGAAGAGGAGGAAGCAATGTTTATATAAGTTTATTTTGTGATTTATTTAAAATAAAATAAAAATCAAAAATAATATGGCACTTGTATTAAATTTCACCATTTGTCATCTTAAGTTGATTATTAATTTACACTTGTTATATGAAGCCTTAATATAATAACACTTGTCATGTGTATTATACATTTATTTTAAATGTTAAACAAAAAGCTTTACTTAATTTATTTATTCTTATGTAAATGTATATATGAATTTCTTTTTAAAGAAAAATGTAATTAAACAAATTATATATAAATAAAAGCTTATCCAAATATTTTTAAAATGTATATCTTTTGAATTTCAAAACTTCAAATTCAAATTCAAATTAAATTCTAAAATCCAATTTAAAAATCAAGTTATATATGTACATATATAACTACATATTTAGTTTGAAATAAGAATCCCATTTCTTATTGAAATCTTTTTATATTTATATATAAAAATAATACTTTATTAATATTGTTTAAAAGTAACAAATTTGTCAAATTTTAAATTATTTATAAAAGATATTATAAATTACTTTTATTACTAAATGAATAAATATATCATATGTAAATTACATTTTAAACTTTAAGCCAAAAATATATTTTAAATAATTAATATTTACCTTTGGTGTTTTAAAACTATATAATTATTTATTTAAACAGCTTTGAAATTTTTTATATTAAATTAATCAGAATGTCCAAACTACCAAATATATTTTAGAATTTGAAAACAAGATTTTATTTATTAAATTTCAAACCAAAGATTTCTATTTACAATATATACAAATATATATATATATATATTATAAATAGAAAACATTTTATTAATTTTAGTAGATAAATTTACCAATTAACTATTAATTTTCTTTTAAAAGAATAAATTTGACAATTTTAAATTTAAATTATAAAAGACAATTATTAAATTAATTTAATTTTTAATATAGATTATTAAATTGATATTGCCTAAAATTCCGGGTCATCACACGGTTGCACTCTCTAGTACTGAAGTTAAATACATGGCAGCTACTATGGCTGCTCAAGAGTGTATTTGGATTAAACGGTTGCTTCATGAGATTACTGATTTAGAAAACTATTTGGTCATCATAAAATGTGACAATCAAAGTGCAATAAAACTTGCTGAGTATCCAGTGTTTCATGCTCGATCAAAACATATTGAGATCCATAATCATTTTGTTCCACTACAAGAAAAACCATTTTTAGTTGCAAAAATTGGTGGCGTTTCTTTCTAAATGCAACCAAAAAGTATTTTCCTGAAAAATATAAATGCGGCTAAAAAGATTTCACGTTCCAGCTTTGTACCCGCGTAAAGTAAAAAATATTTCACGAATTTTTTTTGTTTACTGTCACGTTTCCCTTCCTCTTCATTATTTAGAAACTTTTCTCCTCATGCTTTCCTTTTCGCTCCAGCAAAATCTACCTTACCCTCCAACAAAATCCACCTTGCTTCGTTATCATTGTTGCGGTAGACGTCCTTCATTCTACTCCTCTCCACATCGTCGCGATATCCCTTCATAGATCTCTCCTCGTGGATTAGGTATGAAATTTTATAAACCTATTTTATGAGTCTACTGGATTTTATATGATTGTATATGGATACTCTATGCGAATTTCTACATAAACCCTAATTGGAATAGTCGATTTAACCCTAATTGGAATAAATCCTAACTGGAATAATTGATTTTATAGGATTATGTTAGAGCTATTTTTTTTTACAAATTTAACTTATATTCTAATCATTTCCTATTATGTTAGTGCGATATGCTTGCTTTAATTGTATCCAATTTATGTTATTTTTTTATTTGCATTTACATGGTTTGCCTCTGAAAAAACTATCATTCCTCTTCAAGTTTCTTAACGAAGAGCTTACTGATCCTTTAGAGCTTTTCTTCTTTATAATTCTGGATGAATTCATCATACTCCAACTATTATTTTTCAATGCTTTGATCTTCTTATTTGATGGGTTTTCAGTTTTGATTAGATTGTTGAGTCACAAGTTCTATGAAGGTTTTGATTTCTGACAAAGAAATAAAGGCGATCGACAAAACAAGGTCATTATGGCTATAAAGAGCTACATATGGTACTCTAGATTATAGGTTGATTATTTGATATTGTAATAGTGATAAACTTGTTAAAATCTATCCTCAAATAATCATGCATTTCAAGGAAATCAATATATATACGACTAAATTGCAGTTGCACATTTAGTGTGCAACTTTACAGGGACCGGTCGACCGGTCATAAAATAGGCGGTCGACCGTTCCTGTATAATTTGCACACTGAACGTGCACACATGCACATAACGACTATATATTTGAATTCCTGGCTACTGGTCATTTTTTGACCTGTCGACCGTTTTTAAACAGAGAGCAACTTTTCCAAAAGACACTTCATTCTCCAAAGGTTGCATCTCTTACCTTTCATCAAAGATCATATCTCTTAATGGCAACTGCTCACAAAGAGTTACAACCATTCTTCTCTATATAAACTCATCTAAATCATTGATTAATACAACATGATTGTATATGCTTTTTACTCTAATCTCTGATCTTACTTTCTACTCCTGCATTCTAAAAGCTCTCGATTATTTATTGAATCATTGAAACTATTTCGTATCTTTTGATTCAATAAGTAATATACTTTCCTTAATCTTTTCAAAACATCATTCGCATACTTTGAGGATAAGATTATAGGAAGGGTGTACTACTAGTGACAAATCCGTGTTTTCAAGAGCACAAGTTATCAACAACAATTGTATTTGTTCTTTTGTTGAAGTCCTCTGTGTTGTAAGAGGCAAGTGTTGAAGTCCTCAG
The DNA here is from genome assembly GCA_030765085.1 of Allium cepa. Classification (NCBI taxonomy): domain Eukaryota; kingdom Viridiplantae; phylum Streptophyta; class Magnoliopsida; order Asparagales; family Amaryllidaceae; genus Allium; species Allium cepa. The sequence continues at coordinate 785,762,210 of CM060938.1, forward strand.
TGTATTAGAGGCGTGAAATCCCGTTCGTTTGCTCGGGTGTTGTAAACCTGTTCCTCCGGGTGAAGCGAGGTAGTTAATAGTGAAAATCCAGATAGAAGTCTGGGACTGGACGTAGGACGGTGCTCCGAACCAGTATAAAAATCTCTGGTGTGATTTTTCTATTTTTATTTACTATGTTATTATCATCTATTTCCGCATTTATATTATAGTCCATATTACACGATCCGTGTGTACTATACTAGCACGTGCACGATCACACACTTTTCATTTGGTATCAGAGCGAGGTTATCACATAACCGTAACACAGTTATTTGATATATTCTTGTAATATGGCAAATAACGCAAGTACTAGCACTCAGAACACCACGTACATGGAAGGTCAATCGACACAAAGACCTCCATTTTTCAATGGTCTTAACTATAGTTATTGGGCAACACGTATGTCATTCTTTATGCAATCAAATAGCTATGATGCTTGGAATGCCACTCAAAGAGAAATAGTGAATCCAACAACTGATTATTCAGAATGGACTGCGGCTGAGAAAACGGCAGCAACCGTAAATGCAAGAGCAATAAATATGTTGTTCTGTGCATTAGACCAAAATGAATATAACCGTGTTAGTATCTGCACTACTGCATATCAAATTTGGCAAACGCTAAAAACCACTCATGAAGGTACTAACAAGGTTAAACAAGCCAATATAGCCATGCTGAAAAGTCAATTTCAAAATTTCAAAATGAAACCAAATGAGATAATCAATAATATGTATTCACGATTTCAAACTATCCACCATGCACTTATTGGCTTAGGACAAAAATATTCTGATTTTGATGTTGTTTCAACAGTCCTACATTCTCTGACTAGTGAATGGGAAGGAAAAGTATTAGCAATTGAAGAAGCTAATGACCTTTCCGTCATGAAGCCAGATGAATTGATAGGAAATTTAATGTCCTATGAAGCAAATTTGCAGGCTAGAAAAGAACAGAAAGAAGAAAAGAAAAATGTAGCATTTCATGTTGAGAAAGATGAAAATGAATCAGATTCTGAAGACGAAGATTTGGCATTTATTGCGAAAGGATTCAAAAAATTCCTAAAATATCGAAAAGCCAGTCGTTACAATAAAAGGAAACCTGGATCAAATAAACCATCTTCATCTGCTATAGAATGTTTTAACTGCCACAAAAAGGGACACATGCAGAAGGATTGTCCAGAACAAAAGAAGAAGTCAGAAAATGACAAATTCAAATATAAGAAGGACAAATCAAAGAAACGAGCCTTCTCAGTAACATGGGATGATTCAGAGTCATCTTCATCAGAAAGTGAAAGTGATTCGGAAAATGAACAAGCTAATGTTTGTTTTATGGCAACAGAAGATGAGGTACAAATTCCTACATTTGATGAATTACTTGATATTAATGCTGAATTGATAGTCAAATATAAAGACATAAAACGTCAATTAAAAGTAGTCAAAGCAGATTTAAGTAGAGTAGAGTTTGAACGAGATATGTTAACAAATGAGAAGAAAATATTAGAAGAGGAACTTGAAAAAATTCAAGAATCATCATCTAATGTTGACTCTCAACTATCTCTTTTGAGTCAAGAAATAGAGGCTCAAAAAGAGAAAAATAATGCTCTCACTACTGAAAATCATGAGCTTAAGGCAAAAGTCAAAATTCTAGACCTAGAAGAAGCTAGTTTACAAACGAAGTTTGATGACATTACTCAAAATGTTTCTAACTTTAACAAAGGTCGAGAAAATTTGAAAAAAATCATTGAATACTCACAATCTGCATCAAATAAACAAGGTCTGGGATATAAGAAACAAGAGATCAAGGGTAATAAAAGAAAGAAGAAGGTACAAAAGATTGAAGTTAAGAAAAATCTTAGTTTATTATATTCCAAACCAAAGCCAGTTGTGAAATTTCAAAAGAAAAATACAAAGACTATCAAAATATGGGTTCCTAAAACAAATAACAATTTGATTAGGAACAAATACATTCAGCAATTCATGAATACTGTGCATCTTAATAATAATTATATATATAAAGGGGATACCGGACCCATATGGGTTTGGACTCCTAAGACCTAACTCTTAGGACCCTATAAAAAGTGGGTACCATGGACTTAATCCTATTTTTGCAGGTCCCACTTAAGAAAAGAGGAAAGTGGATATTGGACAGTGGTTGCTCGAAGAACATGACGGGAGACAAGAGCTTATTAACAAATATTACATACTCAGATGGTGGCTCCGTCACTTTTGGAGACAATTCGAAAGGCTATATCATCGGCAAAGGCGATGTGAGCAATTGCGGTACATCTAACTTACCTCTTATTACAAATGTCATGCTAGTTAAAAATTTAAAACACAATTTACTTAGTATTAGTCAGTTATGTGACAAAGGTTTTATAATCTCTTTTTCGAATAATAAATGTAGTATCTTAGATAGAGACCACAATTTAGTTTTCGAAGGTTATAGAGACAGAAATATATATATTCTAAATATGAATATTAATCATAATTCAGATATGTGTCTTGTGGCTAATGATAATGATCCATGGCTATGGCACAAACGCTTCTGTCATATAAACTTCAAAACTATTGACAAGCTGGCCAAAAAACAATCTAGTTAGAGGTCTACCCAAAATTAGTTATAAAAACGATAGTTTTTGTGATGCCTGTCAGTTAGGAAAATTGACAAAATCGTCATTCAAGTCAAAAAGGGTCATATCAACATTACAACCACTTGAACTACTACATATGGATTTATTCGGACCAACACAGGTTCAGTCAATAAACCATAATAGATATGTATTTGTAATAGTTGATGACTATTCTCGTTATACATGGACTATTTTTTTGAAGAACAAGGGTGACACTTTTGACCATTTCAAATCTTTCGTCAAAAGAATTCAAAAATCAAAAGGGCTAAAAGTTAAAAACATAAGAAGTGATCATGGTGGTGAATTTGAAAATAACGAATTTGAACATTTTTGTACAAAAAAAGGTATTAACCATAATTTTTCGTTTCCTAGAACTCCACAACAAAACGGAGTTGTAAAACGGAAAAATCGAACATTACAAGAATGTGCAAGAACGTTATTAAATGGATCCACTTTACCAAAACATTTCTGGGCAGAAGCCGTCGCTACTGCGTGTTATGTTTTAAATCGTGTGTCTATTCGACCACTCACCAAAAACACGTCTTATGAATTATTTAATGAAAGGAAGCCAAATATATCTTACTTCAAAGTATTTGGTTCAAAATGTTTTATTTTAAATACAAAAGACCATCTCGGAAAGTTTGATCCGAAAGCTGATGAAGGTATATTTTTCGGTTATTCGGAAAGAAGCAAAGCGTATCGTATTTTCAATAAACGAACCAAAACTATTGAAGAATCTCTTCATGTTTCTTTCGATGAATTATTTAAACCTTCTCGGTCAAAACCAGATAATGTCGAAACTATATTTACTAACACTCCTCTCACCACAAATTATGACTCTGACTCTGAAAATCTTATTGACAATATTTCCCAACAACAACCAGTTTGTGAGATACGTTCCCCTCCAAGATTATTGAGACACCATCCGGTTCAAAATGTAATTGGCGAGGTTAACTCACAAGTAAGAACTAGGAATCAGTTACATCAAATGGGTCATGTTGCGTTTCTATCAAATATCGAACCTAAGAATCCAAAAGAAGCTGCTTCAGACGATTACTGGATCATTGCCATGCAGGAAGAACTAAATCAGTTCGAGCGCAATGACGTTTGGGAACTTGTTCCAAGGCCAACTGATCAGTCAGTTATTGGTACTAAATGGGTTCATAAAAATAAGGCCGACGAACAAGGAAATATCACCAAAAACAAAGCAAGATTAGAAGCATAAGGATATAATCAGGAAGAAGGTATCGATTATGAAGAAACTTTTGCACCAGTTGCTCGACTAGAAGCTATTAGAATTCTATTATCTTTTGCTTGTCACCATAATTTCAAACTTTATCGGATGGATGTCAAAAGTGCTTTTCTCAATGGATTTATCAAAGAGAATGTCTATGTCGAACAACCTCCTTTGTTCCTACATGAAAAATATCCTGACCATGTGTTCAAACTTAAGAAAGCTCTGTATGGCTTAAAACAAGCACCTCGTGCTTGGTATGAACGATTACGTAGCTATCTTATTAACTCAGGATTTCAAATAGGTAAAGTCGATCAAACCTTGTTTATTAAACATTCTCAAAAGGATATTCTAGTTATCCAGATATATGTAGACGACATCATCTTTGGTTCAACAAACGATAAACTCTGCAAAGAATTTGCAAGTATTATGACCAAAGAGTTCGAAATGTCTCATATGGGAGAACTATCATATTTTCTTGGACTTCAAATCAAGCAACTTCCGAATGGTATCTTTATCAATCAAGAAAAATATTGCAGAAATCTTATCAAACGCTTCGGATTACAAAATACATCTGGTAAACCAACTCCTATAAGTACAACTACACATCTTGAAAAAGATGAAAATGGTAAGAGTGTTGACCAGAAATTATATCGAAGCATGATTGGTTCTCTTCTTTATCTTACAGCTAGTCGTCCAGATATAATGATGAGTGTTTGTCTATGTGCACGCTTTCAAGCAGATCCAAAAGAATCACATCTACGAGCAGTGAAACGTATAATTCGTTATCTTAATAATACCAAAGATTTCGGTCTTTTTTATCCAAAGGAATGTCCATTTGAATTAGTATCATATAGTGATGCTGATTTTGGCGGATCACGAACATATAGAAAAAGTACAAGTGGTACGTGCCATTTTATTGGAAAATCACTTGTCTCTTGGTTTAGTAAGAAACAGAATTGTGTTTCACTATCAACATGTGAACTCGAATATATATCAGCGGCTCTTGCTTGTACTCAAGTGCTATGCATGCAACAAACTCTTCAAGATTTTGATATTCATTTATCAAATTCAATTATATACTGTGATAACACAAGTGCTATAAATCTCTCTAAGAATTCGGTGAATCATTCTAGAACCAAACATATTGATATCCGTCATCATTTCCTTCGAGATAATATTGAAAAAGGAAATATATGTCTTGAATATGTCCAAACTGACAATCAATTAGCAGACATCTTTACTAAGCCTCTGCTCGAATCTAGCTTTATTAGATTACGAAGGGAGCTTGGTTTAATCTCAAGAAATGATCTAAACTAATAAATACTAACGATCATCCTTTCTTTTAATGATCGTCTTTTCCTTTCCTATTTTATAACTTCAGAGAGCTATTTTTAGAGTTAACATAAGCCTCTGCTTGTTTTCATGGTCAAAATTTTCTGTTCACTCACATCCATACGTTTATACATAAGAAACTTGTATATAAGCTTGTCCAAATTTCTTACTTTATTCATCTTTTCTTATCCGACCATAAGATTCTATACAAAATTCTCTATGGCTCACATTTGTGATAAATGTGCTCAAGAATCACACATTTCCATTACGAGTTCTGAGTCGGAGGAATATTATTCTCCCAAAACACCAAAACAAAAACCAAGTTATCATCATCAATGCTCTTGTATTTCTAGTAATACACCAAACTCAAAACGGGTTAAAAAGACGCTGTTTTTTTCTCCTCGTACCAAAGCACAGATCGACGAGATTCATCACTATCAGTAACATCAGATAGATCTTCAGAGACAACTCCATTATGGGCAAAGCCAACTTTATCATGAGCAACAACGAACATCGGCACGTTTATCCGTTTTAGAGAAGGTGGCATCATTCTTCTGTAGTTCTAACAAGCATGACGTGCATGAACCAATGCCGTCTAGGCCATCAACATCTAAAAGTCCTAACTCTTGGGATCGGAATTATGAGATGAATGAAGGTGCTCATAAAAACTGGAGTCCATGGGCAAAACGTATTAAAGAAAACAAAGATAATTCTAATGACGAACCTACCACTTCTCATTAGATTTATATATACTTATTGTATCGTTTTCCATCTATCACTCTTGTAATAACGTTTATATTTTATAATAAGAGTGAAATATAGTTTATATAGCTTGATATATTCAAAAAAACTTGCAAAACAAACTGCATTTCTTCAGCAAGCAAAACCGGTCGACCATCCAAAATATGACCGGTCGACCGTTTGGCCTCTATTTGAAAACGGTCGACCGGCCATAATCCATAGGTCGACAGGTACGCATTATTTCAGTTTTTATATATATCATCCGTCCTTTTATTCCTCTATCTTCCTCATTTTATTACTTCCAGTAACTTTTTCACCAAAACCCTAAATCCACTCCCCAAAATTTCAAAGTTCCTATTCTCCAAATTCTCCAACAATGGCTCCTCCGCAAAAGAAATCCAAGAAAGGAACATCCTCCGAAACTTCATCTCTCAATATCTCCGCCAAGAATTGGCTTCAAAGTCCGGTAGCCATAACAAGATGGAATCAAATGACTAACTACAAGTTTCATCCGGGCTCTTTCATCAAGTTTGATGATTTCACGTCTTATGGAATTCGTAGGTTAGCCAATAACTCCAACATTTCTCCATTGATAGATTTTTCAGAAAATAATGTGGAAATAAATCATTTGATGATAAAATTGTTCTACGCCAACATGAACCTCGACGAGTATCAACCTGATAATCCGAACGGAGTCATTTGGTCTGTCGTCTGTGGCAAACAAATTTTTATTACTCATGATAGGATTGCCTCTATACTTGGTATACCAAATCGAGGCGATGAGTTTTCATCTACTTTCTGTGAAGTCTTCACTCGCGATAGCATCAGTCATCAGTTCATAGAGGACAATAGTGATGGCACAAAGTCTATTGGACTTCGACCCACCGCCAGACTACTACATCGCGTCTTGATGCATTCCCTGTTTCCTAGACTTGGAAATTATGATGCGGTATATAAAGAAAACTTCAAGGCTCTCTATGCTATTTATGGCGAAATCCAAATCAATTGGGTTCATATGCTTTTTGACGAAATTCTCAAGGTAAATAACTCTACAAGACCTCATTTCTTCTACAATGAATATATCATGCGTCTTTTGTTAGCTTGTGGGGTAAAGCCTCCTGACTCTGCCACCTCGAAACCAAAATGTATTGATTCCATAACCATCAAACGCATGAAGCTCCCTCCACCTTATCTTGAGATTATGCCTTTTGAAGAATGGCAACAAAGAGGTCCAAGAAAACAAAAAGCAACTTCCTCTCAACCTCGTTCCGGTGAAACTGTTAAAATCAAAATCATTCACAAAAGAATCACTTGAAACTATTGCGCGTAACCAATTTTTGCTTGAATCACGTCTCAAGCGCATGGACTCTAAAATTGATAAACGCTTCAATAAGGTCAAGCCATTCTTTGGTATGCTATGGGATGCTATATCATGTACCACATCCACCTCTGTTCAAGCACAAGACCCAGGAAAACGTCCTGCTCCTCCTGTTTTCAACTGGACATCATCTGAGGAGTCTACTGGTATGAGTGGACATGGACATGGCGAATCATCTAAAGGGAACAATGATGAAGAAGAAGAAGAAGACGACGACGACGACGATGATGATGATGATGAAGAGGAAATATGATCTGCCTCGTCTTAGATTCTATTGTCTATTATGGTTAAGTACTTTAAAATCATCAATCGACACTTGTACTAAATAGTGTCGTTATTTTTATTTTTCATTTGACATTATGGTCTGTATTATACTCTGGTATGTTTTGGATGTGTTAAGTTTTATTTTGCTATGCACATTATGGGGATTACACTCCTATATTATTCCAGTATCTGTTACTCCTTTTTGTCGATGACAAAGGGGGAGAAAGGGCTAACAATTTATTGCAGGAACATACATACATACATATATATATAAATTCAAAGAGGGAGATCGCATAATCAGGGGGAGATTCAGATTTTCAGATATATATTGTTATCAATCAAAAAGGGGGAGAATGTTGAGTCACAAGTTCTATGAAGGTTTTGATTTCTGACAAAGAAATAAAGGCGATCGACAAAACAAGGTCATTATGGCTATAAAGAGCTACATATGGTACTCTAGATTATAGGTTGATTATTTGATATTGTAATAGTGATAAACTTGTTAAAATCTATCCCCAAATAATCATGCATTTCAAGGAAATCAATATATATACGACTAAATTGCAGTTGCACATTTAGTGTGCAACTTTACAGGGACCGGTCGACCGGTCATAAAATAGGCGGTCGACCGTTCCTGTATAATTTGCACACTGAACGTGCACACATGCACATAACGACTATATATTTGAATTCCTGTCTACTGGTCATTTTTTGACCTATCGACCGTTTTTAAACAGAGAGCAACTTTTTCAAAAGACACTTCTTTCTCCAAAGGTTGCATCTCTTACCTTTCATCAAAGATCATATCTCTTAATGGAAACTGCTCACAAAGAGTTACAACCATTCTTCTCTATATAAACTCATCTAAATCATTGATTAATACAACATGATTGTATATGCTTTTTACTCTAATCTCTGATCTTACTTTCTACTCCTGCATTCTAAAAGCTCTCGATTATTTATTGAATCATTGAAACTATTTCGTATCTTTTGATTCAATAAGTAATATACTTTCCTTAATCTTTTCAAAACATCATTCGCATACTTTGAGGATAAGATTATAGGAAGGGTGTACTACTAGTGACAAATCCGTGTTTTCAAGAGCACAAGTTGTCAACAACAATTGTATTTGTTCTTTTGTTGAAGTCCTCTGTGTTGTAAGAGGCAAGTGTTGAAGTCCTCAGTGTATTAGAGGCATGAAATCCTGTTCGTTTGCTCGGGTGTTGTAAACCTGTTCCTCCGGGTGAAGCGAGGTAGTTAATAGTGAAAATCCAGATAGAAGTCTGGGACTGGACGTAGGACGGTGCTCGAACCAGTATAAAAATCTCTGGTGTGATTTTTCTATTTTTATTTACTATGCTATTATCATCTATTTCCGCATTTATATTATAGTCCATATTACAGATCCGTGTGTACTATACTAGCACGTGCACGATCACACACTTTTCATAGATCCTCCAAACTCTTCACGCTCGATAGTGATGTAAACGACTGTGATTTTCCTTCATAGTGTTTTGATAAACCTCTCCTGAAATTCAAATGATTTGTTAGACAACTTGTATATGAAAACTTATGTATACGTGTTACAAATGTTATGATACCATAAATTATTTACGTATGATTAATGTTTTAGACATAAAAAGTAAAAAATAAAAGAAAGAAAGAAAGAAATTAAGAAAAAGAAATCCGAACAAAAAAAAATGTTCTATATATGAAAAGAAGAAGAATCAGAACACAATTGAACAAAAACTTACTTCAAGGAAGATGTGAAATGAGAGATGACATATCATAAAGTGATGAATTCGATGATGATAAGGAAGAATTCAAAGAACATGAAGGTGAATTCAAATCGTCTATAAAATCTTCATCTTCAGATGAATTTTCGCCAATTGAATTGCAACTATCATCGTCGTCATCTTCTTCTTCTTAAAAAGAGCTCAAATATCCATCATAACCATTGTTTTCTTGATATTCTTCTTCATCACCAGTATGAGGATTAATCATATTCCCATGCTTTACATGTGCCATTGCGAAAGAAACTGTAAGTAAAACTCAGATATAATCTCTATACTTGATTATAATTTTAGAAGCATGTCACTGAATGTTGAAATGAAGCATGTATATTTATATGTATAAAATATACAAAGGATAGATAAGAATGAGTTTAAATAAGAAAAACGTATGTGTTATTTTTCTATAAATAATTTTCCCGCGGATGCGTTTACATGGTCACATGGAGTTATCTCACTGATACATATTTATATGCGTTATATTTTCAGCAAATGCGTCATAATTTCAGTCACCAAACGAAGAAAAACAAATCTATGTAACCTTGTGAACGGGGTTTGATTCATGTTTGCAATATCCTAAAAAGAAAAACTATCTCTATTATTTCATTCACTGCAGCACATGTTATCTCTGTTATTATTCATTTTATGTGGTTTATTGTAGTTTATTATCCTTACTATGGGCGTGTTACCAATGTTCCAGATAGTGCATTATTTATAAGATGCTTGGATGTTTTTTTGGGTAATAACTTCAACGTCTGGTTATTTTTTTGATTACAATAGATAACCAATTTGTACGTCAAAGATTGGAAACTTATTTGCCTTCATATGTCGAAAATGGAAAAAGACTGGGTTTTTTTAAGCAGGTGATAAAATCATGATTAGCTTAATATGTATTTTGAAAATTATAACATATAGTCTATATTAAAGCTCAATTTTTTTATTTGTTTTACTTTTTTCATATAACCAGTATAGAGTACCGACAACGAGCATTGAATTTTGTGAATGCTGCAAAGAGGAATGCAAGAAGTGTAGAAAAAATTTTATGCCCTTGCAAGGATTGTTGGAATCTTAATCGTCATGATGAACAAATCATCGTTGAACATTTAATTATAAAATGAATGGATCCTAAATACATGGGTGGTGTATGTTTTAACCATGGTGAAGAGATAAATGTAGAGAAGAAAACAAATACGTTTGATGTATATGATCTATTCAAGATGATTCACTATGAAGATGAAGATTTTTGAATCAAGATTTTTTTTGATGATGATAAAGATAATGTTAATTCTCAAAGAAAATAGGATGAGTTACTCAAGAACTTGGAAGATGTAGAAACTCCATTATATCCTGGTTGCATAAATCACACAAAATTATCTGCTATCACCGTCTTGTATAATCTTAAATGTGAGACTGGCTTGTTTGATAGTGGGTTTGATAAGCTTTTAATTGTGCAACATTTATTTCTACCGAAGGATAACGTACCTCCCAAAAACTTATATGAAGTAAAGAAATTTCTTAGAGCATTCGACATGGGTTTTGAAAAGATACATGCTTGTGAGAATGACTGTTGCCTTTACAGAAAAGAATATAAAAATTTAGAAAGTTGTCCAAAATGTGGTTCTTCAAGATGGAAGAAAAATCAAGATACTGAAGAGGTTATACAAGGTATTCCAGTTAAAGTATTGAGATACTTTCCAATAATTCCGAGATTTAGAAGAATGTATAGATCTCAAAAGATGGCAGAAGATTTAAGATGGCATTTTAATAATACAAGCAACGATGGAAAAATGCGTCATCCCGTGGATTCTACGACATGGAAAATGGTGGATGAAAAGTATAAATCTTTTTCATCTGATCCATGCAATCTCAGGCTTGGTCTTGCTACATATGGATTCAAATCATTTTCCATGTTGAGTTCGAAATATAGTTGCTGGCCGGTGATGCTTGTGACATACAATCTCTCGCCTATGTTGTGTATGAAGAAGGAAAATATTATGTTAACTTTACTTATTCCAGGCCCAAAGCAACCCGGGAATGATATTGATGTATATTTGGCGCCTTTGGTGGATGACTTGCATCTTTGTGGTGTAATGGAGTTGATGCTTATGATGCATTTAGTAAAACTTTGTTTAAACTGAATGCAATTTTGCTATGTACGATTAACGATTTTCTGGCTTATGGAAATCTTTCCGGATGTCGTGTGAAGGGGGGAAAAGCTTGCCCATTAGTGGTGTCAATACCCATTCTCGTTGGTTGAATCATAGTCGAAAGAGCATCTACATGGGTCGTAGAAGATTTCTACCTCCTTTAGATTCACGGAGGAAACAAAAGGCATTGTTTGATAACACCATAGAGAAAGGTAGTGCTCCTAGAATACTAACTGGGAGAAACATTCATGCATTGTTGAGGGATTATCCAAATGATTTTGGAAAAGAAAACGAAGAGAAAAGTAAGAAGAGAAAGTGTGTTTATGATATAGAAGACGAAGATGATAATACTAACGATTCTACAAAAATGGAGCTATCGAGGTGGAAAAAAGATCAATTTTCTTTGATTTGCCTTATTGGAAGGTTAGTGGTTAGTTTATTTATTTTTCATTGTTTTAATAGAAGAAAAACCCAATAATGCGTTATAGTTTTGGTTTTCGCAGGAGCATCCATTACGTCATAATATAGATGTGATGCATGTGGAGAAAAACATTGGCGAAAGCCTATTGGGCACGATGTTGCATGGTAATAAATCAAAAGATGGAACCAACTGTAGAAAGGATTTAGAGGATTGTGGAATTCGAAGTGAGCTTCATGCACAACCTCGTGGGAATAAAACATATCTTCCACCGGCTCCATACATGTTGTCAAAATCCGAGAGAAAAATATTTTGCAAAAGATTGTACGATTTCAAAGGACCAGATGGCTACCGTTCAAATTTGAAAAATCGGATTTCGTTGCAGGATTGCAAAATTAGCGGATTGAAGTCACATGATTACCATGTATTAATGCAACAGTTATTGCCAGTAGCATCGAGAGGATTAATGACAAAGAAGGCAAGAAAAACAATAATTCGCTCATGTTCTTTTTTCAACAAATTATGTCAACGTGTTCGTGATAGAGAGAAGGTAGAACAAATCAATGTTGAGATTATTGAAGTTTTATGTGAGCTTGAAAAATATTTCCCACCATCTTTTTTTGATATAATGGTACATTTATCCATTCATCTTGGAAAAGAAGCACTAATGTGTGGACCAGTTCATTTTCGTTGGATGTACCCATTCGAAAGATACATGAAGACACTTAAAGACTATGTAGAAACTATGGACGAACAGAGGGATGTATTGCAGAATCCTATCTTGCAAAAGAATCCATGATGTTTTTCGATGAATTTTTGAAAAAATCAGGACATATAGAGGAGAAAGAAGCTCGAAATGAAGATTATGAAAGCAGTGTAATACTCGAGGGACGTTCGATTTCAATATCCAAGACAGTTAAACTGTTAGTTAATGACAAAGAAAGTGCTCATTTAGCCGTGTTAATGAATATGGCTGTGGTGGAACCATTTATAGAGTAAGTGTATGTTATATTGTTTTAATTATTTTGATGTGTTCGTAATGCTATATATAACTTATAATCGATTATTTAATACTAGTTTGCATTTGGAGGAATTAGAAAAGTCAGACCCACGCATGACAAAAAATGTGACCTTACTTTGGGAAACACATACAAAAATTTTTGCCGATTGGATTAAAAGAAAGGTTAGATAGATTTCAAATATATTCCCTTTTGACTATTAATCTTACTATAAAATATACATGCTAAATAAAATTTGTTGTAGATACCTACTACCTCCAAGGATCATGATGACATGTTAAGATGGATTGCTTTTGGTCCGAAGGATGATGCCATGTCTTACAACGGATATATCATCAATGAGCAACGTTTTCATATACAAGATGTAGGGAGAGAATCTCATAACTGTGGGGTGACTTTTGATGCGACTACTATATGTAGAGAAAGTGCAAAAGATATGCCCCAAGTGGTTGATGTGGTCACTTACTATGGAATATTGACAGATATAATTTTATTAGATTATCATACGTTTTATATTCCCGTTTTTAAGTGTCGTTGGGCGTATAAAGGAAATGGACTAAAAGTTGACGATGATGGGTTCACTCTTGTTAATTTATAGCAAGCATCGTTTTCACGAGATCCATACATACTTGCATCTCAAGCAAGACAAGTATTTTATTCAAGAGAGAATGATGTTTCTAATTGGTATGTTGTAATGAAAGCACCATCAAGAAGTTTTAATGATTTAGAGGATCACAATTGCATCGAGGAGGATATCCAAGTTGTGGAAGGTAACAAAATAACCGAAACGGATGATGAAGATGTTAGTTATGTTAGAGAGGATTGCGAAGGGTAGATTATATGTTCTACTTGAGTAGATTATAAAATTTGTTGTACTATCATTTGAAAAATGTATTACAATCAAGTAGTTTCTTTTCCTTGTTTCATGACAGCTTTGACATTTACCACCTTTGTTCTGTCTACTACTCAAGAATCAAAACCTATCATTAAACCTTACATATATGTCATTTGAAGATGTATGGTCAGCTTCTGATTGAGGATCTTCATTTCTACTCTAGCATGCATCATTTCTACATATAAGTCATTTTTTTCTATTTTAATTTTGTAATATATTTCTTTTTTGTCTGACTCTATTTGGATTTGATATGTCAAATCAAATTTAATATTATGTTTATGTTGAATTTAATTCCATTCCTATGCCAAGTTTGTTCCCTGTTGCATAATTGTCAAAAGATACCTTTTTCCCTTGTAATAACATCTTAATTACACCTTACTTAATTTTGATGAAAAATATTTTGTTTTCTCAAAAGGAAAGAAGTAATTTTATATTTATCTTAACTTCCAAAGGATTTCTACTTTAGCTTAGGAAGATGTGCCAAATGGTTTCATGGATGTCAGTAGGGTTAGATAGCTTGGGAAGATGTGTCTAAAGGATTTGTACTTTAGCTTGGAAATAATCTATAGTTATTTTTTTGCTGATATAAGAACAAATTAAATTATGAAGTGGACACATTTATTTTCTAGCATTCGGTGATATTTTTCAGCTATAAGTATTGCATGTTTCTCTTAGTTTAAGTAAATATTTCCTCCCCTTTTTCTTTTTCTTTACATAATCATTAGCATATTTTTTCTAGTCTAATAGCGATTCAAGCTAATGTTTGTTTGATAATCTTCCCTTGACATATGTGGTCCGTAATTGGAAGTTGGGCATATTTTGTTGTTTTTGATAGATTTAGTATGTAACTACAACAGTGTATTCATATTGCTTTATGAGTTATATGATATCAAATTATGATTTGGACATGTCCTCTCCCAGACTCAGATCACAAGGCATTGTAAAACTGTTTATGTAATACAATTTTTCAACGTTGGAATATTTCATTTACATAAGGTGCATATTAATACTATCTTTTTTTTACACAACATTTATCTATTATATAAAACAAATACTTTAGCATGGTATTGCTTAAAGTACCTAGTATTTGCTCCATATTAACAGATAAATAATATTAAAGAATCGGAACTCAGAAGACAGTGAGTGATAACCAGAGGATAGTGACTGATAAGGTAAGTGGGTAGTTAGTCTACATATTTTGTGTGTACTGTGTTTATGAGGGTTGTCTGACTGTCTGTAGGGTGAGTTGGGTTTGTGAATATGTTGTGTACTGTGTGCTTGTGTGAGTTATGTGTGAGTTAGCATTGCTATGTTTTGTGTTTGTGAGAGGTTGCAAATTTTGTTGAGTGTGTTATGCTTTTTTTATTAGATGTTTGGTGCCTTCATTTGTAAATGCAAGCATAGAAAACATATTAATATACATTTACAGAAATTATATGTTTTGATTATTCCATTATTAAGTATTAATGTGATTATTTACAGAGTTCATATACGTGTATTAATAACTATTGTATTCAAGGTTACATAATAGATACTGTTAACTGTCCTTTATATGAAGTACTCTCAAAATAAGTTACCCTTTTTGTTTCATTTGCAGAAAAAAGATGCATTCAAGCTTTGTACGTACTCGCAACCAGAGAAAGGCTGATGAGGAATCTCAGAAGTATAAGTCAAAGTGGAAGTATAATCCAAAGAAAAAGGTTAAGATTCCAGCTGGTGCTTGCATCGACAGTGAAGAACCAATAGTCAACGCTAAGAAGTAAGCCATTGTTTGCAATGAAGACAAAGAACAAGAGCCACCTGTTACCCCCTCCGACCCAAATGAAGAAGGACTTCTCTTAGAAAATGAAATCCTTCCTAAACAAACTTATGATGCTGAGGGAGAAATTGGGAGAGCAAGTGAAGCTAAATCCAGAATTACATCTCGGAAAAGAGGCGGTAAAGGTCCAGCAAAAGCAAAAAGACTCCCGTTAAGCAGTCGGGATCGAATTGAGGTTGAGTTCAATGATATAGGTATACCAATAGGGAAAGGGTCGGTACATTTATCCTCTTTTCTTGGACCGCTTGTGCGGGAGCTGGTTCCATACACACTTGATGATTGGAGGAATCTAAGTGATGAGTTAAAAGTTGTTTTGTGGCAATCGATTCAGGTATGAGTTAAAAATTGTATTTGTTGTTTATACATCTGTTTGCAAATTGCTACATTGCTACATTGTTACATCACGTATTATAGTTATGGCTGAAAAAAATTGTTTGATGCATACATATGGCTGTTGTTTGATTTTAATATCCTGTTTTCATGTATTGTTGCAGATTAGATTTAAACTGGAAGAGGATTGGCAAAGAAAAGCTGTATTTCAACAAATGGGAGTAATTTGGAGATTGTCAAAAAGTAAATTGGTTCGAAAATTAAATAAAGCGGAGAACGAAGAGGAAAGACTAAAACTGAAACCTACCAACATCAAAAGCATGAACGAATGGAGAAGGTTTGTGAAGGTGAAAACAAGTCCGGAGTTTAAGGTAACACTATTCACTATTTTATTTGCTAGAACACTTTAAAAGTTAATGATTGGATCCAATAACACATATGGTTATTTGCACAACAGAGTTGATTATCATTTTCAAAAGAACAATTTTATTATCCAATAACACATATGGTTTTGTTTTAGTCTCAAAAAAAGAAAACATTTTGTGTTTCATTTGTTTTGCATTTATGTTCACTGTGCATTTTTGTTCTTTGTTCTTGTGTGCATATCAACTCAACACTTTCCATTTTAACTTTGTTCATTCTGTACACATTTCTTGTTCACTTGAATTTAGTTCAGTTTAGTGCAGTGTGTTTGGTTTTATATTGTGTTATCTTGCATTAAAAAAATTGTTGGATTTGTTTTCATCTTGCATTGGAATTTTCAACTAGTTTGCTATTACATTTCATTTCCTAGCTTTTGCATTTCGTTTTCTGTTTTACATTGCTGTTGCATTTCGTACTTCAACAAGCTTGCATTGCATATACCCAAAAACAAAAATAAAACTAAAAATATTGCATTACATCTTAGATTTTAGTTTTCAATTTTACATATCTGTTTCTTGTGCTCACTGTTTTCACTTGATATTATGTTCACTGTTTTATTTCATTTGTCTTTTAGTTTCTAATACATTGAATTTTCCTCTACCACAAGCAATTGTTTTAAAGTTTTTGTTCTCTATTTACAAAACAAAATATCCATGTTTCTTCTTTACATTGCCTTTATCAAACACTTCTCAAACAACTTCTCTTTGTTACTCTTCACTTCCTCAACCAAGCTGCCATTATCCTATAACAATATATCAACTTCTCTCTGTCACTCTTCACTTTATCAAACAACGAACCTACCATTATCCTATAACAATATATCAACAATATATCTTTCTATTTTACAGAAACGAAGTGAGAAATATTTGGCCCTTAGGGATAAACAACTTCCACACACAACTGGTCGTAAGGGAATGGCTAGATTAACCAATGACATGGTTAGTTAATTAAGTATAGCTTTATTTAATATTATTTTATACCTGTCCAGTTTTTTATTTAATGTTATCCTAAATTTAGAAAAAAGAAAGTCCAAGTCCAACGTCCATAACTAGAGCTGATGTTTGGATTAAATCTCATATAAAAAAAATGGTGAGCCGGTGACCGCGGAAGCTGGAAATGCTATTGTAAGTTTTTTTTATTTTATCTGTATATAAAAAATTATCCGAAAGTACGATAATTTTACCATTGTACATTATCTATTTGTATTTATTTATGTAGGAGGAGATTAAAAAAATTGGTAGCCTATCACATTTCGGTTCGTCACAGAATGTCAGTGGAGACGCTCTTGTACATGTACTCAGACAAGATAAACCAAGACGGTTAAGGGCATTGGGAAGGGGTTGCACTTTAACCAAGCTAGTTGTAGCCCAGTCCAAAGATAAACAAGTATCGCAGTGTCGAGAGGAAATAGCAGAAATGAAGAGTATGCTGCAGGTTTTGATGAACCAGAAGGTAAACTATTAAAAGTAATTTATATATGTAAAATAAAAAATTCAAAGCGCCATATAATTTAAAATACTAAAAAGAACAAATTTATTCTTTCTCACAAACTTATTATATGTTCTCTAACATTTTAAGTATGGTCATTTTAATTTTAGCAACTCAATTTTATTTTTTTCACTTGCTGGTTTCGGTAGCCATATTAATTTCATCCCATCATTTATAGCTGTAAAATACATTAACTGATCAAAGTCCATTTAGTAGTTTTCGATAGTCAATTAAACGCCTACACTACATTTAATTAAGTGCTTTTAAGATTAAAATATCCTGATATTAGAGCTTTGCTGCAGGGTGTAGAAAGTTCGAAATGGAGCACATCTAAATTGGTAAAAATAATAATTATATTACTCAAGAAATAACATTTAGATTTTAAATTTTGATCTAGTGATTGCTATAATTTTTGGTTGAATAATTGCAGAGCAATGACGATGTATGTTCGATGTTGAATTGGAGTGGAAACTGTGAAGTTGTTGCCAATGGGAGGGTGTTGTCCAGGGACCCAACTGCAGTTGTCAATAGCATTCATCTTGGATCAAATGTTGTAAGCGTTATTGTAGATATCATGGACAAACCAGATACTTATTTATGGAGGCCTACACCTAAAATGACATATTAGCAGACGTTGTGAATAAGGTAGTAGCTTGGCCATCAACTTGCATTAAGATGGCGTTGCGAGTAAATTTGAACGATGTCGGTACGGTAAATTTTACACTTCTCATACTAAACTCTTGAATTACACTTCTCATTGAAACATACTAAAGTTTTAGTTTTAGTTTTTAGATATTAGTACCCCAAATTAATTCATTTGTATATTTATTTGTTTGTTAAAATCTTAATAAAAATTTGAATAATTTTTTTATATTAACAGCACTGTCCACAATATTATGGTTGGAATTACACTTCTCATTTTATAACCTGTGAATGAATTGCTAAGTAATTTGCTAAGTAGAAATTTATTTGTTTGTTAAAATAAACCATCTTTATATTTATTTGTTTGTTAAAATTACACTTCTCATTTTATAACCTGTGAATGATTTGCTAAGTAATTTGCTAAGTAGAAATTTATTTATTTGTTAAAATAAACCATCTTTATATTTATTTCTTTGTCAAAATTACACTTCTCATTTTTAGAGTAACAGCACTGTCCAAGACGACAAATGCAAGATTTATGGTCGGAATGAGGGTGAAGGGGTAGTTGCCGAAGGAAGAGTCTACTCCAGAGAGCCACAATATGTTGTTAATGGTATTCCGCTCGGTCCATCTGCCATTGTGATTTCGATCGACAAAGTAATAATAAAGATGCTTATTTGTGGCGACCCACATGTGATATGTCATGCATTGGAGATGCAGTTGGTAGGAAAGTAGCGTGGCCAAAATCAAAAGTTGAAGTTGATAAAGAAAATGTAAATGACAGTGTAAATTATGCAACTTCTCCCATGAAATCTACACCCGTGGCCATGAAGAAATCAGAGCATGTAAGTATTAATTTTCAAAATTGAGGAAATTACCTGTGTATGAAATTTTATTTATTATGTGTATGTATATATTCTGCATAATAATCTCTTTTTTTCAACCAATTGCAAAGTGGACAAAAGATAGCAAATGCCAGTTGATCGATTTGGGTGGAACAAACGTAGTGGCTGAAGGAACTGTTGCATCAACTGATCCGATAACGCTGGACCATTGTCGTCCATTGGGACTTAATGCTGTAAAAGTTTGGGTTGATATTGTGAGAGATGCAAATGCAGAGCTATGGAGACCAACATCGGCGTTGACGTGCATGGAAGATGCACTTGGTGTTCCCATAGCTTGGCCAACGGAATAAGTCATTCTGAAAACAAACTAAAAGGTATATAACTTGTTCATCATAAATGTTTTCAAACTTTGATTCTAATACCCTGACAATATTCCTAGATAATCGACTATAAAAATTAGTTATATTACTCAATAAATATTGGTGTAGAGCTAGAAAGTGATTGAATTGGTGATTGAATGTTGTCAGTTTGGCTGAGGTTGTTGATGGAGTTAGGCTAAAATTCAATGAGGGGGGGTACGGTTTAGGTCAAACAGTGGCAGGACTGTCAACTTGTCTTTAATTTTAACTTGGCATATTGTGGATTTTTTTCTATAGTATGAATGGAGAGGGGTTGTTGCAAGGCAGTTGATGGAAACTGTGTTGAAGTAGAGAAGTAATGCTTGTAGTAGACAGAACTATAATGACCGAGGTTGTTTGAACTGAAGCAGTTTGAAGGTGGAACAGTTCAAGTGAAGGTGAAATTTTTAGAAGTAAGGGTGATATTGGTAGTAGGTTGTTTAAGGGATATGGAGGGTTGTATTGTTTGTGATTGAGGAAGGAATGATTTTGACTTGGTGTTGGAGTGGCAGTTTGAGGAAGTTGTGATGACGGTTGTTATCAGGTTTGGGTGAGGTTATAGGAAGGAGGAAGTGTTGGCAGTGATGATCTAGAAGTCGGGGAACTGTCGAGGATGTTAGCAGTTTTGTGGTGGAGTTTTGGTGAAGTTGAGATGGTGGACAGTTTGGCTATTGTCGGATTTGGATATGTTGTAGAGTTAGAGTTTGTATTCAAGGGTTTGGTGTTGATATGTTGGCAGTGTGTTGTTTGGATGTAGGGTGGTATATGAAGCAAGTGTTAAAGAGGAGTGACTGGAAGATTGAAGGGGAGATTACTGAGTGGTCGAAGTGTGGAGATGATTGAAGTGTGGTCGAAGTGCATTTGTACTGAACTATAGAGATATGCAATGCACGAAAGGTTAGGTTATAGTAGGTTTGTTGAATGATCAGAGGAGTTGCGGTAAGGTTTCAGAAGCACAGTGGTTCGATTGTACTAGTGATGAAGAACAGGGAAGATGGACGAGTTGTTTGGCAGGTTCGAATTTTTTTTGGTTGTGTTGTGGGACGAGTTGTGGGTATGGTCGGAAGTTTGTATCAAATATGATTGTGAGGAAGTTTTGGTGGAGAAGTTGACTGTGTTGTGTTAGAAGTTGGTGTGAACAAGTAGTGTACAGGCAGAGGGAATGAAGGAAGGAAATGGGGATGTTATCAGGTGAACTTGCTGTTTTGAATGGAGTGCATGGTTGAAGAGGATGGTTGTCGTATGGCAAGTCTAGTGCACTGACTTCACAAATATGATGTAAAAATTGTTGGACGATTACAATGTGCTCACATCAGTGGTTAATACGCAAAGGCATATTTGTTTGAAGTATTATAGTCTAAGGACTTCTATATTTGTCCATTTTTGATCTTTGATACCTTCACCTCATAAATATTTAGTAACATGATTATTATTGTTTACAGGTAGATAAATGTTTGTGAAGAATTCAAGCAGCAGCACTGGTTTTTGGTATGGTAGCAGCACATGTATATAGTTAGGTTGATTAAAACTGTTATGAAACTATTATGAAACTAGTATATATGGTAGCGGTACTACTTTAGCTGCATGTACTATTATGAAACTGTTTATGGTAGTTTGGTTGTATAAACGTATGGTTAACCTTTTGTCTTGACAGTAATGTTATGATATAGTGGTGATTATGTAATTGCTTTTGTTTGTGTTATTGTGGTTCATTGAATGTGTTATTTTTGAATGTGTATGTGTTTATATATTACGTTATTGTATAAGTTTTGAAGCACTTGAATTGGAGGCGAAATCAGATGTAGTCGTGGAACAGCAGGTAATAAAATCGAAACATACGGTGGCGAAGAAAAAACGCCACCAAAAATACTTTTTTATAGCGTTTAAAAAGCGCTACAGAATCAAGAATTATAGTAACTCGGATAATCTCCGTGGCGTTCAAAAAACGCTGTAAAAAATAATAATAAGTGCAACAAAAAAATAAGATAATAGACGGCACCTTTTCGGTGGCGTTTCTTAAACGCTGTAAAAAAGATCTTTAGTAACGTTTAAAAACGCTGCCAAAAATTCATTTATAGTGGCGTTAAAATAAATGCAACAAAAAATTATGGATTTTTAGTCGCATGTTTTCTAGCGGCGTTTATCAAAACGCCATCAAAACTTTTTGTAGCGTTTTTTGAGCGCTACTAAAAATCAAATTTCTTGTAGTGTTCGAGAAAAGGTATGGAATCAAGAAGTCAAGCTGCTGCATATCAAAACTGCTGATCAAGTTACCGATATGTTCACCATAGCTCTTCCGAGGCCAAAGTTTCAGCAGTTTCATAGAGCCCTCGGCCTGATTGATCGGGATTCTTCACTAAGGGAGGGCGTTAAGACGTAGTGCAGTTTACATGGATGCACATATGTCCTATTCTTTAGGAATAACAAGTTTTTGTTGAGTCTTTTTATGCTTTATTTTAGGATCAAGTTGTGTGTGAATAAGTCTATAGCACGATGTTATAATTTAGTGCACCGGGTCTTGTTTTGTTTTTATATGTAGTTCTACAGTTTGTATCGTTTCAAGTAAGTTGAGTAATAAATAAATTAAAACTGTTGTTTTCCTGTTTTTGTTTACAATAGTTTATCTGTACACCTACAATAGCAATTTACCTCGTAACTAAAAATAGTACATTAACGGTATTTGCAAAATTTTAATGGTAACCATTACCATAATAGCCCTAACACATACTACAAAGATACTACTACAATATGATCGGTGTCTAAAACATATAAGCAAAGCACTATTCTTGCTTCATGCACTATAAGTTGGTGTTATAGTCATCTATCTACTAAGTAAGTAGATATATCTTGGACTAGCCTTAGGCCCTACAAGATCACACTACCATCGGCTATCTACACATAGGTAAATACGTCATGGACTAACCTGGGCTTATATGTTCATATTACCATCATCTATCTAACTTGGACTCACGCCCTAGACTTTCCTCATGCACTACAAGGTTTCTTAACATCCAGTCCTCCTCCGGGATTTGCCTCATGTGCTATAGGGGAGCATCATATTCTGTATAGCCTTCTTGGGCCATAGGCTCACTCATAATCGTATCGACATCGAACAACTCTATCACAAACAAATATATCAATCCACATTTATACAATAACCAATATCAATGTATTCCTCCTTTGCTTTGTAATATCCGTTCTTAAAACATTTTACTTTGAGTATATTTCAGTTTAAGGGTTAATCCCCATAGGTTTTCAAGTTTTTTTAGCTTGGTGATAATTCTTTCAGCCACTTTGTATATTAATCCCCGGTCATCATTAAGGCATTATTAAAGGTTATATAGAGAATAGAGAAAGAATCACTCATATTGTAATTATATTCATATATGTTTATTTTACTTAATTTTATCCTATTTAAATCCAAATCCATGATTTAATCTCTTAATTCCAGTATTCAATCACAAACAATTATAATTTTTATTTGTATTCAGGTAGCCATCAATAGTGTTTAAAGAGGTAAACATATTTTTCTTTCTAAGCCATTTCATGCCTTTTTGGAATCAAATTCCAAGCCTCTTCCCACACATCATGGTCGGCCATACACACCCCTCTTTTGGGTCTCAAAACACTTCAAGCTTGAGCATATATTTTACATTTAATTCGTATTTAAATATACATCGATATCGTATATCGACAATTGCGTATACAACTTATACGCACTATTTTTGATATTGATCAATAAAAATCAAATAAAATTGTATAATTAATATTTCAAAAATATTAATAATTTAGTTAATTATAACAATTATAATTAATTAAATCGGGTGGTAAATGGAGGATTAACATTACGGTTGTCTTGACTCTTTAGGTGACAAATTCGGTCGGCAATTAATATCGAACAATTCGATTATTAACGTTCACACTTCATCTTAGCTGGTGCTGTGAAATCATGGCCAAATTTATCGCTTACAAAGCTTCGGTAAAATCCAATCTATAAATTTAAGCATTACTTGCCAATGACAATTGTTTACAGTAATTTCCTTCATCAAATTTATATCACTTTAAACTTATGGAATTTGGTAATGGTTAAAATTCCAATATCATCTACATTCAACTTTATAGTCCAAGCACAAAGTCCTTGGTTCAATAATAACAATTGTTATAATCGAAATGCTTTGGTCAAAGACTTTGACTTTGAGTTGACTTTAGTTGACCATGATACTAACCTCATATAACTGAGTAGATGGATCCTCTCTAGAATAGTGTTTCACTTCCAATGCTTCCACCCAACCTAGCTATTGTCGTTCGATGTACTCCATGCCACGATTTAACGATAATCAAATCGAAGCTTTTATATTTAGGATCAATAGTATTTTTAAGTCGGGAGAAACTGTATAAATTAGTAACATTGATATTTTTTGTTTGACCTTAGTTATATTAACTAACGGAAAACTATCGAGTGAGTCAATCCATAGTTATTCAATAACTATCAGCACGTGACCCCTTGGTGCCCCCAACAGTCATGAGTAATATATTGCCCAAAATTTAAAGAGCGTTACTTACTTATGTCTCAATGGATGTATCGATATCCAGACTCGATACATCTTAACTAGACATTTTGAAATGGTTTATTATTTTTTATGGTGATAAATCACTCATGATTATAAAAAATTATAACTAGTATCACAAAACATATCATTTACGGATTTTCTATTAAATATACTTTTAATTAATTAATATAACATATTATATTAAGTATATAATAGAAAAAAAACACCTTTTATTTCGAACAAGATTTGTTAACGGGCCAGATACACACACACACACAAATTATATAATTGCCCTTAGGGCATACCACTAACTCTATTAGCATCAACATTATGTGTATATTAAACTTCCTATTAACTTTATCGAAAGCATTTTGGAGCCTAATTTGATACACATCTTCTTTTTATCTTTAGAGTTTAAGTCTCTGATGATTTCATGAGTTAACAAAGTATTTTCGGAAATAAGTCTATTCGGTATGAATGCACTTCGATTTTCAAAAATAAACAATGGCATGAAAATTTTAATTTTATGACAAACTGCGTAGCTAGAATTGTAACAACAAGCCATCATCTATAGTCACCAAAAGATTAGAGATCTTTAACCTCAGGAATCAAATTGATTAACGTGTGATTAAGATTTTTAAGTAATTTACCAGTTTCCATTATTTCCTTTATGCAATTATACAATGGGATTTTAATTTGATCCCAAAAATTTTTGCAAAATTTTGTCCCAAAATCCATCTGGACCAGGGCTTTTATTGTCCTTAGAGTTGAAAACAACACATTTATTTTTCTCGACTTCAAGAGGAGCAAATAAAATATTATCTGCATTTTTATTTGAAATATTTTTGCAAGTAATTTCTGAAAATTTAGGTTGGCGGTCTTTATTGTATAAGTTGTAGAAAAATTTAATTGCTTCAGTACTATAATCATTTTAGTCATTACACATATTCCCCTATCATTATAAAGGCAACCAATGTTACTAGAGTTTCTTCTATTATTCATTTTAGCGTAGAAAAATTTAGTGGGTTTATCACATGGTAACCAATCAACTTTAGCCATTTTTTTCATATTTCTGAACTGAATATGTAGAGCTTTGGCTTTACTTTGATTATCATGAAAGAGAGACACATTGTCTAGTGTTGGATTTTGACGATACTATATGGAGAATTGAAGTGGTTGGAAGTAGCTTGATGACGGAGAAGATAGTTCGCAAATCGAAGCTCGGAGGACGAAGATGTGACCAAGAAGTTGGAGTGCCGCTGGAAGCAGCAGGTGACAGACGTCTGTGAGAAAGTGACAGACGTTCGAGCTTACGGTTTTGGTAACCTGGAATTTGTGACAGATGTCTTAGTGTAGGGAAACTTCTTTCTCGGATATCTTGATAGACGTTTGTCATCTTGGGACAGACGCCTGAGCCGATGTGTGCTGCATATTATGTCTGGGCCAATTGGAATGATTTGTGAAGGCTTCAAAGGACATTTTGGGAATTTGCCAAGGAATGATGCTTCACTATATAAACTATTTTCAAGATTCAAAGCAAATGAGACTCCAAGGGTTTTGATCAAGGTTTATCTTTCATTAAATAAGGTTTCTCAATAACTAGTTTTTTCTTTGATTCATTTCTCTACAAATCTATTTTATTTGAATATCAATCATTGCAATCAGCCTCTTGTACTCTTCTCATTGGTATTAGGAAAGGGTCTCTCTTAAAGTGGATGTAAACTAAGAAGATTAGTGGAACAACTATAAATCGGTGTGTGATTTAATTTTATCATTATTGTTTTGTTTCTCTATTGCATGTTAGGTGATTGTGATTGGTTTTGCATTGAATTGAGATTTGGATTGAGATATTGATTGGTTGTTTTTGCACTTCTTACCGCGATCTTATTTTCCGCTGTGCTTTGGGGTTTCGATTTGAGCGGTATCGGGTTAGAAATTCCATAGCATTTGGTATCAAAGCTTTGGTATTGGTAGGTGGTTATGGAAATGTCAAAATCAGATAATACCTCAGGTAGCCCCTCAATGGTTAGTCCAAGTGGTACAGCGCCGTATATGCGTGGCTTATACGCGGCTTCGGGATCACACTTGTTTCTAGACAATTGGAATGGCGATAATGATTTCGAAAAGTGGCAATGGAAGATGAAAGAGGTTTTAACGTGGAATCAAGTGCATCGGGTAGTGTTTGATACACATTTGTTGACGGCGGACATCTCATATGTTTAGAGAGAGAAAATGGAATAGTGGGCATTCATTACACTTCAACTTGTTATGAGAGAGAATGTGATCTTTGAAATTAGTAGTGAGACTACTACTAAGGGTACATGAGACAAGTTGGAGGAGTGTATATGAAGAAGTCACTAACTAATCGTTTGATCTTATTTTGAACATTCTTCACCTATAAGATGAATGAGGGTACTTCGCTAAAAGCGTACTTGAATGTCTTTGATGTTTGCTAATGAAGATGAAGGCGGTAGATTTGAAGATTGAGGAAGAGCAAAAGGCGATAATATTGTTATGTTCGTTGCTAGGCCGTTATACAGTCAAATAGTTTAATATATAGCTGAGATACTTTGACTCTTGATAATGTCAAAACGGGTCTTCTTAGTGAGGAGTTGTGTGATCAAATAAAGGAGTTGGATGATGGAAGTAGTGGTGCTAGTAGTAGTCGTGATTTATTTATGGAGAATGAGATATGAGAAGAAGGGGAACCGGGAGTGTTCTATATCAAAGAAAGCACAGTTGGTGAGGAAATTCAAAAGAAAGAAATGGCAAGTGCTTTATTTGTAAGAAACTTGGTCATTGGAAGAATGAGTGCTCGGACAAGGAGAAGGTAAAGTGTAACGACCCGTAAATTTTAGTGGTTTATTTATTAAATTAATTGAAATTTTGTTAAATTTTAAACAACAAAAATTGAAAACAAAAATTTATTATTTTATTTGGAATTAATTGGTAAATTTGAGGAATTTTTTTATATTATATATACTATTTTAATATTTAAAATAGTTAAGTGGGAAGTATTATGATTTATAAACTATGTTAGTTAGATATACAGCTAAGTTGTAATATATTAGCTGTTAGAGCATGTATATGAATGGATATGAATGGATATCTATGGTGTATTGGACTCTGTCATTCATAATGTATTAATTTTTTAATTGGGTTTATAAGTATGTACTAATAAAGTAAAGTAACATGTATATATGTATGGGTTATTTAAGTTGTATAGGGTGTTAGTTACTTAGAGTATAGGTATATATATTTATAATATGTTAGTTTTATTTAAAGAGTATATGCTAGAGAAGTGTCAGTAAAAAAAATAAACAGCAAAATATGTATATAGAATTAGAAACATACATATGTGAGTAGTCTGCATATATATATATATATATGTATGTATGTATGTATGTATGTATGTATGTATGTATATTGTTTGCATATTTGTTTTGTTTGTGGTCTACACGTAGGATGTATATATACTAACCTACATTTTTTTATATGGTTGATTTTGATATATATATATATATATATATTTAATGTATAACAATGATTTTTAATTATATATATGTTATTTTAATGCCATTTTTAACTTAAATATAGATTTCCTGGAAATAATATATATATAATTGATTCTGATTATCTTCATCGACCCATTTCTGATTGGATTTTGTCTATTCTTATTGTCATCTTTGATCGTTGAATTCGTGCCGATTTTTCTTTGCTTCGATTTGTCATTCAAATTTCAGTGTCTTTATTAGTGTGCGTATCTGTGTCATCTTCTGTATTCTCTAGCCTCGGAAGGTGAGCAATCACTCAAGATTAACATTCTTATATTTATTAAATTTGATTTCAATTGAAACGACAATTGAAATATGCTGCTGTAGTTATTTAAATTGTTATATATGCTATTATCTGTAACTGTTCACCTATGGAATATGACACCATATCCTGTTGTTAATATTACATTGTTATTGATGATATATGCATGTTGTTATATTTTATATTATTGGTTATCACTCTGCAAGTTCCCAGTTAGTATAGAATTCACTATGGGTTGAAATGATACATACCCGAACAGACTTTAGAATAGGAGAAAATCATTGTGGGTTGAAATGATAAACCCAAGTGATTTTCATTTGGTTTGAATTTCGGATTGCGGGTCGAAATGATATCTACCCGTATATATTTAAATTACGGATTGAAATGATACATATCTGTATCCCTTGGCCATAGGATAGAAATTTTATACAGACACCGTCGGTTCATATATAAATATTTTGAAATAATTTCTATGGGTTTGGAAAGAAATGTAGGGTTTTAATAAATATTGATTCTTAAAATATTATATATAAATGGTAATGTTATATGTAGATTTAATAATGATATTTAATTTAATTAAGATTGATTTAATGCATATTATATGTTTAAGTAATTATTTAAATTTACATTTCAAAATAGATTTTTGTAATAATTTGAATAAGTTAAGGTTGGGAAGATAAATTGGAATGTAATTGAAGTTGTATTCAAAAAAGAATTTTATTTAATTAAACCGATTTGAAACTTACTGAAATTGAGATTTAAGAGGTGATTTATACCTTGGTCTTGATTTAAGTAATTAAATGAATATCTCTCGTTTAAATAAATTTAAGGAAATATTTGGTAAAAATGTAATTTAAGGCTAGTTAAATGATATTGAATTTATTAAGTGAATATTCCTTGACTAAATAATAATGAAGTTGAATCAAGATCTATAAGAAACTATTAAATTTAACTTTAAAATGTTGAATATTAAAGCTTTGAAATATATTGGGATTTAAATGGTTTATTTTATGATTTAGATCTGTATTTGAAATCAATAAAATCTGAATTTGTTATTTAGAAACTGAATTGAATTAAAATGGAAAATTTTAGATTTGAAATAAATTGGAATTTGGAACTCGAGTTGATTTGAATCAATTCTTTTTAAGATTGAGGAAATATACATATATAATTGAAATGGAAATGATACTTTGGTTTGAAGAGTAATTCTTTTTTAAAAGGACCATGGTGTTGTAATAACGGTTGGTTGTTGATAGCTTATATTTCTTCATAGTAACTAGTTCCACAGATCCTTAGAGGATGGTCAACCCAAACATCCTTTAAGTTTTTTTTGTATTTCAGTTGATATTTCACTTGAGTTGGAATATTGATATAAGAATTTAATCCGGACTCGAGTGTTTTGTGTTTTGCTTCACGCTCGGGTCAGACTGAGTGATACAGCATTTGAGACTCACCTTTGGAGTTTGGAGCTTCGCTTGGAGTTCCAACTATCGATTCAGTTTTCAGCTTTTCCAGTTGATTTGTTCAGAGATGTCATTAGTCTGTATTTGAGATATTCTGTTGTAATTTATTTCTTACTCCGATGTTTATATAGTAGCTTCATGAACTACTATTTATCTATTCTGCTGCATTATTATTATATAACTTTATTTCTATGATTCTATGATTGATTTATTTACTGTATATGCTGAGCTTTGCCAAATTTAAATTAACAATATGATATTTTGAGCAATTCAAGTCCGACGTGTGTGGATGCGAATGGTTGAAAATAGCAGATCGTTACATAAAGAAGGAAGTAGCATCTTCATCCATAGTGGTGGAGAGTGGAATTGATGAGGGAGACATAGATGTTTTGATGGCAGTAGCATCGGATGTTTTGGATAGCGAATGGCTACTCGATTTAAGTGCATCTTATCATATGACACCGAATAGAAATTGTTTTTCTTCTTATATCGACAAAGAAGGAAATTCAATTGTTATGAGTAATGGTGTTATTTGTAAGTCGAAGGGCATTAGTTCCGTGCAAATTCGAACGTTTGACGGAGTGGTCCGTACTTTCAATAATGTACGCTATGTTCCGGGACTTCGAAAGTTTCTTATCTCTTTAAGGTAGCTGGATTCTTTAGATTGTAAGATTTCTATTGAGAGTAATAGCTTATCTGTTTCGAACGGTGTGCTTATGGTGATGAAAGGTGCTAGAAATCATGGAGTTTATTTGTTTCAAGGAGTGACTATTGGAGGTGAAACTTTTATTGGTGTTGATAGTTCTCGTGGCTTAGATGTGACTGGGTTGTGGCATTTGAGCTTAGGTCATGTCTTGGAGAGGACTTTGGATATTCTTCGAAAGAGAGAGATGATCGATGGAGGAAGTTTCAACAAGCTTGAGTTTTGTGAGGAATGTGCCGTGGGAAAGCAAACAAAAATGTTTTTTGGTGAAGGAAAACATGATTCGAGAGAGGTTCTTGAGTATGTTCACACGGATGTTTGGGACCAGCACCGGTATTTTCTTTGGGAGGAGCAAGGCATTATATTTCTTTCATTGATGATTTTTCTCAAAATGTATGGGCATATGTAATGAAGGCCAAATCAGAGGCATTTGCTTTGTCAACCGTGTTACATATTGTAAATAGAATCCATGCTCGACTATTGGTAACAAAATTCCAAATGAAGTATGGAAGGGAAAAAACATCAACTTGAGGTATCTTCGTGTTTTTGGTAATATGGTTTATGTGCATGATCCAGGAAATGATAAGCTTGATCCTAAAGCTTTCAAATGGATTTTTCTTGGTTATACAGACGGTGTAAAAGGCTATAGGATTTGCGAATCCAAAAATGAAGAAGATTGTGAATTATCGTCATGCCACTTTTGATGAATCGGCTTTGTTTAAGGAGAATGAGAGCTCATCGAATGTTACGGATTTGGTTCATAGTGAATCAAAAGAGAAGGAAGTTATTCCCACCTTTCGTCCAAGGAGTAGAGTAGTTGGAGATGCTTGTGAGGAGGAAGCGGTTGCTGTTACATCACATAGTTCTTGGACGCCTCTGGTAGTGTTGGTGATGTACATGATTCTAGAGAGGATTCGGTTTAAGGTGGAGCCGAAAGGGGTTTGGATAATAATATTGCTACTCGAGTGGGTCGAAGGCTATAAGGCCACCCGATAGATATGGTGATTGGAACTATCTTAGCTTTTGCGACAATTTGGACTATGCTCGTCATGTAGTCCAAAATGAGCCAATGGACCTTGATGGTGTCGTTGATTCGAGTGATAGCTCGAAGTGGATTTGTGCCGTGGAGGAAGAAATGCAATTGTTGCCGAACAATTAAACTTGGAATTTGGTTCCACTTCCGAAAGATAACCATGCCATTGGGTGCAAATGGATATACAAGGTGAAGGAGATGAGAGATATAAAGCTAGGCTAGTGGCTAAGGGGTTTGCATAAAAGAAGGGAAAGGAGTATGATGAGATTTTCACACCGGTTGTGCGCCATACTTCAATACGGATACTACTTGCTATAGTGGCTATTCATGGCTTGGAGTTGGAGCAACTTGAGTTGCATGGTGACTTGGGTGAACATATCAATATGGATCCACCGAAAGGTTTCGTTGTAGACGGTAAGTTAAATTTGGTTTGCAAGTTAAAGAAGTCACTATATGGTTTAAAGCAATCACCTAAACAATGGTACAAAATATTTGACCATTTTATGCTTGAAAACGGTTTTGATAGAAGCATCGAGGATGCTTGTGTATATTTCAATAGATTAAAAGATGATTGTTTGGTTTATTTACTCTTATATGTGGACGACATGCTCATTACTTCAAAAGATAAGAATGAAATCAACAAGTTAAAACTTAATTTGAAATTAGAGTTCAAAATGAAACTTCTTAGAGAAGAAAAGAGGATATTAGGCATGGCAATAGAAAGGTATCGAAAACGTTTTGAGTTGAAATTGACTCAAAAAGGAGTACATTGAGAAAGTACTTTGCTGGTTTAGCATGGAAAATGCAAAGGCGTTAAATACACCTTTACCTTTGCATATGAAGCTTTCAAGTAAGGGATCACATATATTGGAGATAGACAAGGCTTATATGGCAAATGTGCCATATACTAGTGCGGTTGGAAGTTTGATGTATGTCATGGTGTGTACGAGACCCGATATTGCAAATGTCGTCGGGATGGTTAGTTCATATATGGCTAATTTGAGAAATCACATTAGGAACCTGTGAAGATTATATTAAGATACCTTAGAGGTACATCATCTCATGGTCTTATTTTTTTTGGTAGTGAGGGGATGAATTACAAGCTGGTTGGTTATTGTGATTCGGACTATGCCGATGATAGGGATCAGAGTAAATCAACTTTTGGACAAGTCTTCATATTTGGTGGTACATACAGAAGTCGGAGATCAAGATTGCAAACCATAGTTGCTTTATCCATTATGGAGGTGTAGTTGATACCCACTGTGGAAACGATGAAGGAGGCATTTTACTTAAGGCGAATGTTATGTGACTTGGGATTCAAACATGATAGTATCGATGTTCAATGTGATAACCAGAGTGTTATTCACTTAGCGGAGAATTTGGCATTTAGCTCATGGACTAAGCATATTGAAGTAAGAGAGTCATTTTTAGTAGCCATGGATGAAGATAAGCAAGTATACCTTTGAAAATTGCACACAAAGGATAACACAGTGGATATGTTCACTAAGGTATTGCTGGTTAGGAAGTTCGAGTATTGCTCGAACTTGATTCTCTTTTGAAGCGCTAAGTGCCACAAGGTGGAACGATTGAGGGAGGATCTTGGTTATAGATGATGAAGAGTATCGGGGAGAGATAGTAGTCCTATCTTTTTGGTGAGTACTAGTTTACACTCCTTAGTACTTTTTCTTTTGGTGAGATGGTTTTGGAATTGGGTACTTTCAACACTGCGTTGGCGGGCAGTGACTTTGTCAAAGCTCGTTGATGGAGTGTAATGGACGATGGCTTTGCCGGAGCTCATTATGAAAGTATTTTAGCTTGTTTGATTGAAGGTAGAAGTGGTGATAGTTTGGCACTATCGATTGTTAGTGATGGATATGGATATAGTGCGGAGGTGGAGTGTTGAACTTTGACGACACTATATGGAGAATTGAAGTGGTTGGAAGTAGCTTTATGACAGAAAAAACGATTCACATATCAAAGCTCGAAGGAGGAAGATATGGCAAAGAAGGTGGAGTGGTGCTGGGAGCAGCAGGTGGCAGACGTATGTGGTAAAGTGACAGACGTCCACGTCTGAGCGTAGGGAAACTTGTTACCCGTTCTTACAGACATCTGTCATCTTGGCACAGACGTTTGAGCCGACATGTGCTGCATATTTTGCGTGGGCCGATTGGTTTTATGAAGGCATCAAGGGGCATTTCGAGAATTTGCTAAGGAATGATGGTTCATTATGTAAACTATTTTCAAGATTCAAAGCAAATGAGACTCCAAGGGTTTTGATCAAGTTTTATCCTCCATTAAATAGGGTTCATCTAAACTTAGTTTTTTCTTCAATTCTCTTCTCCGCAAATCTATTCTATTTGAATATTGATCATTTGTAATAAATCTCTTGTACTCTTCTCATTGGTATTAATAAAGGATCTCTTTTAAAGTGGGTTTACACTAACAAGACAATGTGTGATTTAATTTTATCTCTGTTGCTTTGTTTCTCTATTGCTTGTTAGGTGCTTGTGGTTGATTTTGGATTAAATTGAGATTTGGATTGAGATATTGATTGATTGTTTTCGCACTTCTTACCATGATCTCGTATTCCACTGTGCTTTGGGGTTGTGATTTGAGTGGCCTCGAGTTAGAAGTCCCATAACAATTAGTTGTATCTATTTTAGCTTGCAAAAGTTTGTTTGACTCGTTTACATTACTCTTAGTATCCTAGTCTCTAAATCTAGTCCTATTCCCTTTTTTAAATTAGTTTTTGTAAACTTCAAGAGAGATTTGAATTGAAACCGACTAGTACCAATACATTCGTATTCAAAACAACTTTTTATTGTACCATTATAACCATTAGTCTCATGCCAGCCATTAACATATCTAAATGGAACATTCTTTACCACTTCATGAGCTTTAAAAAGAATAATTTCTAAAGGAGTATGATCACTAGTGGCTTGATCCATAGTTCTACAAGTATAATTAGAGAACATGTTTAAAAATTTATGATTTAATAGGACCCTACCGAATTTGCAGTGAATATTTCTATGTTCCCTCGATTTCCAAGTAAAATAATTTCCTTGAATTTTGGATCAATTAGACTTGTTTTTAGTCGAAAATCGTTTATTATTTCGAGTTTATTGCTAGAGATAGGGTTACCCCTAATTTTTTTAGCATTAATAATTTTATTAAAATCACTAGCTAATAACCATGCACTTTTTATAGATGAAGATACACTAAACAATTTATCCCATAGAGTTAGCTTTTCATTTTCGAGATTACTAGCATAGATAAACAAAATATTAATAATTGACCTCCTCCCATGTTTTCAAAAATATATTGAATAAACTGCAAGTCTAATTTGGCGTTGATTAATTTTCAGATATCTAGATTTAAAAAAATAAGTATTCTTCCATTACCCCCTCTTTATTATTGCTAACACTATTCCAATTATTAGAAAACCTTAATCCTTAATTGAAAATTGTTCAAATATTATTGTTAAGTTTATGTTTTATTAAAGCAACAATTGATGGTTTATTTGATTTAGTCAAATCCCAAACGTCTAGTTGCCTAGACGGGGAATTCAAACTTCTTACATTCCACCCAATAATCGACATTAATTGTTAGAAGAGCAAGATAACAAGAGAAACTTAAACCTGTGGAGGACTTTGAACATGGTATTAAGGAAGCACTAAATGATGGGTAGATATTTGATTCAGATTAGCTAAATGATGTTGATAAAATTGAGCTAAGATTTAGATGGAGAGCTTTTCTATAAATATTTTGTTAAGAAATAAGAACATTGAGTATATATGTTTAAACTGTTAAGATATTTACTAAAAAGATTTATTTAAGAAGCGAATTTCATTTTGAGTACAAGTAGATATGACCCAAAAAACCACTAATGTGGCTGCACAATATAACATTGGCCCCATGTGTAGCCTTATAGTTCCTTTAGAGGGTGTGCATTATGTGTGTAAATGCATCATATCGTAAAACATTATAACAAACATGTGACGTTTATTTAAATCATTACACAATGACATGACTAGTTCAACCACCGTAGGTGAATTCACATAAGGTTAACATGACTAGTCCATCAACTTTTAAACTTATGATGCATCACCATCATCGTGCGCACCACCTATTCAGCTAGCTTCTTCTTCTCTTTGCCTATGACCTATTTCAGTTCAACTGATTTGGTCATTGTTACACCTTTCTTTTATGTCCATTGATTTTTGAGCTTGGTTTTGTTTAAAGCTTATGGGTCTAGTTGAAGCTTGTCTCTATGTTTCATACTCACAGAAAGCTGGATTCGAAAGTCAAGGTACATTTTTAGTTGCTCTCACTTAGGCACTGTTATTGTTGGATTCTTTTGTTATATTGTTCGATTCTTCTATCATTTTGTTGGGCTTCAAGTAGAATATTCCTTTCATCCCTAAAATTGATACTTTTTACTATAAATGGCTGTATATTATGGGAGTAGTTAGTTTGTAATTTGGTTGGGTATGCTCCTTCTACAAACAAATTTGCTATATTTAGAAGGCTTTGTTTATGATGAGGAATGATTATTTTTTCAATATTCTTAAAATTGTTAAAAGGAGTATTGAAAATTTTTGCCCCTTCATAACAAAACAAATCTAATTCTGTTAACACCATATTAGGCAATTTTTTAGATGGATCACCATCATTTTATGATTTTTCTTTTGAATAAAATGCATTCAAATTTAGATTTTTATGAACTATCATCAATCTTCTTTTCATTTTTCAACGGATTTTGCTGAATTTGCGAGGGTAACATGGTAAATCATTTCATTTGATTCCATACCAATTTTACTTTATGACGGAGTCCTATAATATTATACTCCTTGTGCAAAAATGGAGTCTCTGTAATAACCACTTCTCTTTTATTTAGTTCTTATTTCAATAATAAAGTCATTTTGAAATAAATTATGTTTCGATGCACATTATGTTAAAATAACGAGAACAAATAAATCTGCTACTTATAACTGTTTTGCTGAATGCGCTGTGCGTGCAAAAAAATATCTGGGAATTTCAACTTGCTTAATTTGGGTTTCCATAGGACCATTATTATTCTAGTATCTGCATAGTGGCATATACTTAAAAGGCAAAAGTATAAAACACAAACATAAATCGATCGGCTAAAAAACTGTACCTTTAACCGATGAGGTATGTGGAAGGAGATGGTTCGGGAGAATATTGTGAACAGAAATCACAACTATTGAGGTGGAGACCGTGAACACAAGAAGCAGAAGCATTGTTTCTGTTAGTTGAAACTGGAGATAATGATAGGTAGTTAGAGTTAGAGGCAGCCATAGAGTTCACTAGAGACGTGCGACTGGTTATTTAATAAAGAGGGTTGTCGCCTATCAGGTGGCAACAGGGGTGACACTGGTTTGGGTCAGTGATGCTTTGGTTACAAAGTAGGGTGCTTAGTGTAATACGACTTGGACGTTTTGTAAAACCACATAACTGGCTATCTGACTACAAAATTTTGAAGAAAAAATAATAATTAGTTTTTCATTCATTTCAGTTAAACATCAATCGGTTTGAAAATTTTAAAATTAAAATGATTTAAAGAGACATTTGTATAGAGAACAGAATAAATAGAATCAAATAGATTTAACAAGACATGTTCTTTGTTTTTTAGCTTCAAAATATTTGATTTCGCAAGCCTATGGCATAAACCTCCCTAACGATCGGTTTAATTACCCTACACTAATACAATCCCACAGCAGTCGAAGCCAGCTGTTCAATTACATAATTTCATAAAAAGATATATTTAGTTTTAGTTTTCACTAATTTTACTTAAGCATCAAGTCATGGTATTTTGGAAAAAAGTCTAAAATTAGAGAGATTTAAAGAGATATCTATGTAGAAAACAAAATAAATAGCGTTTGAGATATTTAAGGAGATAGGTTAAAGACATGTTACTTATTTGTTTGGCTTCACACAATTTGGTTGTGCAAACCTACAGTAAATAAACATTTCTAATGGTTGATTTGATTATTTTGTTTTATTAGAATAGACTTTCAAATACTCAAATTTAATGTTCGGTTGTTTATTACCATCTGGTAGCACAGGACCATTAACAAATAAAGAGCAACGACACTGGATAGTCATACGTTATGTGGCGGTCATTATAAAACAAAATGACACAACTGTTTTTGGCCAAGTGAAAATATAGTTTGGTGGTGAATGACATATAAAAAATTATATCTATAATTTTTTTAATGATATGCATAATCACTTTTGTGAGCGCCAGTAGCAGCTTACGTGTTTTTATTTGTTAGGATCCGTTCGTAGTCAAATTATGCTTAGTTTATGTTGACCACGCATCCAACGTGTTTGGATGACCCACTGAAATGCACTACTTAGGAGAATCATTGATATTCCACTGTTGGCTTCAAATGCGTCTAACGCAAATGGTAAAATTAAATGGTAATTGCACATCACTTTTCAAATGCTCATTTCTCTTGCTCCTTTCGTTTCGCGCAAGATCGCACTAATGGTACGTTTGAGAATCGTTAAAATAAAATAAAAAATAAAAAAACTTTCGAGAGGCACACAGCCGCAACCCTTATCATCAATACTATATCATTATGAATAGTGGAGTGGCAAGCGGTGCAATTATAGCGTTTGTGGTTTGGAAAGAGGAATCTTTGTAGGGAGGGGAAGAATTGGGTGTTTCTTAAGCCCGAGGACTTGATGTGGAAAGCGTGAATGCAACTAGAGTCTAGAGATAACATGAACAAAACAGTGAGAAGCCGTGCAATTATCATGTGTTCGGTTCAACAAAAGAATGAGACCAAATCGTAAGATAGATGGGAACTTTTGATGGTAACGGTTTGTTCTACCTAACCACAGCCAACATCTTTGCATTGTCTAAGCTCTTCAACTTCTCTGTTGATTTGTCAGAACAAATTAGATAACTAATATCACAAATTTGATCAGTCGCATGGGCTGCTTTTGTTACAAATCAAGACCTTCATTTTCATCGTAAATGAACTTTTGAACTCCTTTTACTAAGAGTAAAATGGCTATGTACCAACACTTTTACATGTATACTACAGAGATCGAAGATTGTAAGCACAAAATGACATACTCACTTGAGCTCAATTTTACATAAACTTGTACTGACAACTCATATCAATTGAACGGTTGCTACTTCTACAAAATATTTGAATGTTCATCCTATACACAGAGACACAATTTATAATAATAAAAGAATGAGGCAGCTTAGCTTGTCTTCTAAACACCATCTTTGGAGAAGCAAGCCTGAATCTTCTGAATGTTGTCAGGCATGCATTCAGAGAGAGGGAGACAAGCACTTTTAATGGAATAATGGAATGATATCAGAGAACAACGCTATTTTGTACAATACCTTTCTCATTTGTATCAAGTGTCTAATTGGGCCGAACTATGCTATATTAACCCCATCAGTATCTTGTAGTTATATAAATACAACTCTGTTGTTTACAACTGATTAATTTAATAAAGCTTTACAACATTTTACATTTCTTTACATGGTATCAGAGCCAGTATAACGCCTAACAGCAAATAAATCAAGATCCTCAAGATCCAAAAAAGTGAGAAGATAAGAAATTATCGAATCTCATCAGAGTTAATCTCATCATCTGAGATTGCTATTATACAGTTTAACAACTGTACTATATCATCATTTGAAGTGGCTACCGTGCCAAAGAGGAAGATATCAGAGATATATCATCATCTATCTATCCTCTGGCTGCATTCCATTCATCAAATCATCAAAGATTTCTATAAACTCACCTGAAATGCCGTGCCTGATCACCAGTCAGATTCAGATCATCATTCTGGTCTAATCAGGCTGCACCTCATCTTATTTCTTGCCTGCAACTCAGTAATTTGATTCAGCATATCATCTTGTCAACAAATACTTCTTTATCATGTCAGAGGAGGGTAGTGACAACTCGAATGCCCCACGCAGTCAATCAAGAACCACTCAGCAACAATCCAGCATCACTCAAGATCTCATCAAGTCCATAATCAAACCTCAAAGTCAGATCATCACCATACAACTTGATGAATCCAACTATCTGTTATGGAAATTTCAAATTGAAACTGCCATCAGAGGGTATGGACTGCAGGAGTATGTTCTTGGGACTTTAATTACTCCTCCAAGATTTACTACAGATCAAGAAGGAAAACTTGTAAGTAATTCAGAATATGCTATTCATGAAAGACAAGATAGCTTAATAAGTTCTTGGCTGTTATCATCTATTAGTCCAAGTTTACTGCCATAACTCATTGGGTGCAAAACCACCAGTGAAATATGGCATACCATCGAGCAAATATTTAGCTCTCAATCTGCAGCAAGGATAATGCAATATAAAAGACAACTTCAAAACTTGAGAAAAGATAATGTCAGCATGAGAGAATATCTCTCCAAAGCCAAGACAATCCGTGATCAGTTAGCATCTGCTGGACACAAGATAACTGATACAGAACAAATTCTGTGCATCTTAAGTGGTTTGGATGATGACTATGAAGCAGTAGTTGCTGTAATATCATCTAATGAAAAACTACCATCTCTACAAAGTGTCCAATCTATTCTCATTGCACATGAGGGAAGACTAGAACAAAAGAAACCAGCAAATTGGGATTGCAATGTCAACTATGCAACAGTAAGCAAAGGCAGAAATCAAGAAAAAAATCAAGGCAATAGAAACCAACCAAATAATTCTAGGGGTGGTCAATCTAGCAGATTCAGAGGAAGAGGTGGTAGATGGAATGTCAACAATAACAAACCAAGATGTCAGATATGTGAAAAATACGGTCACACTGCCAACAAATGTTATTTCAGATTTGATGCCAACTTTACACCAGCTCAACAAAGCAACACTAATTCAAGAACTCAGAATCCTAATGTTAACATGGTCGGCACACAACAGGAGTCCTCATCAGACAACACAAACACAAATGCAGCAAAAGCAGAAGATATACATGATGAAAGTTGGTATCCTGACTCAGGTGAAACCAATCATGTAACAAACAACATGGCAACTCTAAATCTTGGCAACAGAGAATATAAAGGTACACAATCTTTATGTATGGGAAATGGAAAATCTATAAAAATCTCTCATATAGGAAATGCAAGTATCAATGGAACCAGACAATTATATCTAAACAATCTGTTAATGGTTCCATTGATTAGAAAAAATTTAATGAGTGTGTCACAATTTGCCAAAGATAATAATGTGTACTTTGAGTTCCACCCTAAACATTGTCTAGTTAAAGATGAACTAACTACTGAAGTGATTTTACAGGGTAGGGAACACAAAGGACTTTATAAATTTGATGTACCAAACTCAAGAAGTGTTGAAAGTGATAAAAATTGGTGTCATATTTCTGAGGTTAAGAACACTGAAAACTTTGATGTATGGCATTATAAGTTGGGTCATCCCAGTTTAAATGTAATGAAACATGTTTTGAGCAATTGTGACAATACTCATATTAGTAATATTCCTGATTCTTATATTTGTACATTTTGTCAAATGGGCAAGAGTCATAAACTTGTATTTCCATACTCAAAAACTGTCTACAACAAGCCTCTTGAACTTGTTGCAGCAGATTTATGGGGACCAGCCCCCATATATACTGACTATGGATACAAGTATTACATCTCTTTTATTGATGCTTACCCCAGATATGTGTGGATTTATTTTTTAAAGTCTAAATCAGAAACTAGGAATGCTGTGATACAATTTATCACTAATGCTGAAAGGCAAACAAACTGTCAAATGAAAGTCATACAAACAGATGGTGGAAAAGAATTACCTTTGAAAAGTTACTTTGAGATGAAAGGTATCACTCAAAGAATAACATGTCCATATACTTCAGAACAAAATGGTCTAATAGAGAGAAAACATGGGCATATAGTTGAAACTGGTCTAACACTGCTAGCACAATCATCTTTACCATTAAAATTTTGGCCAGATGCCTTTTCCACTACAGTCTATCTGATTAATAGACTGCCCACAAAAATTATAAAATTCAAAAGTCCAGTGGAAGTGCTATTCAGTGTTAAACCAGATTACCAAAGTCTAAAGACCTTTGGATGCCTATGCTTTCCCTACTTAAGACCATATAATGTTCACAAACTTGGTTACAGGTCAAAGCCATGTACTTTCATTGGATATGCTACAAATCAGAAGGGATATAAATGCATTGATGACAAAGGAAGAGTATACATATCCAGACATGTTGTGTTCAATGAACATGAGTTCCCTTTTAGCAATGCAGAAATTAAAACAACTCAGAAAGTTTGCAATCCAAAGCAGCAAATACCTCAAGTGCTACCTTCACCAGAAATTATCATACCTATGAATGACATTGATCATCATGAAGGAGGTGGCACCAACTCTCAACACACTGTGCCCATGATTGAACCAGGTCAAGAATCTACTGATGCACCAACCAGGCCTGATGGCACATCACAAGACACCAGTCATCCTCCAGACACCTGTCAAGTACTGCATGACACTCAATCATACAGTACTCAATCAGGAACTGCTGATGAAGATAGGCATCCACCTGCAAATACTGGACACCACATGATGACAAGAGCAAAGTGTGGAATATTTAAACCAAAAACGTACAACATAGAGTCAGAGCTCACAGAACCAAGTAGTTATGAACAAGCTATTC
Organism: Allium cepa; assembly: GCA_030765085.1. Taxonomy (NCBI): domain Eukaryota; kingdom Viridiplantae; phylum Streptophyta; class Magnoliopsida; order Asparagales; family Amaryllidaceae; genus Allium; species Allium cepa. The sequence goes on from CM060938.1 coordinate 785,804,295, forward strand.
AAAATGACAAATGGAGCAAGGCTATGCAGGAGGAATATAATGCTCTAATAAAAAACAAGACATGGGATCTTGTACCATTACCAAAGGATAAAAATATAATCGGATGCAAATGGACTTTTAGATTAAAAAGAAACCCTGATGGCACAATTCTTAAACATAAGGCAAGACTGGTAGCAAAGGGGTACTCACAACAGAATGGATTTGATTTTAATGAGACTTTCTCTCCTGTTGTGAAGCCAACTACCATTAGAGTCATATTAACTATTGCCTTATATAAGAATTGGCCAATCAGGCAATTAGATGTTAATAATGCCTTTCTTAATGGTGAATTGCAGGAGGAAGTGTACATGGAGCAGCCACATGGATTCATACAAAAAAACAGAAATCAGCTAGTTTGCAAACTCAACAAAGCACTCTATGGACTCAAGCAAGCACCAAGAGTTTGGTTTGACAAGCTAAAGACAATATTAGCAAAACATGGCTACAACCCCACAAAATCTGACAACTCATTATTTACTAAATTCTCTGACAACATAACTGTGTGCATACTAATTTATGTTGATGACTTTGTTATTACAGGGAATAACAACTCAGAAATCATGAACATCACACAATGTCTCAAGAAAGAATTCTCAATCAAAGACTTGGGTGAGCTAAACTACTTCCTTGGCATAGAAGTCAAAAGAACATCTCATTCAGAAATTCATTTAAACCAAAGAAAATATATCAATGAAATTTTAATCAAGGCCAAGATGGACAAAGCAAACTCACTGCCCACTCCAATGATAAGCAACTGTCATCTATCAAAACATAGAGGTGAACCAATTCTAAATGGCAAAGAATACAGAAGCATTGTGGGAGCACTACAGTATGTCACAATCACAAGACCACACATTTCTTTCAGTGTAAACAAAGTAAGTCAGTTCATGCAAGAGCCAAACGATGAACATTGGAAGGCAGTTAAAAGAATCCTAAGATACTTGAAAGGGGCAATCAACCATGGTCTAATTATGCAAGCAAGTACAAAGTTATGCATAAATGGTTACAGTGATGCAGACTGGGCCACAGATCAGGATGACAGGAAGTCAACTACGGGATACTGCATCTATTTGGGTAAGAACCCAATATCTTGGTGTGCAAAAAAACAATCTAGAGTATCTAGATCAAGCACTGAAGCCGAGTATAGAAGTATTGCTAGGATCACTGCAGAAATTATGTGGCTAACTTCTCTACTGAATGAACTAAGAATCAAACTTGACTGTAGGCCGACCATTTGGTGTGATAACCAAAGTTCAATTGCTATCACAGCAAACCCAGTACTTCACTCTCGCACAAAACATATCGAACTCGATCTATATTTTGTGAGAGAGCAAGTAATCGGCAAAAAAATTGAAGTCAGATACGTACCTTCAACTTACCAGAAAGCCGACATCTTCACAAAGCCACTATCTCGGTCAAACTTCAATAGATTTAGGCGAGAGCTCAACGTGGATAAAGCTAACACTAATCTCAAATCCAAAGTGCAGATCTATATTCCAGAAGCAACCAAAGTTGAAATCGAAGACTATCAAGATCTCATCTCTCAGCCAAACCAGGAGAAAGAGCATCTCACAAACTAAGCTGCGCACTCTCTAATTTCATTGTTACAAAGTATTTCTCATCATAGATAAAGAAGAAAAAAACAATTTTTTCTCTGGCGGCTCAAAATCGCAAGTCTCCCAAACCCTAACCCTAGTGTTAGGTTTGAGGGGGGGTAATGGAATAATGGAATGATATCAGAGAACAACGCTATTTTGTACAATACCTTTCTCATTTGTATCAAGTGTCTAATTGGGCCGAACTATGCTATATTAAGCCCATCAGTATCTCGTAGTTATATAAATACAACTCTGTTGTTTACAACTGATTAATTTAATAAAGCTTTGCAACATTTTACATTTCTTTACAACTTTGAAAGAATATCATGGCACCGATTATGTAACTTTTGTCTTTGAGTTATCAAAAATGTTGCTAACATTGGTGGATATGGCAATTGTGCTTGTGATCATTGCCAATACTATCATGCTCCCCGCTATCAACTTGTCCTTTCTCTTTGATATTCCATATATATCTTTTACAACTATGGCTCCAGGGAATATCAAGGACATGCTTACCGAAGCGGTTGATCCAATAAACTGGAACATAACCCAAATATTTGGAATTGCAATCGTTGCCGAGTACACAAGCGCCATCAAGACTAGAGAAACCGTGACAAATCGCACGTTATCAGTCACCAATGGCTTCTTCTTGGGAAATAGCATCTCGTCCACATTTAGCCTCAAGAGAAATTGAGAAGAGGGAACACCAATATCAAATGCAAAGCGTAGCTCAGTCTAACTATGTCGTTCAACATCGGTCCATACTTCGTAATTGAGCTTCCGTGATCGAAATTGGAAAGTATATCACACATCGTTGATTCTCCAAACAATAGATACCCCGAAAATCCAACCGTTGAGTAAATGATCGAACAGAGTATGAGAGAGATTCGAACTGCAACCTTCATGTCTGAAGAGAATGCTAACTCCGCTCGAACAGGGTGAATGTTGTAGTGAAAGGCGAATGCAACCACAATCACAGGTACTGCAGTGAAAAGCTCGAAAAAGGATTGCTTGTTAAAATCAGGAAACAACCTCGGTGGCTTTGCACTGCCATGACATAACGCATAAAGAGCGAGCCCTGAGGTTATGATGATGAAAACTACAGCAAGAAGAACCGATATTGCCGATGTGTATTTCAGTGAATCAATCTTCTTAAAGAACACAAGCGGCAACAACACCACGACTAGCACCACAAAGAGAGCAATGGCACGTGCGTTCCACGACTCTTCTCCAAACCACTCCGCTAACATACCAACGGATCCTCCTTCAGATCCATTACCCGATATCACATCTCTAATGATCATCAGATACATGACAAGGCCTCCGAAATTGCTGCACATGATGCACAACTGTGGCATTTTGGATCCGATATTGCCAAAGGATTCGCCCATGAGTTCGACATACGTAGAAGATGGTCCATATGATGTGTACTTCAACATGAACCCGGCTGACTTGTCACACAAGAAGGCCATGAAAGCAATCAAGAAGAAAGCAGGACCAACTCCAAGTATTCTTAACGTGGCAGGAAGTGACATGATTCCACAACCGATTATGGTTGTGGATGGGTTGAAAACTGCACTGGTTACTGAGGAACCGCCTTCAATGCGAGCACTCAGATCACTGGCTTTTGAAGAGGGTTCATCTCCTCAGTTATATGAGATTACTATCACAGTCAACTTAATTCAACTCAAAGTCAAAGTCCTTGGCCATTGCAGTCCGGTCAATAGTATTTGCCATTATTGAGTCAAGGACTTTGTATTTAGACTATAGAATTGAATATGGATGATATTGGAATTTTGACCATTACGAAAATCCATTAACCCAAAGTGATATAGTTTTGACGAAGAGAATTGGTGTAAATAATAGTCACTATCGGGTAACGCTTAACATAGTAAAATTAGATTTAACCTAAATCAAGTAAGCAATAAATTTGGCTAAAATATTACACCACCTGCTAAGTGATGTACAAACGCTAATATTCGAATAGTTTGATATTAATTGCTGACCAAATTTACTCTTAAAGTGTTATACAGTCGTATATTGAAAAGGGGAGCACGTAATAAGGGGGAGAGTTATATATATTATCTTACGTCAATTTATATAAGTATCTCATTAAGAAAGGGGAGATTGTTAGAACCTTGTTTGTATGATTTAATGATGATAAGTATATCTCTGTATATATGTTGAAATTGTATTATGTAGGTATTAGTACATCTTGAATCAGAGAATCGAGGAGGAAAAAAAGCGAATCATCTACATATCAAAAGCCAAGGAAATATGGATCATCAAGTCAAGTGTATGTATTTGGTCTTACATATACTTTTAAAATCTCCTTAATAGTTCACATGCATGCACACACATATATATGCATACAAAGAATTCAAAAATCAAAGTGTTGAAAATTTTAAGTAAGGTTGTTTACATAAAAAAAGATTTTTATACAGTTCAGTCTACTAAATATTTTCAATCGACTGAACGCAATCGATTGAAAATATTTCCAGTCCATGAACTAGCATATTATTTTTTGAAATGGTACTTTATATACAACAAATCATTGTGACAACATATCACATGTCAATAAATGTTCGAATCATGCTACGCAAGTTTCGAACTTGTGACCTCTCGCACCAAAGCCAAATCACTTAACCACTGGGACAATGGTGCTTGTCATGAACTAGCATATTTTATTGTGCATTCAATTTTTGTTGCGTATTCTAATGTCATATTCAGTAGACTACCTTTTTATTCTCAATTGACCAATTACCCTATAATGACTATTTTCTGAAATGACAATTCGAGTAGTTGCGATCGTTCAAGAGCATGTCTACGAATATTAATGGATGTTTTGAATGATTACAACTCTTCGATGGAACTCTTTGATAATTATAAATAGAGATCAACATTCAAAAACCAATTAACTTTCTCAACTTACTTTCTTGATCTCTTATCTCTCTTGAGCACTCTTATCTCTTATCCTTTATCTCTTATCTCTCTTTGATATCCAAAAACAGAGTGGCTGTTTTGAAAAAAATTAATTTACGATCAAAAATCGAATTTAATAAATATTTAAATATAAAAAAAATTGCCTTAAGTATTATTAAATGTGTACATATATATATATATATATTCTATATGTATGTATATATATACTTATATATATATATATTCCATTTATGTATTAATATACATGTATATATTATTAAAATTTTTATAACTGCATTTATATATGTATCTATACTTTAAACATTAGAAAAATTGATTTCAGATTCTAAAAAAAGTTTCGAATATATTTTCAAATGATTAGATACATAATTATATATACTATAAATTACATATATGTACATATGTAAATTATTCAAAATAGTATATAAATTTATAATATATATATACATAGATATATGTATTTTTGTAATATTTTGTATATATAAATTAAAGCACATACACAAACATTTGGACAATATTTTGTATACAAGTGAGCTAACATATCTACTGTGGTATAAATCCTACTATTTATACGCGGGCGTATCAAACCTTGCATGGACTGATATGTTACACATGCACACACACATATGTCTATATGATACATGTGTATATATATATGATATATAATATAACATTAATCATTCAATATAAACTATATCATAAATTTAAATAAAATAATGATTTTATTTAAAACTAATTTAGAAATTTTCGAAATAAGTTATACTTCATAGGCCCAATAAAGATCCAAAATGGTAAAAAAAAAATTCACATATTTCTTCCACTGTGGCTGGTCCAGTTCCAATATTTCTTTTCGATCAAATCCATTCGAGTTTAGTTGTTGGTGGACCATCATCGTTTTTCTTTTCATTTTTCAATAGGATGTTGTTGAATTCGTTTTGAATAAGGGTAACCCAGTAAATCGTTTAATTTGGTTCCATTTCTCAAGTTCTCTTATATCAATTTTATTTTTGGATGAAGTACCATAAAACTATACCACTATCCAAAACTAGAGCCTCTTCAATAATTACTTCTTTGTTATAGAATAAAGAAAAATAGAAGCCACTGGAGAGAGACAAAAGATATATTATTCACTTCTGAGAATAGATATGTACTTACATTACATATCCTCCTTTATATAAAGGCTTCAGAGCAAATGACTTAACCAATTCCACGATGTGGGACTAAACAAAAAACCATAAAAGTATATTCACTTATATATTTACATATATTATAACACTCCCCCTTGAATATGCGTCTTCAAAATCTTGAATGCTCGGATAATTTGAAATTTCCGTTTCAAAACGTGTATGATGATTGCTCCCCCCTCATTATTATCTTGCTTGCATTTATCGATTCAGTCGATATAGATATTGTATGTTGCCTCATTAAAAACCTCTATTAGAAAAACCCAGTGGGAAAAATCTTGAACGAGGAAAAGAGTGCAACTTGTGAAATCATAAATATCATACTAAAAATATGATATCCGTTATAAAAGTTTGATACTTCAGGATCAAAATAATGCCTCATTAAAATCTTACTAAGAAAAACCCAATGGGAAAAATCTTAGTGAAGGAAAAAGAGTACAATGACATATTTTATTTTCCTATTTCTTTAAATAAAGCTTGATACTTCTGGATCAAACTAATGCCTCATTAAAACCTTACTAAGTAAAACCCTATGGGAAAAATCTTAGTGAAGGAAAAAGAGTACAATATAGTATGTCATATTTCAATAATTTATTGCATCAGATAGAGTTTGATACTTCTAGATCAATTTAATACGTCAGTAAAAACCTTACAAAGGAAAACCCGATGGGAAAAACCTTAGTCAAGGATAAAAATATAATTTAACTTAAATAACATATTTGAGATGTTATTTCTTGAAAAGACGTTTGATTCTTCTAGATCAAGATAATGCCTCATTAAAACCTTAATAAGAAAAACCCAGTGGGAAAAACCTTAAATAAGGAAAAGAGTACATTGTAACTTATTTTCAAATGTTACTGGGGAGTTGATACTTCTGGATCAAGATAATGCCTCGTTAAAACCTTACTAATAAAAACCCAGTGGGAAAAATCTTAGTTAAGGAAAAAGAGTGCATTATAAAATACTTATGAATTCTCCCCCTGATTTTAATTTTTCCTCTGAATTCATATTCGTTTTTCGAAAACTTAAATTGGTTATAGATACTTCTGGATCCATAAATATGTATCTCATTCATAATACAATTTATTAATAGTTTTCTTTGATACAATCAAATTTTCTAAGATTGTTTCTTCCAAATATGGTTTGCATTTTATGCATTTGTATGCTACTTTTATGAAAAACACTTCATGTGCTTTCATTTTTATGCTTCAAATTAGTTTTGCGCATTGCAACTATACATCTTTCATGAATATTAAAAATTTCATTACAATATTACTAGAAAGCAGGAAGTAATCTACTCATCTTGATGTATCAAGATTTTCATTACAACAATACTTAAAAGAAATTTGTAATCTATACTTCATGCTACAAAAGTTATATATATTCTTCAAAAATTCGTATACTTTAATAAGTATTTGCATATCGCAACTATCACTTCAATGGATATTAAGAGTTTCATTACAACGATACTTAAAAATAGGAAGTAATTTACTCATCATGAATTATATCAAGATTTTCATTACAACAATACTTAAAAGTAGGTTGAAATTTACTCTTCTTGTTCTTTGCATTCTTTATAACAATGAAAGTTATTTATATTCTTCAGGAATTTGTATACTTTCATTATTTAATATGATTTTAAACCACATTTATACCTTCAGGGTATATTAAGCATTTCAAGTACTTTCGGTACTTTGCGGACTACATGTCCATATTTCTCTACTATTAAGGAATTCATGATGGCCAGTCATGTTTTCCCCTAATTCAAGATTCTTAATCTATTTATAAATATAAGCGCTTTATTATTTGCAAATTTATCATCGATGATTATTTCTTGTCAGTTCTAGACATGAATTATTGAGATCTCTTTAATTATGTTTTAGGTACCTAACCCACTTCTAGGGTTATTTGAGAATCATGTCATGGATCTCTTTCAGAGCATCCTTAAGTGTTTCTTCAAGAACACCCACCTCCTTTATTTGGCATCTTTATTACTAACTCCAAAAATATTTTGAACTGACTTTTGAACCATATTTCAGATGTGGTTTACAAATTTTGATCCTTCAGAGATTCAGATCTATATTGGAGAAAGTCTACTAGGGATAATATTGATAATATTTTGCATCATTATATATTTTAATAAATATTTAACACTGATGATCAAAATGAACTTGTATCCCTTTATCCTCCCCCTCAATGTTGACAAACATTGTCACATTAAATAATAATCATCTTTGGATTCTTATTTTGATCCATTATGATATTGCTACTAGAAAATACATCATACATATTAATAATAGGAGGATAATTCTTTTATAAGATGCATTCAATTGATATTGATTATTAGAGTTTGTTCTCATTCATTGATCTAAGCAATTGGAGGAATTTACTTATTGTGTAGATCATTTGAATACATACATGACTTCAGGTCATTCAACATTTATGTTGATTGAATTTTAAATCACTAAATAATGTCTATGCATAATCTATAAGATGAGCTTATAACAAACTTCAGGTTGTTAGCTAAATATTTACATATATGGATGTATACGTGCGTCCACGTATCACATATATATTATAAAATTTTCATATTCTTTCTCATTTGAATTAGTGATTTTTAGAACAAACTATTACAAGGATCCAAACTATTAATTTCTATTTATAAATCAGTGTCAATGCAAACCTGTCAAAACAGCATGATAATTTTCAAAACATTTGGTTTGAAACCATATCGAACTTCTGGTTCGAATAAAATACACACACAACTTCAAATTATTAAGTTTATTCCTCAATTATATCTCAAATATAAGTTTTGAACCTAATTATGATTACTTATCAAGGAATAATTTTAATTGCGTATAGACATTTCTACACATCTCTATTGAGAGTTCTGTAAAAAAAATTACAGCAAAAATAATAATAGTATCTTCTAGATACTTGGAATGTTACAGGTACAGATTTCCTCTTAGCTCTCAAACTTTTAGGATCTAATCTAAGCTAAATTAGGATCCTTTATAATCAAATTTATGTACACTTATTTGGTTTAATAAAATTACCAAATATATGAATAAACCTCTTCTAGAGATATGTTATCATTTTCAAATTTATAAATCTCTTCTAGAGATATATTAGTATCACCACTTCTGGAGTGAACTTTCTCTTCTAGATATATATATATATATATATATATATAATTATAATTATAATTATATATAAACATCTCCTCTAGAGAGTTCAGTAAAATAGATACATTTACAACATAAATAAGAGTATCTTCTGGACCCTTGAAATGCTATAAAAATAAGAAATTATAATGGTTGCACATACCGATTTGTTCAAGACCGTATTTATATAGCTTTAGTAAAAATTATGATATGACATATAGATTATCTCTTCAGGAGCATATCTAAAGATATTTCTTCAAGAATAGTTATGCATATAATATTTGATTCATCGTAAGTTCTGAAAAGTAAAAGGTTACATATCACTATTTGTCTAATGGAGCTACGGGTCCATGACAATAGACGATTGAATTTTGGATAATTTATTATCACATTTGACAATATTTTATAGGCAATTCTTTTATAGTGCTATACGATGATATAATATCACTTCTGGGGATATTTCATAAACACCGCTTCTAGAGTGGTACATATCACTTCTAAAGATACTTTATATGCATTGTTTTTGGCATGTCATCAATAATCAATATCTTTTTCTACATAATTGACATAATTCTACAACATCTCTTCTAGGATGTTTGGATTTTGAAATATAAAAATCATAAAACATCTCTTCAAGAGTATGTCATATGGATTATCTCTTCTGGAGAATATTAAAATGTACTTCTTCAAATATATAGTTTGGCAAACACACCCAAAGATTATCAAAACTTGGGTTTTACCAACTTCAAACTGATTTATTGAACTGAAATAAAATAAAATTCACATAGCAGACTTCAGGCTGCTATTATTGGTCAATTCGACCATATCATTTATTACTGCACTTAGATTTTCATCATTAATGAAGTTTCCTTCATCTTCGAAGAAATGATCTAACTTCAGGTTAGTATTACTAGACAATTCTTTCACATAATTTTAAAATAAAATTCCTATAACATCTCTTCTGGGATGTTAGATTTTGCAATATAAATATAAATAAATCTCTAAAACATTGTCAAAAAATCTTTTCATAATTCAAGACTTCAGGTCTTGGACTTTGAGTTATACAACTTCTGGTTGGAAAAAAAAATCTTTGCACAACTTCAGGTTGTTCAAACTTATTTCTTTTTTCTATGATTAAATTTTCTGATCCTTTTTTTTCAGTTAGAACTTATGGTTCTTTATTTTGAGGAAACTTGTAATTCATTGATTTATGAAAACTGCAGGTTCTCAATTATTATTTCCTTTTCCCTTTTTTTTAAGGAAACATTGGAAGATATTAAGCTTATCATGTAAGCTTTTACTAATGTTTCCATTTTCTTAATACGATCTTCTAGATACGTATTATATTTATATTTGTTTCTCTTAGAAACAATAAAATATTTCTTCTGGAAATATAAATCATATATCAAAATAATTTCCAAAGTCTGCATTCAAATCTAAATCAAATTAAAAGGTTTTCAAAATGAAAACCCCATTTACCAACCATGTTTGATTTCTCAAATCCATGTCAAAAAATTTGCTTTAATCAACAATATAAAATTTTGTCAAGTTCAAACTTGCATTCCAAAATAAATGAACTCAAAAGCATAAAAATAAGTATGATATTGAGATCTACAATATAATATTATCAAAAAAATAGCAACAACAAACAAATTAGATCTGAAATATAATAACCAACAAAATAAGAATTAGATCTCAAAGTTTAGATCTATATAAGATATAAAATTTTAAGACTAGTATAATAAAGTTTAAAAAATAAGACAATAGATTTAGATCTGAAGAAGTAGATCTAGAATGGAATGGGATATATAAAAAAAATTGGAAGATTAGATCAATCATATTAGAAAAATAACTTACCGTTTTGAGATCTATAATTAGATCTGGAGAAGAATAGATTTGATTTCATAAATTATCACAATTGTAGATCTGAAAAAAAACTTTTGTGGAGATCGTGCCGATAACGTGTTATAGAATAAAGAAAAATAGAAGCCACTGGAGAGAGACAAAAGATATATTATTCACTTCTGAGAATAGATATGTACTTACATTACATAGCCTCCTTTATATAAAGGCTTCAGAGCAAATGACTTAACCAATTCCACGATGTGGGACTAAACAAAAAACCATAAAAGCATATTCACTTATATATTTACATATATTATAACATTCTTATTTAATTCTTACGTCGATAATAAAGTTATTTTGAAACAAATTATATTTCGATGTATATTATGTTAAATAAACTATTTGACCAAATAAATCTGCTAGTTATAGCAGTTTTGTTGAATGCATTGTGTGCATGCAAAGAATATATAAGAATTTCAACTTGCGTAGTTTAGGTGTTTCATGGAACCAATATTACTTAATACCTGCATATTGACAAATGGTTAAAATGTATAGTATAAAACACAAACATAAAATTATAGATTAAAAAACTATGCCTTGAATTGATGAGGTATGTGGAAGGAGATGGTTCAAGAGAATATTATGAATAGGAATCACAACTATTAAGGTTGAGACTGTGAACACAAGGAAAAGAAGCATCGCTTCTGTTTGTTGGAATCAGAGACAATGAGAGGTAGTGGGAGTCGAGGAGGCCATAGGGTTCGTCAGAGACATGGGACTAGTTAGTTAATAAAGATGGTTGTTGCCTGTTGGGTGGCTACAGAGGTGACACGGGTTCGGGTCAGCGGAGTGTGTTGGTTATAGTGTGGGGGTGTGTAATAAGTACTTACGGCTCGTACAATCACATAATGGGCTATTCTACCACATAGTTAAAAAAAATCAATTTAGTTTTTCATTAGTTTTAATTAAACATCAATCGATAACATGCTGAAAATTTTCAAAATTAAAGATATTTAAAGAGAGTTATGTAGAGAACAAAGTAGATAGATTTGGAAAGATTTAAGAAAATGTGATGAAGACACGATCCTTTTTTTTGGCTTTAGACTATTTGTATTTTCAAGCCTATAGCAGACAAACCTCCTAACAACCAGTTTGATTACCTTGAATTAGTACAACTACGTAATGGTGGGAACCAACCATTTAATTACATAATTTCATAAAAAGAAATATTTAGTATAGTTTTTCTTTAATTTTAGTTAAATAACAAGTGATAATATGTTGGAAAAAAGTCTAGAATTAGATAAATTTAAGGAGACATCCGTGTAAAGAACAAAATAAATAGCATTTGAGAGATCTAAGAGACATGTTCCTTGTTTTTTTTGCTTCACACGTTTTGGTTTTGCAAGCCTATGATAGAGAAAACTCCCCAACGATCGGTTGATTATTTTGTTTTATCAAATAGACAATCAAATGCTCAAGTTTAATCTTCAATTGTTTATTACCATATGGTAGTCCAAGACCGTTAACAAATGAAGAGTAACGACACTGGACAGTCATATGATAGTGAGTGGTTGTTATAAAGCAACGAGATATGGTCTGAGTGAAAATATAATTTGGTGGTAAATGACATATAAAAAATTATATCTATTAAAACTTTAATGATAGGCTGAATCATTTTTGTAGGTCGCAACAACAGTATACGTGTTTTATTTGTTAGGGTCCACTTGCAATAAAAAAATTCTTAGTTTACATTGATATCGCATCTGACGTGTCTAGATGACCCATTGAAATGTTCTGTTTAGGAGAACCATTGACCCACCGTTGGCTTCACATGTGTCTAATGCTTAGGGTAAAATTAAAGCAGTAATTACATATCATTATTTAACCTCCTTCACATCTTCTTCATCACCATAACTGTACACAAATCTGAAAAATCCAATGCAAATTCCAGTTCAACATATCAAGTTTTGGGGTAACTTTTGTTATATTAAATTTATTACATTCCCCTCTATGCTGTACAATTTTTTTCTTGATTTTTTGAATTTTTTTTCATATTTGGGCATAATATCGCAGAGAATCTCTCGCAAAAATCAAACTTTGGTTCAATAAAGTCACAACAGAATGCTTAGGTTGCACGACTGATGCTTACCAAGCAGCTAAACAAAACAAAAAAGCGTCCATAAAAAATGACAACGACACTAAACGAAGTTTTGTTTAATTCGAGGAAAGTACCGGTAACAAATGATCAAGTTCACTATAAATACGAAGGATTCAAGAAACAATTCAAACTAGTAAGTATGCGTAATAAAAAAGGAAAAATTAGAGGAATTCAAAGAAATCTCGTTCTGAAGCAGATAGTTCCACCACTGCTCCGAACCAAATCCAATGGTAAATAGTTTAGAATCTACTGGCTCGTTTGTAAACTTTAAGGCAGTAGCTGCTCGTGTGAAGCAGATTGAAGAAACTTAACTTGCTAAAGCACTATCATTTCTAAAGCTGTAAGAGAACAAAGAAAGATTCATCTCGTTGGATAATGACGACACCCAAAAATGGTTGCGTTCGTAGATCGAATTTCGCAACATACAATCAAATACAAGTAGTTTATGATGACTCGTGTCCCTACCTATCCACCTATTTTCCTACCCGATTTCTAGTTTTAATTTCTTACATATATTTATATTTTTTTCAATCTATTTGTACCATTATATATATTCCTATTTATTCCAATGTATTCATATTTCGAAGTACTGGCATTTATTCAAAATTATTTTTTGTTGTAATTTTTCTAGTATTTCAGAGTTTACAAATAATTTAAATTCATATAAATACATCGTTGAAGCATAATTAAAACAAAATAAAACAATAACGAAAATATAATTCATAACAAAACAACTAAATACCTCTTTCAAATTGGTCCTTCGCAATACAAGAATGCATTTCTCTTTCAATCCCTTTTCAAATGCTCATTTTTCATGCTTCTTTCGCTTCGTGCAAGAACGTACTTATGGTTTGAAAAACCATGGAAAAATGCTGATAAATACACTAATTTAAATGGCAGGACAAAGCGTGTACTCTATTCAGCATTAATGATGCAATGCATTTCAATTTTAGAGAAAGTAGTAATTGGGAATATGATACTATCACAGCAGTCACATCTGAATTCAAAATTTTACATTTTTGGTTAAGTTTTCAGATCTATGTAATGTTAGTTACTAAACCATTATATTATTATTCTATTCAAGTCTCTCCTTCCATTTTTTTTGATAAAAGACTCCATTGCTCTTCCATTCTACCTTTTTATCTTCTTCAATCCCCCGGTATTATATATAAACTTTTATATTTGAATCAGAATACCTGTTATATTGAATTTATTATATGTAAAATTAATTTACTTCTTCTCCCATTTCAAATTATCACGGATATCCAAATTACTCATAGGTGGATTTTTAATATTATCATTACATCCATGATATGCTTAAGTATCATTAAAGTCACTTTTTATCAAAATATCATTGACAACATATGAAATCACTGAAATAATGAGACATTAATATAACTATGGTCATGATATGTTAAAGTACTACTATAATCATGATATGTTAAAGTAAAAATTAAGAATCGTTAAAATAATGACAACAATGGAGACATACACAGCCGCAAACCTAATCGTTAATACAAGGTCATTATGAAGAGAATTGTTATTGACAGTTAAACATAAGCGACTATGCCTGTTACTCATCCAATAATTGGTCGAAAACATCCAAGAAGCCAGAGACCGAAAATCAAGCAGTGAAGTAATCGGCATAGAGTATATCGTCAAAGGTAAGGATAAGCAAAGGGTAATTTTGGATTTCATCCTTATGATTATAAAAAATTTGGTTTAGGTCCTTTTTAATTTTCTTTTTGAAAAATACTTCACTCTTTTTTTTAAAAGTGAAATTCAACGCTATATTTGGGTAAATTTACTAATTTTAATATAGGACATAAGTCCATAACTCATAACCGCGAGAATACACGTCTTGGCAGCAACTTTTAATTTTGGAATGGAAGAAGTAAAAAAATTCAAAAAAGAGGAAGGTAGAAAATAGTTTCTAAAATCGAGGAATGTAAAACAGATAACTTTTAGAAATAGAGATGTGTTTCTAATTTGGACGTAATATCTAAAATATCGACAACGAGAGCAACCACAAAGCCCATCGCCTTCCAGGGTTAAGAATTAATCGAAGGATAAAAATATGGATGATCAACAATGGATTAAGGGAAGCTTGTGGCACAAACTAGATAACCAAACTCTTACTGTGGAATCAAGGATAAACAACAAAAACAGTTGGCGATTATGAAGGCATGGGTGCAGGTGGGGCATTGACAATCTAAAGATTGGCTGGTGGTTTGGGAAGTGGAATCTTTGTAGGCGTGGGAATAATTGGGGGTTTCTTACGCTCAAGGACTTGATGTTGAAAGGGTGTATGCAACTAAAGGTAACATGAAAAAATGAGGGACAAGTGATCTTATTATCACGTTTCCATCAAATTAGGTTTTATAATATTAAAAATTAGGTTACTATATGACACAGTAAATGAGAATGATACTATTTACACTCACTTAAACATTTCTCTCACATATTTATTCTCTTACCCACTTGAATACTTCATCCATCCATCTACACCCACCTTTTCTTTTCTTTTTAAAAAGGATTCCTCATAACAACGAATTAACTTTTCGCATTTCTTCTTCTTCAAACGATGAAATAAAATTTCTTCATTTAATTTTTTCATGATTTTTTTTCTATAATCTAATGTTTCATCAATAGATATGAATCCAACTAATGTGGTTATATCAATAGTGTCATCGACTTTAATTGTATGCAGATTTCCATTTCTTCATAAATTATGTAATCCCAACTAAGACTAATATAGTATAGAATAATTTGCAAATCAAATTTGGTACTATTATAGAATATGGTTAAGAACTTTTATTACTACTTCACCACAAATATATTATCATTATTACTATGGTTGCTATTTCGATGAAAAAAAAAATGATGAAACTAATTGTAATTGAAAGAAATATGATATAGTCAAATATATTTAATTATCATTATCATTCCCTATAACATTGAAGATTCGCAAAAATATTGATTTATATGTATATTATAAATATAATTAGATACCCTAAGTCATCAACTCGTAGTTGAATTGATAAAATATATTTACTTATGTTGTTCATCTCATATTTTTACCACCAACTTATGGTTATGACGATGAAAAATAAGTATATTTGAGGTTTACATTTCATTTTGTTTATGCATGTTATAAACCATCCTTTAAGTTTGATGTGGGTGTTTTAAGTAATTTTTTATGATTCAATTTTATTAAATGTTTAAGTGGTATTTGTGACCATTTATGTAGATGTAAATAGTAACGTCCATAATTAAATAGTATTAAGCAAATGTCACCAAACAAAAGGAGTGATTTTACAAGAATAGAGAGCCCTTACTGCTTAACAATATCAATTTAGGACTCATTAAGTAATTATGAAAAAAGACTGAATCTGTTAGTACCTCTTAATTTTCCTTTTCATACCCCACATCGTTTTGTAAATAAATATCACACCCCATGTATTTCTTTTCTCATCCCATTTTTTTTCATCTCATAATATATCAATTTTATCCTCTTACTTTTGATTTTTTTTCTTTATTAACTTTTCACTCTTTATCCTTTTAAATTATTAAATTCATGAAACCTTAAATCACGGCCTGTTAATTGGCAATTTTTATCATTATTTGTAAAAAATAACCGAAAGGAAAAAACCTACTCACGATAGGTGTTTTTCTTTTAAAAAATGTATATTTGCTCATTCATACGGAAATTAGTGGTCACAATTTCGGTTTTTATTTTATTTTCATGAAAATAGTTTACGTAATTGGAACTTATTATAGTCGACTTAAATCTTGTACAATTTTAATCAAACAGACTTATTATGGCACTAAAAATAAATATGTAGCTATCTTGTACTTTTTGTATTAAATATTTCTGGTATTAACCGGGGGTGTGAAAAGAAAAAACCTAGCATGTTAATTATTAATTATTTCTAGCATTGACTGGTATGAATTAGCCAAAAAAATCCACAGATATGCGTTACAACAACTTCCTGTCTAACCCTTTCAGCACCATACTCTCTTCCTTAGAAAGATATGCTCCTAGTGACCTTAATAACCACCGAAAAATCTATTAGAAAACCTATGTGAGACTAATTACCTATACATAGCCTGGCAAATTCACTTATAACTATACAAACACAGCAACTGAATAAGAGATGAACACACCTGTACAAATGTAGCTAGCACCTTTCTGTTTACAATTAAGTCTTTGGTCTGTTGTTGTAAAATGTACCATGAACGTGGCAAATGTAAAAGAATTATAAAAGAGAAGAGATCGAGATAACGTTAACAAAAGAGTCGCATAGGCTGCTTTTGTTACAAATCAAGAGCTTCATTTTCATCGTAAATGAACTTTTGAACTCCTTTGACAAAGAGTAAAATGGCTATGTACCAGCACTTTTACATGAATACTACAGAGATCGAAGATTGTAAGCACAAAATGACTACTCACTTGAGCTCAATTTTACATAAACTTGTACTGACAACTCATATCAATTGAACGGTTGCTACTTCTACAAAATATTTGAACGTTCATCCTATATACAGAGACAAATTTAATAATAATAATAAAAGAATGAGGCAGCTTAGCTTGTCTTCTAAACACCATCTTTGGAGAAGAAAGCCTGATTCTTCTGAACATCGTCAGGCATGCATTCAGAGAGAGAGAGAGGGAGACAAGCACTTTGAAAGAATATCATGGCACCAATTATGTAACTTTTGTCATTGAGTTATCAAAAATGTTGCTAACATTGGTGGATATGGCAATTGTGCTTGTGATCACTGCCAATACTATCATGCTCCCCGCTATCAACTTGTCCTTTCTCTTTGATATTCCATATATATCTTTTACAACTATGGCTCCAGGGAATATCAGGGACATGCTTACCGAAGCGGTTGATCCAATAAACTGGAACAGAACCCAAATATTTGGAATTGCAATCGTTGCCGAGTACACAAGCGCCATCAAGACCAGAGAAACCGTGACAAATCGCACGTTATCGATCACCAATGGCTTCTTCTTGGGAAATAGCATCTCGTCCACATTTAGCCTCAAAGAGAAATTGAGAAGAGGGAACACCAATATCAAATGCAAAGCGTAGCTCAGTCTAACTATGTCGTTCAACATCGGTCCATAGTTTGTAATTGAGCTTCCGTGATCGAAATTGGAAAGTATATCACACATGGTTGATTCTCCAAACAATAGATACCCCGAAAATCCTACCGTTGAGTAAATGATGGAGCAAAGCATGAGAGATATCCGAACTGCAACTTTCATGTCAGAAGCAAATGCTAACTCTGCACGAACCGGGTGAATGTTGTAGTGAAAGGCGAATGCGACCACAATCACAGGAACTGCAGTGAAAAGTTCGAAAAACGACTGTTTGCTGAAATCAGGGAACAACCTCGGTGGCTTTGCAGTGCCATGATATAACGCATAAAGAGCGAGCCCTGAGGTTATGATGACGAAAACTACAGCAAGAAGAACCGATATTGCCGATGTGTATTTCAGTGAATCAATCTTCTTAAAGAACACAAGCGGCAACAACACCACAACTAGCACCACAAAGAGAGCAATGGCACGTGCGTTCCACCACTCTTCTCCAAACCACTCCGCTAACATACCAACGGATCCTCCTTCAGATCCATTACCCGATATCACATCTCCAATGATCATCAGATACATGACAAGGCCTCCGAAATTGCTGAACATGATGCACAACTGTGGCATTTTGGATCCGATATTGCCAAAGGATTCGCCCATGAGTTCGGCATACGTAGAAGATGCTCCATATTATGTGTACTTCAACATGAACCCGGCTGACTTGTCACACAAGAAGGCCATGAAAGCAATCAAGAAGAAAGCAGGACCAACTCCAAGTATTCTTAACGTGGCAGGAAGTGACATGATTCCACAACCGATTATGGTTGTCGATAGGTTGAAAACTGCACTGGTTACTGAGGAACCGCCTTCAATGCGAGCACTCAGATCACTGGCTTTTGAAGAGGGTAGTAAGGGAGTCTTCATTTTCTTCTTCTTCTTTTTCTACTTCTCTTTCCTTTTCTTTTTCTCTCTTCTCCTCTCTTCTTTTGTTCTGGTTCTGGTTGGAAACAATGAGCAAAGCTCTGGGATTAAATAGCAGTCCGACATCTATTCCCTAAGGGCAATTGTGATTTTCTGCACACTGAAATATTAAATGAAATAAGATTGTATAATGGCAATAATGCAAGTGCTTGGATTTTTGGAACTTTGTGCTGCAGCAATGTAATATAAATATGCATTTGCAAACGTGATTATAGTGGCTAAATGAACCTACCTGGAATCATGACAAAACATTTCATTACTCCAAATGTGTCCCATGTCTGCAATCATAAATGAATTTTGTACTGTGTTATGATAAATTAATGGAATTGAATATGTTATTAGCATCAACTTTCTTTTTATTTTTTTCCTTTTTGACTGCTAATTTTTACTCAACGTGCTTCATATCCTATTACAGTTAAAATATTTACCATGATCTCATCCATTCTTATTTTAAATTGTACTCGTCAATGTTGTGGGCCTTGTTATAGGTTAGTTGATCTCATCGAAGAAATGAAGTGAGCTGCACTTCTGATATTCAAGGAATTTTCCTTGATGTTATGGACCAACGATGAGACGTAAAGAGTAATCTGTATGACTGAAACATAATTTTTAACCTTGGCCAATGCTGTAAAAGGGATTTATGTATCATAGAAGAGGCAGATGTTGCGGGCTTTAAAGAAGATAAAAGTTAAAATAAAAGGAGAGAACCAATGCTAGCTTAAACTTATGATTTGTTCAAACTAATATTGATAACCAGATACTATTAACTAGAGAAACTTGTCTCGTCATGCAATCTTAGCTACTGGCGAAAAGCAAAATATATGTAACTCAAATATCCAACAATCACTATAGTTAGCCATAAACTTGCAATAAATCTACATAAAACTCCATAAAATTGCATGCTATGAGTTCCTATTTTCACTTGTAAATCACTATGGTTAACCATACATTATATCTTAAACAATCCACTCCAGTCTAATATTTTTCAACATAATAATTCAACTTCTGAAGACCAAATTACAAGTCCAGCTCATTTTTTCTTTATTTTTTTTGATAAATTGACTCAAACTACGTGATAAAACCACACGTGTTGGCACAAGTAAATCCTTGAATAAGAAATTTTGAATGGGTTAAGTGGAGAGTTACCTAGAATCAATATTGCTCTGATACCCGCATATTGACAAATACTTGAAGGGCAAATTTAAAACACAAAAATAAATCGACTAGCTCAAAACTATGTACCGTAAACCAATGCGATAAGCGCACGGAGATGGTTCAAAAGAACGTTATGTACAGGAATAACCGCCATTAACGTAGGGATACTGCAAAATAGAAGAAGCAGCAGCATAGTTGCTGTTGCTCAGAACCGAAGATAATGAGGCAGTTGGGGTCCGAGGCGGTTGTAGAGTTCCCCAGATTTACGTATGACTTGTTAGAAAATAGAGACTGTTGCCGGGTGGCGACGGAGGTGAAGATCGGCGGCTAAAGCGACCTATGTTGAAGGGTGTTTTGATTGACGTTATAATGGGGACTAGAGTCACCCTAAATTTCGGCAAATTCTATTCCCAGGCCATTTCCCTCCTTTTTCACTTCACTGATAATTTTTGTAATTTATTAAATTACTCCTATAATCTTTTGTACTGAAATCACTGTCTTTTACATAGGGTTTTCTTCACATGACTAGAATTTTATAGCAATCAGTGCAGGCCAAACTTGAATTATTAGTCAATCTAGTGCCTAACACACTTGAATTGCTATTGAGCATACCGTGGTGTAATACTGCATTAAACTTTAACAACTTTTACTTTTTAGATTGCAATGTTGGATGACAAACAAGAAGAAGAAATTATCATGGACTATAGGAATGAGTTTACTACTTATGATGTATGTGTTCTTCCTAAGTCAGTTAATTTTGTATTATATTAATTACATAATGCATTTTTTATTTATTTATGATAAATATATATTTCCTAATAGAGAGAAAATAAAAGAGTAGATCGGTTGCACTGCTAAAAGAGTTGGATTTGTTGTAGTTATTTTAAAATCCGATATTAATTGCATAAATAGAAATCCAAGAATTTTTTATAGTTGTAAACGAAATGGAGTATACAAAGAGTATAAAGGAAAAAAGTTTGAATAATCCTAGATTAACAAAAACAAAAAGTGTAATTGTTCATTTCGATTAAAAGGCGTCAAGCTTTCTACAACAAACGGGTGGAGATTAGATGTACAATGTGGCGTGCACAATCACTATGCACTCTACAGTAGCGAGAGCCATTGTTTTATTGGAAGATTGACAACAGAAGAAAAGAAAATAGCTATTAAGATGCATAAAAATATGGTAAAACCAAGAGCTATTTTATATACTTTGAAAAAAAAGATACATCCAATTGCACGATAGTAAAGACTATTTCCAATATTTTGCCCAAACAAAAAAAATTGATCGAGTTGGACATTCACAAATACAATATATTTTAAGTAAATTGAAAGAAAATGGGTATTATGAGTGGCACCGTAGTACCTTGGTTGGTAGTTACATAATTACTGATTTATTTTGGGCCCATCCTACTTGTATAGATTTACTACGGACATTTTCACATTTGCTTACCATGGATTGCACTTATAAAACAAATAAATATCGACTGCCATTATTGAAAATTATTGGTGTCACATTTACAAACCATACTTTTTGTATTGATATAGCTTATCACGTTTCTGAACGTGAGAATTATTATATTTGGGCTTTAAAGCATTTGCAATTGGTAATGCTTGATTGTGATATTGAAATGCCCGATGTCATTGTTGTGGATCGAGAAATAGCTTTGATAAATGTCATCGGTGTTATTTTTTCTTAAACGACACATATTCTATGTAATTGGCATATTTAGAAAAACGTTCTTTCATTCATACAAAGAACAGTCAGGAATATGAAGAAAGAGGTAAAAAATAGTGTTTTTTCCATATTGGGAAAAAATTATATTGTTCGAAAAACACTGATGTTTTTAGCTCGAATTTACAAGATCTATATACGAAGTATGAACAATATCCCAAGTTAATCGACTATATACATGAAGCTTGGCTTAATACGTGGAATGATCGTCTTGTTTGTGCATGAATTAATAATTTCATGCATTTTGGAAATTATACTTCGAATAGTTAACCTCTCTCATTTTTTGTATTTTAATGTTAAATATTCACTCATTGTAAGCTATTTTTTTAATGTTTTTTTAATTTGTAGAGCCGCGGTCGCACACTCTAAGTTGAAAAAACATTTGACCACAAGCCAAGGCAATTTTCAAAGATGTTGGAAGAGTATGCAGTCACTATTGGAGCTTTCATCTACCAAACTAAAAGCTTCGTTTGAAAGTAGTTTATTGAAAGTAGCACATGTCTATCACAAAAAAGAGTTCAAACATTTGCGTGGTATTGTTTGTCTTTCGGCGCTAGAGCTTATTCATTCTGAGCTTGTTAGAGTAACATCAAGTAGTACAAAAATGATAATTTGTGTGTTTGTGTTATTCGCAAGACACATGGACTTTCATGTGCACATGAACTAGAAAAACTTAGAACAAATGCCAAAATACCAATAAATTTAATACATCTACATTGGACAAGATTACACATTATTAGAAAAGGAGAGTCCAAGGAGTTGGATATAAGAAAGAAAATGGAAGAATTATTGCGTGAAATATCGAAACTGGAATTGCCTCATTAAATGCAAGCTTACAAAAAAAAGTTGTTTATCTACAGACATCATCACTTGTATCCCCTGTTAGTAAAGTGAAAACGCATGACAGATCTCACAACCAAAAAATCAATTCGACAAAAAGTCTCCCATGGGCATTTGAGTTGGGTGAAAGTGTTTCCACTCAATATATCATGGTAAAAAAACTGAAATTTAAATCTTATGTTACTGTGAAAAAAGAAAAATTACTTATTCGAAGACCAACAAATGTACGTCTTGATAACTATACTCAATTTATTAATAATTTTTTGTTATTTTTGTTAAATTTTTTTCTTATAGGTAGAAGTAGCCGCAAACTTAACCAAATTATATGACACTTGCATACCAGAAAATTTGAGACCGTTTGTGAAAGAAATCGTTGACGTTGAAATGGATGTTAATTGCAGTTTTAGATGCGTAGCCGCCTTACTAGGAAGGGGAGAAAACAATTTGTTACACATTCGTACAGAATTATTTCAAGAGCTCTTCGAGCATCAAGGTCTCTACAACCAAGTATTCTTGGAACGAGGTAGAAGCGATAAATTGCTTAGTTTACTTAACCGCAAGGGTGAACGGATGACTAGTAAGGCGGCTACATTGTGAGGTGAAATACCTTTTATATTGCAACAAGCAGAGATTGGAATTCTACGCGTAAACAATAGTCATTTCGCTCGGGTAAAATTACGTTATTTTATTTTATTTTTATTATTTCAAATTTTAACTGTAATTTTGTTAACGTAAATGTGATTCTAGAACCAAATTATCCGGTACCACCAATTTGTTCAAAATGATTTGATCATCGTTATAAAGAAGCGGAACAATAAGAAGACATATTGCTTAATAGAAGACTAGCATGTAAAGAAGCGAAAAGGAATCGATAATATACTACAAAAAAAAGTTGGTATTAGCAGCTGGAAGTTAGTAGAAAGTTTGATATAGTATCATGCTTTGATGTTTGATGAATTGTTGTTTGTAAGCAAATGATTCCATTATTTGTCATAATATCTATTTTGTGTAATTATATGAAATTCAATTTCTATGCATGTTTAATTATATCTATTTTGTTTGTAAGAAATTCAATTTCTATGCATTTTTAAATTACACGGTGAAAGTACTGTTTTTAAATATACAGTAGAAACATTTTGGTATGGAAACACAGAAAAAGTAGTGATGGGTAACGTGGGTGGTAATAGATCATCGTCTGAAAGTAGCGTTGATTAACATAATCATGAATTAAAGGTACACGTGATTTTTAATATAACCACGTTATATGCAAACGTGGATTTTAATAGAACCTCGTCCATTTCAAGGTAATGCTGACCCGAGAGTTTTCCTCTGTCTCCAGTTTCAAAGCATGAGGGAAGTAAAATTTCAAAGTGCACATCGGACGTGGTAACAAATATACCAAACGCTAGGCTAAGACAAGGTTAAACTTAGAACATCGTCCCCTACGAGGTGAAGCAAACCAAAGAGTTCCCCACTTCCCAAGCTACATCCGGACAAGGGCATTACAAGAACCACGTTCGTATTCAATGTGGGCGAATCATTTAAAGCGCTTTTAGCAGGCCTGGTTCAATCAACAAAGTCGTCCACTCATAGTGAGGAAAATTATATACCCACATTTGAGTGGTTGCTGTAACAATAATGAATGCAAACACAAACCCAGTAATGAATGCAAACCTAAACACAGTAGTTTGAATGCACAATATAATTCAAATGTACACAACAATTGCAAGCATAAAAATGTAAACACATTGATGGATTCAATAGCAATACTCAAAATATATAATGTAAACATAGTGATGGATTCAGCATAGCAATGTAAACATACAATGTAAACTAAAGACAGTGGATTACACAAACACAATGTAAACAGACACAAGCATGGGAATTCTTTGCATTTTGAACACATTACAATAATTTCACTTACTGAACCATAACTGGTACACAACGGTTTGAATGCATGCAAGCAACAAAATACAATTACAGAACAAAGAATGCAAATAAAACTACAAGTAACCAAACTAAACTGTAAGTTTGCAAACAAAACTACAAGTAACAAAACTAAACTGTAAGTTTGCAAACAAAACTACAAGTAACAAAACTAAACTAATCATCTTTTTTGACGAAACGAGCACAAATCTTTCTTTCTTTACTTATGGCTTTGTAGATTCTATCGAGATGATTCAATCGCGAACTCTCCGGCTGTGACGAAGCCAAGCTAATTCTTCGTGCATCATCAAGTTCTTCATAACCTTACAATTTGAACTAAAAAAATGTTAACACCACAAAAGAAAAGTCTAATTATATACATGAAAATTATATTTGCTTGTCACCATGTATAAATGATCGTAGGAAAGTCAAGTGCTACGTTGAATAATTTGTTCACTAACCGGATGGACCCTTAACACAGTACGAGGGAAATAACAATCAAAATAATCATCAGTCATTGTTCGATTAGATTCAAATGTTAACACCACAAAAGAAAAGTCTAACTATATAATTGAAAATTATATTTGCTTGTCACCATGTATAAATGATCGTAGGAAAGTCGAGTGCTACGTCGAATAATTTGTTCACTAACCGGATGGACCCTTAACACAATACGAGGGAAATAACAATCAAAATAATCATCATTCATTGTTCAATTAGATACACGTAGAGGAATAGAATGATATTGCTCACTAAAAACATGGTTTGGCTAATCATTCCATATATTTTCTACAAACTCATAAAGAACTTTATAGGTTGAAGTAGTAGCGTCTCTATGAGTCTTTTGGCTTGTTGGTTGAATAATAGGACGTGGAATATTTTGAACCTTACCAAATTGCCTCAACACACTGGTGGGATGATACGGTTCTACTGCATTTATGCATAATAAACAACTTGAATACCAAGCAATTTGTGAAAATGGATGAAAATCACTTGCATATATGTAAGGATCAAAAATTACCTAAAATAATGCAACAACAAATGATGATGTTACAATAATTTTAAAAAAAAATCGATTCAAACTCAGTAACGTACATCATGTTCTTGAATTTTTAACCCAAAAAATGGATCAACACCTTGAATCAAGTGTGAAAGCACCAGTGTAGATAATCAGCAACACAAACTTCAGACAAATAATGAATAAAGAGCAGAAGTAAGAAAAGAGACACATAATTTTTATAGTGGTTCAGTTGACTCTGGCCAACGTCCACTTTAGTCAATCTTTATTTTGATTATACTGGTTGAATCTCTTTGGTCAACTAGTTAGTCCTTAGATCTAAGTTACAATGAGTTAGAATAAGTCACAAGTTCAAGGGTTGACTGGAGAATCACAGTAATCCCCTTGATGACTGTTCTGAGGGAGAAAAAAGTTGAAGAAGTGAAGGAATTCCGGTCGAGTAATGGCAGCTCTCCATCCGAAAAAAGATCCTTCTCTAGTTGCAGGTAGGTGAATATTTATAGGGAAGTTCAGTGAGTATTGGGCCAAAATTTTAGGTGCAGAAGAGTCCATTTGTTATGCCAAGTCATCATCAAAAATCTCAAATCAATCCGAGTCATTTCTATGGATTGCTAGCTATCCATCAACGTAGCATATTTTTCTACCAGAAGCCTTTACTTAATGCTACGAAGGAGCTTGGAAAGTTTGAGGGCGATCTGACTTATCTTGATGGATCGCTAGCTATACATAGAGGATGAATCGCTAGCTATCCATAGGGATGGATCGCTGGCTATCCATCAACTTAGCATACTTTTCAACCAGAAGCCTTTACTTAATGCTACGAAGGAGCTCGGAAAGTTTAAGGGCGATCCGACCTATCTTGATGGATCGCTAGCTATACATAATGGATGGATCGCTTACTATCCATAGGGGATGGATCACTAGCTATCTGTCAACGTAGCATATTTTTCTACCAGAATCTTTTACATAATGCCACGAAAGAGCTCGGAAACTTTGAGGGCAATCCGACCTATCTTGACGAATCCATGGCTGTCAATATACTTAGCATATTTTTGAGTGATCTTTGTTTGGTTGTCTTCCTATCTTATATTTAAGTGTCTTATCCAAATATCAAGTCGTTTGGAGTTATTTTGATCATCCTTCTCCATGGGTCATCTGGTCCAGAAGAATCATCCATATCTCGCTCAAATCATAATGAAATCGAATGAAACATTGTAAGAACACTCTAGACGGTGTTAGGGACCCGTAATAAAAAATTTAGGCGGTGAGGCCCAATCTATATTAGTCACTAGCAATCCATCTAGATGGATCACTAGTGATCCTTCAAATCAACTATGAATGATTTAATTTTTTTGTGAGCCTTCTCTTATGTTTTGTTCTCCTTAAATTTCATTTCAATCCGACTTCATATGTGTTCTGTAGGTCCATTTTAAGTTAGCTAATTATGGCCAAACAGCTTGAATCAGATGAGTCTGCACTTCTCGAGCTAGAATGTTTGGCATGCTATGAAACTTGGAAAGCATGCTTAGAAATGGTAATGAATCATTATGCACGAGGTTTAGAGGGTCCATGAGGAAGCCTTATGGATCACCAGCGATCCATAAGTGATGGATCGCTAGCGAACATCGCTAGCGATCCATCACCATAGCTTATTTTGGCATCTTTCCTCCTAGTCTTTCTCTTCTTCTTTTCTGGTCCTTTTGATTGATTCTTGAGTTATTCTGCCATAGTCTGAATGTTATAATTCTTATTGAATTTTGATGGATTAGAAACCCAATTAACATGAATATTATCAAGATAAATTCTTAGTTCCTTAAATGATGCACGATGATCATTTGTTAGATCCCAGCGAGAAAGCTCTTGGTGAAGTCTCATAGTAAATTTTAGTTGATGGATGCAAACAACTAAAATGCTCATATATCCGTGATTCCAACAATCCTAGAAAACCAGCAACTTGTTTTATTTTCGCTCTACTCGCAAGACCAAGTAATCTATATAACTAACATAAAGCTGTTGAACCCCACGAATAATTAAGAATTTCATCTAAATTACCAATTTAATTTAAATGTTGCACGGACACGTGGGATTTATTTTATCCACAAATAGTGTATTTCCTACTAAGTACAAAAGTTGTGCACGAGCAGCTTGTTTGAATTTATCTTCTTCCCACTCATCGCAAACACTATTGAAAATTCATACAGCTTGGTATATAAGTTATTTTATAACCAATGCTGTCCTTCATAATATTTTTTTGCTACATTGGCACTTATCCCTAAATTATTAACAACTAATTTAATTATATCATTTTGGGACCAATCAAATATTTTTATGGATAATCCTTCAACTGCGATATGTAGTAGAGTTGCAACATCGTCTAATGTTATAGTCATTTCACCAAACAGTAAGTGAAATGTATTTGATTCAGGATTCCAATGCTTGTAAAAAGCATATATAAGTAATTTATTGACCGAACTATAAAAAGTCTCAACTAGAGGATACAATCCCGAAGATTCCAAATATCCTTTAAAAACTGTAGCGTTAATAGGAACTTGCCAATTCAAAATCTTCGTGTCCTGATTTACACACAAAAGAGTATCACATTCCTAGAACATATTTTAAATTAAATTATAATATTTCAAAAAAATAATTTATTACATGAAAATTTTAAAGGATATACCATGCCATTCCATATCAACGAAGCAACATGAGTATCATAGCTTCTAATCACATTGATAATCTTTAGTCCTCCAGAAGATGACTGTGTGTTACATGTGCCACTAGATGTACTGATACCATCATGAGTGTGTTGCTCTTCAATGATTTGACCTTCAATTTATTGCTCCACATTTGCTTTTCCATTAAAATAACAGTTTGCACTATGAAAACTTTCTACTCTCGAATTTGTTCTTCTACTTGATTTGTAGTTTTTTTCTTTCTTGCCTTCACACATCGTTGTCTTTTCGAAGCAGTTAGTGGATTACATGATGATTGTTTAGAATGATTTGCATAAAAAACAATATAACGTCCCATATGGATGTTGTTACTACAAAACTCACTCCATTATTGCATAGTTTTGACAATAACCATATGCAAAATAGACGTTCACCTTAATTAGGAGACGACACAGGTCATAGACACAAATTATGGTTTTGCAAGTTCACTAACAAAGACGAAGAAGAATAGAAGAAGAAGAAGAATAAAAGAAGTGATAAATGGAAAATCAAAATAGAATACCTTGTTTGTGTTTGGATCTGATCTCCTCCTCCATTGCTAATCAGTTTTATTTAATAAATGTAGTGTTTAACAACGGCAAGAAGCATGGAATGACAAGGAGATAGGTGAGGAAGGGTAGTTTGGGAAGTATCAGGGGTGAGAAACGGAAAAAAGGGATGCGTGGGTTTTTTCTTAAGTGTTGAGATGGAAAAGGAGGAAATGGGTGTGGTAATAGAAGTTACCTAAAAAGAATTTACTGTAAGTAGGGTGTAACATCCAACATTTTGCTTTTCAACCCCCCTAAATTTAAAAAAGTTATTTAGGCAAATTTGTCCTTAATACTATAGCGGCATATCATAAATTATGTGAAACAAATCCATGTTTATGAGAAAAGCTTATTAATAAAAAATTAAAGTAGGAGCAAGAGAAGAAATATAAGATATAAGGCTGCGTTTGAGTGGGGGAACACAAGAAACCAAACTTAAATCAAGTTAGGAAGTCTAACAAACTAAGCTTGGATCGACGAAACCTAATAAACCATGTTCACTTAAAATATAGCTAACAAGGATTTTTCACTAGTACGTGGTTTCTTTCAAAACCTCACTCGTTCCTAACGAGGCTAGAGAGGTTTCATATAATACCTGCTCTGTCTGAGCGAGCTTCTATACAAAACCACGTTAAATGAAAGCGTGATCTGTATTATAGAAAATTGCAATGTTACAAATATCGAAAAGTTTGGCTATTTACTGAATAAAATAGGGGGTTAAAAGAAAATAGCGGGGTGTGCAAATTTTTTTTACAAATAATCATGTTGTGGGGGGTTAATAGAGCCAGCCTGACTCTAAATCATGTTCCATACCGCCGGATCGTCATTTTACCACCTTCAAAACAATAACATACCCAAAGTAGCCCATACCAAAGCTGATGTTACCTATATTTTTTTAGAGAGAATTAACCAATGAATTTCATAGATTCTAGTTTAGATTTAGCTCAAAAGTTTTAAATTTTAAATACAACAACAAACTTCCTCTCTAAATTCAGTTCAACTCTCTTCACCCTCAAATCTCGTTTGACACCTCCAAACCCACAACATGTTGTACCACCACTCATTACTTCATCGTACCACGCCATCCTCGCCTCACTTGTCGCTAGTTCCCACATTCATCGTCAACACCCATATCAATTGAAAACAAATACAGACCTTAATTGCGACAAGTTCAGGATGTTGCACCGAACCTCCATGCCTTACCAAAACCCTAATTGATATCGTCTCCACACTTGAAAATCACCCTAAAACATATAAAAAAATGCTCAATTAAACTAGATTATATGAATATATCATGTTATATTTGTTCTTATAGCTTGAAAATCATTGATTTAAACTAGCACCCTATTAATGTTTATAGTTAAAAAAATACTGAATTAAACTAGCAATAGAAGTATATAATGTTATATTCATTTTTACCATATCCAACCATGTTCCTAACACAAGCATCATGTCATGTGATTCATTATAATGAAAGTATAGTCTAGACGTTTAAGATCCAAAATACTCTCATGTCTTAAGAGTACTACACATCGTTACATAAGATTCTCTATTTTGATTTAACTGTCTTCAACCTATAAAATATTCTCTTTGAATGGCCTTTTGATTGTTTCAAACAACCATAATTACATAGCTCACCGGTGTCCCTAATGATCATGAGTAATTCACCTTCATCATATGGAGAGTGTTACGTACGCTACTCTCGATGGAGTCATCGATATCCTTTTATCGAAACATCTCGATTAGGAACATTAAAAGATAAATATTTTATATACATGATTCAATACTTGTGGTTACAAACACATTTGCAACTTCAATCGATTAAATACTTTATATAATGATTTTCTACATGTATATATCAAAATGTTTCCAAAGCGTTACTTATATCATAATATAATGATACATACAATAGGTTACAAAACTAAAAGCCTACTTTATTCAAATAGGGTTCGTGTATAAGAGTTAATTCATATAGTAAATTGCATTTAGGGAATAACCTTAACTCTATCATTGTTAACTTGTTAAAAGCTGACATGGCACATTTTCTTGAGGTATGTGCTAAGTTACGGTGTTGTTAGAATGAGTTTGATTAATTGAGGCACATATGACCTATATTTGAGCCCAATTATTGAAGTGTGTTGATAAATGGTCGTCTCATTGATTGGTCCACGTGACAAGCTGTAACGACCCAGGATTTTTATGAATTAAAATTTGAATATTTAATTAATTTTAAATATTAATGAGTGAAATTTATAAGTCGAATAAATTTATTCTGAATAATTGGATTTAATTGGATAATTAAATCGATAATTTAATATGTTAAATTATGGAAATAATTGAAAATTGGGTTAAATATGATTGTAAATGATTTGTAAAATTTTATTTTATCATATTGAAGTTAGAATGATATTTTAGAACTTTTAAAATCGAATTAAGAGTTAATTTGTGAAAATTGAATATTTTAATATTTAATTATTGACTGTAAAATAGCCAATTTTTGAACAGTCTCAGAATTGAACGAAACTAGTTCCATTGGATCCGTAAAAGTTAGTTATTACCGGATTTCAATTTTCGTGTCAATCGGAGTTACCATTTGATCGTGGCAGCTCAAAGCACATCGAATTGTTTTTAATTATTAATTTGGCGAGTTAAAATAGCCATTTTTCAAAAAGTCTCGGATTTCGACGAAACCAGTTTCATCGGATCCGTAATGTGATATTATTGTACGGTTTCAAATTTCGTGTCAATTGGATTTACCGTTTGTCCGGTGCAAGTTAAAACGCCTAGAAAATCGTTTAAATCGATTTAATTTAAATTGAACGTTTATAGCCATAACTCGCACAGATGACCGAATTAGCTTCCGAAACTTGTTCCATTGTGTCCGGAACGCAGGATAAACCCTAGGAACGTCAGTTTCGACGCGTAAATCGGAGTTTGGAAAATCGAAATGAATAGTGTTCGATTTTTTTCCTATAAATAGACCAACAACCCTCACAAATAAAAAAATAATAATAAAACAAAACCCTAATCTATTTGCTCAGCCGCCACCATAGAAATGCACGGTCGAAAATTCACTTCCTTTCTTCTCAAATTTCTTCAAATCCAAGCCTCGTTACAACAAACTTCCAACATGAGTTTTGTAGAGCGTATCAAGAGCTACAAATCTATACGGGGTTGATCGCGAATGAAGCAGCATAGATCGAGATTTATGGTCGCGTTTGTGCTAACTTTCGCATGCAAATCAAGGCGCTGGGGACCACCGAGCTAGCCACGGCTCTGGCCGATGGTGGCCTTGGTGATGGCGAGGGGAATGGAGGTCCTCGATCGCGTTCTCGTGGTCGAATGAGGGCTCAACAATTCGAAGAGGAAGGTCGGCTATGGGTTTAACATCACGAACAATGATAGCCTGGGAAGAAAACAACATGCGGCCGTGATTCTCTAGATGCAGATCCAACGGTCCTGATTTGTTGAGGGTTTAAAATTATAAATTATGTTATAAATTTATGTATATAAATTCGTATAAACTTTGAAAAATCATAACTTTTTCATACGAGGTCGAAACCGCGCGAAACCAGTTGCGTTGGAATCGTATGGACGAGTACTACGCGAAGAAATTGGATTGGAGTCATTTGGAGTTAGTAAGAATTTTGGGTAAAATTAAACGCGCGTTTAATTTTATTCGAAATAAATCGCTAAAACGAAATTAAAATCAAGGTGAGAACTTCTCACTCAATCGAATCAGTTTCGATCTTTATTTTAAATAGTTAGATTTAAAATATTTGAATGCATGTTTGAATGATGATTGTTATCCATTGATTGTTAAAATAGACATTATGCGCCGTTAGTAAGCGGATGTTATTTATTAAAAACATATACCGCGAATATTTCATAAACAGTGAAATTGGTATTATATATAATAGCAATATATATATATTGGCATATGTATATATTGCAGTTGTTGATTCCCCGCATTTTTTAGCGGATGAGACCCTATTGCGCCGTTAGTAAGCGGATAATATTTTAAATCCCATATACCGCGATAATTCCGTACTGGAGCGGAATTGGTATTGTGCTAATGTTTTTGGATGCAGGAAAACAGGTTGGAGGGATCCAACTGGATTCCTCAACAGTTTTTATTTGATTTCAGATATTTTGATATTTGATGGATTATCATATACGATATATGATATCGTTGTTGTCGTGATTGGCTATTTGGTGTGTAGCATCACTAGGCCAAATTTTGGAATTTTAAAAATGATTTTTAAAGTGATTTTTGAAAATATACTATATTTTTGGAATTGGTCCATTTTAAATAAATAAACGTTATAATTTTTAAAGTTATAAAAATTATGATTTTGAGAAATACGGTTAAAGATTGATTTTTGAAAATATGGGATTAATGATTTTATAAAATAGTTAAAATGGGATTTTTGAATATATTATAAAAGTTTAAATATAGGATTTATAAAATCTGATTATTTTATAAATCAGAATGGTGAAATTATAAATGAGATTAAAGATGTTTTAAAATAATAGTATAAATTGATTTTTATAAAAGATTTATAAAATGGATATTTATAAATTAGAATATTTTGAATTATAAAACGAGTTTTTATAAGTGTTAGAATGAATTGTGAATGAATTTTATAAATGAATGAAATTTATAGAATTATAAACGATGAAGTTAGAAATGGAATTTTATAAGCAGTAGGTTTATAAAATTTGAAAAGTTAATTGAAGAATGGATTTTTGATAAATAAATGAATCTTATAAGTTATAAGATTTATAATTTAGAAAGTCTTAAAAGAACGATTTTATAAAATAATCGTTTTATAAGTATTTAACTTATAATATGGACTTTTGGTTCATAATTGAGATATAAAGTGAATAGGTTAATAAAGAAAATTTATAAAGAAAGATGTTATAAAATAAATAGAAATGGAATTTATAAACGTTGTTTTATAAATTCGTAAACGACTTATTTTGATAAGTAAATTGTTGAAACCTATTAATGAAGTTATATCCACGTTTTTTACTGTGAATAATCCTTTGAAACAAAATGAATAGAAATGATGAAATTGATTAACGAAGTTTATTCACGTTTTTGAATAGTGAATAATATGTTAAAGAAATTGTTTTGAATGTGAAGTTTTAAATAGAATTAAAACGATCTAATGATGTTTTAAATGTGTTGAGATTCGAAACCATAGATTTCGACATTTATTGTTGAAATAGACGTTTTCGAGAAATAAAAGGGAAATGGTGGACTATAACACTGTTGTTATAGTAAATGATTTCCGAAAGGAAATGTTTTGTATAGTATTGGGATTTATATATCTATTTTAATTTCGAATCCCTATACTAGTGATTTTGGGTTGTCGTAACGATGTTTTACGCAACATTCGTTTTGGCCCAAATAAATATGTTTAAGAGAATGATTTCCTTAAAGAATGAAATATGTACTTAATCTCGATTTAAGTATATTGAATATTTTCCAAAGGTTGAAAATAAAAGATTTGTGAATTACTTATTAAATAAGTATGGAAATGTTTTCCAATATAAAGTGAATATTTTGAGATTTATCTTTTTGAAGATAAATTGAAAATGAATAATTGATATCGTATATTCATAGACATTTTGGAATATAAATTCATTATGGAATTTATAAATGAAAAGTGGAATTTGTTTAAAAATAAATATTGATTTATTTTTGAAGTGTTGAAATTATATATCTTGTAAAGATATTTTTGGAAAATAAATAATTTGGAAAATTATTTGGAATCTGGTGATGTGTGCATATCCATTGATAGTTCAATAACCGACTATCAATATTACCCTTTGAATGGGTATTTGATGTGATTTGCTTGAATTTGAATGCCACACTTATTTTTAAATATGCGCTCACTATTCGAGTTAACGGGGAAAGGACCATGGGGTCGTATAACCCATTCCGAATATGTGATACGTCGTTATGAATTGCATTTGAAGATCGGTGTTGAAGACCGGATATTTGCGAGAGCGATAGGATGACCTATCGATTGACTCTGCACCGAGTTGTTCCCGTACAGAGTTCTCCATATGTGATGGGGAATCCGATCAGGATTGTGGATATCCGGATTGCAAGGACTTCTTTGTAAGTGCCTTCGGTTCTGTTCGAGCCCGGAACAGACTTGTATGGATTGTATGCCTGACATTACAATTTGAGATATAAAGCCGATTTCTTTCAAATATATTTCTGTTGGTGGCGGAGGATTTATTCTTTTAGCTTAACACCCTTCTCTGAGACATACGAGCTCAGAGGTTATGTAGTTGAAGTTATCAGCGATATATTCCCAATTTGGTAATGTGACATGCTGAGTGTTGCTGAAATGATCATTGTGTTGATTATTTGTGATAGGATCATTTGTTTGATCGTCTATCTTTGTGATCATTTCTATGATCATTTGTTGACCCAAAGCATGGCTTTTGTATAAAGTATGTTTTTGTGGACGAGACTTCGTCGAGCCTCACAAACCGGTAATGGTCGAAACAGGAATTGTGCGGCAAGGTTTTCAGGGATCGCTTCCCTAGGGTATGACCATTCCTTCTGGAAAAGGGTAGTATCATGGTATGGAGCCCAGATACTTACTCATGTTGAAAACACTTTATGATTGTGTGATGATGGTGACGAGCGCTCGTTTAAAGGTTCCAAAGGACCGGGGGTGGCATATCTGAGGGTTTGTAATATCCCTTGGGAAAAGGGGTTCCCGGCTTTGTTTAGCAGAGAACGGTGGTTCTCGGGGCGTCCTTCCAGAGGCGTTTCCATGTGGCAATGGGAAGTTCCTTGGCCTGACCATTTGTTGGAAAATCCATTCTTCAAATACGAGCCTTGTACTGTTTTAGTTGTATAACCTGCCATGGAATATGGCGGTAACCCGCTATTGAACATGGTAGCTATAGTAGGCATAGTTCGAAATGTCTATGTCGGCTAAGATTTATATCTTTATTTTCGAAATGAATTTTCTCTACACTATGCACTAGTAATAATATCAAATGTTCTTTTTAAATGCGTATCAAGCATCTTTGACTATCATAAGGAGAGAAATCTCCTCTGATTCTGCGTTTGCATTGTGTGTGTGTGCGGGAGGCCTTATGGTAGTCTCATTTTTAAAAGCATTGCGAATTGACTTTAAAAATATTCCTCTATTTAGATTTTAAAGATAAATAAACTGTTTTGAGTTCTCACACCAGTCACATGACTGACTCGGAGTTTATTGTTTTCCTTCCTAAACTCTGGGTGCCCACCAATTTCCACACAGGCAGTTAAGAGTTAGGTTTATCAGGATATTCTGGATATTCAGGAGTTGCTGGAGGCAAGCTGGATGGCATGGCGTATTACTAGTATATAGTATTTCTTTTCCGCTGTTTGTTGTTGTTGTTGTACACTCTGATGATATGATGTAATGTAATGAAATGTAATGTAATAACTGATATAGTTCTTTGTTTAAAGATTATTCATTTATTATTATATGTTGTTCCGCTGCGATTTTGAGATTCTGATGTTGTTCTGTTGTTTTCTATGTTCTGTTCTATCTTTCTTCTATCTTCTTCTACCTCTTTCTTTTTCTTAAACCATAACATTTCGGGTTTCCGGCCTTCGATTTCTCGGCAGTTGATAAAGTCAGTGTCGATGTTGAATTTTCGAAAGTCGAAAATTTCCGGGACGTTACACAAGCTTTTAGGGACTTTCAAACTCCATTTCTAGTTATACACACTTGTATTAGTCTAGAACTGCTACTGCTAGAGGGCTCATATACTAGGGCTTCCGTATCTGTTTACATACTCTTGGTTTTTTGACCAGGGTATATATTAATGAGCTGCCAAAACTAAAATCATATGTTAATGTCACCTTGGTTGCTGTACATTGAGCCACATGAGTTATAGTTAACACCGAGGTGCTTGGGCTTTCAGTGTTAACATTTAAGTTTATGATAAAATCGTTTATACACTTATGGTTTCGAATATATTTGGAATAGAATAAACATTCAAAATTTAAAAGTTTAACCATCTCGGATAATACTTAAATGTCGGAAACATATTTTATCCATGTAATAAATTTATGATATGCTGTGATACTGATATAGTTAGGGGTATGCCCTAGGGCAATTATGTAATTTGTTACATATATATAACTCGGTAACCAATCTTGTTCGAAATAAAAGGTGTTTTCTTTCTATTATATATTTGACTTAATGTGTTATATTAACTAATTAATTTAATTAAAAGTATATTTAATAGAAAATCAATAAATGGTATATTTTGTGTTAGTAATTACAAAGTGTTGTAACCATGAGTAATTTATCACAATGAAAACAAATATACCATTTTAAATGTTTCTTGTCAAGATGCATCGACAGTGGATGTCAATGAATCCATTGAGACTAGAGTACGTAACGCTCTCCAAATGTTGGATAGTTGGCTATTGGAGGCATCAAGGGATTATGTACCGATAGTAATTGGATAACTATAGAACGACTCACTTGATAGTTTTCTATTGATTGATATAACTAAGGTCAAACAAAAAATATCGATGTGGCTGACTTACACAATTCTCTTGGCTTCAAAGTACTATGGATCTTCAATATGAAAGCTCATCTTTGATTATAGTCAAATCATGACATGACGTTCCATCGAATGACTATAGTTGGATCGAGTGGAAGTATTGGAAGTGAAGCACTATTCAAGAGAGGATTTGTATCCTCGGTTATATAAGTTTAGCATCATGGTCAACTCAAGTCAACTCAAAGTCAAAGTCTCTGGCCAGAGCATTTCAATTAATGATAATTGTTATTATTGAACCAAGGATTTTATGTTTAGACTATAGAGTTGATTATGGACGATGTTGGAATTTAACCTTTACCAAAATCCATAAGTCCAAAAGTGATATAATTTTGCCGAAGAGAATTGGTGTAAATAAATATCACAACTGGGTAACACTTATTAAACTAAAAATGAATTTTACCAAAATCGAGTAAGCGATAAATTTGGCCATAATGTCACACCACC
The DNA here is from genome assembly GCA_030765085.1 of Allium cepa. Taxonomy (NCBI): domain Eukaryota; kingdom Viridiplantae; phylum Streptophyta; class Magnoliopsida; order Asparagales; family Amaryllidaceae; genus Allium; species Allium cepa. Next base: position 785,842,289 of record CM060938.1, read on the forward strand.
TGCTAAGTTACGTGCGAACATTAACATTGAAATAGTTTGATGTTAATCATTGATCGAATTTACAACAAGGAGCTACACAACTGAAATGATGAATTCTCTTTAGACCAAACGATTTAATTAGTTTATAATTATTATAAATTAATTAATATTTATGATATATTAATTTAAGATCTAAATATGATTTGAGAAATTAATATCGTTGTGACGACCCGAATTTCGACGCTCGAAAATCAACATCCATACTTCACCCGTATTCGAATGCCGCAGATTCAAACATCGAAATCCGAATTGCCAGAGCTTATAACACATGAAGTAAAATAACACAGTGGAAGAAAAACAATATATCATTGATATACAACATTGATTACAATAATGATACCACAATATGATACAAATAAATATCAATATCAGAGCCAAAAGATATACAACAGAGAAAGAATAATAACAACAACAGCGGAAAGTCATCTCCAATATGATCTTCAAGAGAGATAGAATCCAATATCTAAAACTTCATATCCAAAGCTCCAATGCTCCAAACCAAATGCTTGAACCACCATCACGTTGTATTAAGCAAACTAGGCAGCAGATGAACCAAATGCGATCGCCAAATCCAAAGGCTTAAAAGATATCGAATCTACACATACTATCTGACTACCCAGTTTCGATGAATCACCAGAGAACCGAATTTGAATGAGTCGATACTACCATCATTTTAAATCAGTCATCGAAATCCTCGTCCCGCCATCATCTCTGACCATTTGGCCATGAGCCACCAAGCCCAAAGTTTCGCCACGTCGCGACGTATCGACCCATCTCCTGGTGATTGATTCCGATCAACTATCGATGCCGGAAACATCCCGAGAAACACCACTATCAAAACCTAGTCTAAAACACTATTTTGTCGTCAATTAATCGCCACGGCCACCTGAGAACCTTTAGTCTATTTTTTTGTTGATCCTCGGTGCTCGAACCATCTTCCGACCAAAGCACGATGAACTTCATCGCGTCGTTCGACGGAATTTGAAAAAAGTGTCATTTCCGTTCAACTCGTGATTTCCCATAATTTAACAACCGAAAATCTTGATTTTATTATCTAAATTCATCATTCTATAATACAATTCAGTTTATGAATTCCAAATTCGAGGTTAACATGGTTGATTTTTATCATTTCCAAAAAGTCCGTTGTAATAATTTATTTTAAAAATAAATTCTTAACAAATATAGTTGGAATCATTTTTAAAATTAGTATTATGTTGTTAGGATCAATTTTTATTAAAAGATCATCACCTAAAACAAATTGAGGGAGAAGTATTTGAATTACTTTATGGTTTTAGCATGTGAAATGTTGAACAGAGAAAAAAGAAAATGTACATATCTCTGTAACCAGAAATATATATATACACACAGTCATATATATACAGACATATTCATACAATCCACATTTCACACATACAATCAATATTGATCACAGATATGTTTATAGATTTTAGAGTTTGCTCACCTGGGATAAAGCAGAGAAGAATTTGAGCCTGTAAAAGATTTTTCAAAATCCGGAATGTTTGATTTGATCTGGAAACTTGATGTTTTTGGATTTGAACTTTGATGTATTTGTTCTGAACTGTTTGAGGTTGAATTGCTTAGCTTGATCAGGTTTATAATTTGATTCAGGTTGAAGATGCTTCAGGCTTTAAGATCTGAATTTGATTTACATTGCTGCCTTTGCTTTGCATTGTATTTCCCAGGTTGTAGTTTTGATCTTACAAAAATTTGAACTGAAGCTTTTATCTTATTTCTAGGTTTGAAGATTGCTTGCTGATCTTTAAACAGCTGTGTTTGTTTTGAATTTGATTTTATATCTTCCTGGTTTTTGTTTTGAGAAGATGATGAAGTTTTAAACTGAAATGAAGTGGCCAGTGTTTTTTCTCTAATAACATGTTATTATAATTTAAATCTTTAAGATAAGAAAAATCAAATTGCCACTTGTTAATATTTGAACTAACACATGTAAACTAAGTAAAAACTTGTAATTTTATGATATTAATTCTTTTACACTTGTAAAATATAAGCACTTTTATGTCTAAATCCTTGTTTTAAATTAATTTAAAATTTTGTTTTAAACCCCTACTTTATTATAATTTATGAAAACTATTTTCATGGTTTATATATATGAACTAAATTTATACCATACGAAATTTAAAAAAAAAAGAATATTAACCTTTTTAAATAACCGTTAAGAAAAATGATTTGAAATCAAATTATATACAAATAAAAAATCTCATATACATATATACTAGTCTTAAAATATAATATTTATAAATGCACTTTATCAATAAGATTTTTATTTTTGAATTTCAAATCAATATTCTTTTTATAATATATTTTATTTTTAAACTTCAAATCCAAATTTACTTTCACAATCTTCTATATGTATATATTTATTTATTTCCCAAATATTCAAACAAGCTCGCATAAAATTCCAAAATTTATATTAATTATCAATTTTAAATTTGCCTCAAAACCGGGATCATCACAGATTCCTCCTTAAGAAAATTTCGTCCCCGAAATTTGCCAAACAGGGAGATAACAAAGAATAGATCATACAAAGATATAGCTTTCCAGATTGAGCTGAAATTTATTCTGCATTTGGCTTACCAAATCAGAATATCATCAATAAATTCCAACATTTGAATCTGCGGCATTCGAATACGGGTGAAGTATGGATATCGATCTTCGAGCGTCGAAATTCAGATCGTCGCATTTGGTATCAGAGCCAAAAGATATACAACAGTGGAAGAACAATAACAACAGCAGCGGAAAGACATCTCCAATATGATCTTCAGGAGAGAAAGAGAGATAGAATCTAATATCTAAAACTTCACAGCCAAAGCTCCAATGCTCCAAACCAAATTCTCGAACCACCATCACGTTGTATTAAGCAAACTAGGCAACATATAAACCAAATATGATCGCCAAATCCGAAGGCTTCAAAGATATCGAATCTACATCTACTATGTGACTATCCAGTTTCGAAGAATCACTAGAGAATCGAATTTGAATGAGTCGGCACCACCATCATTTTAAACCAGTCATTGAAATCCTCGTCCCGCCATCATCTCTGATCATCTGGTCACGAGCCACCGAGCCTAAAGTTTCGCCACGTCGACGTATCGACCCATCTCCTCGTGACCGATTCCGATCAACTATCGATGCCGGAAACATCCCAAGAAACACCACTATCAAAACCCGGTCTAAAATCCTATTTTATCGTCAATTGATCGCCACGGCCACCTGAGAACCTTCACTCTATTTTTCCATTGATCCTCGATGCTCGAACCATCTACCGACCAAAGCACGATGAACTTCATCTCGTCGTTCGACGGAATTTGACATAAGTGTCATTTCCGTTCAGCTCGTGATTTCCTATAATTTAACAACCGAAAAATCTCGATTTCAATATCTAAATTCATCATTCTATAATACAATTCAGTTTATGAATTCCAAATTCGAGATTAACATGATTATTTTTGTCATTTCCAAAAAGTTCATTGTAATAATTTATTTTAGAAATAAATTCTTAACAAATATAGTTGGAATCATTTTTAAAATTAGCACTATGTTGTTAGGATCAATTTTTATTTAAAGATCATCACCTAAAACAAATTGAGGAAGAAGTATTTGAATTTCTTTATGGTTTTAGTCTGTGAAATGTTGAACAGAGAAAAAAGAAAATGTATATATCTTTGTAAGCAGACATGTGTGTGTGTGTGTATATATATATATATAGTCATATATACAGACATATTCATACAATCCACATTTCACACATATAATCGAGATCACATATATGTTTATAGATTTTAGAGCTTGCTCACTTGGGATAAAGCAGAGAAGAATTTGAGCCTGTAAAAGATTTTTCAGAATCTGGAATGTTTGATTTGATCTGGAAACTTGATGATTTTGGATCTAAACTTTGATGTATTTGTTCTGAACTGTTTGAGGTTGAATTGCTTAACTTGATCACGTTTATAGTTTGATTCAGGTTGAAGATGCTTTAGGCTTTAAAATCTGAGTTTGATTTACATTGCTGCCTTTGCTTTGCATTATATTTCCCAGGTTGTAGTTTTGATCTTAAAAAAATTTGAACTGAAGCTTTTATCTTATTTCCAGGTTTGAAGATTGCTTACAGATCTTTAAACAGCTTTGTTTGTTTTGAATTTGATTTTATTTCTTTCTGGTTTTTGGTTTTGAGAAGATGATAAAGTTTTAAACTGAAATGAAGTGGCCAGTTTTTTCTCTCTAATAACATGTTATTATAATTTAAATCTTTAAGATAAGAAAAATCAAATTGCCACTTGTTAATATTTGTACTAACACATGTAAACTAAGTAAACACTTGTAATTGTATGACATTTTTTCTTTTACACTTGTAAAATATAAGCACTTTTATGTCTAAGTCCTTATTTTAAATTAATTTAAAGCTTTGTTTTAAACCCCTACTTTATTATAATTTATGAAACCTATTTTCATGGTTTATATATATAAACTAAATTTATACCATATGAAATTTTAGAAAAAGAATATTAACCTTTTTAAATAAGCTTTAAGAAAAATGATTTGAAATCAAATTATATACAAATAAAAAATCTCATATACATATATATTAGTCTTAAAATATAAAATTTATAAATGCACTTTATCAATAAGATTTTTATTTTTGAATTTCAAATCAAAATTCTTTTTATGATATATTTTATTTTAAACTTCAAATCCAAATTTACTTTCACAATCTTATATATATATATATATATATATATATTTCCCAAATATTCAAACAAGCTCACAATAAATTCCAAAATTTATATTAATTATCAATTTTAAATTTGGCTCAAAACCGGGATCATTACGATTGTTATATATATTTATAATAGTTATAAATATATCGATCGATGTGAGCTATCGATAACAAATTAAATTGGATTTAATTAAACATATTTGATTTGGACTAAATAGGCTATCAGCTCATGTTGTTATAGGCTTAATTGGGCTGCAATAATAGGGCATAAGGGCGTCTAAAAAGAGGAAAGGGTCTTTTGAAATGAATGGTTAAGATTAAGCGAGAAAGAGTATCAGATACATCCTAGTTTCTCTCTTATTCAACCAATATATAATCATCTCAAAACCTAAGTTGTACTAAAAAAATTTGGCCACCTTCTTGATCATCTTTATGGCCAATCTCTCCTCTAAAAACCCTAAAATTCTCGAATCATGTTAATTTTTAAACCTAAGGCTATTTGATAGTAAAAGGTATGTAATTCAAGACTAGCAATCTGACGAATCAAGGAATTTCAAACGAAGAGGATTCAACCTTTCAATGTGGACTTGAAGGCATTTATTTTAGGTAACAATTTATTTATATAACATATAAATAATTGTGGCAAAATAATTTATTGCTCATGTATCTTTATGTGCCTATATATGTTATTATTGTTTGGTTATTTAGGTGAGATTTCTATAGGTAATGTTGTCGTCACAATAATAATTGGCTTTGTGCATGAATTTAACGTATTTATATGTACTTATATTTCATTAATAATCTAATGATCTATGCTAAATAAAAGTATTTTAATTTAATATCATATTAATTAATACATATACGAATTAATATATAAATCAATACATCTACCCAACTTATACCAAAGTGTATGTGTATATATTATATAAAATTGATCTAATAATTATCTATTATATATTTATATCTATTTTGAATTTTAAAAGTAGAATTTTTTTTATTATATATTTTTAGTATTATTATTTAATTACTATAAGATTTAATAAATTTATATAAAACAAATAACATTTTGAAAATTCAATTTTATATTTTTTTAGTTTAGTTTACCATATCAGATGCTTTCGGAAAAAATTTAGATTTTTACGTTTTTTCATATTTTTAAAAAACAAATTAAAAGTTGGTTGTTTAGTAATAAATTAATTATAAACATAATCTTTTTATTCAAAAATCTAAAAAAATTCACAATCCTTGAGATATCATTCTAGATTTTCTAAAAATTTGAAATTTTATTATATAATTATTTTATATTATTTAATAAATGACGATTTGACTAATTAATACATGATATATATATATTATAACAAACTCAGGTCCATAAATAATTGGAACTGGAAATAATTTTTTTTTGAAATATATATATATATATATATTATAATACAAATTTACATTTATTATTATATTTATATACACATATATATTTATATAATTATTTTATTTTATTTTGAACGTGTGTTTATATAAGTAAAATAATTTATTTTCATAAATATATATGATTTCATATGTACATATATATATGTTCGATTGTTATTTATAAAATAATATATATATAATATTTTATATAATAAATATATTTATACACATAAAAAATATATATACACGTGTATATATATTACCATAAGTGTATGCACATATTTAAATAATATACAATATATATAGAATGAGCTAATGTGTCCGTCGCGATGTAAATCTCAACATCTATGTACGGGATTGTTATACTTTACATAGAATATCATGTTAGCATGCACACACATTTACATATGTGCACTTATATATTAAGTAAAATTAAATCAAATAAATTTCAAACAATAATTTATGAATTTAAACAAAATATATGATTTTGTTTAAATTAAATTAAGAAATGTTCTAAATAAATTAGACTTTATAGACCAAATAAAGATCCAAAAGGTAAAAAATAATTGAAATTCACCAATAACTTCCGCTATGGGCTAGCCTGGTTTCAACAATTGTATTGGAACCCAATAGCCTGTGCGATCTAATTAGTCATGTTAGGGTTAACTAATTAAGCTCACTACCCAGTTAATAGCATGTCTAGAAAGATAGTGTTATTGGATTTGAGTAATTTAGTACTTTGCCCTATTTGGCTATCAGCCTGGCCCGAACAGATATGTGAGCCCAAAAGATTGCCCTTAATAGAAGAGGCCCAATTTGAACCGAGCCTTGGGCTAATTTTCAAAATTATTTGAAAATTAAAAAAAAAATTAAATTTAAAAGTTAAATTTAACATAAGATATATATTATAAAAGTTATAATATAATAAAATTTTCAAAATGTTTGAAAATATATATATAAATTTTGAAAGTTTTAAAATTTATTAATTGGATTAATAAAATTAATTAATTAAATAAGTTAATTAATATATATATATATATATATATGCTTGTATTATATATTATGATATTCGTTATGATGTTTTAAAATGTTTAAAATAACATATGTATACGCGCATGTATATGAATTGAATTTCGAAACTAATATAATTAAAATTAAAATTATTTAATTAAATAAATTTACTAAATGTGATTTAGTTAAACAAATTAACTAAAGGTTAATTAATTAAATAAATTAATTAAAAGTTAATTAATATAATGCACACACATATATGATATATGTGTGATACTGTAAAGGTTATTATATGTAATAATGTTTAATATAAATGTTACATTAAATTAAAATTTTAATTCATTAAAATTAATTAAATATGATTTAATTAATATATTTTAGAGTTAAGACTATTATACACAGATTTGAGCAAACTTTCATCAATGGGGGCTAGGGCTAGGTTTCCTGCCGCTGCCCTCATTTTTCCCCTTATCAACCTCCGCTTTTCAACAATGGCGGACCAGGGCTAGGTTTTCTCATAACTATAAAGGTTACTTATATGGGACAATTACAATGTTAAATTATTTATACATCTTTATTTTCTAATGTTTAATGTAAAGGTTATAGTATGCGATATAACCGATAAGGAGTTATCCATCGTATATGAGAGTATGATTTGTTGAGCTTTCCTCAAGGTTAGAATTCCAAGATATACAAATCCTAACACCCACTAATGAAGTTGAAAGACTTCTATTTTTTGGTTAGGGTTTGGTGAAACATAAAAGATTAGTGGGGGCCTTATTCGAAAAATAAAATGATAACACTTAACCTTTCAAATATTGTAAGAACATATGTTATATAATGTTATAATAATCTACAATAATAAATTTATGCATTTAATACGATTGATAAAATATTTATCAATTAATATATATAAGTGATTTGAATCAAAGAATGAAAAATAAAAATACAACATATACTTACTAATAAATGCTTATTGCATGTTAATGTTTCAATATCCATGCAAGCACCTAATTTTACAACTACTAAATACGTTCGTAATTTGGTCGCTTACATGTTTATTTGGCCGACACCATGTATTGCATTCAATGAGTTTTGAGGTTTAAAGCAATACAAGACTATGAACATTCCATATAATATCGCATATTAGTGTTATGTAGGGAATGGTCACAATTCGTAATGTATGATAATTCAATGAAATTAGTTCATTCTAAATAACTAAATAAACGGTAGTATAAGGCTGAGTATTCAATTTGATTGATTATAATAGAAGATCATATTATGTTAAGTGTAATACAAAACCAAAATTACTATATAAATTTCAGAATTCGATCAATGAAATGTCATTTTGATCAATTTATGTATGAAGCATCATATTTAATTTCCTTAAATGTTAAGGATGATCAAATGCATCTTTGTAAAGAGTTCGTTATGACGTTATAGTAAGGATTTTCTTTTGAATGGTTTGACCACTTAGAAAGGAAAAAGAATGTACAAGTGTAGATGTGATTTAAGGTACAGTTGGGATTAAGAGAGTGAATAGTCACTTCTGCTTCATAAAGAAACGTCAAAAACGAAAATTATAATAATAATAATTGATACTTAACATTAGAATGAGGAATATAGTTTCTATTTCGAAATATATTTTCATATAGAAAATGGTTTTCAATGAGATTTATTTCTTCGAGTTTAAGATGTTCGATCAAAGAACTCTCGGTTATAATATAGTTACAATATATGAAATAAATATTCTATATTAAGTGAATGATGGACCTCTGAATTTAGTATGTTATTATAGTAATAACGAAAATAGTGGGAAATGCCATATAACACTGATTGATGCATCAAATTACGAAAAATATTTTCGTAAAACATACTGAATATTATTTATGAAATAATGACTATCTTTTGGTATCGACTGAAAAATAGTAATATATTTCAATGTGAATATTATGAATATTCTTTATGAAATAAAACTTAATGTAGCGTTTGTTTTCATAACAAAAGTGACCCATTAGAAAATAAAGAAGTATCTAAAATTATTTACAATTATTTGGAATTATAAACTAAGCCATAGTTTTGAGAAATATTTTTGTTATATGATTGTGAATCATATGATACTAATTAATTCTATATCCAACAATTAGGGGCTATGCATCCGTTTAATAGAAGCGTCATATGAGTTGATGAACTCTTCGGACTGATACATATAGATGTATGCAATTGTAAGTCTATTAGTACCAAAATGGTTCCACCTACTTCTCATATCCGCTAATGAGTTATCACAGACATGGACATGTGTATTTGATGCGCATGCATAAATGTATGGTAAACCCATAGAATATACAATGGAAGTAAAAAATGTAACATGTGATAGAAATGATTCGATTTGATCGAATGGGTGTGTATATTTGAATCTGAACATACCTAAAAATGAATAAAGATTCAATCTCAAAAGTCACTCCTCCATGTGATATATAACGGTGTATCGATATGGATTAATCGAACTTTGTTGGGCAATATATGATTAATTGTAAGTGAAGTTTAGTTAGTTTCTTTCTATAAGGCCATGTGCTTAAGAGTAGTACATAAGGTTAACATTATTTCATCTAACTAATAGTTTACAAAATCATAAAAGATATGGGTTTATAAGAAATCTCAATATATCATAGGTTAAGGAATTGGTCGGTTATGCAAGTCGAAAGTTTGCACGTAATAATTGTTCATGACGGATCTTGTATGAATCTTCCCAAAAGGAGTTTGGGAAAGACTGTCATTGGATGACATAATTATCTTTTAAATATAAGTTTGTTAACTTAAACCAAATCATTTTTATTAACAATAAAATTCTTAAAATGTTTATGAATACCTATTTTGTTGCACTGAGAAACAATTATTGTTTCATGAAATACCAACTTCATAGTGAAGGAATTTCTTTGAGAAATTATTGGTAGTAAAATGGAATTGGATATGACACAATGATAAAAATGATTACATGAGACGAAATGAAATTAACCAACCTAAACGAGCACATTGCATTAGAGTGTCAAATAAGTAAACTACGAGTTTCTTATCAATGTCGAAAATACATGATCCTCTATTGTTTAAGTCAACATTGAAAGTGTTGAATCTACGATAAGGTATAATGTGCATATCCGAAATAAATTTCAAGTACATTATGAAAATATGATTTTGGTAGATGTACCCAAAAAGGATATGAGCCATCGATCGTGAATGTGTCTTCAAGAACAAGAACAATGCAGTTGGAATATAACGAGCAACATTGATAAGAATAATGTTAACAAGAAAACTTACCAACATTCCCGATGCCACGTGAAAGGTAGCTAAACTCAAATGAATCCATGTTGATGTGAGGATCTCTTCTTTTGAAGCATACCTTTCGACCAGATTGTCATGGTCGAAAGGGTTTAAGTACATTATTTCTACCTAGTTGGCTTGATCAAAAGGGTCCAAATAGCTATCTTCACCTTTCGACTGTCTTAGTCGAAAGGTTTCATGGAATTATCTAAAGAGACAACATCTGTTTGAATCCTTTCGTTTGAGTGGATTGAAAGCAATTGATCCTTTGAACTTTTCATTCCTTTCGATCATGTCGAAAGGCACCTTTCTGGACCTTGCGATCATATCGAAAGAGATGTATATTTCATTAGTAAGTCACAGTTGCTTTCAACTTCATGGTTTCCCTACTTTCGATTTGGAACCTTTTTGAAAGGGTTGCTGATGTATTTGTAGATAGACCCTTTCGAATGAGTTCCTCTCCTAATAGTTGGTAGTCAATTATAAACTAGAATCCCCTTCGAAGCTTCCCTTTCTACCGTGTCGAAAGGAGTTCCACTCTTTCGAAACCGTTCTAGCTCATGATTGTATAAGCTTCATTCCAATTTCCTTGTATAAGATCGTCCTGGTTCCGGGTGTTCCCAGTTTCATAATTCATCATGATCGAAACCCCATCATCTTTCTTATTTCTGGTATTAACTGTAGGTTTCGATGATGATGTGTTTCAACCAGGGATTCCCAAGTCGATCCTATGCATTACATAGACAAAAAGAGATTAGGAGAAAAGGTTAGAATCATGTGCAATTGATCATTAGAATAGCTAATGATCTGAATGATTTTCCTCATCATCGGACTCCTTGTTGAATAAGCCATCCCTTCTTTATTAATAAACCAAAATGAGTCACAAAAACTAGAGCTTTTTCCCCCAATTTGATTTAGGGATTTATCATATTTAATTGCAATTAAGAGAGTAGAGTAGAAGAAATGAATTCAGGATCTCAGAATTCGGTCCCCAAAACTGGACCCCTTGGGTCTTATTTATAGATGTAGGCCGGCCCCCCTTCCGCGCCTTTACTTTTGACTTGTTCGAAAGGACCCCTTTTTATATGCCGCTTCAAGCCTTTTGACTTGGTCGATAGGCCATGACCCCTTACCGACACTATCAAAAGGCATCCTTTTGTTCTCCTTAATTTACTCTTGCGCCTCCTTTATCCTTCCCCAGACCTTTCGACTGAGTCAAAAGGGTCCTTTATCGTCCTTCGCCTTTGTTGATCTTTGAGTACTGCTTTCTCGACAACACCTTTCGACACTATCGAAAGGTTTCCAAATGTGCCTTCTCCTTCATATTGCCTTGTTGTTACTGGAAGAAAGATTGAAGCCTCCGACTCAGTCGATAGGTTGTTTATATTGGTTTCGAAGATATTTTTGTACCACTCGTTTCGACGATCTCGAGTATCCTTCTAGTGCATGCCTGAGAGCTTAGGTGGAACTTTCCCTTAATGTTATTAGACTTGATCGGTTCGAAAGGATTGTATATGCTTTCGAAAGGGTTATGATAAGGGAGAAACCTTTAGTTTCGAAAGGTACGACACGTAAGTGAGAGATTATCATACATTGCCTTTGAAAGGCGGTTTCGAAGCTGTCCTTGCTTGTTTACCTGTTTCGAAAGGTTGAAAGTGGCGGAAGGGGATGTGATGCAGCGCAATCTACCAACTCACGACCTAGTGAAGGTCGCTCAAAGGCCTTAGGTCGCGCACGACCTAGTAGCGTTCAATTGATTCACGACCTAGCACAATCAATGGATTTGCGTCGGGAAAAACGACCTAACGAGCTAACAAATGGAGTCGCATTGCCCTTATCTCGCTCAAATGCTTTAGGTCGCTCGGGTTTCTTAGGTCGCGAACGACCTAGTGAGGCAGCGCGGCATGGTTCACCGAAGATAGGTCGTGAACGACCTAGCAAGTTAAGACCAGCTCCTTTAGGTCGCGAGAAGTTAAGTCGCGAGCCTCCTCCTTAATTCGTTGAAGCCTAAGTCGCTCCCAATGTTAGGTTGCTTTCTGGCTAACTCGTGCTGTGTTGTAAATATGGAGTCTTTAGGTCGTGTGTGTTGTATTCATAGGTCGTTATTGTTGTAACTTGTATTTGTTAACTCGATTGTATATATGTCGTAGGTTGTGCATTGTGTTTGCAAGTGTTGAGTCGCGTGTTGATAGGTCGTTACCGACCTATGATAGGTCGTAGGTCGCAACCTATGTTAGGTTGGCTGAGTATAGTGTTGAGTTGTAAACTGCCTATAAATATGGGGTTGGGTCATTTGTAAACATGATTGATTTTGAAAAAAACTTCGTGTTTGTGTGCTTTGTGCCACCTTTAAAATTGGTAGTTGAGTGTTATCTCCTATCTCCATTTGCAGTATTCGAGTGCACTCGAATCAACGGATTTGAAGCCGATTCACGGAATCTCGTGCGCAAGATCAACGTCGAAGAATCGTAGATCTTTTAACACGGTATCGTGCGCAATCAACGTGTTGGGGATAGCTAGAATTCGGTATCTTTGGAGATCAACGAATTTGGGCATTCGGTATCTTTCAATCCATTGATTTATATTGCTTCATCTAATCGTTCTTCGATTAGTTTGACACGAAATCTTCATTTCGTCGTCAATCCTTTATATCCGCTGCGTCAGTTTGGTATCAGAGCTTGACTTAGCCAATCATAGCTAAACCGAGTCCTTGGAGCCAAGGAGAAGAGTTTGAAGAGACAAGGCCGAGCTAAATCAAGCAAAGCCAAGCCGAACTTGTTCAAGTTTGTGGGATATTTGTTCAAGTTGAAGCCGTGCATCACTTTGAAGAGTTCAAAGCCGAGCCGAGTTAAGTTGTGAAGGATTAATCATGCCGCCAAGGAGAGCTAACCGTCATCAGAATGTTGAAGTGTTGTATAGAAGAGAAGAAGCCGAATAAATGGAACAACCTATCAATGAGAAATTTGATGAAGGCATTGGGAAGTTAGAGAAACTGATGATTGACATGAATCAAAATCAAAGGAAAAGGTCGCCAGTCTCGAACCATGGAGGAAACAGAGTTTCGCCATCGGTTATGGTAGCGAGGAGGTTGTCGCCACAATCTTTTCGGGAAAGGAAAGAATCTTCAGTTTCAGTAAGAAGAGATCACCATGAGTATAGACGCAAAGAGAGAAGAACTCCACGTGAGTTTGGAGAGGAGCCATATCATGATGTTGATAGACAAGGTAGAAGGACCATGCATGATCACAGAGATGTGGATAGAAGAGATAGATATCGAAACACATTTGATTTTGACGAAGATGGTGATAGATGTAGTGTTCATTATCGAGATCGAGACCAAGTGCGAAATCAATATCGTGAGGTAGAAGATGATCGTAAATGGAGTCGGGGAAGAAAACAGAAATTCCAGAATTCAAGGGTGGAATGGTAGCTGAAGAATTTCTTGATTGGTTATCTAATGTTGAAGAAATTTTTGACTTTAAGGAAGTTCCTGAGTCTCGTAGAGTTAAGTTGGTTGCTACTCATTTGAGAGGAAGAGCTATGGCATGGTGGCAGCAAACAAAACTTACACGGGAGAGAATGGGCAAATCAAAGATTGAATCATGGGAGAAGATGAAGAAATTGATGAAGGCTACTTTCTTGCCTTATAATTATCAATCTCTTATGTATCAGCTATGGCAGAACTTGAGACAGGGAAAAAAGTCCGTGAATGATTATGCGGATGAATTTTATCAACTGATTGCCAGGAATGATATCATGGAGACAGAGGAACAGTTGACTGCTAGGTTTGTTGGAGGATTGAGAATGCACATCCAGGATATGGTGAATATGTTTGATCCGAGATCTGTTGCAGAAGCATACCAGAAGGCGTTAGCTTGGGAGAAGCAAGGCAGAAGAGGATGTGGTGTGTTTACAAATTCCAACAATCAAGTGAAAGGGGTTAGTAGCAATGCGGATGTTTCCAAGGCTGTTGCGAAACCAATTGTCAATGAAGTTTCTAAGACCAAAGTCAATGGTGGTATCAAATGCTTTAATTGTCAGGAGTTTGGTCACAAGAGCAATGAATGTCTGAAGCCAAAGAAGCGAGCGATGGTTGCTGAGGTTGAGGATGAGGATACAGAAGTAGAATGTTCCAATTCGCCACAAGCTGAGGAGGAAGAATTATTGTCGGGAGACGAGGGACGTAATTTGATGATGAGGAGATCTTGTTTGATACCAAAGCAAGAGGATGATTCAAGTTGGTTGAGGAGTAACATCTTTCAGTCAACGTGTACTATCTTGGGAAGGGTGTGCAAGTTTGTTATTGATGCGGGAAGTTGTGACAATATCATCTCTACAGAAGCTGTGAAGAAATTAGAGCTAAAGACGGAGAAGCATCCTAAACCGTACAAATTAGCATGGTTGAGGAAAGGTGGTGAAGTGAAGGTTAATCGAAGAGCTTGTGTAAATTTTTAGATTGGGAAGAAATATAAAGATGAGATTTGGTGTGATGTTATGGATATGGATGTATGTCATCTATTGTTAGGGAGACCGTGGCAGTATGATAGAGCAGTGCAACATGATGGTCGTACTAACAACTACAGTTTCATGTTCGAGGGCATTAAAATCACTTTGGTTCCTAAGAAACGACAACAAGAAGAAAGCAAGTTGGAGGAGATTGAAGAACCGAAGACTTTGTTGACTTTAAAGGAGTTTGTTGAAGAAGTAAAGGAGAGTCCAGAGGTGTTCTTGTTGATTGGACATGAAACTACTGAATCTGTTGAAGTTCCAGAGGGAGTAAAACCAGTATTGGAAGAATTCAGAGATGTGTTTCCTGAAGAGTTGCCAAAGGAGTTACCACCGTTGAGAGATATTCAGCATCAGATTGATCTTGTGCCAGGGGCAGTATTACGTCACAGGCCGCATTACAGGATGAGTCCTAAGGAGCATGAGGAACTGAGAAGGCAGGTGGAAGAGTTGTTAGAACAAGGGCGTGTTCAGGAGAGCTTGAGTCCTTGTGCAGTGCCAGCCTTATTGGTACCGAAGAAGGATGGTTCGTGGAGGATGTGTACGGACAGTCGGGCTCTAAACAAGATCACTGTGAGATACAGGTTTCCTATGCCGAGGTTCGATGATTTGATTGATCAGTTGAGTGGGGTTGTTGTGTTCTCAAAGATTGACTTGAAGAGTGGATACCATCAGATTCGTATTAGACCGGGTGATGAGTGGAAGACTGCTTTTAAAACTAGGGAAGGACTATAGAATGGCTGGTTATGCCGTTTGGCTTGTCAAATGCTCCTAGTACTTTTATGAGAGTCATGAACCAGATTTTCAGACCATATATTGGGAAGTTCGTAGTAGTTTATTTTGACGATATTTTGATCTATAGTGGGAGTATAGAAGAGCATATCCAGCATTTGCGAGAAGTGCTGTTTATTCTACGACTGGAGCAATTCTATGCAGCAGTGAAGAAGTGCGTGTTCATGATGCACGGTGTTTTGTTTCTGGGATACGTTCTGTCAAAGGAGGGTATTCAAGTGGATGAAAGCAAAGTGAAAGCTGTCAGGAGTTGGCCACAACCCAAGACAATTACTGAAGTGAGGAGCTTTCATGGGTTGGCATCATTCTACCGAAGGTTTATTCCACATTTCAATAGCGTGATGGCACCAGTTACTGATTGTATGAAGGGGAAGCAATTTTCATGGTCAGAGGAAGCAAGAGTTGCTTTTGACCGAATCAAGGAACTTTTGACGATAGCACCAATCCTAGTTTTGCCGGATTTTCAGTTGTTGTTTGAGTTACATACTGATGCATCGAAGGTTGGGATTGGAGGGGTGTTGAGTCAGAAGGGACGTCCTATTGCTTATTTCAGTGAGAAGCTTTCGGGAGCAAAGATGAGATATAATACATATGATGTGGAATTTTATGCTATTGTGCAAGCCGTGAAACACTGGAGACATTATTTGTTCCATAAGGAGTTTGTTTTGTATACGGACCATGAAGCGTTGAAGCACTTGCAAGGGAAGGACAAGATAGCAGCTAGGCATGCATCGTGAATTGCGTACTTGTAGCAATTTACATTTGTAGTGAAACATAAGTCAGGAATTACGAATCGCGTGGCAGATGCATGGAGCAGGAGAAAACATTTATTGACTACGATGAAGGTTGAAGTGACGGGGTTTGATACACTTCCAGAATTGTTGGTTGAAGATTCTTACTTTGCGAAGTTTGTAGATGAAGTCAATAAAGGGAAGACATATTAGTTTGTGTTAGTGAATGGGTTTCTTTTCAAAGGAAATCGATTATGTATTCCAGATTGTAGTTTGTGACTGAAGATTGTGAAGGAATTACATGAGGAAGGCCATGTGGGTAGAGATCGTACATTGCATTTGATTTCTCAATCTTATTTTTGGCCTTCCATGAGAAAAGAAGTTGAAAGATTTGTGGAAAGATGTCACACATGTCAAGTTTCCAAAGGGACAGCTACAAATGCAGGATTGTATATGCCATTACCTGTGCCAACTAGACCATGGGTTGATATTAGCATGGACTTTGTGCTGGGATTGCCAAGAACTCAGCGAGGAAATGATTCCATATATGTGGTGGTAGATAGATTTTCGAAAATGGCACATTCCATAGCCTGTAAGAAGACCGCTGATGCAGTCCGTGTTGCTCAATTATTCTTTAAAGAGGTGTGTCGACTACATGGGCTACCTGAGACCATTATTTATGACCGGGGTACTCGATTTCTAAGCCGCTTTTGGATGAGTCTATGGAAAATGGTTGGAACTAAATTGAAATTTAGGAGTGCTTATCATCCACAGACGGATGGACAGACCGAAGTAGTGAACAGATCCCTAGGTAATCTGTTGCGATGCCTCGTGGATGGTAATATGAAAAGTTGAGATTCGAAGTTATGTCAAGCTGAATTTGCACACAACCATACAGTTAATCGTAGCACGGGTTTCAGTCCATTTCAGGTTGTCTATTCAACAATTCCAAAGGGACCGTTGGATTTATCGATAGTTCCATTTCAGAAAGGGGTTGTTAAACGGGCTAGCGATTTAGTGAATGATTTGCAAGAATGCCACAAAATTGTTCAAGAACGATTTCTTGCATCAAATGAGAAGTACAAACAATTGACAGATAAGAAACGAAGAAGTGTGAATTTCAAAGAAGGTGATTTGGTTTACGCCGTTTTGACAAAGATCGTTTTCCAGTTGGAACTTACAACAAGTTGAAAGCTCGAAAATTTGGTCCAGTGGAAATCTTGAAGAAAATCAATGAGAATGCGTATCAGTTGAGGTTGTCGGATAATGTTCATACTTCTGATGTTTTCAATGTCAAATACTTGATTCCGTATCATGGGGATGAGCTTGTTGTGGAAGAGGAAGGTGCAAATTTGAGGTCGAATTCTTGTCAACTGGGGGAGGATGATGTAGTGCAATCTACCAACTCACGACCTAGTGAAGGTCGCTCAAAGGCCTTAGGTCGCGCACGACCTAGTAGCGTTCAATTGATTCACTACCTAGCACAATCAATGGATTTGAGTCGGGAAAAACGACCTAACGAGCTAACAAATGGAGTCGCATTGCCCTTATCTCGCTCAAATGCTTTAGGTCGCTCGGGTTTCTTAGATCGCGAACGACCTAGTGAGGCAGCGCGGCATGGTTCACCGAAGATAGGTCGTGAACGACCTAGTGAGTTAAGACCAGTTCCTTTAGGTCGCTAGAAGTTAAGTCGCGAGCCTCCTCCTTAAACCGCTAAAGCCTAAGTCGCTCCCAATGTTGGGTCGCTTTCTGGCTAACTCGTGTTGTGTTGTAAATATGGAGTCTTTAGGTCGTGTGTGTTGTATTCTTAAGTCGTTATTGTTGTAACTTGTATTTGTTAACTCGATTGTATATAAGTCGTAGATTGTGTGTTGTGTTTGCAAGTGTTGAGTCGCGTGTTGATAGGTCGTTACCGACCTATGATAGGTCGTAGGTCGCAACCTATGTTAGGTCGGCTGAGTATAGTGTTGAGTTGTAAACTGCCTATAAATATGGGGATTGGGTCATTTGTAAACATGGTTGATTTTTAAAAAAACTTTGTGTTTGTGTGCTTTGTGCCACCTTTAAAATTGGTAGTTGAGTGTTATCTCATATCTCCATTTGCGGTATTCGAGTGCGCTCGAATCAACGGATTTGAAGCCGATTCACGGAATCTCGTGCGCGAGATCAACGTCGAAGAATCGTAGATCTTTTAATACGATATCGTGCGAGATCAACGTGTTGGGGATAGCTAGAATTCAGTATCTTTGGAGATCAACGAATTTGGGCATTCGGTATCTTTCAATCCATCGATTTATATTACTTCATCTAATCGTTCTTCGATTAGTTTGACATGAAATCTTCATTTCGTCGTCAATCCCTTATATCCGTTGCGTCAGGATGGCTGTTTCTACCTTAGTCGAAAGCCTTCACACTATATGAGTAGCTGGGGCCTTCGTCTCCTTCGAAACCCTCTTAAAGCCTTCGAAATGTCTTCTTACGACCTTTGCGAAGCCTATGCATGTTTCTTCATCGAGACCTCACTCTTATTAACCATATTTCATGCTTCTGCTCTTGAGTGGATTTTATGGCTAACATTTTGCCTCTCTCCCCTGTATGAAATAAGCTTTTGTTCTTTAGGACAAAAATTTCGTAACTTTCTCACTTTTCATAACTTTATTTTTCCTGCAAAATTAAAAGTTGGTGATGCTTGCTGTCGTTATCCCATTATCATACTTACATACATGTTTAGTAACAGATCAACATGTTAATGCTTTCATATTTAGATAGTTAGTCGATCATAATCATAATCTTGATTCAACGATATGAGATGCACAATCAGTAGCTACCAATGCATAAAATAGATGTAGTTTACGAATTCCTTGTGGGAAACACCCAGTGGCTGCAAATGGAGGCTATGAGTTGTTATCGTCTATTTCTATATGTATTTGGAAACTTTCTTAGAAATTTGAATGATTCCGAAGCCTCCATTCAGATGTTAATGAGCATCATTTAGAGTTATAAAACATCAACTCTTAATTAGGTATTATAAAGACCAGCTTGAAATTTCAGTTGTCTGTAGCAATCTCAACTCCTATTGCATTATTCCTCCGGTTTGGGATTTAATAGGGATTAGGAAACAATGAACTTTAACCCAGATTAGGGTCTTCATTTGTGAAGCTTGGAAGTTGATAATGTGACATCTAGAATTTAGATAACAATAACCTAAAATAGTCCTCTGTGTGTCACTAAACCCAGATTCGGGTTTTCTATGGTAAATTAAACCGAAATTAGTAAATATTGCCTTTATATCAAGTTTTGATCCCTGATCAGGGCATATGTCACACAATTATCTTTGTAAAAGAACCTTCAGCCCAGATTAGAACATATATTATGTAACTAGACTTCCATAGTAGTTGTTGTTATGATAGAAATCCTTTGTCCAGATTAGGGAATATTTAGACAAACAAAAACCCATGAGAGTTATTTTTATAATAGGAGCCACAATCCCAGATTAGGGAATTAAGGCAAAATAAAATAATAGTCTCGAAATCCGAATTCGAGTTTAAAAACTGTAGTTGATTAATAATGTCCTAATGCCCAGATTCAGGTATTATATAGATAGTTAGTAATTGGTAAAGGCCCAAAACCCAGATTCGGGTATTAGTAAGTGAAGTCCCAAAACAAATGTCCCGAAACCCAGATTCAGGTATTAATTGATGATATTCAGATATGAGAGGCCCGAAACCCGGATTCGGGTATTTAATAGATGATGTATAGAAACAAAAGTCCCGAAACCCAAATTCGGATATTAATAAGTGGAGTTATGTCCTACTTCTTTGATGCATGAACCCTTCAGGTATTGTCTATATAGAAATAATCTGATTAGCTACCTCTTGAGTTTGGACGTCTCAGTCCATAGTCGGATATGCCGTTTCTCTGGCTTGGACATCTTAGCCTCTTGTAGATATGTCGTTTCTCGGGCTTGGACATCTTAGTCCATTATTTAATGAGACTTCTCTTGGGCTTGGAAGTCTTAGTCCATTATTTGATGAGCCTCTTCTCAAGCTTGGACATCTTAGTCCATTGTTTGACGAGCCTCTTCCCGGGCTTGGACATCTTAGTCTATTATTTGATGGGCCTAGAAGTCTTTGTCCGTTGTTGTCCGGTGCTCTTGGTTAGCTCATTTTAGAGGCTGGATCAAGGACTTACCCGAACTCCCTCTAAGAGGCGCCCTGCCCTGGCCCTTTTGCAGCGCGAACAGAGGCTTGTTCGGTGCTTTACCCTGACCATCTTATGGTGCGGATAAAGACTTACTCCGTCCTCCCTCCAGGAGGTGTCTTACCTTGGCCATAGCGTGGCATGGATAAGGGCTTGTTCGGTGCTTTACCTTGACCATCTTATGGCACGGATAAAGGCTTACTCCGTCCTCCCACCAAGAGGTTCCTTAACCTGACCAGAGGTGCGGCTAAGGGCTTGTCCGATGCTTTAACCTAGCCATCTAATGACGCGGCTAAAGGCTTACCCACCCTCCTTCCAGGAGGTGCTCTGCCCTGGCCATCTTGGTGCAGATAGAGGCTTTCTACGATCGTAAGTAGACTACCATCTTAGGTAGTATCCAAATATAAGGAGCATTTCACTCCCAACCATGTAGATTTTCTTTTTGATGAAAGAGATGCTTTATTCATTCATCTTTGGAAAATATGGCCTCAAATATTCAGCGTTCCGTGTTCTCCGAATCATATTATTGTTTGGTCGGCATAATTTGTAAGCTCACGTTGGAATTACTTTGCAAAAGATTAATGATCCTTCCTAATTCGGCCTCAAGGGTCCATCTGGGAGGTTTGTAGTATTTTCCATCACTCTTCGAAGTACCAAATCTCCTTCATGAAATAACCGATTTCTCACTTTCAAGGTGTAGTATTTTGAGATTCTGCTTTGATATTCTGCAGTTCTCACTGCTGCTTCATCTCTTAATTCATGTATTAAATCTAAGGATTCTTTTTTCGGCTCTTGATGCTTATCAAATGCGTAGGCGATTCTTCGGGTGAGGGTATCTTAATCTCAATTGGCAGTATCACCTCATACCCATATGTCAAAGAGTAAGGAGTATGCCCCGTTGCCATTTTGGTGGATGTTTGATAGGCCCATAACACAAGCGGCAGTTCTTCTACCCAATTTCCTTTTTTCTTGTTTAGTCACTTTTTCAAAATCGTTTTTACGATTTAGTTCGCAGCCTCAACTGCCCCATTTGCTTTGGATGTGTGACTAATGAAAAACTTTTAAAGACTCCATTCTTATGGAAAAAGAGGGAGAATTATAACTTTCAAATTGTGTCCCATTATAAGAAATTATCTTTTGGGGAATCTTAAATTTGGTTCCGATATTCTTTATAACCAATCTAAGCACTTTCCCAGAAGTAATCATTGGAAGTGGTTCCGCTTCTACCCATATGGTAAAATAGTCTATGGTAACTATAGCATACTTTGCCCCTCCTTTTGAAATTAGCTACGGGCCGATTAAATCTATTCCTCATACATCAAAGGGCCATGGACTTGTTATGGGAGTTAACTAGTTAGGGGGTAATATGGGGATTTTTGAATATTTCTAACACTTTTTGCATCTTCTCACATATTCGATGGCTTGGCTTACCATATGCAGCCAATAAAATCCCTACCTCATTATTTCTTTGCCAAATTTGTTCTATTTGAACGATTCCCACAAAATCCTTTATATGCTTAAGCCATTAATTTTATTCCATCATTCATGCTTGCACATCCTAGGTAGGGAAGGGCACATCCCTTTTTATAGAGGATTTCATCCATTATTATGAAGGTTGGAGCCTGTCTCTTGATTTTTCTTGCCTCACCTTTGTCCGATGGGAGTGTTTCTTTAACAAGGTATTCCACAATGGATGACATCCATGCGTCATCATATATGATATTTGGACTAGGTTGGTCGACCTTTTTATCTGAAATTTCCTTATCACTTTCTCTTCTTTCTTTCCCTTGAGATTTTGCTTGAGACCATGTCAGAACTAATAATTCTATCCCTTGTTCAGATGGCTCCTCTTCAATACTTGAAATTTTCTGATATCCCACTGGAACAATACATGTCTCCGAGGCTCCCCTTGAGCTTGCCAATTTTGCTAGTGAGTCTGCTTGTGAGTTTTCTGCCCTTGGACTTGGTGTATTGAAAAGTCTTTGAACAAAGAAATCATTCTAAGTATCTTTTTTAATTATAAGAATAACTTGGGATCCTTTGTTTGATATTCTTGTTTCACTTGTTTCACTTGTTTCACCATCAGTTGAGAATCACTAAAGATACGTATCCATGGAATTTTTAGTTCTAGTGCCAAGGTTAATCCCGCTACCGTAGATTCATATTCTGCCACATTATTTGTTATGGGGAATCCCAATTTTATGGCGCAATGCAAACGGTGTCCATCTAGTGTTATGATTACATATCCTGCTCTAGCACTTTGTTTATTTGATGCACCATCAACAAATAACTGCCGCATGGGCTTTTGATCTTTCTCCTTCTCTGATTGCTCCTTAATGAAGCTAGTGCACTCATTAACAAAGTCCTCTAATGCTTGTCCCTTGATTGCGGCTCGTGGTTGAAACTCTATGTCATATTGACTAAGTTCGATCCCCCATTTTACCAATCATCCTGAAGTTTCTGGTTTACTAAAGACTTTCTTTAGGGTGAAATTGGTCAATATCCTTATCGGATGTGCCTGAAAGTACGCTCTAAGCTTTCGAGCTGTGAGAATTAAGCAATAGGCTAACTTTTCTATAACTGGGTATCGAATCTCTACATCCTTTAACCGCCTACTTACATAATATATTGGCAGTTGTGCCCCGTTCCTTTCTTTAATCAGCACTGAACTAACGGCGTGCTTTGAAACTGCCATATATAGGTACAAGGTTTCCCCATTCTCGGGACTTGAAAGTATTAGAGGTTTTTCCAAATGGCTCTTTAGTTCCTGAAAGGCTTTTCTACAATCTTCCCCACTCAAAGTTTTTCTTCTTCTTAATTACATTAAAGAAGGGTATACACTTATCGGTAGCCTTAGAGATAAATCTTCTTAGGGCATCCACCCTTCCATTCAAACTCATCACTTCCGTGCTGGTTTTAGGTTTGGCCATGTCCTTAATGGCTTGAATTTTATCTGGACTGTCTTTGATTCCTCGGGCACTTACAAGGTATCCTAGAAACTTTCCAGAGTGAACTCCAAATGAACACTTTTCTAGGTTTAGCTTCATTTGATATTTTCGCAATACCTTGAACATCTCTTCCAAATCTTTAAGATAATTTTCGGGCTCGCCGGACTTTACCAGCATATCGTCCACGTAAACTTCCATGTTCCGACCGATTTGCTCCTTAAACATTCGGTTGACCGTTCTTTGATATGTTTCACCTGCATTTTTCAGTCCAAAGGGCATCGCTTTGTAACAATAAATTCCCCACTCAATTATGAAGCTAGTGTGCTCCTCATTAGTTTGAACATTGGTATTTGGTTATACCCTGAATAGGCATCCATGAGAGATAACAACTTGTATCCGCTTGTGGCGTCTACTAATTGATCTATTCGCGGAAATGGGAAACAATCTTTTGGGCATGCTTTGTTCAAATCCGGGTAGTCGATGCAAGTTCTCCATTTCCTGTTTGATTTATTTACAAGTACTGGATTGGCTAACCATTTTGGGTAGTATACTTCCCGAATAAATCCATTTTAAAGGAGTCTGCTAACCACTTCTTTCAAAGCTTCTGATCGAACTTTGTCCATTTTTCTCTTTCTCCGCCTTACATGAGTTGCTCCTGGATTAACGTTGAGGGAATGACACATAACCGTTGGATCAATTACCACCATATCGGAATGTGACCACACAAAGACATCTTTGTTGACTTTGGGAAAATGTATCAAATCCTTTTTAAGTCACCATTAAGATCCTTTCCCATCTTAACCACTTTGATAGCATCATCTGAGTCAATGTACGCTTCTTCAAGATCCTCTATGGGTTTAATCCTTTCCATTTCTCATCGGCAATCAAATTATGTGCCTATTGGGCCTTCTTCCACCGAATTTGCATCAATTCTCTTCCTCTTGCCTCCAGAGAGAATGTACCTTTGATACATACAGTTATTAGATTTATTAATTTTAGTCTTTGCTTCAAATGTTGGATGTGGAAATCCATCATCCGAAGGCTGCAAAACAGTGGAAGAAT
Organism: Allium cepa; assembly: GCA_030765085.1. Taxonomy (NCBI): domain Eukaryota; kingdom Viridiplantae; phylum Streptophyta; class Magnoliopsida; order Asparagales; family Amaryllidaceae; genus Allium; species Allium cepa. The sequence continues at coordinate 785,867,056 of CM060938.1, forward strand.
CGAAGTACGTAGAATACTCCCTTTTATGCTGATCAAGAGTGGGAAAATATATTTCTTGAGAGCTAAACTGCTCTCCTTGGACTGTTCTCCAGCTTCGCTTTGTCAAGAATTTTACCATGAGGTATTTCGAGGAGACAAAAGCATCGATCTCATTAAGAGTTGGCCTATCAAAGACGGCATTGTAGTAGGAGGGTTAATCGATTATCACAAAAATAGTTTCGAATGTTCTGCAGGTTGGCGGCACCCTTATTTGTACAAGAATCTTTATCCGTCCCACTGGAGTTGATCCTATGTTGTTGAATACAAATATGGGCTCTGTGCTTGGCTCTAGCTTGTGTTCTATAATGTTCATCTGATCAAAGGCGTGTTTGAAGATTACATTGACTGCGCTGCCTATGTCGACCAAAATTTTAGAGATAATAGATAACCCAATTTGTGCGGTAATCATCAGAGAATCATAATGAGGATGATGAACACCCTTTCTTAGCTCTTGTGAAGTGATAACTAGATTAGGCATCTGAATGTTAAGGCATGGGTTTTTCATTGGGGTTCCTCTTAGACAGAGTAAATCCCTTCTTTGGCTTCTTTAATGTGCCTACTTCGGGCCCCCTTGGTGTTTCCATCATCTTCCAACACATTCACAACATTGTTTGGATGTTTTTGTGGACCATTTTCTATTCGTTGGGTTTTCTGTCGATCTTGAACAAACTCCTTCAAACGACCTTCCCGAATCAGCTTCTGAATAATTCCAGCCAAAACCCTACATTCATCAGTGTTGTGGCCATTGGCCTTGTGATAAGAGCAATAGTCTCTTCCCTTTTTCTATTTAGTGTTGGTCTAGGCTTTAGAGGAGACCTTAAAGTTGACTCTTTCCTTGGTTACTGCATACACGTAAGACAACGGCTTGTTTAAGGCAACTGTGTTATCTATTGGTTCTTCCCATCTCGTTCTTTTGTGTCCACGGTCTTGGCCAAATCTGCCCCCTTCTTTCTTTAGGACAGTTTTCTTCTTAGCATAGTAAAGCTCATCCATCCGGATGAACTTGTCAGCTTGGAAATGGAAGTCTTGTAAGTCTTTGTAGCCATTAATAAACAGTTGCTTCCAAAACGGGGTGTTTTCAATTAAGCCAGAATGAATGGCTATAATCTTATCTCGATCGTTCATGTCCTTGGCCTTTAAAGCTTCAGCATTAAACCTCCTCAAGTAATCTCCCAAGGACTCTCCCTGTCTTTTTTTTATATTTGCCAAAACTATGTAGTCGATCGTAGGATCTTTGCAGATACAGAATTGGGTAGAAAACTCATAAGAAAACCACTTCCATAAGTATATAGTTTTTTCATGGTACTGCCTGTACCATTTGGTTGCTGATTTCTGGAGAGTGACTAGGAACAGTCGGCATCTGATAGCTCCAGATGCATTATACAAGTCCATTTGGCTGTCAAAAGCCATCAGGTGATCATCTGGGTCTGTAACCCCGTGATATTTCATCGATGGGATCTTGACATATGGTGGGATAACTGTGGTCATTATCTCATCGGTGAAGGGAGGCACTCTTTCATTGTCATTAACATTCATGTCAAAGGTTCTCTTCCCTTTCGAATTCATAGCATCATTTATCGCCTTCTCTACAACATCCTTTAGGTACGCTTCGATATTGCAATAATCTTTCTGATTTGGGCAATTTTCTTTTGATGTTGAACTCCTAGATTGTTCAAGTGATTTGTCAAGAATCCTTCCCTAATGGTTAGCTTTTGATTAAGGGAGTTCTTTCTTCTTGGAGGACGTCAAATCCACTTTGCCTTTATACTCATTGAATTAGCTTTTAGATTCCTTCTGAGGGAGACCACATCTTCCTCTTGCACTGGCTTTGGAGTTTTGGAAGATTTCTGAGATAGAGCCATTTTTAGTAGCTCCTGCATCTACTACAGCTGTTGTTCCAAGCGCTTGATTTTAGCTATATTCTCGTGTTGTTGTGAGGGTGATGGAGTTTGCCAAAAAACAACCCCATCAAGATTAAAAATGAAGCTACATTCTCCTCCAAAGTAGTGGTGTGAACAACTCCCTCTTCAATTCCACTTATCCATTTTGATCTCATTTTTCCTTCGTAAGCCAAATAAGCCACAATTAGTCTGTAATACAATGACAAGGTCGGGGGTTCAAGCCCTCCTTCTAGTGCCAAAAATGTTAACAAGAAAACTTGTCAACATTACCAATACCACATGAAAGGTAGTTAAAGTCAAACGAATCCATGTTGATGGAAGGATATCTTCTTTTGAGGGAAACCTTTCGACAAGATTGTCGTGGTCGAGAGGGTTTAAGAAGATTGTACATCCTTTCGAACTGGTTGGCTTGATCGAAAGGGTCCAAAGAGCTATCTTCACCTTTCGAACTGTTGTCTTAGTCGAAAGGTTTCGTGGAATTAGTCTAAACAGACACCATCTGTTTGAATCCTTTCGTTTGAGTGGATCGAAAGCAATTGATCCTTTTAACTTTTCATTCCTTTCGATCATGTCGAAAGGTACCTTTATAGACCTTTCGATCATATCAAAAGAGATGTATATTTCATTAATAAGTCAAAGTTGCTTTCAACTTCATGGTTTCCCTGCTTTTGATTTGGAACCCTTTCGAAAGGGTTGCGGATGTATCTGTGGATAGACCCTTTTGAATGAGTTCCTCTCCCAATAGTTGGTAGTCAATCGTAAACTAGAATCCCCTTCAAAGCTTCCCTTTCGACTGTGTCGAAAGGGGTTCCATTCTTTTGAAACGGTTCTAGCTTATGATTGTCTAAGATTTATTCCAATTTTTTTGTATAAGATCGACCTGGGTCTGGCTGTTCCCGGTTTCATAATTCATCATAATCGAAACCTCATCATCTTTCTTATTTCTAGTGTTAAATGTAGGTTTCGATGGTGATGTGTTTTGACCAGAGATTCCCATGTCGATCCTATGCATTGTATAGACAAAAGGAGATTAAGAGAAAAGTTTAGAATCATGCGCCATTGATCATTAGATTAGCTAATGATCTAAATGATTTTCCTCATCATCAAAATCCTTGTTGAATAAACCATCCCTTCTTTGTTAATAAACCAAAATGAGTAAACAAGAAGTAGAGCTTTTTCCCTCAATTTGATTCGGGGATTTATCAGATTTAATTGCAATTAAGAGAGTAGGGTAGAAGAAATGAATTCAGGATCTCAGAATTCGGTCCCCAAAACTGGACCTTTGGGTCTTATTTATAGATGCCGGTCGGCCCCCTTCCACGCCTTTACTTTTGACTTGGTCAAAAGGACCCCATTTTATATACCGCTTCAAGCCTTAGACTTGGTCGAAAGGCCATGAACCCCTTTCGACGCGTCGAAAGGCGTCCTTTCGTACTCCTTAATTTACTCTTGCTCCTCCTTTATCCTTTCCCAGATCTTTCGACTGAGTCGAAAGGAACCTTTATCGTCCTTTCAACTTTGTTGATCTTTGAGTACTGCTTTCTCCACAACACCTTTCGATACCGTCGGAAGGTTTCCAAATGTGCCTTCCCTTTCATGTTGCCTTGCTGTTACTGAAAGTAAGATTGAAGCCTCCGACTCTGTCGATAGGTTGTTTATATTGGTTTCGAAGATATTTATGTACCAATGGTTTCGATGATGTTGAGTAGCTTTCGAGTGCACGCCTGAAAGCTGAGGTGGAACCTTCCCTTAATGTTATTGGCCTTGACCGGTTCAAAAGGTTTGTATATGCTTCGAAAGGGTTATGATAAGGGCGAAACCTTTAGTTTCGAAAGGTTCCGCATGTAAGTGAGAGATTATCATCCATTGCCTTTGAAAGGGGGTTCGATGCTATCCTTGCTTGTTTATTTGTGTCGAAAGTTGAAAGTGGCGGAAGGGTATGCCTGTTTCCATCTGAGTCAAAAGCCTTCACACTATATGAGTAGCTGGTGCCTTCGACTCCTTCGAAACCCTCTTAAAGCCTTTGAAATATCTTCTTATGACCTTTGCGAAGCCTATGCATATTTCTTCATCTAGACTTCACTGTTATTAACATTCTTTCATACTTCTGCTCTTGAGTAGATTATGGCTAACAAGTAACATCGCAAATTTCAATTATTGAAATTAGCATAATAGATTCGATATTCAATATGCACAAGTTAATTCGGATTTACTCACAAAATTATCACTTAATATGACTTTATGTTTGGTACGTATGTATTGGAACATAAAATTTTAAATAATGATTTAGAATAAGCTGTTTGCTGATAATAACCAAAATGTCTCAAGAAGTCAGTGGGAGCGATATCGAGTTTGTGAGTCTTTGGGTATGATCCAAGAAATGATAGAAAGTATCATTTTATAAGCATTGGGATTGAACAAATATTTTAATAGAAATTTCAAATAGTTGATTATCCATCAAAATGCTGAGGAAGCATGTGTTCATAAGAAAGAAGTTAAAAGGTACATTGATATTTCTATACTATAAGTAAACAAAACATTGCCGATTTAAACAATGTACTCGTGTTAAAATCGGTTTTAGTTGTTTTAACACTCGACATTGGATTTGTGAGTGATATATTTTATAGAAAGTATAAAAGATATTGGGAATATCCCAAACTTATAGGCAAGGACACCTCATTAAAACGTTTAATATGGAACAGGTAAGATTATTCCTTATGCATTGGCAATAGGAATTATCATGCATATTATGTTGTTTATAATATCATGATTTGTTTATGTATTTGACACATGAAGTAAATATCAAATCCAAATTGATATCACCAAATGGTTGTTTGAAATGTTCTCGTGTATTTATAAAATACTGTAGAATTTTTTGCAGAAACAAAAAACTCCTTGTGGAGGAGTATTTGGACTTAAACTTCATAACTGCTATTATGTATAATATGTTGATAATAAATTCAAGTTAAGAATTGAAAATGTTACTAATGAAAGTCTGTAGTCGATTCAATGGAAAAGCTATGTACATCGCCTTGAATAGGTAACAATAAAAATGTGTATAAAGATAAATGCACAAATTTATAACTACGTCAAGGGTGATTCCGAATGTTGAGAATCCTACAACATTGTTATATGATAACAATGGTACCATATAATTCATAAAGAACTTAGAGCTCAGTGAAAGTCGAAGACATATTTCGAATCATTCCACATGATAAAGATTGTTTATCAACATCAGAGAGAGTAGATTGACGTAGTAGATAATTGAAACATAATAACATACCTATTCACAGAGGGACTGACCTGATCGATTTTGAGGAAACCAATTGGAGAATTTGGAATAAGACTCTGTAATTGATTCTAAAGTGCAAGTGGGAGACTGATAGAGTTAGGGTTATGCCCTAGCAACAATTATGTAATTTATTAGCAGTATCTAACTCGATAACCAATCTTGTTCGAAATAAAATGTGTTTTCTTTTTATTACATACATGATATAATGTGTTATATTAATTAATTAATTTAACTAAAAGTATATTTATTAGAAAATCGATAAATGGTATGTATTTTGATAGTAGTTATAAAGTGTTGTAACCGTGTGTAATTTATCAGTGTTCCTACTCAAGATGCATCAAGATTGAAAATCGATGTATCCGTTGAGACTATAGTACGTAACACTCTCCAAATGTTGGACGGTATATTACTCATGGCTATTGGGAGTACAAAGGCGTTACATACTAATTGTTATTGGATAACTGTGGAATGACTCACTTGATAGTTTTCCGTTGGTTAATATAGCTAAGATCAAAAAGAAAATATCGATATGACTGATTTACACAGTTCTCTCGACTTGAGAATACCATGGATCTTCAATATGAAAGATCCTCTTTGATTATAGTCAAATCATGGCATGGAATTCCATCGAATGACTACGTTGGGTTGAGTGAAAGTATTGGAAGTGAAACACTAATCTATTCAAGCGAGGATTCGTCTCCTCGGTTATATGGGGTTGTATCACGGTCAACTCAAGTCAACTTAAAGTCAAAATCTTTGGCCAGAGCATTTTGGTCAATAATAATTGTTATTATTGAACCAAGGACTTTATGTTTGAACTATAAAGTTAAATGCGGACGAGGTTGGAATTTGAACCATTACCAAAATCCATAATTCTAAAAGTGATAATTTTGACGAAGAATATTGGTGTAGATAAATGTCATAACTAGGTAACGCTTATTAAACTAAAGTTGGATTTTATCGAAACTAAGTAAGTGACAAATTTGGCCATAATGTCACATCACCTGTTAAGTGATATGTGAACATTAACATTCGAATAGTTCGATGTTAATCGTTGACCGAATTTACACACAAGAGTTACACAACTGAAATAATGAATTCTCTTTGAAACAAACGATTTAATTAGTTTATAATTTTTCTAAATTAATTAATATGTATGAAATATTAATTATAAGATCTGAATATGATTTGAGAAATAAATATTGTTATATATATAATAATTATAAATATATCGACTAATATGACATATCGATGTTTAATTAAATTGGATTTAATTAAACATGTTTAATTTGGGTTAAATGCCCATGTTGTTACAGGCTTAGTTCGGCTACAATAATAGAGCATAGGGGCAGCTAAAAAGAGGAAATGGAATTTTTGAAATGAATGGTTGAGATTAAGTGAGAAAGAGTATGAGATATCATCCTAGTTTCTCTCTTATTCAACCAATATATAATCATCTAAAAGCCTTGTACTAATATATAGTTAGTTTATTTTAGTTCAAATGGTGTATACATATTTAATAAGTAAAACAATCTATTTCCATGAATATATATGAGTTCATATGTACATATATATGTTTAATTGTTATTGATAATATAATATATATAATATTTTATGTAATAAATACATTTATATGCATCCAAACATATATATATATATATATATATATATACATACTTATGTATTTATAACTATAAGTTATGCACATATATGGACAATACACAATGTATATAGAATGAGCTAATGTGTCCGTTGCGATGTAAATCCCCGTATATATATATATATGGACATGTTATACCATGCAAGAAATATCATGTTACACATGCACCACATATGTATATCATACATATGTATACTTACATATTAAGTAAAATTAAATCAAATAAATTTCAAACAACAATTTGTGACATTAAATAAAATATATAATTTTATCTAAATTAAATTTATAAATGTTATAAATAAATTTGACTTCATAGGTTCAAAAAAGATCCAATAGGGTCAAAAATTTGAAATTCACCCTTAACTTTCGCTGCTGGCCGGCCTAGTTCTAACAGATACTTATGAGACACATTTGATGGATTCTGCTGATTTATTTAAGGTTATGTCTTATTGCTCTATCGAATCTTTAACTACCATAGGTGGTGCTTTTAAAACGCACTTTGTAGATTTGAGATCGAATCTTTTGCTCTTAACGAGGCCATAAACTTAGGTTGGTGTAAAAACTGGATTCTGGTAAATTGAGAAACAATAGTAGTAATCAAACAAATAGAGATCGCTTTAAGGTACATTAGTGGAGCTTTTCTTAAACATTATTTGCACTCTCCAGTCGTTTAAGCAAACAAACGGATGCTTACTGTTATTCTCTCTAAACAACTACAGTGGCACTACCGAAGTCAACTCAAACCACTATATGGATGACTGTCATGTCAAGAGTTTCATATGATTTGCAATGTCACAAAACCGGTATGCATTTTTGAAGTTAAAAGAGAATTAAGGAGAAAGAGATAATGAAAACGAAAGATTTTCTGAATCAATTTTTGGAAGAAGAATTCCTTTATATATGCACCAGGAATTACGTCTGTCCTTAGGGTTGCAACTATTTCCATCGAAGAGAAGCATCTCTTGGCTACAACCCTCTATTCTCCGACCATTCCTTTTCCCATAGGTTTCACAAATCCATGATCCCAATTCCGAATCATTCTAGGCTTGCAAACGTGCATACAACTAGCCTGTTTAAAGAATAAATTATGTCTCAAAAATACATAATTTGGACCAAACCCAAATTTGATCCCAACCCAGTAGGACGGACAGTGATGGCGCATGCATGTATGTTAACATTCATGGTCTTCCTCTTCAACCCAAAATATTTAGGTGCCGACAAATTCATGTAACATCCCTCATTCCAAAACCTAAAGATGGAACTCTAATGTGTTGTGGTCACCTTAGAATTATCTTTCAACGAAAGAATGAGATAAGTATTTTATATTAAGTAGTTTAAGAAAGCAGAGCAACAATATTAATTTTATCACACATAATTGTCTTTACATATTTCTAATCCCAAAATGTGTCCATGCATGGGTAAAGTATAAATTATTACATAGTAGCATCAAAGATCCGACAAATGAAGATGTCAAACCCAGTCACCTGGATTTCGATAATATTTACATTACATGGTGGAATTTAAGCTACTAAAATTGATAATGACAAGGCCTCCTATCTGATAGAGTTAGGAGTATAACCAAGGAGCAATTCTGTGATTTATTGTAAATTATTAACACAAAGAACTCATTTAAAATAAAAGGCGTTTTTCTTTCTATTATATATTTGTTATAATGTGTTATAGTAATTAGTTGTTTAATTAAGTATATTAATAGAAAATTCATAAATGATTGCGATGGTAGTTACAATGTGTTATAATAATAAGCAATTTATCACAATATAATAAAAATATCATTTTATATATTTCAAGTCAAGATGTATCGAGATCGAATATCGATACATCTGTTGAAACTAGGGAATGTAACGCTCTCAAAATGTTGTACAATGTATTACTTATGGCTACTGGAAGGACCAAGGGATACGTAATGATAATTACGTGATAACTATCGAATGACTCACTCGGTAGTTTTCTTTTAGTTAATATAGCTATGGTCAAACAGTAAGTATCGAAGTGGCAATATTATATAGCTATCTCAACTTGGAATTGCTGCTGAATTTCAATGTGGACAATCCACTTTGATTATAGGTTAACTGTGGCACAACATCCATCGAACAACTATAGTTGGGTCTAAGCTGAAGCATTGGAAATGAAACACTGTTCAATAGAGAATTCGTCTCCTCGGTTATATAAGGGTAGTATCACAGTCAAATAAAGTCAACTCAAGGTCAATGTCTCTGCCCAGGGAATTCCGGTTAATAATTATTATTATTACTAAAGCAAGGACTTTGTGTTTGGACTATTAAAGTTGAATATGGATAATATTGGAATTTTGACCATTACCAAATTCCATAAGTCCAAAGTGATATAGTTTTTGATGAAGAGAATTATTGTAAATAATTGTTGCTAAAAGGTATTGCTTAAGTATTTGTGAAATTTTATTTTAACAAAAACACCTGTAAGTGATGAATTCAACCAAACTATCATACCACTAGCTAAGATGACATATGAGCGTTGATATTTAATTTGTTCAATATTAATCGCTAACTGAAGTCACGCCTTTGAGTCGCACAACCGCATTTTTGATTTCTCTGAAAACTACACGATTTAATTAACGTGTAAAATTTATAAATTGATTAAATTAACTAATAATTATGAAATACTAACTATTTAATTTTTTTGATTTTTTGAATGTTATTGGTAATTATTTAAATGCATATATAAAAGTTATATTTGCATATATCGATATATGATATCGACATAATTTTAAACGGGTATTTGAGAAGAAAAAAAGGTTTCCTTTTAAAATTAATTTCATTAAGTAACCGCTACATACACGAGTGTATTTGATACACTTATTCATGAATATAACACCAAAACAAAACTTTATTTGTAAATAAAATAAAGATTTTATTTAGAAGACAATTTAGATAAGATCTAAATGAAATTAGATTTCATAGGCCCAACAAAGATCCAACAAAGGAATTTTGTGAAATTTATATTTTAACTCCGCCACGGGCTAAGCTAATTCCAACACTATACCATGATTTTTTTGTGTTCGACACTTAAATTACCAGAGTATTTCATAAAAAATACATTATTCCATACGTCGATATCACTCAATATAATATATTAAAGATTATGAATATTTAATATAAAGTTGTTCTCCACAATTTATATATTAATAGATTGCTTACATTCTGTCTATTTGTTGATATTTCTCAAGCCGGAGATGTTACATGTAGCACTATTAGGAGATTAACTAGAAGAGATAAGATACTTGGATGTATTAGTTGATATTCCTTAAGGTATGTGCATTTAACCATTCTAATATTGCAAGAACATTTTCTACATACAGTTATAATAATATACATTGATAAATTTATGTAATTAATATAACTGATAAAATGTTTATAAGTTAAGATATAAAAATGGAGTAAATTGAAGATTGAAAAAATAAATAAAAATACTTACTAATAAATATTTTCTGCATTTTATTGTTTCAATTCTTATAAAAGCACCAAATTTTGTAACTATTAAATAAATTTGCAAATGTTCACTTACATGTTTATTTGCCTAAGATTGCGTATTGTACTTTGTGAGTTTCAAACTCTAAAAGCAATACTTGAATATGGATATTTGATCCATGTATGATTACATATAAATGTTATATGGTGAATGGTCACAACTCGTAATGTACGAAACCCCGATGAAATTGGTTCATTCGAATATGCAAGTAAACTGTAGTGTGAGATCATATGTCCAATATAATCGATTAAAATAACGATCTTGTCGTGTTAAATGAAACACTGGACTGAAAGCAACAAAATAGGTATAAGAAGTCGATCGCTAAAATGACACTTTGATCAATTTACATTATTTGGTATCCTTAAATGTTAGAGATGATCAAATGCACTTTTGTAAAAGGTTTGCAATGATATTGTAATAGGGGTTTCCTTTTAAATGGTTTAACCATTTAGAGAGGAAAATGAATGTACAAGGACAATTTAACTTAAGGTACCATTGGGATGAAGAAAGTGAATGGTCACTCACTTCTGCTTCAAAAAAAACATTAGAAATGAGAATTGATACTTAACACTGGAATGAGAAATATTATTTTTATTACAAAATGTATTTTTTATAGAAAATTGTTTTTATGAGTTATATTTCTTTAAGTTCAAAATATTTGATCGGAAATTTCAAGACTATAAACTATTTATGGTAAATGAAATAAATATCTTGTATTAAGTGGTTGAATGGAACTTCAATCCCATATACTATTACAGTAATGGCGAAAATAGTGGGAACATGCCATATAACATTTACTGATCACATCACGTTACGAAAATTATTTTCGTGAAACGAACCAAACATTGTTTATGAAATAATTATTATTCTTCAGTATTGACTGAAAAATAAACGTGGTTTATTTCAATATGAATGTTCATTATAAGATAAAGGTATAGTACGAGTATTTGTGATGCATTGAATACAAAAGTATCTAAGTTTATTTGCAATTGTTTTGGAATTACGGACTAAGCCACGGTCTTGATAAATAATTTTTGATTGTTTGATTATGAATGATATAATATTAGTTAATTATTAGTTGTAATCGTTAGTTATTAATTATTGATCGTAATTATTAATTACTAATTTTTGTATATTTAATATTAATTAGTAATTTGAATAATTGTTAATTAATAATCATTTAATACTTTATTAATTAATAACTAATAATTATTAAATACACTAGAAACCTTTATTAGTTAAAACTTTATTTATATGTTTGCTGAAAACTTTTTAAACCTCATGGTCGTGGATATCTCTCCCAATTTCCCCTTCTTTCCTAACCCTTATTTCCTACGCCTCTCCCTTCTTCATATCGCTCCCCCATGTCTTCCTCCTCTAGCAAATCTCCTCCATCCCTTTACATTGAGCCTACTGCGCTTATGAGTTCTACACGTCTTTATTGTCCAACCTTTATCGTCCAATCTCTTAGCCATTCGTGATTTCCCTTTTCTCCTATCAATGGCTAAGATTGCAAGTTTTGTGACAATGTTGATGAATCCGTTATGTGCTTTGGAATCTTCCCTGCTTGACATTAACCAATCGAGCATGTCGTTATCTGGAGTGCCTACGCCATCAAAAGCCAGTAAAGGTATGGTTTCCTTTATTGCTCCCTTATTGGCTGCCTGTATCATCGATGGTCGTTGGCAGTGTTCTAGTATTTGTGATGTAGTTCAGTTAAGTAAGGTGAATGATCTGGAAGATGTGCATGAAAAGGAAGGGCATGATATTATTGGACGGGCAAATTGCATGCAAGGTGCTTGTAATAATGCCAATCTTGAAAATCATTTTGTTTCACCTCAATGCGTTGATGTGCAAAGTGTTGAAAATATTCATACTTTTAATCCTTTTAATATGATTCCAAATGGACCAACTTGTTTGCTACTTTGCCCAGAAAAGCTGGCACCTATGTTCCTCGCTCATTTGATATTGTAGAGGTTGATGGTGCTATGGTACCTCCAGTCGATGTTTTAGAAGCTGGTGTTGATTTTTGGTCAGAGAATTTAGTGGGATTTCTCCTTGATTCCAATCCTCCGTATCAGGTTGTGAGAGAACATTGTAAACAAGTTTGGAAGATTAAGGGTGGACTTCAAGTCCACTTTGATAACACTTTGTTCTTTTTAAAGTTCTTTAGAAAGATGAAGGCATCGTGTCCTAGATGCGGATCCTTCCATTATAGCTGGCCAACCTTTCATTATTACCTCTTGGAGTCTGATGATATATAAAGCTAAGGGAAAAAATCCTATATATTCCCATCTGGGAACATTTTACTCATATTCCTTCTGTGCTGCAGCCCATCATTGCTTAGCTATCATTGTTGAAAAACTTAGATTCTTTGATGCTAATACTGTAGCTCGCAATAAATTTGTGTATGCTACGGCGCTTATAGAATTAACCACCGAAAAGCTTTTTCCTTTCCAGATCTCTATTCGTATCGCTGAAGGCCATGTTTCAGTTGTTGATCTCCATTACAGTTGGAAATCTGATGTATGCACAACTTTCCACTCTTTTGTTCGCCATATGGAAGCTTGTACTCTTCAGTCCGCCGATGCTCCTGTTCCACTATCCGATAGAATCCCACTTCCTCAACCATTGTAACGACCCGGAATTTTGGTCGTTCGTTTTTGAACATTTAATTTATTTTTAAACGTTGAACTTAAATTATTAATTGATTTTGAATATGGAAGAACCCGTAAAATAGTTTAAAATTTCAAATATAGAGATTAACGGATTCAGTAAATGGTAATTTAATATTTGAAATTGGGTAAATTTGGGAATATAGAGTTAGATGTGAATAGGAATGATTTCTAAGTTGTTTTAAACTCTATTTGAATTAGAGTGATGGTAATAAATTTTTGAATGGAATTAAAAGTCGATAAATTTAAAAGCTTAAAATTTATATATTTATTTAATAGTGGAATTAATATATGGTAATTATGTAAATTATTGAATTTTGATTTAATATGAATCGAAGTGATTTCTAATATGGATATAAATTCTGTTTGAAATATAATGGAGTTAATAAGTTTTAAAAATTGAAATTTTAAACGATTGCAACGATTTTGAAAATCGCCCGATTCAATCAACGCGTTAAAATAGCCTTCCGGGGCACAGTCTTGGAATTTGACGAACCAATTCCATTAGACCGTAATAGTTTATTATTATCAGATTTCAAATTTCGTAGCGTTTGGAGTTACCGTTTGGTCGTACGGAATAGAAATGCGTAGAAATAAATATCGAAAATTTAATATTTCAACTTGATTCGAAAATCCATCTTCCATATACGATGGAATTAGGTCTCGAAACATGTTTCATTGTGTTCGGAACAGAAGTAAACATTATAAACGCCAGGCGGCACGCTTCATTTGGAGTTTGTCTGGAAAAGCACGTTAATTTTGGAAATAATATTAAAATAATTCGTACATGCCTATATATATCATAGAATAGTAAAACCCTAGCCGAACCAATACGTAGTCATCGCTCCTTTAATTCAATGGCCAAAATAACTCGAAACTCTCCCCTTTAATATCTCGAAATCCATCTACTATTATCAGAAACTTCCAACTGCATTGTTGTAGAGCTCGATGTGCTTTATAAGTCCAACGGAGGATTTGTCATATAGCACGGCGATTGAGGTAAGATCTGCTCGCATATAAGCAGCGGTTGAGAAGGTTTTGCGAGTGCTACAAGGGACCGAGCTTCACATGGCTCTAGGTGGAGGTGCGCGGCGTGATGCTCTTCAAGTTGATGGGGTCGGATCATCGTCGAACTCGACGAGGAAGCCGCGACAATTGAAGGATGAAGGCGGCTATGGGTTTGTATGTCTTCATGAACAAAGAAGGGAAGATGAATGCATGCATGGCCATGATCCATTATCTCAAAATCTAATGGCCCAGATTTCATTTGGTATATAAAAAAAGAGAGAAATTTATTTATATAATTAATATTCAAAACTTAAAAAACACATATCTTCTTCATACGAGGTCGGAATTGGACGAAACATACAGCGACGGAATCATGGCGATGAGCACTACGCTTTGGAAAATATCTGGAGATGTTTGGAGTGAGTTAAAA